>JALMQS010000089.1:2911515-3622420 GCA_024734495.1 Forficula auricularia
TTGAATAATAAATAAACATTACCATAAATTATGAAATTCCGTGGATAAAATTGAAATATAGACGCTGTGGCGGCGTCGGCGGGGTTTGAATATATATATATATATTGGGAATTTATTTTCGTCTCCTATATGCGGGGGTGTACGAAAAAGGAAGGTAAATGGGATTAACGAAATTTATTTCCTTTCTTCTAAATTTAATTTAAATAATGAGAATGAAACATGAGGGGATTATATAATATAATACCTACGTATGATAAATTTTTATTACCTATATATCCAGGGATGGGTAGTTGAAATACAAAATACCCATTGTAATATTTGTAACCTGTTAAACATTAAAATAAATTAATATAATGGATATCTTTGATTTCGTGTTTATTTTTTAGTAAATTAGTACACGGAGAACCTTCGCTCAGTAATTTGTTAATTATTCTTTATTTAACAACCACTTGTTTTATTTTGATTCAACCACACGACTTATTTTTACTCAACCACATATTAATCTACTCTTATTAAACGAGCAAAAATTGTTTGTATATTTATATATATTTATATATAGAAAACGATCTGGCTAGGTCTGGACCTCGACAAATTCCATCTTAATTGATCTTTTCTTAATTAAAGTAATCATTGATAGATGAAAATCTCAATAAAAAAGTTTGTTTACATTTTTTCAATTATCTCTTATTTTTAATTGGTTTTTTAATTTTAAAACCCACTAATAGGTTATAGCAAATATCATTATATATTAGAATTTGCCAATTTAATTGATTAAAATTCCTCTTATTAATAAACACGGACTAAAAATCGGTGGCTTCAGGTAATAAATTATAAAACCAGCAGAATTACCATATTATCGAGAAAGTCATACGAATCTTACTAAGAGAACTTATTTCGACTATTTTTATCAGATTTGGTTGTTGAAGAAAGTCGAGTCTACAATCTGTTTGCGAATGCCTAAGTCTAGAGTAGAGTAGAGGAGAATTCTCGCCTGAAGGATTCATTGAAGCGATTAATATTCAAGGATTTCTAGAAGTCGTAACCAAAGATAACAATTGCCTCCTTCAAGCTTAGGAAAGAGAGATAATGGAAATGCGACAACTTTAATGGATTAAACCCCCCCCCCCCCCACCACCCCACCCACCACCACCAAGTGAAGTTTATGTTTTGTCTTATTTTCAACTGGAGGAAAAATAAAATGATGGAAATGTTAGCATAATAATTACTCAAAGAGAGAGAGAGAGAGAGAGGATGTCATCATTTCTTTATATCTTGTCAAATTTATCGCGAAAATAATTACAACGAGAGTTGTTGATAATAATTCCGTTTTGTGTTTTATTGGATATTCAGAATATTCCTTCTTCCTCAATTCAATCTTCCTGATGGTATCAAATTATATATATCAGTGATTCCATTTCGCTAATGGAATTTTTTTTTGATTGCTCTTTTTGTTAGTCATCGGTTTATTTTGTGATAAAAAAAAGTCCATTTAGTAAACTAAAATCTATTCCTTTAGATACCACCCCCCCTAGTATATGAAGTTAGAACAAGATGATATTGATATTTAGATATAGGCTTTTTTTTTAACTTCTAATTCGGAATTTTCCATATCAAATTCAGGTTATTAAAAATCAAAATTAGTCCAGGCAAATTACGATTTTAACAGAAAATAATTCCCGGTAAAGATTTTATTGCTGGAATACTTTTATTGGTACTCCAATATTACTACCCTAAGTTTTCCCCCAAATCTGTGTTGTGGGAATTTTCCTACGCGCCTCAAAATGAGAAAATTTCGGAGTTTTTTCAGTTTTTCTTGAATAACTCTAAAACGACTTATCAAATCAAAAAGATATTTATTAAATAAATAAATCAGGCGTATAATGATAACAATTTCATTTATTTAGGTTTAGTAGAACCGGTACTAGCGCCTGTCAAAATACAGCCCCCGGAATCACTTTTCAATATCCCTAAAACTCGTACTTTTTTCGATTTTGACCCATTTTGACCATGAAGTAGAACGTTTTCGACAAAGACAACTCTATACATTTAAAACTAGATTAAATTTGCTACAATTTACATTAAGATTCATTTTAATTGGATAATGGTAGCATGAGGTTGAAGTTTTGAAAAACTGCAATTTTTGAAAAAAAATCGCAGTTTTTCCTTTATTAAATCAAAAACCACTTATCCTAGAAACTTGATTCCTATCTCATTCTCTAGTAAATTTTGTTGACTTGAACGTTTATTTGGACCACTTTTTTGATAAACTCTTAGATTTATAGATATCCAGCATTTTCCATGGCGCTTTTTGAGAATTCGGACCATTTCCTGTCATAGAAAATGCTGAATATCTTTCAATCTAGCAATTTCCTCAAAAAAGTGGTCCAAGTAAACGTTGAAGAAAACAAAATTTCCTAGACAATGAAATAGGAATCAAATTTCTAGAATGAGTGGTTTTCAATTTATGAAAAAGAAAAACATTGATTTTATGAAAAAAAATTGAATTTTTTCAAAAAATTTTAACCTCATATTACAGAATTATCTCAATTAAGTGAAACTTATAAAATTGTAGAAAAATTTAATCTAAGTTTAAAAATATATAGAGTCGTCTTTATCGAAAACGTGCTCCTTCATGGTCAAAATGGGGAAAAAATTGAAAAAAAATTCGAGTTTCTAGGGGATATTCAAAAAGTGATCCCGGGGGCTGTTTTTTGACAGGCGCTAGTACCGGTTCTACTAAACCTATATAGATCAAATTGATATCGTATTACCTCTATAGATTTTTTAAACTGCATTAAATTTACTCAACTAAAACCAAGTTTCATCTTTCGTTGATAATGGAAACCCGTGTCGCATTGAGGTTGAAGTTTGCAATTTTTTGAAAAAAATCGCAGTTTTTCCTTCATAAAATGAAAACCACGCATCCTAGAAACTTGATTCCTATCTCGTTCTCTAGAAGATTTTGTTGCCATGAACGTTTACTTGGACCACTTTTTTGATAAAACTCTTAGATTTATAGATATATTACATTTTCCGGACAGGATATGATCCGAATCCTCGAAAGCGTTATGGAAAATGCTGGATATCTATAAATCTAAGAGTTTGTATCAAAAAAGTGGTCCAAATAAACGTAGTCAACGAGATAAGGAATCAAGTTTCTAGTGATTAGTGGTTTTCATTTTTAAGAGGGAAAAACTGCGATTTTTTGCAAAAACTTGCAAATTTCAACCTCATTTGCGGCAGGGGTTACCAACGTAATTAAGATGAAACCTGGTTTAAATTGTAGCAAATTTAATCCAGTTTAAAAATCTATAGAGTGGTCTTTGTCGAAAACGTGCTCTTTCATGATCAAAATTGCAAAAAATCGAAAAAGTACGAGTTTTAAGGATATTCAAAATCCCAAGGGGGTTGTTATTTGACAGGAGATTAGAAAAAACTCGGTCTCTACTTAACCTAAACAGATGAAATTGTTATTATTTTACGCGTAATTTAAAGAACTTTAATTTATCTAATAGATATTTTTTTCGATTTGATAAGCCGTTTTAGAGTTATTCAAGAAAAACTGAGAATTTTTTTCATTTTGAGGTGTATAGAAAAATTTTACATATAGTCCGTAGAGCTGGTGACACATTTTTTAGTACGGATTTGATCCCAATTAGAAATTCATTCGTAATAGTACCGTCTATGATAGTTGAAAACAAGGAATGACCGAGTCTACGACCTAGCTAAGTTGGACCAAGTACTGCGCATGTTGTTGGCGGTCGAGTTCAAAAATAGCATATGATGTTCTAAAAAATATTTTTGACCCAACAATGAAATTATGAGAAAATTATAATTTATAGTCAATTATAAAACATAATATATTCACTCCAGACCATTTGAGTGGTGGGATGTGGAACCATGCAATTGATGCTATTTTTTCTCGATGTTGAAAAGTAACACACTTTGGGTGGCCTAGTTCCACGTTCCACTCACTCAAATGGTCTGGAAATGAAATATATTATGTTTATAATTGACTATAAATTATAATTTTTATAATTTCATTGTGCGTCAAAAATATTTTTTAACACATATGTATTTTTTACCGGACTCCCACCATGCGCAGTACCTGGTCCACCTGCTAGACCAGCCAGACTGGCCATTCCTTGTACAACTATCATAGACGGTACTATTACGCATAATTTCTAATTGGGTCAAATCCGTACTCAAAAATGTGTCACCAGCTCTTGGACTAATATAACATATGTGTGAGACGCCAATGCTGTTCCATTACTAGTTCATGTATTCTTCAATTATAATAGTTTCGAATTATTGAAATTTTACAGTTGCCTTTTTCAAAATTTACAGTACCCCCCCCCCCCTCACTCTCTTTATAACTATATTGGATCAAATTTATTAATTATTAAATAATTTAATTAAATATATATATTAATGATTTTAATTTTAATGATTTAGTACAATAAAAGGTAATTATTATTGAAAATAAATTCTCATAGATATATTTATTTATTATTATATTATTCACTAATATTATACGCAGATAAATCTGAGTATATAAATCAATTAAAAATTTATTGACACCACAATCAAAATTTTTCAACCGTTCGCTGTTGTAAAATTCTCGTTGCTATAGCCTCCTACAAACCCAAACCCCCTCTCAGGTAACCACAATATCCTAAGAATATTCTGAGGATATTCTAAGGACATTTAAATCTTCTTAGAATATTCTGAGGATATTGTGTGTTACCTAGCTATTCGATCCTGGTAACAAAATTCTATCAATTGACAACCAACCTTTTATTCGTACGTTAGGTCATCCTTATGGAATTCTTAGAATAATAATTAGGGGTAATTGTTGTGATCGGCTCAACCACCTGCAAGAAAAACTTTACTTTTCAATCATTAATTAACACAATTAAATATTGGATTATTGAACAATACTTCGTGATTCTTTGCTTGATTCTTCCAGTTTAGGTTTTCTATGATGGTGGGAAATCAAAAATGCAGGGGAGCCATTCCTAACTTCATGGCCAGAGCAAACCCCACCCCCCATCTCATTAAATTGTTATCGACCAAACTTCAACCTAATCGTTTCCATTCAACCTCCATGAAAACTACCACAAACAACACCATTGAAATTTAATTTTCTGAGTTACTTAAATAAAAAATTTCCATAAAAAAAAATGAAAAAAATTTGAGTTGAGGGAGAATCACGAAGTATTGTTCAATAATCCAATATTTAATTGTGTTAATTAATGATTGAAAAGTAAAGTTTTTTTGCAGGTGGTTGAGCCGATCACAACAATTACCCCTGTATAATTTTGCAATTTCCCTGATCATATGAGAATGAACTGAGGATAAATTCCAAAATAATCTTCTTGCTGGGCTGGACAGCTCTGGCTAGAAGATCCTGGTTTAATTAATGGTGTGGACTGTATATCTTTAATTAAGAATAAAAGGAAGGTGTATTTCTCCTTCTTCAATAAATAAAAGGCAAAGATTTGTGATATGGATATTAACAATGGTTTTAATGATAGAAAATAATGCTTTTGTACATACGAATGAGATATAATACAAATGGCGATGGCGTGGACGAATGCAGACGTCTTTGTGGCAATTCGGTTCACTAGGGGTTTTTCTCCGATGATGAATGATATGATATGGTTCAAGTTTGGTTTCTTCTCCAAATTCAATAAAAGGTTAAGATTAATTTTTAACCAATCCACAATTCTCAATTTCTCAACAAGGCTAGCGCCTTCATCAATTCACTTTAACCTTTTCAAAATCAATCTGCTAGCGCAGTAAACCATCAACGTTCAACTATCAACTATCAACAACAACTCTCAACTATCAACAACCGACTCTCAACTATCAACAACTGACTGGCGAGCACTGGCCAGCGAGCGCTGCCCAGGCCAGTTTACAAAACTATTCCCTTAGAGGGCATCACTCGTCATTCTATCAATTCAAATTTATACAACCCCTAATTATTATTCTAAGAATTCCATAAGGATGACCTAACGTACGAATAAAAGGTTGGTTTGAAAGATATTAATTTGCCGATGGTAATAGATTCCCGAGTGCCAGTAACAGCAATCCGGGCCACCTGGCTCACCTGCGGGATACGAACCTCTCTGACATATGCAAACGCGTAAAATATTTTACTCAAAGATTGTTATCTTAATTTGTAAAATTTCGCGATATAGTGATTCTAAATTTAAACATATAGCCATGCCATATAATTTAAATAAAGGTGGTTGAGTTCCCAAAAAGACAGGCGCGGATAAAAGTGAAAATTTCAGGACCATTAGCCTAACCTCACATGCCTCCAAAATCCTAACCAAAATAATCCAGAGAAGAATAGAACAAAGAGTTGAAGAAAATCTGGGGGAAGACCAGTTCGGCTTTAGAAGAAACAGAGGCACCCGAGAAGCAATTCTCTCTCTGTAGACTAATAATAGAAAGGGCTTTTATCAGGGGAAGAATCTGTCTACATCGGATTCATAGACCTAGAAAAAGCATTCGATAATGTCAATTGGGAAAGTTATGTTTAAAATATTAAAACAGGCGGGAATAAAATTCAGAGAGAAGACTAATCTACAATCTATATCAAAACCAGACGGCAATTATAAATATTGGTGATGAACACAGAGAAGCCAAAATAAAAAAAGGTGTAAGACAAGGATGTGTGCTGTCACCCATGATTTTCAACTTATACATAGAAGAAGCGATTAAAGAATTCAAAGACAAAATTGATACAGGTATAGAAATCCAAGGTCAAAAGATCGCTATGTTAAGATTTGCCGATGACATTGCCCTTCTAGGAAGCAATAAAAAGAATTAGAGGACGCCTTGAATGGAATTAACCAAATCCTAATAGAAGAAATCAAAATGAAAATAAACAAGAATAAAACCAAGGTCCTAGTATGTACAAAAAGAACAAACGAGACAGGAATGCATCAAAATTAACCAAAGAAAACCTAGAAGGAGTTAAGGAATTCCGCTACCTAGGAAGTAAAATAACATGGGATGGGAGGAGCAAAAACGAAATTAAATCAAGAATTGCCCAAGCAAAAATGGGGTTTAATTCAAAACAAAAACTACTATGCTCCTCCTCAATCAGCTTAGCAAACAGGAAGTTGCTATTGAAGACATATGTATGGAGCATAGCCATGTACGGGTGTGAAACCTGGACAATTGGAAAAGCGGAGAGAAAGAGATTGGAGGCTTTCGAAATGTGGTGCTACAGAAGAATGATGAATATCAAATGGATGGATAAAATTACAAATGAAGAAGTTCTTGGAAGAATCGGAGAAAGAAGAACCTTGTGGAAGAGTCTGAAGAAGAGAAGAGGTCAGATGATGGGGCACACACTGAGACATGGGGGACTGCTTAGGGATATCTTGGAGGGGGAGGTGGGAAAGAAAAGGGGAAGGGGAAGACCCAGATTAGAATATTTCAACCAAATAATTTGGGGATATGGGATGCCAGACATTTAGAGAGGTTAAAAACAGCTGGCGGGGGACAGAGTCGAGTGGAGACGGATTGTTGCATCAAACCAGTCTTAGGACTGTATACTCAATGATGATGATGGTTGAGTGTTTCGAATTTTGAAAAAATTCAAAATTCGAAGGGCAATGGAATGACTTTTCCTAATTTAATATGATGGGTTCGATTCCCGAGGGGGTGAAAAACAACCCCTCTGACATATAATTAAAAATATTCCATTTCATCGGATTTAATAGATGACACCATCTTATGATTTTCTAGTAAAAGGTTGGTTGTCAATTGATAGAATTTTGTTACCAGGATCGAATAAGGGGATTTGGGTTTGATCTCTCTCTTAAGGATTAGTTTTTGATTTGACCAGCAGGGAATAAATAATAATACTTTTATTTTTTTTTTAACTTGATGACTGACGTTGTTATTATTATGACGTGTCTACAGCATGTTTTAGTTAATATGACACTTGGTAGATATAAAGGCAAATGGTCTCATTATATCCGCCACTCTGCTCTGCATAGGATAGAATGATGGGCAGCCAACCCTTTAGGATCAATCAATCAAGATGAAAATGTCCCTCTGTATGATTTGGCCATGTTTCCAAAAGGTCCCCCCCCCCCCCATTATTATCCATCTATCATTTCTTGATCTATTCATTAACCACTCACTTTCTCTACACTAAAATCAATCATTGTTCTAGTGTTTTCAATTAAATACGATTATTCACAAGAAGAAAAAAGATAAAAATAATTTTTAAGAAAAAATAAAAACCGACTTCAAAAAATTAAATGCAACAAATAATATACACTAAAAAGGTATAAAATAATTATTATCTTATTTAGTTACAACTAAACGACGAAATATTAACATGAAATTACTTTTTGAAGTCGGTGCCAAAACAAACTATACCCATAAGCGAGCGTACCCGCCAAACGTTCTAAGTAAGATCCGTCGAGTGCGATTCATAAAAGGTATATGTTTGGCACCAACTTCAAAAAGTAATTTCATGTTAATATTTCGTCGTTAGAGTTGTAACTAAATAAGATAATAATTATTTTATACCTTTTAGTGTATTTTATTTGTTGCATTTAATTTTTTGAAGTCGGTTTTTATTTTTTCTTAAAATTATTTTTATTTTTCTCTTTTTAGTGATGTTATTAATAGTGATCATATCATCAGAACTTGACCAAATTAATATGACACCATCCCTAAGACACCCCCTTTCGGATAAAAAAAGAACCATCGAAATCGGTTCATAAACAAAGAGGTTAGGTCTAAACAAACCTAATAAAAAAGGTCTAATAACTATGAAAAATACGAAAAAAAATGGGACCAATCGGAAGCTAGACTGGATCCAATGCAAAAAAAAATTTCAAAATCGATTGAGAATTGGCGGAGATATGAGGTAACATAGGCACAAAAAAAAAAAAAAAAAAAAAAAAAAAAAATCAGTCGAATAGAGAACCTCCTCCTTTTTTGAAGTCGGTTAAAAATAATAATAATGGTAAAATAGAATCTGAAAAATAAAAAAAAATATATATTCTTTCTTCTAAAATAGGTACTAAACAATCAGTCAATTTTTATTTACTAGAATATGGTTAAGTAATTAATTAATTGTGTTTGATTTTTTGAAATATCTCAAAAACAATTTTATTAAAAATAAACTGACGAGTTCTGATGTGGCCATCCACTTGACTTTACCATACAACCTGGCCCCTCAATTATATTTAATTAATGGGGGGTTGGTTTTTACATTTTTAAACTTCTGGGGTCCCACTGATTATGTATACAAAATTTGGTTGAGTTTGGTACAAGGGCCTAGATTTTTAATTTTTAACACCCCCCCCCCCTTAATTTTGGGTCGATATGCACCAATCAGCTCTTAATCTCAATACACCTCTATATATATATGTATATATATAGATGGATTCCCACACTAAATAGGGGCTCCCAGGCTCACTAACGCACCCCCATTCTCGATTCAATTCCACGGACATGGCTAATAGAGAATTTTTTTTAACCATTAGGGGATATGTTAGTGGGAATTCAGGGTTAATTGAAAGGGAAAGGGAAACTGTGTTAACTGACCATTTAAAGATGTCTTTTTAAATAACTCTTAAAAAAATTGTAATTCAATTCCAATTTATGTTCAATTACATAATAGAATATCGAAATTGAGTCGTAAATTATTTCTGGCCCTTAAGCTATTTTTTCTAGTTTACATCCAGGCAAATTAAGTGAAAATAAGCTGACGTGTTCTGATGTGGCCATCCACTTGACTTTACCATACAACCTGGCCCCTCACTTATATTTAATATTTAATAAAATTATTTATAATCATGTAAGGGGGGGGGGGGTTAGTTTTTGCATTTTTAGACTCCTGGGACCCACTGATTATGTATACAAAATTTGGTTGAGTTTGCTCAAATGGCCTAGATTTTTAATTTTTAACCCCCCCCACCCCCCTTAATTTTGGGTCGATATGCACCAAAATCTAATCAGCTCTTAATCTCAATGCACCAAAAGTGTGAAATTTGGTTTCGATATTCACAATAGTTTTTGAGCTAGCTCGTCCACAGACATTTTGACAAAACAATTATTATCTCAAAAAATATAATTTTTTCGATGTTCACTTATTAGAGCTTTTTTGTAGAGCGAAATGCCATGGTTTTGTCCAATTTTTTTAATCAAAATAGTTTCAGCCGTTTTTTAAGATATTTCGAAAAAAAAGAAGGAAAAAACATACTTTTTTCATGCACGATTACAATACTTGACCATACCCTGTATGGATCCTCATTTAAATCAAAATAATTTAGTTTATAAAATTGATTGATTAAATTCTGACGGAACATATATAGGACAATACTTAAAATCTCGAATTTACGAGCATGAATATTCAATTAGAATAAAAAATTCCGAATCCACAATGCTGGCTAGCCATTCTCCTAACCTTAAACACAATCTGACCAAAATCATAAATGTGAAAAAGGGACCAAGTTCGGTGCAAACGGCTTCGCCGACAAAAGAATCGAGATCCAAACGGGTACCAATTCCATAGCAGTTACTTAGATCTTAGCTATAGGGATGAACAACGATCTTCAATTGATTTAAAATAAAATTTGTTACGTTCTTTGATATTAAATTTATAACTCTGCAAGTTATAATAGTCAATAAATTACCTTTAACGTGATGATATTTAATACAAGCTTAAAATTTAACTTTGCTAATTGTATTATTTTATACTATAAATAATTTAATTGGATATAAAACTTGCCAAATTATAAATTTAATATCAAAGAACGTAACAAATTTTCTTTTAAATCAATTGAAGAACGTTGTACATCCCTATAGCTATGATTTAGCAACTGCTATGGAACTTGGTACCCGTTTAGATCTTAACTCTTTTGTCGTCGAAGCCGTTTGTACCGAACTTGGCCTCTATGGGTCAGATACATGGTTTGTTTTTCGAATGTTTATAAAAAATTTTTAAAGAAAAATAAATTTTCATAAATATTTATATTTTTATTTAAAAGTAATCTGGTCACCAGGACAATCTGTACAATTGTTGCAGGAGGTGGGTTGCAGTGGTGGTGGGGGGTCCGGGGGGGGAGGATGGTTTCGGGGATTAATATATATCTATTTACTGAAGCAAAAAGTTACCGAGCATCGCTCAGCAGCCCAGGTACTATATTATGTAGATATGAGGTGTTTTTTTTTTTTTATATATATTTTTGGAACATTAAATTATACAAAAGATTTAAAAATTTGTATTTGAATGTTTACCTTGTCTATTATGAAGGTTTGAACAATTCTCCACAATGCAGAAGTCAACAAAAATGCACAAATACACAACACAGAGAAAAGACAATACTTATTAAGTACTTGCCCGGCTGGCTTTTAGACTCGGAATGAAATAAATTTATTTCAATGCAAAGGGAAAAGAATCCCGTTACTTGATTAGATATCAGAAAAAGGAAAATAATAAATAATTCCAGATTAAATAAATACATTCAATTATTCAAGAAAAGCCCAATTGATTGGAGGTTGGTTTTAAAAAATTAACTAGTCTGTGCGTCAGTCAGGTGATTTTCACTTAACTTTTCATCATTAATTAAAAATCAAAATTTTTGAGAAATAAACTTTTAAATAAATAGTTCCTGGCCACCGAGCGATGCACGGTAACTTTTTGCTTCAATTAATAGCTATATTTTAATCCCCAAAAACCACACCTCTCTCCCGGATCCCACACCTTCACCCCCTCCCCGAAAATCCGTACCCCCACCACTGCACCTCATCTCCTGCACCCCACATCTACCCCCAGCGTCAACTCCACCCCCGCCCACGCACCTAGTTTTTGCATTTCTAGCCTTCAGTGGACAACAAAAAAATAATTTTTAAATGCTTCGAGCACTTGATGAGTCAATTCCTACCAATTTTGGGTTGAGAAAAACGAATATGACAATGAAAATTTTTTCTTAGCTCTAGTTTCTGTGAAATACAGTAGGTGGCGGATCAAGAGAAAAAGATACATTTTAATTACATATGCTAACAACATTGAAAGTGCATTTTATTTTTTTACAAATTGTAGTTACATTCTAAGAGTTCTACATTGCTGGAATAATACTTGACAGATGGTCGTGTCTGAAGAGATTTATGTGGTGCCTTCATCAGATCGTCGTTTTTTAGCTTGCCTCTTTTTTGTTGCCCAGTGTTATTAGTCCATCAGGAATTTACAGATTAGTTTTTAACCTGTAAACTCCTGATGATGGACTAATAATCCGAAATATATTGAGATTGTATACACCTCTTTGAGTTTTATTTCATTCACTCTGAAACTACACTCCCTTTACTTTATTAATGTTTATTATCCTTTATAATCACGTAGTTTTAGTTTTTTAGTTATAACTCGAGTTCTAATTGAGCTACAAACAAGTGGTAATTTGTAAATCCAAGAGGAAGCTGTTTTCTATTAGTTCAACAAAATATTGTGATCTCAAATATTGTTGTTTAATATCTAACGGAACTCGAAAATAGGTCAAAATGGTCTTTTTCACCGTTTTGATCGATTATATCTCCAAAACAAGAGCTAATCGGTAATCTTTATGGTGATTTTTGAATTCAGCAGGTGGAAATACATAAGAATCAGCTATTTTTGAGCCCGAAGCATTTTCATTGTTGGGCAGTGTTATCTGTATATAGGTATATAAATAAATATATTTTTTTTAATTAAATAACAATTTTTGAGTTCATCAATTAAATTGTCAAATTAATATTTGTGGGATTTAAAACTCGATTTTTAATCAATTAAATTGCCCAACTTTAAATATTTAATAATTATCTTTTTGTGGGTTTTAAAATTAAAAAATCAATTATTTATTAAAAGGAAATTGAATAAAAATGTAAATAAACATTTGATTGATGATTTCAATTAGGAAAAAAAAACATCAAAAACAACTTAGCCGAAATGCCATGGTTTCGCTCAATTTTTTTAATAAAAATAGATTCTGACGTTTTTGAGATTTTCGAAAAAAAACAACACTTTTTTCATCCACGATAAATAACAATACTTGACCATACCATGTATGGTTAAGTAAAAGAAAAAGTAATAATGCTAAAGTAAAATCTGAAATTTTTTTTAAGGTAAAATGGTGTAGGTTCTTGGTGAAACATTTTAAATAAAGTAAAGAAAATTTTGAAAATTTTTTGAAAATTTAAAATGTAAAATACTTTGTAGGTTTCATAGTCCTTTGTGAACTCATGAAGATGGGCTTATACCCCAAAATATACCGGGTGAGTTTTTATATCTTGAGACAGTCTTATAACTCATAAACAATGCATTATATGGAAAAAAGTTTCAAAAAAAAGTTTATTTATATCAAGGGGGAAACTAAACTACGCTATTGTTAGTCGACCTAGAACAAGCTTTCAACGGTATTTCGAGGTCAAGCTCTGTTTTATAAATGGAACTCTATAGGTTTCTGTACATATTCAGAATCTACAAAAAAAACTAAACAACTTTTATTAGAACTATTTATTTATACATTAAATAAAAAAAAATATTAAATTAATTAGATCTCAAAAATAATTATCTAATAATAATGATCAAATATTTAATTATTAATTAAATAATTTAATAATAATTAATCATTTAATAATTTTGAGACAGTTTTCTGAGATATTCCAGAGTGTATGGCAAGTCTTCTGGATGAATTCCAGTTCCAATTTCGTTATCTTGGCCTCTGTTTCAGTTTTCTTGCACCCTTTACATTTCTTATTATTTTTTTTAAACAGATTTACAACACGATAAAATGAAGCTTGGGTGGGTATTCCTATCAGGAAAACGCTCGGCATCCATTTAAATGGCAGCCCCATAACACTTCTTCCACATTCACCATAAATTAAAACCATTTCAATTCTGTCTTCAACAAAAAATACTCTATTTTTATTATAATAATACAATATAACTACATATCTACTGGATTGACACGAGAAATAAACTTTTTTAAACTCAATAATTTTAAATAGATCTATTAAGTAGAAAATAATCTCTTAATCTGTGTATAATGAAGTTTTAAGATCATTATAAACACTTATTTTCATTGTTGTGAATTATCGATTTAATAATTATTTATTTAGTAATTAATTATTTAATCATTATTATTTGATAATTAAGTTGAATAATTGTTAAAAATAATTATTACGATTTTTTTGAGATCTAAATGATTTAATATTTTTTTTATTTGATGTCGTATAAAAAAATAGTTCTTATGAAAGTTGTTCAGTTTTTTTTGTAGATTAGGAATATGTAAGGAAATATATAGGTTTCCATTTAAAAAACAGAACTTGACCTTAAAATACCCTTGAAAGCTTGTTCTAGGTCGACAAACAATAGCGTAGTTTAGTACTGTCTCAAGATAAAAAACTCACCCGGTATACATTATTAAAAATATTATAATATGTACTTACAGAGATGAAGATAACAATAAGTAAAGAGAAGTGGATTGAACAAACTCACCTGCAACAAACAAAAGAACATTCAATTATATAGTAGATATTAAATCCTCTCTTACAAGTAGATTTTTATAAATATTAAATATTAATAATATAAACAAAATCGAAACAAACTCAGCATTAATAATTGACATAAGAGGAGTTCATTTAATAGTTTTTAAGGAATTTGGTGTTGGTACTTGGTGAAAGATTTTTTAAATTATTTTAATAAAATGTGTGTACAAAATGTAGCAATTATTAAACTGTAATAAATACCTTAACTTATGACACTTTTTTTATTCCAATCCGATGCCTAGAACCTGAAATAAGTCAAGTTTTAGAAAAAGAGACTAGGTATAGGTGGCTCGATTTTTCTATCCGCAAGGTATTTTACGAGAAATGTCTGTTAATTAATTAGTACGTTAGTTAGTAGTACCTGGAGCCAACGAGCGATGCACGGTAACCAAACGCCCCTGCCCCCCCCCCCCAACAGCACAACCCCGTCCCCGAAACCCCGCACCTCATCCCACCCCCCGGATCCCCAACCATTGCACCCCACCTCCTGCACTCCCCACATTCATCCCCACCCCGCACCCAGTTTTTGCATTTCTAGCTTTCTAGTGGTCCACAGATTATGTGTGGTATATACGTGTATAAATAAATTCCGTATAATTTTTTTTTTAATTAAATAAAAATTTATCAAGTTTTTTAATCAATTAAATAAATAAATTAATAATAATTTTATTGAAGCAATTTTTTACATGAAATAATGTATATGGTACATTGTATTTGAGGCTTCGATTTCGGAGATTACTTCCCCACCATCGACTGTACTTGATCTTCTAGCTTGCGATAATATTTTTAGTCCGTGTTTTTTAATAAGAAGAATTTTAATCAATTAAATTGGCAAATTCTAATATATAATAATATTTGCTATAACACTATTAGTGGGTTTTAAAATTAAAAAACCAATTAATAAATAAAAGATAATTGAAAAAAATGTAAACAAACTTTTTTATTGAGATTTTCATCGATCAATAATTACTTTAATCAAGAAAAGATCAATTAAGATGAAATTTGTCGAGGTCCAGACCTAGCCAGATCGTTTTCTCATTCTCAAAACTTGTTAATAGAGTTGGTTTCATCAAAATCAAAGGTAGAGCCGTTTTCAAAATAGAACTAAGATACAAATATATATATACAATTTTTGCTCGTTTAATAAGAGTAGATTAACGTAGCTCCATGGCTACTGAGATGTCCGACGAAGGCGGGCTTCGCAACTGGTAATATTATATTATAATTCTCTAAAATTTCTCAAAATAAACTTTGCTTTAATGGTGCATTTCCGTTGAATCAAAATTTGTGTGTCTCTTATTCCTCCTTCAGATTAGCTCACTCACTTGCTATTCTCTTGACGGAATTATTTAAATCAGTTCAAGTGAAGAAGACTTATGTGTGATGACATCTTTGATTGTTCCAATTATAATCCCTCTGACTGATTCATGGCTTTCGGCTAAAGGGCTTTTAGAATGAACCAAGGAAAACGATTGAGTCATCAACCCCCACAGCCCACACGTTTCGAATTGTGTTCCGGTGTTGTTAATTAGTAGAATTGAACTTATTTTGAGAAAACAAACGTTACAAATTTGCATTCAAAGTGGCAACTGAGAAGAGGGAATATTATTATTTACTTTAAATAGAAAATCAGCTTAAAAATATACGAGCAATATTATTGTTCTAAGGCTATCGATTTACTATAATATCCGATTTTAAATCAATTATTATTTATATATTTTTTGAAAATATATTAAAAATATAAAATTTTTCTGTTTAATTAATATAAAATTTATACTAGAGCGACATAAAAATAATTTTATTTTAAGAATATATAGAAAACATAAACTTTATATAAATTTAACACAAAAATTTTATATTTTTAATATATTTTCAAGAAATATATAAAAAACATATTTGGATTTCATCCAAATTATGAATAGAAAAACAATCTTTCTATGTATCTTAATATGTAAATTTTTTTAACCGACTTCAAAAAAGGAGGAGGTTAACTATTCGACTGAATTTTTTTTTTTTTGTGCCTATGTTACCTCTATCTCCGCCAATTGTGAAAGGATTTTTGAAAAAAAAAAATTGCATTGGGTTCAGTCTACCTTCCGATCGGTCCCATTTTTTCTCATAGGTATTAGACCTTTTTTGTTAGGTTTGTTCAGGCCTAACCTCTTTGTTTATGAACCGATTTCGATTATTATTTTTTTATTGGAAAGGGGTATCTTAGGGATGGTGTCATATTAATTTGGTCAAGTTCTGATGATATGATCACTATTAATAACATCACTAAAAAGAGAGAAAATAAAAATAAATTTTAAGAAAAAAATAAAAACCGACTTCAAAAAATTAAATGCAACAAATAAAATACACTAAAAGGTATAAAATAATTATTATCTTATTTAGTTACAACTAAACGACGAAATATTAACATGAAATTACTTTTTGATGTCGGTACCAAACAAACTATACGTATAAGCGCGCGTACCCTCCAAACGTACTAAGTAAGGTCCGTCGAGTGCGATTCATAAAAGGTATATGTTTGGCACCGACTTCAAAAAGTAATTTCATGTTAATATTTCGTTGTTTAGTTGTAACTAAATAAGATAATAATTATTTTATACCTTTTAGTGTATTTTATTTGTTGCATTTAATTTTTGAAGTCGGTTTTATTTTTTTCTTAAAAATTATTTTTTTATTGCATAATCAGGGTTGGGCATAAAGATCTACCACATTTTGAAGAGGTATAAAAAAAAAATGAAAAAAATTTAACTAGAAAAAAACTGAATATATTTTTAAAAAGAAAATAAAATATTTTTTTTTAATATGTTCTAAACATTATATCAGAATACAAATTCTAGCCCTTTCGACCAAACAATGTATACAAAATTTTGTTAGTTTTTGAATTTATAGCCTTCTGGGTGGTCCACAGAATATGTATACAAAATTTGGTTGAGTTTGGTCAAAAGGGCTAGAATTTTAATTTTTGACCCTCCCCCCATTTTGGCTGGTTAGTTTTTGCATCTCTAGCCTTTTTAGAGCCCACAGAATATGTATACAAAATTTGGTTGAGTTTGGTCGAAAGAGCTTGAATTTTCACTTTTGACCCCCCCCCTTTTTTTTTGTCTGATAATGTTTAAAACACATAAAAATGTTTTTTTCAAAAATATATTCAGTTTTTTTTTTCTAGTTAAATTTTTTCATTTTTTTATACCTCTTCAAAATGTGGTAGATCTTTATGGCCCACCTTGTATTTTAATTATTTAAATTTAAATCAACTATACATCTATCCCTACAATAAAATTTTTAAGTAAATCGTGAAACTCCGTTTTCTAGCATCATCAACCAATAAACTTAAGTGCAACGGAAAACCAGAGCCCTATGAAAATTTACCTCCCGGGAAAATTAAAATGGAGAGGATACTCTCCATAATAATCACGGACGCTCGATTGAGTGGCACTTGAAGAAGAAGAATTCGGTTTAAGGATTTCTATACCTTAAAATATATATATTTATAATTTCTAGATCCAATGGAATTAGCCATTTGTTTTTGATTTAAATATTGTGACGTCATTTTTTTTCGCCCTCAGCCTTCTAAAATAAATGACAAAGTGATATATGAGATAACCACAAAATTGTTGTATATTGTAATTTATCTCATCTAATTTATCTCTATTTTGTTTTATTTTAATCTTTATCTCTATATGTGATTTATGCTTATTTGTAAATTGATATTTATAATTAATTTTGTGTCTATGACTTAAATTTGTAATTTTATTTTCTAATTTAATTCTAAAAAGACTTTATATTTATACTTGTAATTTTTATTTATATATAATATTTACTTAGATTTCTTATATTTATATTTATATATTTTTATATTTAAAAAAGAAAAATCTTTGTAAAACAATTTTTTAAATTTTATTTTTATTGATTATGAATGATATATTTTGTTATATTGGTACTTATGATTTAGATGTTAAAAATTGTGATCACTCGTTCAATTATTATTAGTTTTAACTTGTAAACTCCTGATGATGGACTAATAATCCGAAATATATTGAGTTTGTATAAACCTCTTTGAGTTTTATTTCATTCACTGTGAAACTACACACCCTTTACTTTATTAATTAATTGTGACGTCAGATGTCTCAATCCCAGTCTGGAAGTCGATAAGAAAAAAAAAAGAAAAATATGAAAAATCACACTCAAGGGAGTGTGTGTACAAAAGAAAAGGATTCAGAGAGAATTTTTATAGACCATTTCGATTTTCATAGACGCTCCTTCAACAGAGAATAAAATTATTACCAACTGCGCGTGGAAAAAGAGCTTAAATTTCATAAAAATAGCCATTTAAAATTTTATCAAAAGTTTGTATGCTACATAAATACACCTACACCTACACCGATAGTACATATTTAAAAGTTTTCCTTGTTTTTATATCACATACTTGTGAGAATTTATAGTTTTTTGACAGCACCGTATACCAAACGACATATCCACATGCAACCTTATTATTATTATTATTCTTATTGAAACGATAAAAATAATAAAATCAGGTAATATAAACACCTCTTTCTTTATATTTCTCACATAAATTTTACACGTGTGGATTTAATATATACATTTACGTAGTTTCCGCTCCCATGGATCGTTTTATTATTGTGGTGCAACGTTTTTCTGAATCAATCGATTAAACCGAGCAATGTTAAAAACAATACTAATAATATGTTGTAGGTGATGAATTGCAGATTTAGAAGTAGGTATGGTATTACAAGGAAGATATCGAAGAGAATGATAAATTTTCTAAAATCATTACGTTCCTGTGAATTGCGCTGTTGAACAACAAAAGAATGATATTTTTTGAAGAATTTTAGATTTCATTAAAGTTCCTAATTCAAAAAAATAACACATGTCATAGTGTTGTGCCGTCGAGAATTTGTCCTTAAATATAAATATAATTATTCTTAAGGGTAAAATTTTGGCAGCCGGCTTCCCTTTTGATCCTCGATTGTGACTGTTTTACAATGGGTAAGGGATTTTACAACTTCCTGGACATAAAATGTCAAATGGCTCTTAACACATGTCGATTGTAAAAGTCATTTTTGCGTGGATAGGAAATTTCTAGAAATGGGAGGGCTCAATGATTTTAAGATACGCCCCGCTAATTAAAAATTTGGCCTATGAGAAGTAATTTTAAAATTTCGACACTTCAGGCAGGTTTGAGTCAGTCAGAGAGTGAGAGTTGGCAGTGCTAAGCTGAAACCCAGTTGGGGTGGGCAGTTGTCATTGGAGTTGAGAGACGAGTTTTAAGCTCTCCAGCCATCAGCATGGAGAAATGTAAATTTATAAAATAACTAATAAAAAAAAACAATATTAAATAATACTCTTTTCTTTAAATACATCTCTCCTACTTCAATTACCATCAAATCAGCATCAGGACTGAAACAGGTCGAATCGCTTGGGCGCGTTACCAGACCTTTCTGCGGGGAGCTTCTTCGAGATAAATCGTCAAATCGTCAACCTTTCTCTGGTCAAGAAGGGTTGCAACCAAAACTCTAAAGTGTTGTCGTAACAATAGTTTGAATATTTATTCTAGTGCAGAGGTGTCCAACCTTTTGGCTTTTACACGGGCCGCATTCGACTAATGCCTCGGGCCGCATATCACATATACTTCTAATAGTCTAGGCAAATTAGGATTTTAACAGGAAATAATTCTCGGTAAAGATTTTATTGCTGGAATACCTTTATTTGTACCCAACTATTAGTACCCTAAGTTTTCCCACAAATCTGTCTTGTGGAAATTTTTCTACGCGCTTCAAAATGAGAAAATTTCGGAGTTTTTTTCAGTTTTTCTTGAATAAATCTAAAACGGCTTATCAAATCAAAAAGAGATTTATTATATAAATTAAAGCGCTTTAAATTACGCGTAAAATGATAACAATTTCATCTATTTAGGTTTAGTAGAACCGGTACTATCGTCTGTCAAAAAACAGCCCCAGGGATTACTTTTGAATATCCCTAAAACTTGTACATTTTTCGATTTTTCCCCATTTTGACCATGAAGGAGTACGTTTTCGACAAAGACCACTCTATATATTTTTAAAGTAGATTAAATTTGCTACAATTTAAATGAAGTTACATCTTAATTGGATAATAGTAACCCGTGTCGCAATGAGGTTGAAGTTTGCAGTTTTTTGCAAAAAATCGCAGTTTTTCCTTCATAAAATGAAAACCACTCATCCTAGAAACTTGATTCCTATCTCATTCTCCAGTAAATTTTGTTGACTTTAACTTTTACTTGGACCACTTTTTTGATAAAACAGTTATAGATTATAGATATCCAGCATTTTTCATGACAGGAAATGATCCATTGTTTCAAAAAATCGCAGTTTTTCCGTCATAAAATGAAAACCACCTATCCTAGAAAGTTGATTCCTGTCTCATTCTCTAGGAAATTTTGTTGACTTTAACGTTTACTTGGACGACTTTTTTGATAAAACTCTTAGATTTATAGATATCAAGCATTTTCCATGAGAGGATATGATCAGAATCCTCAAAAGCATCATGGAAAATGCTGGATATCTATAAATATAAGAGTTTTATCAAAAAAGTCGTCCAAGTAAACGTTAAAGTCAACAAAATTTCCTAGAGAATGAGATAGGAATCAAGTTTCTAGGATGAGTGGTTTTCAATTTTATGAAGGAAAAACTGCGATTTTTTGCAAAAACTGAAAAACTTCAACCTCATTGCGGCACGGGTTACCATTATCCAATTAAGATGAAACTTTGTTTAAATTGTAGACAATTTAATCTACTTTAAAAATGTATAGAGTGGTCTTTGTCGAAAACGTGCTCCTTCATGGTCAAAATGGGGAAAAATCGAGAAAAAGTAAGAGTTTTAGGGATATTCAAAAGTGATCCCGGGGGCTGTTTTTTGACATGCGCTAGTACCGGTTCTACTTAACCTAAATAGATGAAATTGTTATCATTTTACGCGTAATTTAAAGAGCTTTAATTTATCTAATGGATATCTTTTTGATTTGATAAGCCGTTTTAGAGTTATTCAAGAAAAACTGAAAAAACTCTGAAATTTTCTCATTTTAAGGCGCGTAGAAAAATTTCCACAACACAGATTTGGGGGAAAACTTAGGGTAGTAATATTGGAGTACCAATAAAGGTATTCCAGCAATAAAATCTTTACCGGGAATTATTTCCTGTTAAAATCGTAATTTGCCTAGAGTTTAAATAAGAATTGTATATTTAAATGATTAATTAATCAAATGAGAGAGTTGGAGAGAACTTGGAAGATATGCAAATGTGCCGGGGGTATTGATTTTTAAATATAACAATGTTATCTTTATATATAGATGGGGTAAAATCGAATTTTGTACACCCTATATAGATATATATATAACGTTCGCTATCGTTTAAATCCATTATACATAAAAAATTTTGAAATTTCAATCCCATTTTTCATTTAATCTCCCTTCTCATCTCTCTGCAACATCCCTATCTCCCATATTATGATAATATTTTTTTTTCAACTTGATTTCCAATCTATATATGTATATATTAAAAAATATTTTGAGATAGAGAATCAATATTTGGCAAAAAAATACCAGTGAAAAATTAGAAAGGCATGAATGAAATCTACCATTATAACTAACTACCCTGGAACGAAATATGTATTCCACTTTCAGAAAATAATCTGGGGGCCATCCACATGACTTTACCACTTTCTCCAAATTTGAGAAAGATATAGAGAAAAACGAAGGACCACGTTATATCAATTGTTTAGCTTACCAACGAGGTTGTAAATCTCGCCGCGAATAAATTGTAAGTCTATTCCACTAAACAATCGATATCAAATATATCTTCGATAGGACGCTAGTTCTTACTATATATATAACTGTTCGAAATCCTAAATTAGTATCTTTAAGGATGGATGTCTAGGAAAGAAATGAAAGATAAATTTCTCTTTAACAAAAACTATATTTTTTAATGTAAACTAATGAATGTGTTGATAAAACCAAAAGATAAAATGAAAACAAAGAAAATTAACTTAGATTGTATATATACGTAGATATATATACACTTTATAACTAAATACTTAAACTTTTAGACATATAATATATTTTATTATATGTCTAATTACAAAATGAATGGTTTCAGTGGTGGTAAAGGGCAGCCTCTGAATTATCTCGGAGAGATGAATAAGTGTTCTTTTGTCTCAGAACCAATGATGAATGCTTTTTGATGTAGGGGTGTGCCAAAACTGCAGCAGTGTATAAACCTGCAGTGTTTTATTTTAGGAACCTTTCAGAGAATTGATTGTACCTTCAATAATAATAAGAAACAAATACAAATAGATTATTATTAATTAGAGACCTTTTAATATATATTAGCACAATAAAGAGAAAACGGGTTTACTAACCTTCAAGTCACTTTTAACGATATGCTTGCTTATTTCAACAAACTAACTTTTATTTAGTTATTAAACTAAATATTTATTGACTATGACGAAAATTATAGTCGAATGAATATACCAGCGTAAAATGTGGTTCGATATTTATTGAGATGTTGACTCGAAGAAATTTGAAATAAGAAGAATGGCGTAATACGATATCAAAAGGGAGGTGGGTTCGAAAAGGATGCATCTTAGGGTGTTTCTAGGGCACAAAAATCCCTAGCGCCGAGAAACCGACTTGGCGTGGTTTTTGAGTTTTCTATAAGATTACTTATATTTAACCATACTGCCACCTCTTCGAAATAAATAACTAACGATTATTTATTTTTCGAGAGTGTCCAGCGGGTATCTGTAAGTAAAGGGGCATATTGAACTGCTTGAGGATCATCAGTAAGCTTCAAAAAAAGAAGTCGTAAATTTCTTTTAGCTCTTTGTGACACCCAACGAAATTTGTTCCACAATCGGAGAAGACTTGTTGTGGACAACCACGTGGAGAAATGAATCGATCAAGTTAACAAAAAATTCGGTTGATAATGAAAGATATTCTAAATGTATGGCTTGAGTTGAAAAGCGCAATACCTTAAATCGATGAGATATCGTGCATTCATGAGTGATGCGACGAATAGTATTCCTTAATCTCGGAATCCAATAATGATTTCGAATATATACTGCTAGAGTTAGAAAAATCTGCGTACTTAAATTGATAATGTGCTTGCCGCACAATGAATGTAGACAAATTACATTGATAAGCAATCCTAATAGGGTATTTATGTTAGTGTTGTATGACAGCGACGAATGTGTCAATCTTTTAATTTAGATTTTTGTCGAAGAATGAATTCAATGATTTTAAATTAGAATTGTTTGATATTGCTTTTGAATTTTTCAATAATTTGTATTATAAAGAGAAATGTTCTTTTTGTCTTAGGAAGATTGCAAAAGTTTCTAAGGGACTGGAATTTTTCAAATTTTCTTTAAATGATGGTTCATGGAAAGGTCCTTGTAACCATAATTTAGTATTAGGAAGTTTCGAAATTGAAATTTCTCTAGATACTATCTCAACTAGATTAATTGAAGTATTAACATACTTCCAAATAACTTCTGGAACAAGTGAATTTATATCATGAACTCTGTTCGCGACAAATGTTTTGAATTGAAGATTTTTCGATTTGATCTATGACAAGCTATTTGCGAGTCCGAATAAAAATTAGACATTATTTAATTGGCATAATTGGGTTGTAAAATTGATACGATGTCATTAATAGATGAAAACTTAGATGATGAAGATGTGCAATTGTAACGAAATATAAAGGCGATAGCTTTGACTTTGCAAATATTAGATATATGGAATATCAAATGATGGAAAATACGGCGAATGCGTATACTTAAAAGTATGCTTTTAGTTAGTGTAACAGATGATGGTGGTTCGAATTTAAACGATAAATCTATGGTGAATCAATGCTCCAATTTATACTTAAGGTGGTGGATGAATATAAGAGAGTTAATAACGAAGCTTTTTAAAAGAACGATTGTAAAAATATTAGTAAATATTTGTCTTAAATAACTATCATACTTTCCAAATATGCTATACCCATTAAGTTTGGAGATTTGAAATTAAATTATTGATTATTGTTTATTGTATTTATATGAATAGTGATTTATAATGAAAATCATAGAAATTTTATTAATGGATCAAACATTTATTACTTAATTGAATCTTTTTTCTCAATGAACAATTTTGAAACTGTAGTTTAAACAAAATTTTAAACTATATTATCTTAAAAAATAAATAAACAAAGATTTTCAATTGATTATAAGTTTTTCAACAAAATTTTATTATATATTTAAAGTGTGTGATTTTAAATTGTTTAGGTACGTTGATCTATTTATAAAAGAGTAGTTAGAGCGTTTAAAATTCAAGGTTTTTCAAAAAAACTGTAATAAGATATATACCTATAAGACTTAAAATTGTTTAGATTGTTCCATTTATAAAAGAGTATTCAGACTGTTTAAAAAATACAAGTTTTATAGAAAACTGTATTAAGCTATATATGACTTTAATTTGATTAGTTTGATCCGTTGATAAAAGAGTATTTAGACAGTTTCTTAAATTTTAATTAACGATTTGTCTAAAAGATTTTATACAATAAAACAATAAGTTATCGAGAAGATATACTATATTTGAAAAAAGTGATTTCTTTAAATTAATTTTCTGTTACCTGCTGAAGAACATGAAATTGAGAGATTTGATTTAATTGCAAAATCTTTAGTGTTATTGAAGCTTTAAAATTTATATTATTTATAAATTGTTAAATGTTAAATACTTTATAGTTCCCTTTGAATAAGAGGATTTAAGTGAAATTGCAAAAATGTGTATAAAAGTTCAAGTAATCAAATATTCAAAATTTATATTGTTTATAAATTGTTAAATGTTAAATACTTTATAATTCCTTTTGAATAAGAGTATTTATGTGAAATTGCAAAAATGTGTATAAAAGTTCAAGTAATCAAATATTCAAAATTTATATTGTTTATAAATTGTTAAATGTTAAATACTTTATAATTCCTTTTGAATAAGAGTATTTAAGTGAAATTGCAAAAATGTTATATTAGTTTTAATGATGTCAAAGATTTTAAAATTGTATTGTTTATAAATTGAATGATATTTAATCCTGCACTATTAAATCGTTTAGGAAGATATAAAAGTTTTCAAATTTATATATTGAATGAAATGTAATCTTGCACTATAAAATTGTTTAGAAAAATATAAAAGTTTTCAAATTTATATTATTAATAAATTGAGTGTTAAAATGCTTGATAATTATTCCCTTTGAATAAGAGCATTTACGTTAATTGCAAAAATTAAAAATGAGTTTAAGTGTTATAAAAGATTTAAAAATTTTTAAATTATTTATATATTGAATATTAAATGCTTTATAATTGCTTTTGAATAAGAGCATTCAATTTAAATTGCGAAATTTGTATTAGTTTAAGTGAGAAAAGCTTTAAAATTTTATATGTTATTTATAAATTGAATATTTAATGCCTTATAATTCCTTTTGAACAAGAACATTTACTTTAATTGCAAAACTGTAAATGAGTTCAATTGATATAAAAAATTTAAAATTTATATTATGAATTAAATGTTATTTAATTTCGCAAGTTTTACTTGTTTAGAAGAGATGTAACTATTTAGAATTTATAATATTCATGAATTGAAAACTTTTTAATTTGCAAGATTATAATTGTATAGAAAAATATAAACATTTTCGAATTTATAATATTTATAAATTGAACACTATTCAATTTGCAAGATTCAAATTGATCAGAAAAAATAAACATTTTTGAACTTTATAATATTTTTAAATTGAGTTTTATTTTTGTACATTTTGTCTTTGAATAAGACCATTTAATTGAGTGTTTGTACCTATATTTTAGTCATTAGAATCTTTAATCCGAATAAAATAATCTATTTTTAATTTAACTGGATTAATTTGACTATAAAATTTAATTGAGAATGTTGGTGAATAACCGCGTGCTTCAAAAGTTTTAGATTTTGCAAATAGATCCTTATAATGCCTATCATTTTTTGGGAGTAATTTTCTGCTGGGAGATATATTTTCTAATTTCCATTGTTTGGAAATTAAAACTTGAGGTGAATTTTTCCCTGTTAGTCCTGAATGTAATACAGGAGCTAACGCTGATTTGTAATTGCTTAATAAGATGTGATCTAGAGTTGTGGCTATGGGGATATGAGTACCCGTAAGGAAATCAATCTTATTATGCCTAAAAAGACTATCAAATGCTAATGCTCCCCCAAGGATGATTTCTATTTGACTGCTTACTTTATGGGTGGGATCAGCTAAATGAAGATCTTGAATATGTGAAATGGATTGCTTCGCTTTGGAAGCCATTTGTGCATGAGCACCTATATTGTCAAATGAATTATTTTTTATTTGACCATTAAGAATTTTCGCGCAAACCTCGCTAACTCGTGGGTATTGACTACCACTGTGTATTTTAGCGGGAAATTCGCTCCCGGCATCATCTATTTCACTAACTAAAGCAGTGACTTGGACATTGGAAGTTTGAGGGTTGGCGGATATTGTAGAGATTGAAGGCGTAGTAGATAGGTTAGGAGATAGGCAAGGGTTACCTGTATTGATAATCATATTATTTATCATTCCATGACCTGCCATTAAAAGTGACCTGAGGCGTTTCGACGTTTCTCTCGCTGCACTGTACATTATTTCGGATTCCGACGTCTGAAAGGTCTTCCAATGCGGAGTTTTAGTTTGTCGATTTCTGCTTTCTTTTCCTTTAATTCAGAATAAAGAAAGGTTAAGATTATTTTTATTAGAATTACTGTTTATTTCTAAACTTATCTCTTCTACTTCCTTCTGAATGAAGTCGAGAGCTTTTTTATTCTATTCATTTCCTTAGACATCCTAAAGATACAAAGAACAAAACTAGGAGAGTTCAATCAGCTATATATATCTATGATCGATAATCTAATCAATCTGGCTCTTGGAGGACCATTTAATGGATAAACGCGGGGTTTATAATTTACTTTAAACTTTTTTTATATGCTTTCTCCAAATTTGAGAAAGATATAGAGAAAAACGAAGGACCACGTTATATCAATTGTTTAGCTTACCAACGAGGTTGTAAATCTCGCCGCGAATAAATTGTAAGTCTATTCCACTAAACAATCGATATCAAATATATCTTCGATAGGACGCTAGTTCTTACTATATATATAACTGTTCGAAATCCTAAATTAGTATCTCTAAAGGATGGATGTCTATAGGAAAGAAATGAAAGATAAATTTCTCTTTAACAAAAACTATATTTTTTAATGTAAACTAATGAATGTGTTGATAAAACCAAAAGATAAAATGAAAACAAAGAAAATTAACTTAGATTGTATATATACGTAGATATATATACACTTTATAACTAAATACTTAAACTTTTAGACATATAATATATTTTATTATATGTCTAATTACAAAATGAATGGTTTCAGTGGTGGTAAAGGGCAGCCTCTGAATTATCTCGGAGAGATGAATAAGTGTTCTTTTGTCTCAGAACCAATGATGAATGCTTTTTGATGTAGGGGTGTGCCAAAACTGCAGCAGTGTATAAACCTGCAGTGTTTTATTTTAGGAACCTTTCAGAGAATTGATTGTACCTTCAGTAATAATAAGAAACAAATACAAATAGATTATTATTAATTAGAGACCTTTTAATATATATTAGCACAATAAAGAGAAAGCGGGTTTACTAACCTTCAGGCCACCTTTAACGATATGCTTGCTTATTTCAACAAACTAACTTTTATTTAGTTATTAAACTAAATATTTATTGACTATGACGAAAATTATAGTCGAATGAATATACCAGCGTAAAATGTGGTTCGATATTTATTGAGATGTTGACTCGAAGAAATTTGAAATAAGAAGAATGGCGTAATACGATATCAAAAGGGAGGTGGGTTCGAAAAGGATGCGTCTTAGGGTGTTTCTAGGGCACAAAAATCCCTAGCGCCGAGAAACCGACTTGGCGTGGTTTTTGAGTTTTCTATAAGATTACTTATATTTAACCACCAATTAATAAAAAAGTACCTGGCTGAGTGATGCTCGGTAACTTTTTGCTTCAAGTTAAAAACTATATATTAACCCTCCCGACCCCACCCCACCTTTGCCTCTCGCCCCCCCCCCCCCCCCCCCCCCACCTGACCCCACACCCCGAAACCACTTCCCTCGCACCCCATACCCCTCCACCGCGGCACTCCCATCTCCCTGCGTCACCTCCACCTAGCCCCCACCCCTCACTATTTTTGCATTTCAAGCCTTGTAGTAGCCCACAGATTATGTGTATATGTGTATAAGTATAAATAAATACCAATATAATAATTTTTTTAATTCAATAACAATTTTTGAGTTCATCAATTAAATTGCCAAATTCCTAATTTTGAAATTAATGTGAGTTAAAACTCTATTTTTTAATAAATTAAATAAATATTTATTAAACCAATTATTTTACATGAATTTATGCATACATTGTTTTGAGCTTCGATTACGGAGATTACTTCCATCATCGAGTGTCCTTGATCATCTTTTTTAGTCCTTGTTTTAATAAGAGGAAAAAACTAATTAAAGAAAAAAACCTCTTTTCCGATAATTATATAAATTCCATTATTCTCTCCCAATCAATCCCCCATCCATAAATCAATTAAATTGCCAATTTTTAATAAATAATAATAATTGTAATAATCTTATTGTGGGATATAAAATTAAAAAACCAATTATTTATTAAAAAAAGAAATTGAATAATAATGTAAATAAACATTTTTATCGAGACAACCACCGCATGAATAATTATTTCGGTAACAAAAAACCATCAAAAACAACTTAGCCGAAGATGAGACCGTGACATATCAAATGTCCAACACAAAGCCATCTAATAGTGAATTTCATCCAAATCGTTAGAGCCGTTTTCAAAGGAGCCGACCGGATATATATACAAACTTTGCTCGTTTAATATAATAAGATAAGATAAGATAAGATTAACTAGGATCATCAATAGGCCAAGAGAGATTCTCATCTCTGGCTATTCTAATCATTATTTCGTAAAATCCCTTCTTAGCTGACATCTATGGCGTATAAAGTACCAATATTCTAAATTTCAAGCCCCTAGGTCTATTAGTTTAGGAAATTTCGTGTGTGAGTGAGTAAATGTAAATAAAGTATATGAATTTGATTTTCATAATGAAAAATTTGATTAAAATTATAGAAAAGGAAAATGAAAATTCAGAAAATTTAAATTTAAAAATTTTTAAATTTTGAAGAAGAACACAGTGATGATGATTTTTGAAAAGAATTTGAAATCTATGATAATTAGAAAGCAGTCATGAGAACATAATCAATTTATGCAGATACTATGGTAAGTGTTCTGGTTCTTGAGGGGGAATAAGATTAGAATAAGATAGTACGTTGGATAAAAGTTTAGCAACGATCGTTGCAGTTAATTTTTAATTTTGTTTTAAAATGTACTTTAAAAAAATAGATAGTTTTTAAATCTTAAATGTAAATAAAGTATATGAATTTGATTTTTTCATAATGAAAAATTTGAAATTAAAATTATAGAAAAGGAAAATGAAAATTCAGAAAATTTAAATTTAAAAATTTTAAATTTTGAAGAAGAACACAGTGATGATGATTTTTTGAAAAGATTTAAAATCTATGATAATTAGAAAGCAGTCATGAGAACATAATCAATTTATCAGATACTATGGTAAGTGGTTCTCGGGGGGAATAAGATTAGAATAAGATAGTACATTGGATAAAGTTTAGCAACGATCCGTTGCAGTTAATTTTTTTAATTTTTGTTTTTAAATGTACTTTAAAAAAAATAGATAGTTTTTTAAATCTTTGTTGCATTATTAAATTCCTCTTCAACGATAATGTGGTTAGAACTCTATTATCTATGCTATTAAGAATGAATGACATTCAAAAATCTGACAAACAGTGTCGCCAACAAATATTTAGTTTGCTAGTTTAGTTCTTTTATTGTTTGGCAAGCTATGTTGGCTATACAGATTTGGTTTTAGTTTTTCGTGAATTTTCCAATTTTCCGGATAACTTTTCCGATTTTTTTTTACGTATTAACCTGAAATGGACTATTACGAACATTTAAAAAAAATTAGCCAAATCGGCCCAGGCATTTGAGAGATCTGCGCTTACAAAGAAAAAGAAATTCATTTTTATTATATAGACTAGCTGCAAGGCCCGCCTTCGGCGGCCCTCTTGCTAGCCAGAGGGCACGCCCCTGGACCCCCCTCCATCAAACCCCACCCTCACCCCCCACTCCCACCCACCCGAAACCCACCCAGCACCCCCGCCTCCCACCCCACCCCATGCCCAACCCCCGCCCCCACACCACCACCCCAACACTCCATTCCGCACCCTAACCCACTACCCCCACCCCTAAAACCCCCTCCAGCACCCCCACTCTGCACCCGTTCCCAAACCCCGCCCCCACACCACAACCCGCACCACACTCACCTCGGATCCCGCACCCCATCCACCTCGTGCCCTCCAACCCTACGCACTACACCCCCGCTATGCCCCTGGACTCCACCCCGCACCACCCCCTTCAGCCCCACCCTACTCCGCCTCACTCCTCCCCCACCCCCATTCCACCCCAGCAGCCAGTTTTTGCATTTCTAGCCTTCTAGTGACTCACAGATTATGTATACAAAATTTGGTTGAGTTTGGCCCAAGAGAAAGAATTTTCATTTTTTGATCCCCCCCCCACATTTTGGGTGGTTAGTTTTTGCATTCCTAGCTCTCTAGAGGCCCAGAGATTATGTATACAAAATTTGGTTGAGTTTGCTCCAAGGGCAAGAATTTATATTTTTTCACCCTCCCCCCTTTTTGAGTGGGTTTTTGGGGAAATTTTTTTTAACAAAAGTTGTCAGAAATCACATTCCCTACAACTTTGTTAATTGTAAAATTTGCTGTAGGGTTAATAGTTTAGGAGTTATTTGATCTTTTTCATTCCCCCCCCCCCCCAACCCCCTTCTGGGGTCAAAATATCAAAACGTTATATAGCTAAAAACGTAAGTTAGAAGACATCTGATGTAAATATGAAATTTCATAATAATCCCTTCAGGCGTTTTTACGTGAATCGTGAGCAACTTTTCGGAAACCACTGAAACAGACAGGCATATAGACATACAGACATACAGACATACATACAGACAGACAGGAATTTTGTTGAGGGTGTTTTCGTTCATAACTTTTCTTGAAACGTGTGCAATCAAAATTTGGCGTGATTTGGAGCAATGTACAGACAAAACCTTAATTTTATATATATAGGTTTCCCAACGTTTTGTAGAACCAGAAAAAAGGTTTAAAATTCTCGTACATTGGAAAATAAATTGCAACGGATCGTTGCTAAACTTTAAGCAAAGTCATTTTAAATATTAATATGATTATTCCTTTATTATTAATCAGATATTACTGGCTATTTGCAGTCCATATTGACTAAAATTCAAAAAGCCAACGAATCTCATCTAATACTTACATCTACATCGATTCTTATCTAATACTAGAATATTAACCTTCTTGCATTCCATGTTCGATGTTTTGAATATTAATGGCAACCTCTACTGAAAACTTGATAGAATCGACTTAAAATCAATAAGACTAAATTCTTCTATAGTAAACAACTCAAGATCCAGCTGCAATAAGATTATTCCTCTAGTATTAGATAAGAATCGATTGTTATTTTTGATTTTAAGTATATTCCTCCATGCATGTCTTCATAAATGGTTACCAATAATAATCAAAACTTCAAAAATCCGATTTAGAATGATTATTCCTCAAGTATTAGATGAGAATCCTTGGCTATTTTTGAATTTAAGTCAACATGGACTGCAAATAGCAAGTGATATCTGATTAATAATAAAGGAATAAACATATTAATATTTCAAATGTCTTTGGATAAAGTTTAGGAATGATCCGTTGCAGTTTATTTCTTTAGAAGACGCTGCATAATTCAAACTAGGTTTAAAGAATGAGATGCTCAGAGCACGACCTTGGGTAATTCTCAAGTATTCTATTTTGTGCCCCCTTTCTTACTCCTTTCATATTATCCCTTGTAATAGTCTTGTCTTCTAAGCCATTTAAACTCAAAATCTAACTTTTCAAAATGTGTCAGAATGAGGATGAAACTCTTTTTTAGTTTCTTCTTCTTCTTCGTAGTCGCCTTCTTCTTATCAGAAGTTGCGTGGACTTAATTAACTCCATGCTCCCACAATTTTTATTTTGTGGAGCACCCTTCTCCATCTAGAGCGATCGCGAGCCTCCACAGTAGCCTTCCGGAGACCAGCGCCAACACCTACACCTATCTGGTCGGTCCATCTGGCCGGTGACCTGCCTCGTCTTCGTGAGCCCTCCACTTTTCCTTGGATCACGATTCGTTCAAATCCATCATTGGCACGGGTAAGATGTCCAAAATATCTCATGACCCTTGTGAGCACGATACTCGACAGCCGCTGATCAGCCCTGACTTCACCAAGAATCGAGATATTTGTTCGTCGCGCTGTCCAGGGGACTCGTAGCATCCTCCTCCAACACCATAGCTCGAAGGCATCTATTTTTCTGCGGTTGACCTGCTTCACTGTCCATGTTTCTGATGCGTATAGCATGACAGGGAAAACCAGCGATTCGACTAAATTTTTTTGTATTAGTGGTTAAGCTGTTGTCTTGGCATATTTTTTAGCTTCGTCATTACTGATCTCCCCATCTGTATGCGCCTGTTTATCTCAGCATCACAGCCGCCTTTGTTGGTTATCATGGACCCGAGATATATGAAATGGTCAACCACATTGTAATCCCCGATTTTCCTGATGCTAGGCATATTGTCATTAGCACGGTCGACAATCATGATTTTGGTTTTACTTTGGTTGATCTTCAGTCCAAACTCTTCGCTTACTCTTCCAAGTTTGCCAAGTAGCTGAACTAGTTCTTCTTCCGAGTTGGCGAGTAGGGCCGTATCATCCGCATATCTTAAATCAGTTATTTTTATCCCTCCCACAGAGACGCCACCATCCCAGCCCTCCAGGACCCTTCGCATGACATATTCCCCATATATGTTGAACAGAATCGGCGACAAAATACACCCCTGACGCACCCCCTTGCCCACAGCAAACTCATTCGACAGACTGTTCTCAACCCTTTTTAGTTTAATATTTACTAAAATTGAGAGAAAGATAGAAACAAACATTAAAATTTTGCATTTATTGTGTCTACATATGAATAAATTAATCGAAATAAAATTAAAATAGGGAGATTTTATTATGAAAAAGTTACAATGTATAATTTTTCATTTATAATCGATATAATTTAGATATTTAAAGATAGTTTCATAGAATGGCAATTAGAAATAGATTATACTTTAAACAGAGCGGGTCAATAATCGAGACGATGGAAAGAAAGAGATACCAAGAATGACATTCCCATCGTATGCAAAAAAGGAGAAACAATCAAACAACCAATCAAGAATGGCCTATTATAACACATGGTCTCAGGCGAGGAGAGTAGAGGGTGAGTCTATCGTAAAACACGGAACACGACACACACACCAGACACTTGAATTCAATTCAACCCAAACTATACCTTCAAATCAAGACACTTCAATTCAACCCATTCCTTCAATCCAAAACAATTTTCTTCAATCAAAAAACTACTCCATCAATTCCTCAATCTCTCTATGCAATTTTCCATGCAATTCTATTATACTTTCCTTCTCATATAATTAATAATAATTATAATAATCCTGATATCGTCATATATATATATATATATATATTATATAATATCTAATATAATATATCTATAGATATACATACAACTACATAGTTATCTCGGTGGCGCCTCCTGCATATGAATCGAATGCCGCACCGCTCGCTTCGCTATATTTCGAGCGAAAACTCAAAAGTGCAAGCGTAACAAGAAATACGGAACCGAGATCAAGGACAGAGAACAACAGGTACGTCTCGACAACACCATATTGAAAACGGCCCATAATTGTTGCTGGACAACTGGATAAACGTATACGTAACATTCTCTTGTTTTTCTCAATTGTTGCTATCTACAAAGTTCATCTTTTTATCTGATTCTCATTTGATTTTGCGCTCTCTGCGAATATTATATATTCCTAATATCAATCTATAAGTAAATTCTAATTCCTAATGACATATTTCTCTTTGTTACATCTATTTATTTTATATTGATTTTTTTCTTCATTGGCAATAAATTGTTATATATATATATTTAATTTTTGATCTATCATTCTTATCGAGTTAAACCTAAAAAATTAATTCATTACCATTAGTATTTAAATCCCCTCACCTACCGATCCCGATATCAATCCAACCCTTTTATTATAATTAATTATTTTATTATTCATTCTTTTATTTTTTTATTTTTTTATGTTTTATTATATATATACATAAAATTTGAAAGTAAAGTAAAGTATCAAAGTTCAAATTATTAAAATAAATCTAGCAAATTTAAGACAAAGAGATTCCCGCTGAATTACACCACCGCGAAGCAGATTCAAAATAAACAGTAAGTATTTCTTACCATCAAAATACCTCAAACATCTAATAAACCCTATTAAAAGCATATTAACCTATTAAAAAGTCTTCAAGAAGAATAACATTAATACAGTTGAATAATAGAAATTATGAAATTATAGGATTACTATCGAGGTAGTCTGAAACAAGTCTGGAATTGTATTTGGCATTTTTGCAATGCCTTACCTCTTATGAAAGAGAGATCATTCTATTCGCACCCTTTGAAGTAATTTTCCCTAGATCGGATTCTAATGCAAGAATCGCTCACCGCATATTTATTAAATAACTAAAAAAGTGATAACTTAGGCCAAATACGCCCTTATACCAAGCAATTTGTTGAGTTATATTAAGCTTATGCAGTTTCTACTTTTATTTTCTGATCCTATCTCAATTAAAACCTTTGAAAAATTCCCAAAATCAGAAATGGGAGCAGAAATGTTGCCATAAACTAAAAAGGAATATCAGAAAGGAATAAGAAAAAATACGATAATTTTGATGATTTGGGAATAGTTTCGTTAGTGAACGATTATTTTTGCTTCTCATTTGATTTGCTATTTTATAAATTAATAATTTGGAATTATTTACTAAAAAAATTTTTTGTCTGTGTGTCACTGCGTCTCTGAATTCCTATGATAACTTAAGAATGGAAAGTTTGCCGGTTGAATCACTTGCTTCAAAAAAACGAATTGTTATTTCTATAATTTTGCTTAAAATTACATACGCATAGGTAGAGCAGATGAGTAGTAGTATAATCTGCATCATAGATTATAAGCTAATCTTATCTAAAAATTCTAAGCTTATCTTATTTAAGAAATAATAAGAATTTCAAAGTTAACATTTGGAGTTTGCAAAGGATTTAGTACAAAAAATGGCTAACACCTTTGATGCAGGTACTGAAGAAAAAATTAAAATCGAAGAGGCCATAGAAAATTCTATGCCAGAAGGGTCAGAAAACTACGGGAGAACGTAAGTACATGCACTTTAGATCAATGACAAACTTGATATAAAAATTGATAATTTATAATTTGTTTTATTTTATTTTCGTTTAATAGGAGCCCTAGTACAATGAGCCTGAATATGGGAAAAAAATTTATATCCAAACAATAGCATAATCAATAACATTTAGGGAAAGCGGTGTTGGTTTATAGTGAAACATATTAAACACAAGAGTTTTTTAACGATTTATACTGGTTTTCACAATAAAAATAATAAAAAATTTCTTTAATTATATTTTTGGAGATTTTTTTATTTTTCTTCTATACCTACATAATAATAGCATAATCCATAAAATTTATCAAAACATTAACCATCAATTCCAAACATTTTATCAGTAGCTATATAGTATCTACCTTTGTTAGCATTTTTTCTTAATATTTTCCAATCAAGAACAATGAAAAATATTTAATATTTTTTTTCAATTAATGTATTTTTCAGCAGGATTCCAGAAAGAGATGATCCATATTACCCCATCCGGGAGAGTAACCGAGGACTAGTATTGATTTTTAATCATAAAGAATTTGATAAAACCTTAAAACTTCCGCCAAGGCCTGGCTCTGAAAATGATGTGGCCAATTTAAAAGAAGTATTTGAACATTATAATTTTAATGTTAAGGTCTTTATTGATTTAAAAGATGTGCGAGAAATGTTACAAAAAGGTAAATTTACAGCCTAACTATTAAACTAAGATTAATCCCCTTTCTTTTGGGTCACTTTCACATAGTGAGTCTTTTTCATAAGGTCATATAGGGTGGAAAGCATATGCGAAAATTCATACAAAATGATCAACAAGGATCTAGGTCTTATATTGATAGTTCTATTTTTTTGAACCCCCAATTTGTCCCCCGACAAAATCTATGACTCTTTTTTTTATTATAGGCCGCTTTTAGAGTAAATTCTAATCTTCTTGTTTTTTTTTTTATATATTGAAAATATAATAATTTTAATTTTTACCCCCCCCCTTCCAAACTTAAATTTTGGTTCGATTTCAATCTAAACTGCTCTTATACTGGTGAAATCTCAATTTGATTTTCACATTAGTTTTTGAGCTAGAGCGTACACAAAATTGGGTAATGTACTAATAGTCATTTTGAAAAAATCTTTAATATCTCGTAAAATAGAATTTTTCGATGTTCATACTTTAAGCCTTTTTTGTAGAACAAAACGATAAGGTTTGCGCAATTTTTTTTATCAAAATAGTTTCAATCATTTTTTAGTTATTCTGAAAAAAGTAAGAAAACAAAAACACTTTTTTCATGAACGATTACAATACTTGACCATACCCTGCATAGTAAAGTAAAAATATATTCTTTGAAAGGAGAGATAATACCTAAATAGTTATATATTAGAAAAAAAGTTGAAAAGCTTGTCTAGGTCCAGAATTAGGGGATGAATAAATGGAGAAAGCGAGGTTTAACCATTTGGTTTGTCTATTTCAACACTCGAAACAAACGCGAATAATTCTGAAATTATAAAAACATAACATTTTAGCAATTAATATAAACATATAATTAACAATATTAATTAGTGATAGAGGAATAACTTAATTGTTTAGCGATGGGATATTTACCATGAGAAAGAACGCGGCCAACTAAATACGGGTTGCCCGGCAAATGTCCAGTTATTAATAGATAAAATAAACCGCTCGGCCGAACCTGGAAGACCGAGCCTCGCTCAGGTTTTACTTATTTACTATTGATTATTTGAACAGCCAATTATTTTGTTTTGATTCAACCATATTATTGATTTTTATTCAACCAATTGTTAATAAATAAAACGTATCAAAATATGTTATTTGTTCACAAAATTGAGACCCTCTTATGAGAAAGATTTTTTTAAATAAATTCTTGATTATTTTTTATTCTATTAAATAAATAAGGCTCCTCATAAAAACAATTATAAAACGATTATTCATTATTCTAACGTTTAGGGTGAGCAAAATATTTTAAAACCCATAATTAGAATATTTCTTCAAGGCCTTTAAGATCAAAATGAATTATGATCAATGAATCGCCTATTATTATTAACTTGTAATGTTGTAATATATATCCAGACTACAAAAATAAACTGTTTATTTATTTATTCTTTAGTAAAAGAGGATAAAAAATTACTTGAACAAAGTGACAGTCTTTTTGTAATTCTTATGACGCATGGAGATCAAAATTATGTTTATTCTTCTGAAAAACCATACAAAGTGAAATCAATCTGGGAAGACTTCTACGCTTCACGGTGCCCAGAATTGGCAGCTAAGCCAAAAATATTTATCATTCAGGTTTGGATTGATTTTCAAATGTACATATACATATACATATTAGCAGCAAGACTAAATAATAAAACGTCTCATTGTGATTTAAGAAGTACCTACATGTAGCATATTTTTGTTGGAAGCAAATTCTAGCTGTTGTTGAAATTACTTGAACAAAATTCATAATAAAACTTGAATCACTTAATATTCAAAAGACTATTTCAAAATGTATGTAGGTATGACAATTTCTAGTACGTTTATTCGGGAGTATTTTTTTTATTTGGTTATCTTCGGATACTAAGTCCATTTAGCCATTTTGAGTATGATAGTTTTACCATATGGGTTAAAACAGTTTGTCGGGTGTAAATTGATTCTAGTGAAAACTTTGATCAATCAAAACTGTTTTGTCATCAAAACCCTATTCAAAAATAAGAAGATGATATCTGCTAAATTTCATCAAACTTCAGTGTAAATGTAGACCTCAAAATATGCATTTTTGGGAAAACATAAATTACATTTATTTGGCCTTATTAAAATCTATTTTTTTATTGTAAATCGAAGTAATTACAAAAAAATAAAAACAAATGAATTTGTCAAGGTAAAATCTGTTGAACGGCTAATCATCCGAAATATATCGAGATATAGAACTACATGTTTTAACTCAATTTATTTTCCTTGCTGTGAAACACCAACACTTCAACTTCAAACTCATTATAATTGAAAATTTGGCTGTTGTTAATGCATTGATTTTAGCTACTCTATAATTTAAATTTAGAAAAATTGATCCAATTAATATATTTCTAGGCATGCCGAGGTGAGAAGATGTCAAAGCCTTTCAATCTGCAAACCGACAGCTTTCCCAAGAGAAGCCATTCATATTCGGCTCCCGATGAAGCTGATATACTGGTTGTTTATTCTACCTTACCTGGTAAATTCTGAATCAAAATATATTAAGGAATGTTTTAAAATAGAAGTTTATAAAGGAAAATAACAGAAACACTTTAATTTCAGAATATGTGTCATATCGTAACAAGATTTTAGGAAGTTGGTATATTCAAGAATTTACTGCTGAATTAAGGAAGTCATTGAACTCCGAGGATCTTCTTAGTATCTTAGTTAATGTTAATCGACATGTTGCTCTAAAATACGAATCAGAGGGAACGAAACAAATGCCAATATGGGAAAATACTATGCTACGTAAAATTTATTTCGGTCCTTTAAATTAATCTAGAGGACTACGTAGAGAGGGAGAAATGGTAATGGAACGGGAAAATGAAAATCAGGATAATTTGAAAAGATTTACAGATCGTCAAAATTTTATCGTTAATTTATTTAAAAATGAATTCAGTGACGACAACTTGGATTTTTTAAAAATCTATAGAGCTGTTTTTGAAAGATAAAGCAGAACTGAATGCAAAACTGAAACGTTTTGAGGATTTTTACCAAACAGTAGAAATAGACGGCGATGAGAAAGTCGAAATGAAATTTAAAGAGCTAATCTTCGAATTTATGAAAATAAATGGATTAACATTTCCTAAAGACGTGAAAGTAAATCGGAATGAAGTGTCCAAATATTGTATTATCTCTGAGAGGGAATCGACTAAAAAGTAGTAAATGACAAGGAATTGTCCGAAAATGATCAGAAATATTATTATATAATGCAGTAAAGACCTTTTTGGAAAACCATCCGAATGTTTTTGATGATTTGTCAAGCAGACTGAAATTATTCAAAAAAATTTTGGTCCATACTAAAAAGGAAGATATAGAATTTAATACTAAATTAACTGGTGTGTTCACCACAAGACTTTCACATTTTCATTTATTTGAAATCATCGCGGTACTTCTAGTTTACACCCTCTTCATTTATTTCGTTTTTTTTTTTTTTGTTTTTTTTGATTTTCTCATTTTGTAACTTCTAGGTGGAAGGAATTGATGCCCTTGATAGTTGGAAATTGAGTTTAGGAGATAAAACCGGAAATTGTGGGCCCCAGGGGACAAAAATCCATTACTCAGTGCGTACGTATTTACGTATTTATGTATAGTACCCCCGCCCCTGCATTTCAGTAACCGTAAGTCTCAGAGCTACGAAATTCGAAACTTTAGTTCGATATAGGGCAGAAGGGGTACAGCAAGCTTTTTTACCTCTCTGCTATGCCAGCTCATTATAAACGAATTTTATTTATATTTTTTAGCATTTAATGTTAATCTTTGTTTTTTTTTTATTATTATTTTATTTTATTGTAACACTATGATATTTGCACAGTTGTGGGGCACTGTTGGTGCACCCAACATTCTGGCCGCTGTTCTGGAGATATTTGATCTACCGGCGCCCACATATGCATTATTCTAATTATTAGCCACAACATCTGGCGCTTTATTTGGACGGCTGATGAGGTGTTTCATGATTATTTGTAAAAAATCTTTTTTCTTTTTTGTCAAGGGCTGCTCCCCTCAGTCATTGAAATCGGAAAACCGGAAGTGGACATTTACATGATTTTTTTTTCTCAAAAACGGTTATAACGATTTCTTTAAAAATGAGTATATTTATCAAGTGTCATCACTTATTAGTTGTGTGAAAATTTTAATCCGATTGAAATAAAGAAAGGCGGTATAAAGTAGGAATGTCGCTTGATAAATACACTAATTTTTAAAAAAATCGTTAGAGCCGTTTTTTGAGAAAATAAAAAAAAAAACGAAAAATCTTTCATGTAAATGTCCACTTCCGGTTTTTCGATTTCAACAAAAAGCTTGCTGTACTCCTTCTAGTCTATATCTAGCTTAAGTTTCGAATTCCGTAGCTCTGAGACTGTTGCGAAACGCGGGGTGGGGGGGGTACGTACCTACAACGTACATACGTACATACATACATACGTACCCACTGACCAATGGATTTTTTGCCCCTTTCTGGCCTCTGGGGACCACAATTTCCGATTTTATGTACTAAACTCGATTTCCAACTATTAAGGGCATCGATTCCTTCCAGTAGAAGTTACAAAATGAAATTAACTTTTTTCATCTCTGAAATACAAGCTCTCAAAGAGTCAGGACCTAGTCAGCAATACTTCCACATTATATTCTATGAATAAAAATGTGAAAGTAAAAACAAATAGCTGATTATGTGGGTAGAGACATGGATGACGAAACAAAAATATAAAAAATCATTTTATCGATTTGAGAATCAATTAACAAAATTGATACTAAAATTGGTGCATTGACGAAACTTGATAAAGAGGTAACTACCACGGAAACCTTAAAGCAGAAGAACCCAGAGAGATCCAACGAGCAATCAAGATTTTTCCGTTTCTAATTACATCAAAATTGAAAGATTTTTTATTTTAAGATAACCCTAGTTTTAAGCAAGATTTAAAAGCAAATTTAGAATGTTTTGTTTGTTATCTTAGTGACACCTTATTCGAAACAAAAATGCGAATTTATACTTTGATCAAAGAAAATAGTAATTAGAAATATATCGATATGTTGAAACCTCTAAGCCGACGATATATCAAATATAAATATATAATTTATTTGTTTGAGACTAGTTGCGAAGGTTTGACCTTCATCATCAGGATAAGATTTAAAATAATCGTATAATTGAATTAATGACAATTAAAAGTTATAATTATGTGTAATTAAAAAGACTGATGAAAAAATATTAAACCTTCGAAACTATAGTCTCACACAAATAAATACATATTTACATTTGGTATATGTATGTATATACCAGGCGCGGATCCAGACCTCTGTTTTGGGGGGGGGGTGGTCGCCGGTATATAAGATCTACTTTTGATCTCGGAAGTGTGTCGCGATCGAATTGTCCAAGTGGGGGGGGGGGTCAGAGACGACCCCCCCCCCCCACATAGAACTTTATTTTCTTCAATTTTAAAATTTTTATGTTATAAAAAAAAAAAAAATTAAATAAACATATAAAAAATATTGATCTCCAATGCTTTGGGGGGGGGGGGGTGCCAGTCGCCCCGTCACCCCACCTGGATCCGCGCATGGTATATACTTATGTGCATCAAGCATGGACAACCTTGTTAATTTCTCTTTATGAAATGTATAAAATATGTGATGAAGGGCCGATTTACCCACTGACAGTTAACTTTAACCATAAGTTGAGTCACCCAACCTACAGAAATCTGAGCCAACAGCTATCTAAAGATGACTATTATTCTGATCTCACTTGAGGTAACAAATTTAATTTTTATATTAAGCAATTTGAAAAGCTTAGGCATCTTTTGATCAAAAAATAAAATAAAATACAAAAACGAACGTAATTAAATATTATGTACAATAATTCATTAAAAATTATACTCTACGAATATTTCTTTTTCTAAAAATAAAATAGTTAGTTTTATTTAATTTTTTAACAATAAGTTAATGCTGGTTCTGAGATATTAAACATCAAGTTTAACCTCATAAACCAGTTTTAATAAAAAAATCAACTGGTGTGTTCACCACACGACTTTCACATTTTCGAAATTCGAAACTAATCTAATTAATTTAATATTTGATTCGACTGGAAAAAGAATGTTTCTCTGAGGTTAAATGGTCTGCAATTGCACTATGGCCTGAGCCCCCTTTAAAAATTATTTTGTGTTCCGAAATGCGTGTGTTTAAATTTCGTTCTGTTTTTCCTATATATGTCGAATTACATTCCCCGCATGAATAGAATAGACGCCTTTTTGTCCTTTTTTCAATTTTTGTCTTTCGTATTATTGCTAAGTTCAGATCCTAATGTTCTAAAGGATTTGAAAATTGTTTCATATCCTGAAGTTTTGAATTTTAATTATAAGGTTTCGAAATTTTTCCAAATTATGGGATTATTAATTTTGATTTTAATTCTAGCTCGGGCAGTTGGGAATAAATCAGATTCAGAGTTGACTTTTGAGTTGGATAGTTTGTACGCGATAGGACTGCAGGAATTATTAATAGCTGTATCTGTGGTTGTGGTGGATGAAGAGGACAAAGCCCTCGAAACTATAGTCTCGTTATAAATAAAATTTATAATTCAAGCTGAAGACACACTCTTTTATTGTCTCTTTCAATATATAAAAATTCTGCTACCCAGGGCACAAAAACTCCAGACAAATAAGTTTAATAAATGAGCCACTGAAGAAGTTGCGAACCAAAAACGAAACGTTTGGCCTAGTTAAATAAAAAACTTTGTATTTAATTTAGAGTCATGTCCACCTCCCTACTATTCCTTTAATAAAATTAAATATCGATTAAAAATAATGAAAAAATGAGATAACTTGAATTTATAAATATTACTAACCCATTTGTGTTCTCTTCCTCAATTTTAACGACAATGGACCTGGGAACATTGTAAGTTCCTTAAGGCAAAAATAAAAAAAAGAGAAAATATTCATGTTGTCTATAACTTTTCACTTTTTGATTGGATTCTGATAACATCATTACACAATGAGACTTTATACTTATAAATTGCTTCGAGACTGAATTTATTTCAAATAAAATGTCATGCCAAAGAATTAGATGGGCTGTAAATTTGTAATTTTTAATATTTTTTGCTAACCCTTATGTTTTAACCGAGGGGTTGAAATTAGGTGTACACGTCTTTGGAATTATGTGGAATTATTTTGGAATTCATTAGATAATGTCCCTATATCTATTGTCTTCTACTTGAAATGGAAGTGGAAGTGGAAGTAGATGTACACCATATTAGTTCTCGGTTCACCCCTCGGTTATAAACTTTAGTTTCTGTATCTCTGTTGATGTCATCTATTATTTGGAATAATGCGTCATAGATTTCGCAAAAATGAAATCGTAAAGTTTGTAACGCATCATCTACTCTGCTTGATCACCTAGTAGCACTCAATGGTTTTAGAGTTAATTGTGAAACATATTTATTTAGCATTTCCCAACGCTTTGTAGAATCAGAAAAAAAGGTGTAAAGTTTTTGTACAATAGAAAATAAACTGCAACGGATCGTTGCTAAACTTTAACCAAAGTCATTTGAAATATTAATATTATTATTCCTTTATTATTAATCAGATATTACTAACTATTTGAAGTCCACGTTGAATTAAATTCAAAAATATACATCGATACTCATCCAATACTTGAGGAATAACCATTCTACATTGGATTTTTGAAGTTTCGATTATTATCGGTAATCATTGCTGAAGACATGGAGGAATCGTCATAAAATCAAAAATAACGATCGATTCTTATCTAATACTAGATGAATAACTTTATCTCATTCCATTTTTGATGTTTTGACTATTAATGGTATCTAAAAACATGGAAGAATCGACTTAAAATCAAAAAGAATAAATTCTTTTATGGTAAACAACTCAAATGTCCCATGTAATTTTTGGAAAACCCTCACGTGCTAAAATTCAACCTAATTGAATACTACAATTTGTGATTTTAATTAAGACCATGAGTTCCGTACTCTTTACCTGAGGACTCTTTGAAGTCGCGTTTGCCGCGAGACCGATTACAATACTTTACCAATGCTTCGCATCGAATAAAGTATAAGGGTTTTTTTCTGTAGAAGAAGCTGCATAATTCAAAATAGGTTTAAAGAATGAGAAGAGCAGAGAACACAAAACGACCCTTGGTTTTTTTCACGTATACTATTTTGTGCACCGTTTCTCACTCCGTTCATATTATCCTCTGTAATAGTCTTGTCTTCTAAGCCACTTAGACCCAAACCCTAACTTTTCCAAATCTGTCGGAATAAATTTTGTCAAAACCTCTTCGGTTGAATCACTAGCTTCAATTTCTTATTTATTTTGAAGGGAATTAAAAGAGACAACTCTCTTTATTGTTAATGCGAGCTGGTCAAGATGACGTTTTACCCCTGGGGTACAATAGTCAAATATTGATTTTTGTAATTAAATGCTTATCTGAATTATCAGTTCCTGTGATAAGCTAAGTTAATCTTATCGAAAAAGAATATGGCGATAATAAAAATTTCAAAGAGAAAAAATATTTGTTCTTGAAAAAGTTTTAGTCAAAAAATGTCTAACCACAGTGATGCAGTAACTGATGAAAAAATAGACATAGAAGATGCCATGGAAAATTCAAAGCCAGGTCGGTCAGAAGACTATGGCAGAACGTAAGTACCTACACTTTGGATCAATGACAAACACAATATAAAATTTAAATTGATAATTTATTTTATTTTCGTTTAATAGGAGTCCTAGTACAATGAACCTGAATATGAGAAAAACATTTATATCCAAACAATAGCATAATCCGTAAAAGTTTTCTAAACATTAACCATCAATTCCCTATATTTTATCAGTACCTTTACATATAATATTTACCATTGTTAGCATTTTTTCTTAATATTTTACTATCAAGAACAATGAAAAATATTTTATATTTTTTTCAATTAATCTATTTTTCAACAGTATTGCAGAAAAAGATGATCCATATTACCCCATCCGAGAGAAAAACCGAGGACTAGTATTGATTTTCAATCATAATAAATTTGATGAAAAATTAGATATTCCGGCAAGGCCTGGCTCCGAAAATGATGTGGCCAAATTAAAAGAAGTATTTGAACATTATAATTTTAATGTTAAGGTCTTTATTGATTTGGAAGATGTCCTAGGAATGTTACAAGAAGGTAAATTTACAGCCTATTTATTAAACTAAAATTAATTCCCTTTCTTTTGGGTCTCTATCAATACCACATAGTGAGTCGTTTTCATAAGGTCGCAGGGTGCACATGCGAAATTTCATACAAAATGATCAAAAAGTATCTAGGTCTTATATTAATAGTTCTATTTTTGGAACCCCCAATTTTGTCCCCTGACAAAATCTTAAACTCTTTTTTTTTAATATAGGCCCCATTTTAGAATAAATTCTACCCTTCTTGTTTTTTTTTTATTGAAAATGTAATAATTTTAATTTTTAACCCCCCCTCCCCCCTTTCGAACTTAAATTTTGGTAACGTACAAACAGACATCGAAACAAAATTTTTAATATCTCGTAAAATAGAATTTTTCGATGTTCACACTTTAAGGCTTTTTTGTAGAACAAAACGATAAGGTTTTTCTCAATTTTTTTATCAAAATAGTATCACTCATTTTTTATTTTTTTTGAAAAAACTAAGAAAACACAAAAACACTTTTTTCATGCACGATTTCAATACTTGTCTATACCCTCCATGGTAAAGTAAAAATATATTCTTTAAAAGAAGAGATAAGGCTGAAATATATATTAAAAAATAAAGTTGAAAAGCTTACCTTGGTTCAGAATTGAGGGATGCAGGGCCGTGCCTGGGTATATGGCCGCCTGCGTGCCAGTCTGTATGGCCGCCCCAGGATAACATTAAAAAAATAGATTGTTATTAAAATTAGATTTCCTTATTATAGGAGCAGATAACAATCAATAAAATTTGAGTTATAATAAAATATTTTAAACTTTCTATAAATAAACAATTATTTATAGATTACAATCTATAAATAGAATCTATAAATGGATTATCTATAAATAAATTAAAAATTTTATCTAATCAAAAATAAAATATTATTTTTGAAATTTCTATAAATAACAACAATAAACTAGTATTACGATAAATACACCTTTATAAAAGGATTTTCTATAAATAATCTTTAAATTGACATTGTCGTAAATACGTCTTTTATATTTGAAATTTCTATAAATAGAAACTATAGTTAATAATTTTGAATATTGTCACGAATTAATAATAAGTTTATAAACAATCTGTTTATAAAAGAATAATTGAATTTTGTGGATTTTATAAAATTATTGTATTGTTGCTTGTGTATTGTTGATTGTATTTTTGCCCAGTAAACAACACTGTAACGATTTGGCCGCCTCTTAATTTCGGCCGGCCTCGCGTGCGGTGCACACGCAATGAACGCCCGTCAGGCACGGCCCTGGAGGGATGAATAGATAGAGAAACGAGGTTAAACCACTTGGTTTGTCTATTACAACACTCGAAACAAACGCGAACAATTCTGAAATTATAAAAATATACATTTTAGCAATTAACATAAATATATAATTAGCAATATTAATTAGTGATAGAGAAATAACTTAATTCTTTAGAGCTGTGATATTTACCATGAGAAAGAACGCGGCCAACTAAATGCGCGTTGCCCGGCAAATGTCCGGTTATAGTAATATAATAAGCCGTTCGGCCGAACCTGGAAGACCGAGCTTTGCTTGGGTTTTAGTTATTGCTTATTTGAATGGCCAATTATTTTGTTTTGATTTAACCACATGATTCATTTTTACTTTCACATTTCTATAGAATATAGTAATGTGAAGTATTACGATGGCCAGTTTGGGTCCTATTTGAGATCTTGTATCTCAGAGATGAAAATAGTTAATTTCATGAAGGAGGAGGTATCAGCCAAAGATGGAATCACTGTGTTCAATAAAACACCTTTAATAAAACGTTTCGGCCTGAATTTATTTGGCCAAATAAAAAATGTATCAAATAACTACCCTATGCACATTATTAATAGGATAATCAGAGAACTCTCAACTAAACAAAATAATTTAAATGACAATGTTAACATCTTAACAAATAATAATAATAGTAATTCAAATAACCAAGTCGGACCATTCTGTTGCTTATATTCACGGCATATCCGAAAAAATAAGAAAACTTTTTAAAATTTACTACGTGAACATTGCCCACAAAAACATAGACAATATTCAATTTTTATTTAATAATAAAGATCCAACCCCTAGAGAATTGTGTAATAATATTGTCTATCAAATTAACTGTCTAGATTGTCCACCAAATTCTAGCACCTATATAGGGCAAAGTTCACGTTCACTAAAAATTAGTGTATATGAACATAAATTAAGTGTTCGAAATAAAAATAACAACACAGCACTCTCCACCCATGCAGCTGAACATAGTCATTCTTTTGATTACGATAATGCGCGAATATTGGTCAAGATTGATAATTACTATAAAAGATCCATAGCCGAAATGCTATATATAAAAATAGCAGGTGAAAAAGCTATCAATTTTAAAAGAGATTGTATGTTTCTATCCAATATTTACACATATATCTTGTGTGATATGAGCCAACAGCTGTTCTCTTGATCTTAATATATAAATAAGGAAAAAATTGCCTTTTTTGGGAGTTTTTGATAGATTGGAGCATACATGTAAGAATTGTATTTTGATTGAATGGAAGAAATGCATGTGATTTAAAAGTAATTAGATTCTAATTTGGACTTTTGATTATAAATAAATAATGATGAGATTTATGATGACCTCCCATAGGGGTCAAATATATAATTATAATGTAATATATAGAAAAAATTTATATAAACTCATTACTTTCATTATGAAACTTTTGGCTACAGGCACGTTATAAATTTCCATGAAGCTAAAAAATTTTATTTTTTGACAAGGCTTGGTTCGATCACATATGTGTACCGCATTTTGTGTATAACTGTAAGTTTAAACAACCAACTTGGTATAAAATATATCAATTAACATCTATTTGTAAAAAATTTTAGCATAATTTACTGAAGATGGCCAAATAAATTCAGGCCGAAACGTTTTATTAACGGTGTTTTATTGAACCCAGTGATTCCATCTTTGGCTGATACCTCCTCCTTCAACTAATACAGTTTCATCACAGCCACGTACTCTTAAAAATATAGTTAATTTCATTTTGCAACATCTAGGTCGAAGTAATCGATGCCCATTTAGGATATAAAACCGGAAATGGTGGCCCCAGAGGCCAAAAAGGGGCCAAAAATCCATTTGTCAGTGAGTTTGTACGTATGTGTGTACCCCCCTCCCCCCCCTGCGTTTCGCAACCATAAGTCTCAGAGCTACGAAATTCGAAACTTAAGCTCGATATAGGCTAGGCGCACCGCGACACTTCTACTTTACAACCCCTTCCTTTTTTTCAATCGGATTAAAAATTTGACACAACTAATAAGTCATGACACTTAATACAATTAATAGTTTTTTCTTTTTAAAAATAAATAATAATATACTTTTAATTTTTCTTAAATTTTAGTGTTATCATTTTTTTAATACTAGTTTGTAATTAATGTAAGATAAAGTAAAGTAATTTGGTGTGCATTATTTTTTGATTACAATCCATAATTAATATTCGATATCCTTTCATTTTTTACTTTTTTTTTTTTTAATACTTAAACAATACCTACTACTTAGTGATATATTTTTAATGCAAGGATGCAAACAACATGACTAATGGTTAGTTGCGAGGGGTGAACAGGGATTGAAATTAGATGTACACATCTTTTGAATTATGTGAAATTATTTTGAAATTAATTAGATAATGCCCCTTCATTTATTGTCTTCTCCTTGGAAATGAAAGTGGAAATGGAAGTGGGTGTACAGAATATTAGGTCGCGGTTCACCTCTCGGTTGGTTATGGTTTATAGATAATACGGAAATAGGGTCCTAGAATCTGCCACCGATTTAAGAACCATTTAATGGGTTATACAATTATATCTCTAATATTAGGGCCTGATCAATGAATCACCTATTATTATTAACTTCTAATATACTACAAAACTAAACTGTTTATTTATTTTTTTAGTAAAAAAAGACAAAAAATTACTTGAACAAAGTGACAGTCTTTTTGTAATTCTTATGACTCATGGAGATCAAAGTTTTGTTTATTCTTCTAAAATGCCATACAAAGTGAATTCACTCTGGAAAGAGTTCTACGCTTCACGATGCCCAGAGTTGGCAGCTAAGCCAAAAATATTTATCATTCAGGTTTGGATTGATTTTTAAAAAAAAATTATTTATTACTATAAATTTAATCTTTGGAAGGAAAGTCAAATAATGTATAAGAGTAAATCCAACTTATTTTGCATTTTTTAACCTCAAAATTTAAATATATAACTTTATCCCATAGCAACAATAATAATATAGTTTTGTGTCTCAACTATCTATAGACCAATTTCTATTAATGGTCATGATTTAAAAAATATTTTTCAATTTTTTATGATTTTTTCCATTCAGGTGTGAAAATCAATGGGACGGAATTGACATTAGAGTATTTTGATATGGTAATGTAGGCAGAGAGTGGCTTAAAAATATAGAAGGTTACAATTTTGGTTACAATTCACTAAAAGAAAAACAAAACTAGAAAGGTTTATTTAAATATACTTGGACGCACAAAAGCGATCCTATGTAATGGCGGAGGTACTTTGGGGGAATCGTAGTTTAACTCTTAATTACTATCTCTATGACACCAGTCACATAATCCAAAACAATGCCAATTTTTTATATTGCATAGTACTAGTAGCTATAATACTTATATATGTTGCATGTCAGAGAGAGATTTGTCTTAAGGGTTTGGCTAACGGCCCGGCAAGCTTAGTTAGCGCTTGGGTTCGATTCCTAAGGGGACGATCCTCTCTGATATGCAATGTAAAAATATTTTCTCTAAAATCTATGATTGGTCCTTAAAAGTTAAATTCATTTATTAATATTATAGGTCTGGGTTGATTTTTTGAAATAATTTCCATCTTTTTTCAAAAAAAGACACTCAAAAAGATACGCAAATCTTTGCTTTCACTGTAAAATTAATGGGTCCCTCACTGAAAACTTTTTTCAGTTTAGCTTAAATTTTCGCTATTCCCTTTGAGTTGAAGGGAGTGAAAAATCTTTAGCTATAATACTTATATATGTTGCATGTCAGAGGGAGATTTGTCTTAAGGGTTTGGCTAACGGCCCCGCAAGCTTAGTTAGCGCTTGGGTTTGATTCCTAAGGGAACAATCCTCTCTGATATGCAATGTAAAAATATTTTCTCTAAAATCTATGATTGGTCCTTAAAAGTTAAATTCATTTATTAATATTATAGGTCTGGGTTGATTTTTGAAATAATTGTGAATGTATGTTGTATATTTGTGTATAAAAAAATAAAAAAAAATTGAATAAGTGAATTGATCAATGAACGAATAAGGTGTGAATTGTGGAATTGTTGCTAATTGTACATTTTGTATATTGGGTGATATGAACCAACCATACTATTTGAGAATATGTTAATAATTAATCCCAGTACGCACTCTTGTGCGCATCTGTCATGGAAGGGGTTTGGTCTATATATATTAGATTCAAAAGCCATTTAGCCATCTAATTAAGAAAAGAAGGAAAAAAATTGTTTTTCTATGCCTTTGTTAAAAATGAAGAAAGTTTTTGAACACTACTGTGGAGAGAAGAAGGAAACATTTTATTTGTTTCATTCATTGACCCTTTGAAGTGAGTAAATTATATATTTTTTTCTATTGATAATTTGGCTGTTTACATTGTATTTATAATTGTATTGTTTTATTGTTGAAATGTATGATGACCAACCCCATTTTTATAATTTTGTCATATTGGTTTATAGACCCTGAAGAAGGAGGGAAAAATCCTCCGAAACGTCGGTTTGAAAGGAAAGGAGGAAGGATTCCAATAAATTACACTTTATTTTATATGTGTTAATTTTTTCTTTCCTCACTACCTCTGGGCTGCCTTCCATTACTTTCAATTAAAATTTCTACCAGTCCGTCTCTCTCCAGAGAAAATTTCGTTGCAATGAAATTATTTTGTTTAGTTGTTTGATTTATGATACTTTTTTTGTAATAAAAATCGATTTTAAAAATTAAACTTGGCGTTTAAACTTATCTACCTTAAAAAATTTCAATAGAATAAAATAAAAATAGAGGTCTTGGTGCAACTGGGCCAGCCTAGTCAGGGCCCAATTACCCCGAATCGCTTACATCTTTGATTATTTTTAATCCATATACAAATGAGACTAATTCTACCTACGGCCAGGGCCTTGAGGGATAGGGGAACATGCCCAACTGCTCAAAAGATGTTAAAAATTAAAAAAAACAGCAAATAGGCTGGGCTGGTCCAATTACCCCACAACGCGTTTAACTGGGCCAACCGCAAAACTTTACATTCAACTTAAGATAATTCCAAAATTTTGAATAATCAAAAGCTGAAAGTATCATGATTATTTGAAGAAAATTTCATCTTTCAATTAATATTGTAATAATTTTGAGGAAGCTTAGCCAAAAATATGGAGTACTATCCTTGGGAAAACAAAAGAAGCTGGCCCAGGGACACCACCTGACCTTATACTTTGTGAAATAAATAAATAAATAAAAATAAAATAAAAAAATAAATGTATACAATTAAAGACTATATTTTTTAAAAAGAAAAATTTATCTTAAATTGTAAAAATAAACCTAGTTGACTTTCCAATGGAAAATATGTTGGATTTGCTCACAATTAAATACATATTAGCAGCAAGATTAAATAATAAAACGTCTCATTGTGATTTAAGAATTACCTACTTGTATTTTTGTTGAAAGCAAATTCTAGCTGAAGTTGAACAAAATTCTTAATGAAGCTTGAATCACAATATACTATACAAATACTGATAGAATGTCATCTGAATCTTACTCCACAAATGCTGGTGTTCCCAAGGCTCGGTAATCTCCTCCACGCTCTTCGTAATATACATAAACGACCTTATCGATCAAACGTCAAACCCCACTCATTATTACGCCGATGATAGCACTCTGCACGGCAAGCCCTCACTCCCGAATAATCGAAACAATGTTGCCACCTCAAGCACTCTCGACCTAGACAAACTGAATAAATGGGTTTCTCAAAATTTAGTTAACTTTAATGCAAGCAAGACTCAATGTTCTAGGCGCCAAAATAAAAATTTCCCCCGATATTCACTCGCTAGCTCGTCGAAGAAATGTCTCTGCCCTTTCCCAATATAGAGATATATACTATCACGGCAGGTGCTCTGATGAGATAAAATCAATAATTCTCCCCAAATCATGCTTTGCGCGTAGCACGCGTTTTGCGGACTCTTTCGCGGACAAATTAGAAAAGTGCCAGATCACTTCATTCGCCAATACGTATATCCCCATCCATGACTTCAAGAAACTGGAACTCTCTCCCAGCCTCCATCTTTCCCAGCACTTATAATCTTCAAACCTTCACAACCCGAGTGCATAAACACCTACGTCTCCACCTTCTCACTAAATTAACTTTCCATTCTCTTCGGTAATGCGGGGGTCTTTCGAGATACATAGGAGCTGCATCTTTACTGGTTCGCCCCTTCTTGCATTCGATTGCATAAAAAAAAACTATTTCAAAATGTATGTATGACAATTTCTAGTACGTTTATTCGGGTGTATTTTTTTCTAAGGTTTGGCCGTTTGTCAACTTAATAGTCTTTACAAATCGAAATACAACTGGCCCTAAGTCCATTTAGCCATTTTGAGTGATAGTTTTCGGGTGTGAATTGATTCTAGTGAAAACTTAGATGAAACAAAACAGTTTTGTCAACAAAACCTATCCAAAAATAAGAAGATGATATCTGCTAATTTTCATCAAACTTTCGTGTAAATGTAGACCTCAAAACATGCATTTTTGGAAAAAACTTAAATTACATTTACTTGGCCTTATAAAAATCTATTTTTTATTGTACCATAGATCGAAGTAATAACGAAAAAATAAAAACAATGCCCATGTAAAATCTGTAATCTCCTGATGATGAGCTAATTACCCGAACAAAATCGAGTTATAGAACTACATGTTTTAACCCAATTTATTTTATTTATTTTCCTTACTGTGAAACAGCAACACTTCAACTTCAAACTCATTATAATTCAAGATTTGGCCGTTGTTAATGCATTAATTTTCTAGGCATGTCGAGGTGGGAAGATGTCAAAGGCTTACACTCTGCAAACGGACAGCTTTTCCCAGAGCAGCCATTCATATTCGGCTCCTGATAGAGCTGATATACTGTTGGTTTATTCTACGTTACCTGGTAAATTCTGAATCAAAATATATTAAGGAACGTTTTAAAATAGAAGTATATATATATAAAGGAAAATAACAGAAAGATTTTAATTTCAGAACATGAGTCAAATCGTGACGTGAATTTAGGAACTTGGTATATTCAAGAATTTACTGCTGAATTAAGGAAGTCATTGAACTCCGAGGATCTTCTTAGTATATTAGTTAATGTTAATCGACATGTTGCTCTAAAATACGAAGCAAACGGAAAGAAACAAATGCCAATAATTGAAAATACTATGTTACGTAAAATTTATTTCGGTTCTTTAAATAAATCTAGAGAACTACGAAGAGAGGGAGAAATGGTAATGGATCGGGAAAATGAAAATCAGGAGAAATTATTCCAAAAAAAGGGAGAATCAAATGTCAATAAAAATTTAACAACAACAATTACCTTTAGGACAAAACGGAAACTGCCGAGATATAGACATTATTTGTCAAGCATAGAGAAATTATTCCAAAAAATTTAGTATATGAAATTTACTATTAGAATAGGCCTAGGGCATGAGAGAAAGAATCAAATCTAGTTGTCAATAAGTAGTAAATATCAAGGTATTAACCAAAGAAGATAGAAGTTGTGACAATGAGATAGCCAATATCAAGAAATTATCCGAAGAGGGGGAGGGGATTAAAATTGTTGCATTTTAGAATTTTTTCTAAAAATAAATTCTTGTAATTTCAACAAAATGTAATAAAAAGGTCTTTTAATTTTTTACAAGTGAATAAAATGGGGGGGGGGAGTACTTTTCTTGAAAGGGAGAGGTGGGAAAATGAAAATCAGGAGAAATTATTCCAAAAAAAGGGAGAATCAAATGTCAATAAAAATTTAATAGAACCATATATCTATAAATCTACAATAAAAAGTTGCGATATATATGGCGAGATGATGAGAAATAGAACAATACCGAAGACTAATGTCATTCCTGTCATATATCTTAACTTTGGTGGACAAAATTAGCCGAAAAAAAGCCTGAAAAATATGCTTATTATATATAAATTTATATATATTTTTTAATCATTTATTTTTTAATTGATTTTGATAATTCTGAACTAATTTTGATATTAATTAACAAATTGCAAAATTTTAAAATATGTGTGCGGTCTAGCTTCCACTTGATGGAAGAGAACACCCTTCCTATTGGTCAATTCTAGCCGCTTCTCGTCGATCTCCTGCTTCAATCTGGTCAGTTGTCGACAGTATAGGACCAAATTGAGTGATTGGCCCATTGGGCGCACCTCATAGTGGGTGATTCCTTTCCAATCCCACCAAACACACAATAAAACCATCTTGGGCGTTAATCCGGGCTTGGTGATCGTTTGGGCTCGCTCACCGAGGTTGAACCACGATCTATTTTGCCTGTTGTTCTCGTTCTATATGTGACCTATTTTTCATCGACAGTCACCATTCCCATCGCCATCGCCATCGATTCAGCAAAAAATCGCAGTCATCAATTCGGTGGTACTGAAGAATGTATTGAATTTTCTCTTTTTACTTTATCCAATGCGAAGCATGGGAGAAAGTATTGGAATCGCTCTCGCGGCAAGCGCGACTTCAAAGGGTCCTCAGGTAAAGACTACGGAACCCATAGACTCAATTAAGGTCACAAATTGAAGTATTCAATGAGATTGAATTTTAGTACGTGACGGTTTTGCCAAAAATTACCTGGAATCTCGTCGAGAGGCCAAAAAGTGCCATTTTTTTGGAAGTGCGTGCGGATGGATGGATGGATGGATGTATGTGTGTGTGTTATCGTTTTTTTCGTCCACGATTTTTTCCACACCTTTGCGCTGATTGAAATGAAATTGAAAACCTACCATTAGTTTGACAAAATGAAGCGCTGATTAGTTTTTGGTACATATCGGTTCACAAACATTAGTACTTTATTTCAGTACTTTTTTAGTTTTTTCTAAATATCTTGAAAATGACTTAACCAATTTTGATGAAATTTAATATCCTAATTAAGTACCTTGGGGACCACAAAAAAGGTTAAATAAAGTTTTTAGTAAAATTATATTTTAAAGTACTTTACTCAAGAACATATTAATATTTCAAATGAATTGGGATAAAGTTTAGCAACGATCCGTTTCAGTTTATTTTACCTCCATTTCGGAACGCTCTAACACACAACTGGCTTCACCAAACACAAAACTGTCAAAGAACTTTTTTTAAAGCGTTATGTCACCTTTAAATCGCAAAAAAGTATGACCAGATGCGAAGTATACATCGTGAGATATGGCTCATAAAAGCCATCTAACGGAAAAGGCTCAGAACTTTTTACTTCACCCATTATTATAGCGCGTTCGGCCGAGGTTCATCATGGCTGCGGGCTTTTGGATCTTTTGTTAAATGTTACAGACCCAGTGCGGTCTGAGTTCGGTCTATCATGACCACAATTTATTCTTTAATTTTTGTCACAGCTTCAGTTCAGCCGTGCTTCGGCCATCTAAAAGCCGTGCGGCCGTGCTTCAGCCCTGTTTCAGTCAAGTATCATTTTTACTCGGGTACATATATACCAAATATAAATATATAATTTATTTGTTTGCTACTATAGTTTCGAAGGTTTGACCTTCATCATCAGGATCGTTTATGTGGGTAGCTTGCTATAAAAACGAAACGAATTTTCTATAAACAATCAGGTAACAATATTATGTAAATACAAAGGATAAGATATAAAATAATCGGGTAATTGAATTCATGTGAAATAACAGATTAAATATGTGTAATTAAAAAGACTGATGACGAATATTAAAACTTCGAAACTATAGTCTCACACAAATAAATACATATTTACATGTGGTATACGATATGTATGCTTATTTGCATCAAGCATAACACAACCTTGTTGATTTCTCTTTATGAAATGTATTAAATATGTGATGAAGGGCCGATTTCCCCACTGGCAGTTAACTTTAACGGAGGGGTGAACCGCGATTGGAATTAGGTGTACACCTATGTGGAATTATTTTGGAATTCATTAGATAATTCCCCTTAATCTTTTGGCTTCTACTTGGAAATGAAAGTGGAAGTGGAAGTAGTTGTACATGATATTAGGTCGCGGTTTACCCCTCGACTTTAACCATCAGTTGAGTTACCTAACCTACAGAAATCTGAGCCACATTACCCTATTATTTTGACTCTCACTTGAGGTAACAAATTTACCTTTTTCATTTAGTAATATGAATAACTTTGGCATCTTTTGTCTAAAAAATAAAATAAAATACAATAAATAAGGATCATAATAAAAATATTATGAACAATAATTATATAAAAATTATACTTATACGAATATTTATTTTTGTAAAAATAAAATAAAAATTTAGTTTTTATTTAATTTTAACTATAAATTAAAGTTGGTCCTCAGATCTTAAACAGCAAGTTTAACCTGGTAAACCAGTGATAATAAAGACAAAATATAGGTAATTTAAGTAAATATAAGTTAAAATGATTTATAATAGGGAGTCAAAATGTAGAGAAATCGTCCGAAATATTGAGATTGTATAGTTTATATTATTCTTAATGTGAAATTAGTAAATAAATATATTAGACTTAACGTTGTTTAAATAATTTTTTAAGGTTAAGAAATATTTTTTGTTACATTCATAAGACTAATGACTAATGACTAAACTACTAAGTTACTATTATAGTTATATATATATATAAAGGAAAATAGTCAGATTGTCTATAGCTTTTCACTTTTCGATTGATTTCTGATAATATCATTACACAATTTGACTTTATACTTTTATATTGTAATATTATCAACATTGAACTTATTTCAAATAAAAAATCATACCAAAGAATTAGATGGCCTATTAATTTGTAATTTTTAATATTTTTTGCTAACCCTTTTGTTTTAACGTTAGTTTCTGTATCTCTGTTGATGTCTTCTATTATTTGGAATAATGCGTCATAGATTTCGCAAATATGATATCGTAAAGTTTGTAACGCATCATCTACTCTGCTTGATCACCTAGTAGCACTCAATGGTTTTAGAGTTAATTGTGAATCATATTTATTTAGCACTTCCAAAGGCTTTGTAGAAACAGAAAAAAAGGTGTAAAATTATTGTACATTGAAAAATAAACAGAAACGGATCGTTGATAAACTTTAACCCAAGTCATTTGAAATATTAATATGATTATTCCTTTATTATTAATCAGATATCACTGGCTATTTGCAGTCCATGTTGACTAAAATTCAAAAAGCCAACGATTCTCATCTAATACTTGAAGAATAACCATTCTACATCGGATTTTTGAAGTTTCGATTATTATCGGTAACCATTGCTGAAGACATGGGGGACTTAAAATCAAAAATAACGATAGATTCTTATCTAATTCTAGAGAATAACCTTGTTGCATTCCATTTTTGATGTTTGGAAACTTCTAGTGAAAACGTGGAAGAATCAATAATAATCTATAAAATCCAATGTAGAATGTTTATTCCTCGAGTATTAGATGAGAATCAATCAGTATTTGGACTGCAAATAGCAAGTGATATCTGATTAATAATAAAGGAATAAACATATTAATATTTCAAATGACTTTGGATAAAGTTTAGCAACGATCCGTTGCAGTTTATTTCTTTAGAAGACGCTGCATAATTCAAACTAGGTTTAAAGATCGACATGCTCAGAGCACTTGCACGACCTTGGTTAATTCTCAAGTATTCTATGTTGTGCCCGCTTTCTTACTCCTTTCATATTATCCGTTGTAATAGTCTTGTCTTCTAAGCCATTTAAACTCAAAATCTAACTTTTCAAAATATGTCAGAATAAGTTTTGTCAAACCCTCTGCGGTTGAATCACTGGCTTCAAAAAAACCAATAAAGAATTCTTCAATTTCATATTTATTTTGAATGGAATTAAAAGCGACAACTTTCTTTTATTGTTATTAATGAGGGCTGGTCACTGGAGACTTATTACGCCTGAGGTACAATCGTCGATTAACTATTTTTGTTATTTCGACAATTTTGCTTAAAATTACATTCGCTTAGGTAGAGCAGATGAGTAGTATAATCTGCATCATAGCTGATAAGCTAATCTTATCTATGCTTATCTTATTTAAGAAATAATAAGAATTTCAAAGGTAACATTTGCTGTTCGCAAAACTTTTAGTACAAAAAATGTCTAACCCCTTTGATTCAGTTACTGAAGAAGAAATCGAAATCGAAGAGGCCATACAAAATTCAAAGCCAGAACGGTCAGAAGTATGGAAGAACGTAAGAACGTAAGTACCTACACTTTGGATCAATGACAAACATGATATAAAAATTGATAATTGTTCATTTATTTTATTTTCGTTTAATAGGAGCCATAGTACAATGAGCCTGAATATGGGAAAAAATTTATATCAAAACAATAGCATAATCCATAAAATTTATCAAAACATTAACCATCTATTCCATACATTTTATCAGTATATAGTATCTACCTTTGTTAGCATTTTTTTCTTAATAATTTCCAATAAAGCACAATGAAAAATATTTAATATTTTTTTCAATTAATGTATATTTCAACAGGATTCCAGAAATAAATGATCAATATTACCCCATCCGAGAGAGTAACCGAGGACTAGTATTGATTTTCAATCATAATAAATTTGATAAATTATTACATCTTACGACAAGGCATGGCTCCGAAAATGATGTGGCCAATTTGAAAGAAGTATTTGAACATTATAATTTTAATGTTAAGGTCTTTATTGATTCAGAAGATGTCAGAGGAATGTTACAAGAAGGTAAATTTACAGCCTAACTATTAAACTAAGATTAATCCCCTCTCTTTTGGCTCACTATCAATTTCACATAGTGAGTTTTCATAAGATCGAATAGGATGCATATCGTCGCCTTAGAGATTAAACCCGTTAACTCACAACAAGGAAATTTTACAGGGCAGAGAAAAACAAACAAAATTTAATATTGATGTTATGGAAAAAACTATTTTTCACATTTATTTTCTACAACTTACAATCGTAATTTTAAGTAGCAGTTTTACTTGGACGATGCTGCATCTCTTTTTCTTTCGAACTTTATTAATATGTCATACTATATATGATAAAAATGGAGTTAGCAGGTTTACACTCTAAGCCGACGATATGCGAAATTTCATACAAATCGATTAAAAATTGTCTAGGTCTTAAATTGATAGTTCCATATTTTGAACCCCCCAATTTTGTCCCCCAAAAAATTTATTACTTTTTTTTATTAAGGCCCCTTTTAGAATAAACTATAATTTTCTTGTTTTTTTTTTGTTTTTTTTTTATATATTGAAAATGTAATAATTTTAATTTAATTTTTTTATTTAATTTCAATTTTATACTGGTGAAATCTTGATTTGATATTCACATTATTTTTTGAGCTAGGGCGTACACAAAATTGGGTAATGTACTAATAGTCATTTTGACAAAATCTTTAATATCTCGTAAAATATAATTTTTCGATGTTCACTCTTTAAGGCTTTTTTGTAAACCAAAACGACATGGTTTTGCTCAATTTTTTTTTATCAAAATAGTTTCACCCATTTTTTTGTTATTTTGAAAAAACTAAGAAAACAAAAATATTTTTTTCATGCACGATTACAATACTTGACCATACCCTGCATGGTAAAGTAATAATCTATTCTTTGAAAGGAGAGATAAAAAAGTTGAAAAGCTTATCTTGGTCCAGAGTTTGGGGATGAATAGATGGAGGAAGCGAGGTTTAACCATTGACTATTTTAGTTTATTATTAGTTGAATAAAAATTTCACTGTCGATGGTAACAGAATTGTTTTTATTTTAGGTTAAAAATAAAATAAAATGAGAGAGTCTTCTGTTTTAATTAAAAATTATTTTATTTAAAAAACAGAAGACTCTCTCATTTTATTTTATTTTTAACCTAAAATATTTTAGTCTAGTTTGACTATTACAACACTCGAAACGAATCCGAACAATTCTGAAATTAATATAAATTTTTAATTAATAATATTAATTAGTGATAGAGAAATAACTTACTTGTTTAGCGGTGTAATATTTACCTTGAGAAAGAACGAGGCCAACTAAATTTAAGTGGGAGGTAAATTTAAAAGCCTTCCTAGCCCTCCAGCAGTGACGAAAGAACACCAAGTTTTCAATATCCATATGATATTGACTCCATGAAAAACATTTATAATTGAAGAAAGACTGATGATGAAGACCAAGTCTTCGAAACTATAGTCTCAAACAAATAAATAATATATATACAGATATATCATCTCGATATATATGTGTGTATGTTTGTTTGCATCAAGCAGAGGACAACCTCTTTGTTTCTCTTTGTAAATTTAAAAACCTAATTTATCGATCGGAGAATTTACCACCGCTCGAAGCCCCCCAAAACTTAGTAAATTGGATATTGGATTATAATTAACTTTCTGAGATTTGGCTGGTGATCCCGGCTTCTTTTCTTCTACTCTGTTCTTTTCACAATGGAGGGGCCAGTCCATACAGGCCTTATAAGGATGGACCTTCTGGTGTATCTCCTTCTCACGTAAATATCATTAAAAAAAAAAAATTCGGGTTGCCCGGCAAATGTCCCGTTAGCCATATAATAAGTCCCTCGGCCGAATAATTTATTTCTTTGAATTCTTTTTCTGAAAATAAAATGATCAACATTATTTTTAATTATTTATTGACATAGAAATAAACTAATAATTAAAAAATATTCAATTATAACATAAATATTGCATTTTTTTTACAAAATAAAGCTGATTTCAATATTTTTATATATATTTGTTTTTTTATAATTTTTACTTGGTAGACTAAGCACTGTTTACTCGATAGGTAGCTTTTAAATTTATTTAGATAATTAAATTTATATGGTAAATGAAAAAAAATGAAAAATCGAAAACTAATTAGATATAAATAATCAAATAATGACAGCTTTAATGGAAACAAAAGTTTGAAATGGAATAGGGTTTTGAAGCTAACTAAAAAGTATCTTTCATAATATATTGAGCTAGCTTCAGGGTCTCATTTTGAATCTTTGGACGCGGTAATAAATTAGCGAAATAAAAATGTGTTTTTTCTTTTTAAAAATAAATAAATAAATATACTTTTAATTTTTCTTAAATTTAAGTATTATAATTTTTTTAATACTAGTTTGTAATTAATCTTATTATATTAAACGAGCAAAGATTGTATATATGGTATATCCGGTCGGGTTCTCGAAAACGGCTCTAACGATTTGGATGAAATTCACTGGTTAGGAGGGTTTTGTGTTGGACATTTGATATGTCACGGTCTCATCTTCGTCTAAGTTGTTTTTGATGGGTTTTTTTGTTAATTGAAATAATTATTCACAGGTGGTTGTCTCGATAAAAATGTTTGTTTACGTTTTTATTCGGTTTTCTTTTTAATAAATAATTGGTTTTTTAATTTTATATCCCACAATAAGATTAATACAATTATTATTATATATTAAAAATTGGGCAATTTTATTGATTAAAAATCGAGTTTTAAATCCTACAAATAATAATTTGACAATTTAATTGATGAACTCTAAAATTGTTATTTAATTAAAAAACAAATAATTATACCGTATTTATTTATATACCTATATACAAATAATCTATCGGCCACTGAAGGCTAGAAATGCAAAAACTGAGTGTGTGGGCGTGGGTAGATGTGGGGGTGCAGTAGTGGGTTCGGGGGTGTACGGGGTTTCGGGGTCGAAGTGGGGGTGTAGGTGTGGGGTGTAGTGGGAGGGTCCAGGAGGTGGGGTGAAGTGGTGGGGGCCCGGGGCGTGAGGGGGGTTTCGGGGATTAATATATAGGTATTAACTGAAGCAAAAATTTACCGAGCATCGCTCGGTGGCCAGGTACTGTAAGATAAAGTAAAGTAATTTAGTGTGCATTATTTGTTTATTATAATACATAAATAATATTCGATATGCTTGCAATCATTTTATTTTTTACAATAGATATGTAATCAATACCTACTACTTAGTGATATATTTATAATGTAAGGATCCAAATAACATCACTATAGTTTATAGACAATACGGCAATAGGGTCCTAGAATTTGTCACCGATTTAAAAACTCTTTGATGGCTTATTTATACCATCCCACAAACTTTTCCGAGTCGCTGCGCAATTAAAATTTATACATGGAGCTCTCCCTAAGTAAAAGTACATATGTGCCCACAATTATGAAAGTGGTCTAATTTTTTCGGTTTATGTAAAAATGAATAATAAGTAAATTGTTAACTCTCACTTTGTTTTGTGTCTATTTAGGCAAAATGTCTTGCTTCAATTAATTATTAAGCTTCGCGGCGCACCTGTGAAGCGGCCGCGGCGTACATTTTGGGGACCTCTGGCTTATAAAATTATATCTGTAATATTAGGGCCTGATCAATAAATACACCTATTATTATTAATGTAATATATATATCCAAGCTACAAAAATAGACTGATTATTTATTTATTTTTTAGTAAGAGAAGACAAAAAATTACTTGAACAAAGTGACAGTCTTTTTGTAATTATTATGTCGCATGGACACCAAGGTTTTGTTTATTCTTCTAAAGTGGCATACAAAGTGAATTCACTCTGGGAAGACTTCTACGCTTCACGATGCCCAGAATTGGCAGCTAAGCCAAAAATATTTATTATTCAGGTTTGGATTGATTTAAAAAAAATTATTTATTACCTGCTATAAATTTCATCTTTGGAAGGAAATTCAAATAATGTACATAAATAGTAGCAGCAAGACTAAATAATAAAACGTCTCATTGTGATTCAAGAAATACCTTCATGTAGCATATTTTTGTTGAAAGCAAATTTTAGCTGTTATTGATGAAATTACTTGAACAAAATACTTAATAAATCTTGAATCACAATATACAAAAGACAATTTCAAAATGTATGTAAGACAATATAGTACGTTTATTCGGGTGTATTTTTTTTATTTTTATTTGGTTAGCTTCCGATACTAAGGGCCAGTTGTATGTCTGTTTGTAAAGTCTTTGTTAAGTAGAAAAACGGTCAAACCATAGTATTTATCAAGTGCCCGCCCAGATGGCCAATCAGACGACACAGACTTTCATCTGATTGGCCATCCGACCGGGCACTTGGTAAATACTAATGTTTGACCGTTTGTCAACTTAAAAAATACTTTACAAATCGACATACAACTGGCCGTAAGCCCATTTAGCCATTTTGATTGATAGTTTTAGGGTGTAAATTGATTCTAGTGAAAACTTAGATCAAACAAAACAGTTTTGTCAACAAAACCTATCCAAAAATGATAAGATTATATCTGCTAATTTTCAACAAACTTCCGTGTAAATGTAGACCTCAAAACATGCATTTTTGGTAAAAACTTAAATTACATTTATTTGGCCTTTTAAAATATCTAGTTTTTTGCAGATCGAAGTAGGTAATTAGGAAAAAATAAAAACAAATGAATTTGTCCAGGTAAAATCTGCAATCTCCAGATGATGGGCTAATTACCCCAAATAAATCGAGTTATAGAACTACATGTTTTAACCCAATTTATTTTCCTTACTGTGAAACACCACCACTTCAACTTCAAACTCATTATAATTCAAGATTTGATCGTTGTTAATGCATTAATTTTAACTACTCTATAAGTTAAAACTTAGAAAAATTGATCCAATTAATAGATTTCTAGGCATGCCGAGGTGAGAAGACGTCAAAGCCTTTCAATCTGCAAACGGACAGCTTTCCCAAGAGCAGCCATTCATATTCGGCTCCCGATGAAGCTGATATACTGGTTGTTTATTCTACGTTACCTGGTAAATTATGAATCAAAATATATTAAGAAATGTTTTAAAATAGTAGTATATAAAGGAAAATAAAGAAACATTTTAATTTCAGAATACGTGTCATTTCGTAACGTGAATTTAGGAAGTTGGTATATTCAAGAATTTGCTGCTGAATTAAAGAGGTCATTGAACTCCGAGGATCTTCTTAGTATATTAGTTAATGTTAATCGACATGTTGCTCTAAAATACGAAGCAGACGGAATGAAACAAATGCCAATAATGGAAAATACTATGTTACGTAAAATTTATTTCGGTCCTTTAAATAAATCTATAGTGCTACTTAGAGATAGAGAAAATTGGGAAAATGAATATCAGGATTCTTTGAAAAAATTTACAGATGGTCAAAATTTTATCGTTAATTTATTTAAAAATGAATTTAGTGACGACAACTTAGAATTTTTAAAGGGGTTTTTGAAATTTAAATCAGAAGTGAATGCAAAACTGAAACAATTGGAAGATTTTTCCCAAACAGTACAAATATACGGCGACGAGAAAGTCGAAATGAAATTTAAAGAGCTAATCTTAGAATTTATTAACATAAATGGATTAACATTTCCTAAAGAAGAGAAAGTAAATCGGAATGAAATGTCCAAACATTATCTAATTTCTGACAGAGAACCAGCAAATAAAGTATTCAATAAAGTATTCACTAACAAGGTATTAGCTAATGAAGATGAAGTAGGCAATATGAAAAAAAATTCCGAAGATGATCAGAAATATTACAATGCAGTAGAGACCTTTTTGAAAAATCATCCGAATGTGAATGTTGGTTTGTCAACCAAACTGAAATTATTCCAAACAATTTTAGTCACCTCAAAAAATGAAAATACAAAAGATAAAGCAAAAAAACGAATAGATAATTATTTGGATGAGATGAATAGGCCCAGGACATTGGAGGGAGAATCAAATCTTGATGTCAAGGAAGTATTAACTAACAAGGTATTACCCAAAGAAGATGAGGTAGGCAATATCAAAAAATTATCCAAAGATGATCAGAAATATTACAAAGCAGTAGGGACCTTTTTGAAAAATCATCCGAATGTGAATGATGATTTGTCAACCAAACTGAAATTATTCCAAAAAATATTGGTCGATTCTAAAAATGAAGTTACAAAATCTCGAACAAAAAAACGAATAGCTAATTATGTGGGAAGAGACATGGATGAGATTTTGGAAGTATAAAGATTACACTCTGATAAAGACGTCGAAGTAAAAAAGATTGAAGACGACAAAAATCTTTATTATGCGAAAAACTAAGAATGTTGGAAGTGACACAACCAAATCTAATTGCCAATCTAGGCAAATTTCAAGAACAAAAGTACATTTCACAAAGAAGATAGAATATATGAATTTCAAGAAATCAAAATCAAGAAATTATCAGAAGATGATCAGAAATATTATAATGCAGTAGATATCTTTTTGGGAAATCATCCGAATGTTGATGATGATTTGTCAAGCAGACTGAAATTATACCAAAAAATTTTAGTCTCTTCTAAAAGGGAAGATATAAAATATAAAACGAAAAAACGAATAACTAATTATATGTCTCTTTAAGATCAACTTGGTTATTGAATAATTAAAATCATTGGAAATGAATGAAATATATGTGTGTGAGCAGGGGGCGTACCCACGAGGGGGTGGGGGTCAGAACCCCCCTCTCCCCAATGGCAGGGTTCATGGGATGATTAACGGCAACGACAAACCGTTTCTTATGTCAAACTAACCGTAATTAAATATATTTCATATGTTTAATCAAGAATGATGTTCTTTTTTACTTTATTGAAGTACCTATTTGTTTTAATAAAAAAAATTCCCACAAAATATTTTGCTTTGTGGATTGGCCTCCCCACGAAAATTTTCTTCCTACGCCACTGTGTGTTTGCTAGTAGTCCAAGAGCCCATGAAAGCTTTCTGACAGACTAGTATAAAAGTTGTGGTGGATGGAATGTCATATGAATCGTTCTCCACAAACGCTTGTGTTCTCCAAGGCTCTGTAATCTCCCCCACACTCTTTCTAATATACATAAAAGACCTTATCGATCAAACGTCAAAGCCCACTCATTGTTACGCTGACGATAGCACTCTGCACGGCAAGCCCTCACTCCCGAATAATCGAAACAATGTTGCCTCCTCAATCACTCTCGACCTAGACAAACTGAAAAAATGGGGTTCTCAAAATTTAGTTAACTTTAATGCAAGCAAGACTCAATGTTGTCTAATTTCTAGGCGCCAAAATAAAAATTTCCCTGATATTCACTTCGATTCAAATACCCTGAAAATGTGTGACAGCCTATCCATGTTGGGCGTCTCTGTCGCATCTGACCTGTCTTGGAATGAACACATCTCCTCTGTGGCCAAATCTGCAGCAAGAAAGATTGGCCACTTATTCAGGTCCAAACCATTTTTCACACCCCTACATCTTCTCACCATCTACAAAGCCCCTGTCTCGAATACGGCTCACATATATGGAGAGGAGACTCTAAATATTCTCTTGCTACCCTGGATGCAATTTAGAAACGAGCCATCAGGCTAATTGACAATTCTACCCTCAACGACTCCCTCGACTCGCTAGCTCGTCGAAGAAATGTATCTGCCCTTTCCGTTTTCTATAGATACTATCACGGCAGGTGCTCTGATGAGATAAAATCAATAATTCCCCTCAAAGAATGCTTTGTGCGTAGCACGCGTTTTGAAGACTGCCAACACTCCTCCGCGGTCAAATTAGAAAAGTGCCGGACCACTTCATTCGCTAATACGTTTGTCCTTATAACTTCAAGGAACTGGTAATCTCTCCCAAACTCCATCTTCCCCAGCACTTATAATCTTCAAACATTCAAAACCCGAGTGCATAAACACCTACGTCTCCACCCTCTCAACTAATCAACTTTCCCTTTCTTCGGTAATGCAAGGGTCTTTCGAGATCCATAGGGGCTTCATCTTTACTGGTGTGCCCCTTCTTGCGTTTGATTGCATTAAAAAAAAAAAAAAAAGTAGATAATTGAACCATCCTGATACAGAATGTTTTCTACATTTGATTCAATCGCGAATCTAATGTAGGGAATTTTTGTCAAATATTATTTTCACTCAATATTTGACAAAAATTCCCTACATTAGATTCGCGATTGAATCAAATGTAGAAAACATTCTGTTAATTAATGGCAAGCATCTACATACATGCTAATAGATCTAGCGCTCTGGACTGGGAGATCGAATATATAACATCTGAGATTTCAAATTCACTTGGTGATCCATCCGAATGTCTCAAAAATCTACTGGGATCCATTTAATATGGCCCTTTTCTTTTTTCATTGTATTAAATTTAAGATACTATACTTCTTTTGGATTGTTAGAAGTAACTTTGTAATAAATTGTATATATTTTTTTCTGGCTAATAAAACATCCTCTTAAAACTAAAAACTAACCATCCGAATGTCTAGCGGGCTATACGCGAAATGACGTTGGATTGTAGCTAAGTGGATCACATCTTTTTCTCTCTTGGTCCAGACTTAATACTCCGCAGACTCCAATAGCGTAATCCGCAGTAGTCTCGCGAGATAAAAATATATTTTTCAAATCAGCGCGGTCAAAATAATTCTCGTTGACGTATCAATTATTCTTTGATATATTAACGAGAAAAAAAAAATTATAATTCATCCTGATACAGTTCTCATTTCTGTTAAACTTAAGAAAATAAATTTAAACCAGTCAGTCAATTTTTATAAAAAATTTAATTTAATACCGCAAAAAAACAAGAGCACTTGACGTTTCGAGAGATTTTCCTTCCTTCATCAAAAATAAAAGAACAAAAATTTCGATCACGCGAAAAACGTTCTTTTATTTTTGTTAAAGGTGAAAAATTCCCAGAAAGACAAACCCATACTTTTTTGCGTTAAGAAATTTATCTTTTAAGCAAAATTTATTGAATGGTTTGAAACTATTAGCTAGAGTTATATATATTTATATTTGTACCTAATTTACCAGTTAATAAAATTTAATATTTCCATTTTTATAAAATGTTTATTGTATAATATATTAATAAATAAATAATATTAATAACATATCTAATATTTTTGCATATTTCATGTTTGAATTTACATATTTTAGACGTTTAGTGTCTATATAAATCCTGGCCCTAGTAATAAAGAATCAACCAAAAACTTTCTGAAGATGTGTAAGTTATTAAATATAAAATAGCATAAAAATAACTGTTTACAATTATTTTACTATAAAAAGAAAGCTTAAATCGCAACAAAAACACATGTGTAAAAAAAAGGCCAAGTTCGATTAATAAAAACCGTTTATCAAAAAAAGTAGTGAGATCTAAAGTGATGCCAAGTTCAATATCATCAATTTATTAAATGAGTCGAGAATATAGTAACTTCATTTAAAACGCATATTTTTACTTTACCATACAGGGTATGGTCAAGTATTGTAATCGTGCATGAAAAAATTGTTTTTTTCCTTCTTTTTTCAAAATAACTAAAAAATGGCTGAAACTATTTTGATTAAAAAAATTAAGCGAAACCATGGAATTTCGGTCTACAAAAAAACACTAATAATTGAACATCGAATAAATTATATTTTTTGAGATAATTGTTCTGTCAAAATATCTGTTAGTCCGTTAGTGTGTTAGTCTGTGCGATACCAAATTTTTGTGGACCAGCTAGCTCAAAAACTAGTGGGAATATCATAACCAAAATTCACACGTAGTTTTGGTCCATTGAGATTAAGAGCTGATTAAATTTTGGTGCATATCGACCTTAAATTAAGTGGGGGGGGGGTTAAAAATTAAAAATCTAGGCCTTTTGAGCAAACTCAACCAAATTTTGTATACATAATCAGTGGGACCCCAGAAGTCTAAAAATGCAAAACTAATCGCCAGAAATGTGTGTGTGTGGGGGGGGGGGGTGTAGGATCAAAAAATGAAAATCTTGGGCATTTACCAAACTCAACCAAATTTAATGATTATCTCCAGGAGTCTAAAAATGTCAAAACTAACCCCCCCCCCCCCTACATGATTATAAATAATTTTATTAAATATTAAATATAAGTGAGGGGCCAGGTTGTATGGTAAAGTCAAGTGGATGGGCACATCAGGACATAAAAATTAAAACCTCCGACAATTTATCAAATCTCCCACCAGCCCGCACCAACCCCAGGAAAATCTGGCTATTCAATAAAGCCGTTCAGAATTCGCAGCCGCCTTTAACGAGGCAATACAAACAGGCCTAGAAAACTATGTCCCCTCAAAATCGATTAAAGGGAACAAGGATTCCAAGCCTTGGTTTGGTAAACAATGTGGAGATGCCGTCCGTGAAAAAAAAAATATTTTCAAAAATGGCAACTTTCACGTCTAGAATGTGACCGAATTGCATTTACCAAGTTCTTGCAAAAAAATTATCTCTGAGGCAAAAAAATCATTCGATCAGAGGATTGCTGACCGTCTCGGATATTACCCCAAACGGGCCTTTTCTCTCTACACAAGGTAATAAACAGAAATTTCAGGTCTCCCTCACTTCCGCCCCTCTTCCACCCAAATGGCCAGTGGCCACGGCCGCCACTGAAAAAACTGAATCACTAGCATCCTTTTTCGCCACTAACTCTACTTTAGATGACAAAGGGCTTAACCCGCCCTCTTATACCCTCCAAACCAACCTCATGGGCAAAATAATTTTCCGGCCCCAAATAATCAAAAAAGCCATTAAAAAATTGAAATCCGGCTCCGCCGTTGACCCAGATGACATCCCACCAATTCTCATTAAAAAATGCGCCCCTGAACTTGCGCCCTATTTTATCCAAGCTATTCCAACTCTCTTACGAATCGGGCATATTCCCAAAAAGCTGGAAAATAGCCAGAGTCACACCTATTCCTAAAAAAGGTGACTCTTCACAAGTTCTAATTACAGACGTATCGCGATCACCTCTGTTCTTTCCAAAATAATGGAAATGGTTATAAACCAACACGTCCTTCGTCACTTAGAAAATAATAAAATAATTCACGATAGGCAATATGGATTTAGACAAAATCGTTCCACAGTCGACATCTTAACCTACTATATGTCCCCCACATCTGGAACAAAGCTCTAGAGACCGGAAAAGAAACCTTCGCTGTAGCCGTAGATAACTCAAAAGCTTTTGACCAAATGTGGCACAAAAATCTTCTTGCCAAACTGACAGCCTTTGGATTCACACCAACACTTCACAAATTGATAGAAAGCTTTCTGACAAACCGTAGTATCAAAGTTGTAGTAGATGGAATATCAACTGAATCGTTCTCCACAAACGCTGATGTTCCCAAAAGCTCTGTAATCTCCCCCACACTCTTCCTAATTTATATAAACGACCTTATCGATCAAATGTCAAAGCCCACTCATTGTTACGCCGACGATAGCACTCTGCACGGGAAGCCCTCACTCCCGAATAATCGAATCAATATTGCCTCCTCAATCACTCTCGACCTAGACAAACTGAATAAATGGGGCTCTCAAAATTTAGTTAACTTTAATGCAAACAAGACTCAATGTTGTCTAATTTCTAGGCGCGAAAATAAAAATTTCCCTGATATTCACTTCGATTCGAATACCCTGAAAATGTGTGACAGCCTATCTATGTTGGGCGTCTCTGTCGCATCTGACCTGTCTTGGAATGAACACATCTCCTCTGTGGCGAAATCTGCAGCAAGGAAGATTGGCTACTTATTCAGGTCCAAGCGATTTTACAAGCCCCCACATCTTCTCACCATCTACAAGGCCCAAATTCGGCCCTGTCTCGAATACGGCTCTCATCTATGGAGAGGAGCCTCTAAATATTCTCTTGCTACCCTGGATGCAATTCAGAAACGAGCCGTCAGGCTAATTGACGATTCTACCCTCACCGACTCCCTCGACTCGCTAGGCTCATCGAAGAAATGTCTCTCTGCCCTTTCCCTTTTCTATAGATACTATCACGGCAGGTGCTCTGATGAGATAAAATCAATAGTTCCCCTAAAGCATGCTTTGCGCGTAGCACGCGTTTTGCCGACTCCCAACACTCTTTCGCGGTAAAATTAGAAAAGTGCCGGACTTCATTCGTCAATACGTATATCCACATGACGTTCAAGGAACTGGAACTCTCTCCCTCAAAACCCGAGTGCATAAACACCTACGTCTCCACCCTCTCACCTAATCAACTTTCCATTCTCTTCGGTAATGCAAGGGTCTTTCGAGATCCATAGGGGCTGCTTCTTTACTGGTGCGCCCCTTCTTGCATTCGATTGCATTAAAAAAAAAAAAAAAAAAAAAAAAATGTCAGCTTATTAATTTTACATGTCCATCTATATTTACTGATTTCACATTTTTAAGTGAAATTATTTTCTTGGCTTTTACTTGAAATATTCGTGACGTATATAAAAATTGATGAGGCAAAATCAAACCAGCAAGTTCATGCCATTCTTCTTTTTAAACGGTTGTAAGCCCTACCTGGTGCATTTGTCACAATAAATAAAGCGTCCAAATTGTAGTCCCGAAAATTTAATATTTACATTTTTCTATAAGTTTTTTTTATTCTTTTTTGTTTACTTTAAATAATGGCTTTTCAATATTTATTAAAGCTCACAAAACAAAAACAATTTCCAATTTATCCCATGCATGAGGAAGTATTGTAATCGGTCTCGCGGCAACCGCGACTTCAGAGGGTCCTCAGGTAAAGACTACGGAACCCATGGACTCAATTAATTTTAATTTATTTAATGATATGATATATATTATTACAAAACAAATAAGCTGGCATGTTCTGATGTGGCCATCCACTTGACTTTATCATACAACCTGGCCCTTAAAATTATTTATAATCATGTAAGGGGGGGGGTTAGTTTTTCATTTTTATACTTCTGGGGTCCACTGATCATGTATACAAACTTTGGTTGAGTTTGCTCAAATGGCCTAGATTTTTAATTTTTCACCCCCCCCCCCCACACTCCACCCCTTAATTTTGGATCGATATGCACCAAAATCTAATCAGCTCTTAATCTCAATGGACCAAAACTACGTGTGAAATTTGGTTTTAATATTCACGCTAGTTTTTGAGCTAGCTCGTCCACAAAAATTTGGTAACGCACAGTCAACCAGACAACTAGACTAACAGACATTTTTTTTTACTTTATCCAATGCGAAGCATGAGAGAAAGTATTGGAATCGCTCTCGCGGCAAGCGCGACTTCAGAGGGTCCTCAGGTAAAGACTACGGAACCCATTAACTCAATTAAAGTCACAAATTGTAGTATTCAATTAGGTTGAATTTTAGCACGTGACGGTTTTGCCGAAAATTACATGGGGTCTCGTCGAGAGGCCAAAAATTGCCATTTTTTCATTTAGTGCGTGCGGATGGATGTATGGATGTATGTATGTATGGATGGATGGATGTATGGATGTTATCGTTTTTTTGGCCCACGATTTTTTCCACACCGTTACACCAATTGAAATGAAATTGAAAAACTACCATTAGTTTAACAAAATGAAGCGCTGATTAGTTTTTGGTACATATCGGCCCACAAACATTAGTACTTTATTTCAGTACTTTTTTAGTTTTTTCTAAATATCTTGAAAATGACTTAACCAATTTTGATGAAATTTAATATCCTAATTAAGTACCTTGGGGACCACAAAAAAGGTTAAATAAAGTTTTTAGTAAAATTACATTTTAAAGTACTTTACTCAAGAGTAAGAGAGTACTTTTTTTAATTTTTTAAATTCTTTAAAATGTATTCATTTGAAAGTTTTAATATAGCTCATTTAGCCTTGCTTAAGTAAGAATGGATAGGCTTCTCTCTGTGAAATGGTAAAAATTTGGGAGGAATTTTTATAAGTAACCATAGCAACTGCGTTGTTTTCTTATCCGTTACCTTTGCTGAAGACATAGAGAAATCGATTTTAAACCAAAAATAGCGATTGATTCTCATCTAGTACTTGAGGAATAATCATTCTATATTGGATTTTTGACGTTTCGGTTTTTATTGGTAACCATTGCTGAAGACATAGAGAAATCGACTTTATTTCATTTTGTACCCTTGAATTTTAAGAGAAAGTTGAAAGGGTCCCCCCTTATCATCAGTTTTCCAATTTTTTTAGAAAATAAATATTTGAATTTCCAAGGGATTATACTTATTCCTAGTATAGAGTATTATAAAGATATAGAAAATTATAATTTCGTCAAAGAAACTCGAAAAAAGTTGTACCCTTTAATTTTAAGATAATGTTGATAAGGGCCCACTATAAATTCAATAAAATGATAAAAAAATTAAAAGTCCAAATGCTTTTTTACTACTTACTTATTTACTACTTAATAGATGAAAATACCCAAGTCGAGTTTTACTACTACTATAAATCTAATAAAATGAAAAAAAATTACAAGTCTATATACAGATTTACTACTACTATAAATAAAAAAGCGATATATTTTAAATAAAATATATTTTTTCAATTCTCTTGGACCTCCTGATCCAGACAATATGTGTTGAGGTGTGCATCCCACCACCATCCACCCCCAACCATCCACCCAACGCGAAACACGACTTATATAGCCAGTGTCCCCTCCAAGCGGCCAGCCGAAAGCCAGCGGAGCCGTCCGACTCCCGGCGGAGAAGCGGCTCGAGCAGGGGAGAAGCTCCTCCCCGCCCGCCGCTAAGGGGCGACCGGGCAACCCGGATGCCAGCCGGCCGGCGGAGTTAGAGGTGATGAAGGGGCTTGGCTTTCAAAGGATCTCATTAGGAATTTTGAAATGAAAGAGGGGTTTCTTTTAATAAATATTATTTATTCATTTTTTTTATACATACACATCAATTATTATTCAAACATATAATATATAATTATTTAAACTTACAAAATATTATCATATTCAAAAGATAATAAATTTTCTTGGAGATGAACAGTAAGCAGGAGATTGAATCAGCAAGTGATCTGTAAAAGAAATACATAAAATTATTAGAGAATATAATTAAATTTAAATAAATTAATATTTAAATATAATTCTAATTCGTCATATAAAATATAATTCTATTTCCAATTTTATAAAATATATTAATTCCAATCTTGTTTTTTTCAGATGGGCAACTCGATTCGACCATTCCACAAATTAACAAAAAGAAAACAGAAAAATAATTCTACTTACAATATTTTATTTAAAATGTTTTCAAATAAATTATTTTCCATGTAGTGAAATTACTTAATTTAAATAAAAAACAAACTGAAACGTTATATGAATATTTATTTTATTAATTAAAAATAGTCACCTTTTTTATTAACTTTAGATTAAAAGTACTTTTGAAGTTATTTTTCCAAATAAACAGGCAATAATTTTTTTTTTTTTAATTCTTAACTAAGAGATAATTTTTTTTTACTTAGGGAAAATGGTGTAGGTTTTAAGTGAAACATGATAGTAATTAATAAAGTAAAGGGTGTGTAGTTTCACAGTGAATGAAATAAAACTCAGAGGTTTATACAAACTCAATATATTAGTCCATCATCAGGAGTTTACAGATTAAAAACTGTTTTTAATTTGTAACTTCTCTCCGTCTCTCCAATAAGAAAATACTTCTAATATGTTATGGATATTTTTTATTACACAGAGTTGTATTCACCCCTTGGGAATCGAACCCCAACAGCTCGAGTTTATAAGTCGACAAACTTTGGTGATTTCATTAGAAATTTTAATTCTGCAACTATCGACAAATTGAACTTTTATAAGAATATTTATTTATATTAAGACTGTTCATGAAGGAAAGTCTCAAAACTCAAAATAAATTAATTAATTAAATATCATATATCATTATGAAATACTCTACTAGAAATAAGTATAATCCCTTCGAAATTCAAATATTTATTTTCTAAAAGAATTGGAAAACAGATGATAATGGGGGACCCTTATCAACTTTCTCTTAAAATTCAAGGGTAAAAAAAGTAACTTTTTTCGAGTTTTTTTTGACGAAATTATGATTTCCTATATCTTTATAAATACTCTACTAGAAATAAGTATAATCCCTTCGAAATTCAAATATTTATTTTCTAAAAAAATTGGAAAACTGATGATGGGTTTTAATTATTCAGATTCAGCTAAATTCAAAAGAAATGATGGATATAAATTTAAATTTAGCTAGGCAAAGTCATACGGGATTAATATTGCATAATTAAGAGAGACTTACATTGGAAAAGATCCTAGAGATATCAGATGATGTAGGATGGCGTGGACTCAGGTCACAGGAGATGGACATTTCCATAGAAGACTGATTAATCTAAAAAGAGCAAATAAAATAAATAAATAAATAAGAAGATAGAAATAAATATGGGCAAGAAGGAGGAAACTTGTAGGTGAGGCGTTAAGGATCAAGGGCCATGAGGCCTCTTGTATTGGATAAAAAAATAATTAATTTCTCGAGAGATAGAAATTTAATAAAAATTATGTCAAAAGAAGACATTTTACATTTAAAAGGTTGCTTTTAATAACTGAGGATTGAATGGAAGACAATCAATCCAAGGATATAAATATATAAAGATGATTACCAACATAAGAAAACTTATTGGAACCTTTTCTTTTTATACTTTTGAACAGACATGATGATCTTCTCTCCTTCTTCAGGTTTTAAAAGGTCAATGAAGGAAGCATGTAATAATTTTCCTTCATTTGAACCGTGATGAAGGAGTTCAGGTATAAAAAGAAAAGGTCCCAATATATTTTCTTATAATTTAATGTTGCTATGAGGTATGTTGAGCCCTTTTGAACCTGGTGTAATGTTCAATAAGACAAGAAGGAAGTTTTTCTGGTTAATAAGGGCTCAACATAACTCATAGCAACATTAAATTAATTATACACAAGCCATCTTTTAATTTATCCATGGTTTCCATTTAATCCTCAGTTTTATATCTATCAAGTCTGTCTGCAAGAAAAAACATCCAATAAGGTGCTTTTAATATTTTTCCATGCAAGAATGTTGGCTTTAATAGATATTTCTCACCAATTTGGGGTATCTTCAAGATATAATAGATATTAATTGAGAAGTAAAAATGTTAAGACATAGCACGCTCGCCAGATAATCCTGCTCTGGTACTAAGCTTAAATATAATAAACTAATAGAAATTTTATATTCTTTATTTATCAAAGAAAAGAAAATTCCGGCCAAAATCTTGATATACTATATTCTGGGTCCTGGGCCCCGAGACAAATAAATATATAATCCAAGCCAAAATAATAATTTATCGGGGGGGGGGGGGGAGTCCTAGAGCCCCGAGATAAAGAAAAATATATATAATCCAAGCCAAAATAATAATTTAAAGGATGGGGGGAGTCCTGGAGCCCAGAGATAAACAAAAATATATATAATCCAAGCCAAAATAAAAATTTAAAGGATGGAGGGAGTTCTAGAGCCCCGAGATAAACAAAAATATATATAATCCAAGCCAAAATAAAAATTTAAAGGATGGGGGAGGGGGAGTCCTGGAGCCCCGAGATAAACAGAAATATATAATCCAAGTCAAAATAATAATTTAGGCGGGGGGGGCGAGTCCTGGGGCCCGAGATAAAAATTCTTTCACGTTTTCCAAATTCTGGAAGTCTCTTTCCTAGGTGACTTCAACGTACACAATAAGGACTGGTTGACATTCTCCAGTTGCAACACCTCTGAAGGCAACGCTGCTCACATATTTTGCAACTTCATGTGACTTAACCCAAATTATAGATCGCCCCACTAGGATTCCAGGACAACCCCGACGATACCCCATATCTCCTCGACCTCTTTCTGTCATCTGCCCCATCTCACTTTCTCTTTGAGTATCTCTGCACCTCCCTGGGTAACTCAGACCACAACTTAATTAAAATAAAATCACATATCGACTTGGTAAAACCCGCTCCTATCCTGCCCAAAGCCCAGGAGAAACAAGGCTTTTTCTTAAAGCCAACTGGGATGAAATGCGTAACTTCTTCGGCTCTTTCCCATGGAATGATTACTGCTTCAGAAACAAAAATGCCACCGAATGTGCGTCTGCATTCTCTGAAGTGATTCAAATGGAGCATCGAGTTATTTGTCCCTTTCAAACGGGTAATTGGAAAACAGGACTCCAAGCCTCTGGTTCAATAAGTCTTGCTCCGAAGCAGTCAAACAAAAAAATCATGCTTTCTATAATTGGTCTTCGACACCATCAGAGTACAATCGCGTTCTCCTCACAAAAGCCCGCGCCCACTGCCAAAAAACAATCGATAATGCGATGAAGTCCTTCATTCAGAAAAAAGCTGACAGGCTAGCAGCTTGCCCCAGCAGTTCAAGCAAATTCCTGGTCCCTTGATGCGTATGTAAAAAGAAATTTTACAAACTCATCATTTCCCCCTCTCAATCTCTCCTCGACAACTCGATAGCCGTTGACGCCTCCGACAAAGCCGAAGCTTTTGCCTCATATTTCGCGTCCAACTCAAACCTGGACGACAAAGGGCTTGAACCACCCACATACTCCCCCAGTACTAATATAATGTCAGATACTGTTTTCAGGACACCAGCAATTCTAAAAGCATCATCCGGAATCTAAAGAAAAAACTCTTCTGCTGGCCCCCGACGATATCCCTGCCATTCTCATTAAAAAGTGCGCCCCTGAACTTGCTCCTATACTATCCAAATTATACAATCTCTCCTATAACTCTGGAATATTTCCTGAAGCCTGGAAACTAGCCAGAATCCAACCAATTAAGAAAAAAAGGCGATTCTTCCAACATAAAAAACTATCGACCCATAGCAATCACTTCTGTCTTATCCAAAATCAGCGGAAAAGGCCATCAACGAGCAAGTTCTACGACCACTTAGAGTCAAATAAATTTATCCACGATAGGCAATACGGCTTCAGGAAATTCCGGTCGACTGGTGACATCCTAGCATATGTAACTCATATCTGGAACAAAACCCTGGAGGCCGGGAATGAAACGCCTTGCGGTAGCTTTAGACATTTCAAAAGCCTTCGATATGGTCTGCACAAAATCTTCTTGCCAAATTGACCTCCGTCGGCCTTGCACCGAAACTCTGTAAGTTGCTCGAAAGTTTTCTTTCAGACCGTAGTATTAAGGTTGTCATCGATGGAATATCATCTTCCCCCTTCCACACCAACGCTGGAGTTCCTCAGGGATCGGTTATCTCTCCCTACGCTTTTTCTTATCTATATCAACGACCTTCTAAACTTGCCCTCCAATCCGGTACATTGTTACGCAGATGACAGCACCCTACATAACGCCCCTGCATCGCTAAACCGTGCAGACATTGCCTCTTCAATTAATTTAGACTTGTGCAAACTTAAAAACTGGGGATCCCAAAACTTAGTTAACTTCAATGGCAGGAAAACTCAGTGTTGCCTTATTTCTAGGCGCGTCGACAGAAACCTCCCAAACATATCATTCGACTCAAACTCCACTAGAATTCAGGGATAAAATTTCAATGCTAGGCGTAACTCTAGGGTCTGACCTTTCATGGAATGACCATATCTCAACCACTGCTAAAGCTGCAGCGCGCGAAGCTTGGTCTCCTATTTAGGTCTAGACGCTGTTATACTCCCAGTCAACTTCTTATGCTGTATAAGGCTCAAATTCGTCCCTGTCTCGAATATGGCTCTCATCTGTGGAGGGGTGCATCCAAGCATTCTCTTGCTACACTGGATGCAATTCAGAAGCGAGCAATTAAACTAATAAGGAGACCCGGCTCTAACCAACTCACTCGACTCCCTGGCTCACCGAAGAACCGTTTCTGCCCTTTCCCTGTACTACAGATACTATCACGGTGTCTGTTCAGTCGAGCTGAAATCTCTTATCCCCCCTAATGCCCTCTTTACGAGAAACACGCGGTTTTCTAACGCTCAGCACCCCTTCGCTGTCAAATTGGATAAAAGTCGAACAAGCGCTTTCGCCAACTCTTTTATTCCTATGACCTCCAGAGACTGGAACTCGCTCCCTGCCACCATCTTTCCCGCGACTTATAACCTTAAGCTATTTAAGACCCGTATCCACAGATACCTTCGACCTCCGCCCAACCCATAAAATTCTTTCTTCTTCTTTTCACGATGGAGGGGCCAACCGAGGCCTTTAGGGGTTGCACCTTTTTGGTGTAACTCCTTCTCTCATCATATCATTAAAAAAAAAAAAAAAAAAAAAACAAAAATATATATAATCCAAGCCAAAATAATAATTTAGCGGGGGTGGGAGGGTGAGTTCTGGAGCCCTGAGATAAATAAATAAATAAATATATAATCCAAGTCAAAATATATATAATCCAAGCCAAAATAATAATTTAGCCGTAAAAATATATCTTATTATATAGGTATTAATCGATTCCATTTTTTTGTAACATATCTATAGATAAAATGGAAATGATTTACTCCTATAATTATTTTTCAGGAGGTTTTAATTTGTTTTATTTGAATCTAGATAATATGACATTCGAGACAGATATGAGCCCATGATTATAAAAGTGATCTAAGTCAAAAAATTAAATGTCGGTTTTGAAAAATCGCATAAAATTAAACCGTTAAGTGGATTTCTAGTTGTCTCATTATACAGAATTGGTATCTTGTTTATTTTATAAAACCTTAAATATCTCGAAACTAAGGGGACCACTTTCATAATTATGGGCACATATTATATTTCAATTATCTGAAGAAATTTCAATCATTATACTAAAAAGGTTAGATATACAGTCACTTTACAATGCTGCCAAAGAATATTCAAACTTATATATTAGTTTGATCAAAAAATAATGTAAGGAGGAAAGTCAGAAATGATTTTACTTTAATAATAAATATATATATATATATATATATAGGATATACTTATACCTTTGCATAATGATGATAAGTGATTGGAATATCCTTTTGTCTTCAGTTTAAACACAATTTTTGAATTAGAGAGATGAATTGAAAATAGAAACCCAATGCATTTAAGAGAGAGAACCAGTCTTCACAGCAGCCATCAGTAATAAATCAGAGTAATGAATCTGAAAAAATAATAAACAATTGTTTTAATAAAATGCAGATGAAATTCTTGATTTGTGTCAGTTAAGATATAGCAATGCAAAATGCTGCCAGCTCATAATGGAGATCCCTCATTAAACTGTATAGAAATTCGAGTTTCTATTGAAAAACTATTTTTGAATGAAAAAGAATCCCTATTATGAATCAAATTGAAAGACATTATCAAGACACATATCTACAAATTAATACTATTAGGTCCTTCGGAAAGTCATTTCGTTGTTTGCCAAGAGATTTGCTTCTAAAGCTTCAAGTAAATAAACCATTTTTAAAAAGAATTATCACTTGGGACGAGAAATGGTTTGTCTAAATAATGTGAAACGCAAGAGATCATGGAGTCAAAAGATGAATCAGCTCAAACCACTTATAAAGCCAATATTAAGGTAGTTGTTTCGTGACAATACTAGCAAAAAGTAAATGCTAGAGTATATAGTACAGACAATAAAGATTCATAATTCATAAGCCCAAAACTTTTTGCTGTTTGTGTACCACTACTAGCCAATCCCGTGCTCGTTTGAGAAATATGGCAACGCTGTCCGAACTTGAATATATTTTATCACAGAAATTTCAGATAAAGTACATTATAAAGGGAGATTTATAAAACAAAAAGTTCTTAATAAGCGATTGAAAGCTGTTGCGACAATGGCTGAAGCGAAAAAACGTCAAAAAAATTGCTAAAGTTAGCCCACTTTTTAGTTTAAATAAATGCGTTGTTGCGAGCTTGTTTTTAATGGAAATTTTTCATTATTTATTCATTAATATCTCAGAAACTGTGTTGTAACTATGAATTTAAATTTTTCCTAAAAAATGTATTAGTTATTATTTAATGTTGGTTTAGTTTTTTATAACAATGGTAAGAAGAGTTTCTTAATTATAATTAAATAAGTATGTAAATTTTCCAATATCCAGTATAGTGCAATGTATAAGAGTCTTAAAAACTCTATCTTTGGAATTTAATATCTCCGAAACTATATCGTTCATAAATTTGCCACCAATCGATGCAGAAGTGTTTAAATAATAATCTGTCAAAATTTCAAAAAAATCCTAAGAAAACCCATATGGTGAACCAACTACCTTAACTGAATTCAATCATATGCTTAATAACAATAACACAATCACGAAAAAAGTTAAATTATTAAAACGTAAATTAAATACTCTTTATTAATGATGAAAAAAATTCAAAATTTAATTTGACTAATTACTCATTGAAAAATAAAAAAATAAGATTATAAATTCAAATTATTTAACAATTGGAATTATTTATTTATTTAATTATTCGAATATAAATAAATAAATCTTTATTACTCGACCTGCTTAGAGGCACAAGTCCTCAGTGGCTAGGTCAACCAAACATCAAAATATACTCAAAATGTATCATTAATAATAAAAATGAAAGCAATTGAAAATACATGTTAAACTTTTTTATTAATTTATCAAATGTAATCTCATTCCTAAATAAAATATCTATTCCTTTACCACTTTGTTCGTATAGGTAAATCAGTTATAATTTATTTTGGATCATAGGATCAAAGACTATTCAAACTTATATATTGTTTGATCAAAGAATAATATAAAGAGCAAGGTCAGAAATGATTTTTTTTAACAATAAATATTTATTTATGTTAAGGGAGAATGGTGTAGGTTCTTGGTGAGACATTTTAAATAAAGTAAAGATAATTTTTGAAAAAATTTTAGAAACTTTTTAAAATATAAAATACTAGGTAGGTTTCACATAAATAAAAGATCAGATGGTTGTTTAGCACGACTCTATATATATTTCGGAGTATAAGCCCATCTTCAGGAGTTCACAAAGTACAAGACAAAAGTCAGTGTCCTTTCTGAACTCCTGAAGATGGGCTTATACTCCGATATACTATTGGGTTGTTCGGAAAGTCATTTCGTTTTTTTTGGGGAACATGAAAGACAGTTTTCGTATAATGAATAAATATTTTATTAAATTATATATTGGCCATTCTGGTCCAACACCTTTTGCCATCTTTCTGGCAGTAACATAATTCCCCTCTCATAAAAGTTTTGGTCCTTGCTGGCAAAAAACTCGTCCAGGTGGTTTTTGACATCTTCATTTGAGGTAAAGGTTTTGCCATCCAAAAAATTTTGCAGGGACCGGAACAAATAGTAGTCGGAAGGCGCCAGATCTGGAGAATATGGTGGATGTTGCAGTACGTCCCATTCAAGCTGTAAAAGTTTTTGGCGAGTGACCAAACTTGTGTGAGGTCTCGCATTATCCTGGTGGAACACTACACCCTTCCTGTTGATTAATTCGGGCCTCTTCTCTTTAAGTGAATCATTCAATTTTTCCAGCTGATGACAATAGACTTCTGAATTAATCGTTGTATTGTCCGGCAAAAGCTCAAAAAAACGATTCCTTTGACATCCCACCAAACGGAGAGCATCACCTTTTTTGGTAAATGTTGGCTTTTGACACGCTTTGAGCCGGTTCATCTTTTCTGCTCCATGACCTCTTGCGTTTAACATTGTTGTATACAACCCATTTTTCGTCCCCAGTAATAATCCGCTTCAAAAATGGATCATTTTCTAGACGTTTGAGGAGCGAATCACACGCGTCAACACGACGACACAAATTTCGCTCGGTAAGGACATGGGGCACCCACACATCGAGCTTCGAGGTTAAGTCCATGCCTTTCAAATGGCCATAAACAGTTAAATTCGACAAATTTAACCTCTCACCGATCTCTCGTGTGGTGATTCGCCGATTTGCATCAACTAATGCCTTTATCGCATCTTTGTCAGCTTCGACCGGCCTTCCAGACCGTGGTGCATCTTCGACATCAAAATTGCCGGATCGAAATTTTGCAAACCAGTTCTGGCACTGGCGTACTGTTAACACGCCTTCTCCATACACATCCGTCAATTTTTTCTCGCTTGGACAGCATTTTTACCTTTTCTGAAGTTAAAAAGTAAAATATGACGAAAATGCTGCTTATTGCTCTCCATATTTAAAAGGGCACCAACCAAAAACTACTGGGTAGCATTAATAGAACTTTTTCACACACAAGCCTTGCAATATCAGCTCTCAAGACATATAATGGTTATGGGGCTTAAGTGTGAATTTAGTTTCGAAAAAACGTAATTAAGTCCTCTGGCGGGAAAAAACGAAATGACTTTCCGAACAACCTAATATATATATTTGTCTTGATTAATTTGCGGCAACGCTGACGTAATGCTGCCGAGAGAGAGCACCATCGGTATATTTGCGGCAAATTTGAAATATAATCGTAATATGGACTCAAATTTCGAAATGAAAGACTCCAATTGATTTTAAATTAAGAAACATTAAATATATTGATAATTATTACTCCCCCCCTTCACCACTCAAAAATTAAATATTCAATTCGCTTTTCTTTGCGCATAGAAAAAGAAATCAATCACATCTTATTTGATTTATATATTATTTGTTTATTTTTTAATAATTTGCCACTTTTTTATAATTTTTTAAAAATCTAAATTTTGTTATTCTTATTTTTTGATTTTTACAAAATTAAACGACTTAAGACACGCATGCCCATATGAGTTTCTCATTGCAATACTGGAGCAGCTTGTCATACAAACAACACCTGATCTCTTTTAAATATTTGGAGCCTTATATCGATTATCGATCCCAAATTTTAAAAAAATGATATAATATAATTCTCCTCCTTACACGATACCACTTATTTAAATAAATCTATTTCCACACAAAAAATATCACAATGCTGTAGATTATAGAAAAAAAATACTTCCAGATTCATATCTAGAGCCTCATTTCTGTAGCTGTGTCAGGACAAAAATGAGGCGAAACTTTTAAGAGACTATGTATTTTCGGGAGTTTACAGGTATACATTTGGAGTGTGGTTTTTTAAGAGGAATACAATTTTTGGACGGAGACGCCGCCCGCCAGGGCACCAGCCCGGAGGGCCGAGCTTCGAGGGCGTGCCGAAGGCACGCACGAAAAGCTCGTATATATAGAGTCGTGCTAAACAACCATCTGATCTTTTATTTATGTGAAAGCTACCTAGTATTTTATATTTTAAAAAGTTTCTAAAAAAATTTCAAAAATTTTCTTTACTTTAATAAATATTTATAAGATTAGTACCTTTGGTTTGATGGTATCCTTTTGACTTCACTTTGAGCACAACTTTTGAATTATAGAGATGAATTGAAAATAGAAACCAAATGCATTTAAGAGAGAGAAGCAGTTTTCACAGCAGCCACCCATAATTGAGAGTAATGAATCTGAAAAAATAATAAACAATTGTTTTAATAAAAATGCAGATGAAATTTTTGATTTTGTGTCAATTAAGATATCGTCGCTGATCTTAGAAAACCTCGTAATTCCTAAATTCATTGTTTGACAGAAAACAAGAAAAAACATTTTAAACAACAATACATACAAATACAATGGAATATTTATTATTTGTCCGTAGCGCGAAATTAAATTGGAATAGAATAATAAGGTTTCAATAGACAGATGCGCTGTGAAAAGTTGGTCGGTATAAACGTATTTGACCAAATATTGGACTTACGATCTTTTGTAAGATCAGCGACGATATGCAATTACTCATTGAAAAATAAAAAATTAAGACTATAATGTATTATGTATGACCAATCCATTGGAATTATTAATTTAATTATTGTAAAAAACTCAAAATGATATCATTATTAGTAAAAATAAAAGCTATTGAAAATACATGTTAAACATGTTATCAAATGCAATCTCATTCCTAAATAAAATATCTATTCCTTTACCACTTCGTTACTATAGAGGTATCTTAGTTAGAAATTATTTCAGATCATAGAGTCAAAAGCCTAGTTCACACTTGGATACAAAGTCGATTTCTGTATATAGACAATGTCGAGATACAAATTCATGTCTATTGACACGTTTTTGGAAGAAAATCGCAGAATATTCCCCATTTGTCTATAGACATTGGCGTAGTTAGAGAATTTTCCTAGGCTTCTGAGGCTCCTCTCCACAGATGTGAGCCGTATTCGAGACAGGGGCGGATTTGGGCCTTGTAGATGGTGAGAAGTTGTGAGGGCTTTGTAAAATCGCTTGGACCTGAATAAGAAGCCAATCTTCCTTGCTGCAGATTTCGCCACAGAGGAGATGTGTTCATTCCAAGACAGGTCAGATGTGACTGAGACGCCCAACATGGATAGGCTGTCACACATTTTTAGGGTATTCGAATCGAAGTGAATATCAGGGAAATCTTTATTTTCGCGCCTAGAAATTAGACAACATTGAGTCTTGTTTGAATTATAGTTAACTAAATTTTGAGAGCCCCATTTATTCAGTTTGTCTAGCTTATATTAATTGCGGGACAATATTTTTTTAGGGTCGTTTGGTATGGTGTAAGTATGCCAAATCTAAGTTTGCGACCTCGAAAATCTGGGGACAACTTTTGGCCGACGAAAAACCTCGAAATTTTCGGACTTTTTCCAGTTTTTCGCTTATAACTCGAAAACAGTTCATATTTTATAAATAACAGTTCTATAGTAAATTAAAGAGGACAAATTTTCGCGTTGATTAAAAAAAGAAATGCAAAATTGGTCTAGTAGTTCAATTTTTAATGGAGATCCAAAAAACAGCCCCCAGGATCACTTTTTAATATCCCTAAAACTCGCACTTTTTTCGATTTTTTCCCATTTTGACGAAGGAGCACGTTTCCAACAAAGAAGCCTCTATACATTTAAAACTAGATTACATTTGCTACAATTTAAACAAAGTTTTATATTAATCGGATAATGGTAACCCGTGTCGCAATGAGGTTGAAATTTTGAAAAAATGCAATTTTTTGCAAAAAATCTCTGTTTTTCCTTCATAAAATGAAAAGCACTAATCCTAGAAACTTGATTCCTATCTCATTCTCTAGAAAATTTTGTTGACTTGAACGTTTACTTGGACCACATTTTTGTTAAAAATCTTAGATTTATAGATATCCTACATTTTCCGGACAGGATATGATCCGAATCCTCATGCGTCAAGGAAAATGCTGGATATCTATAAATCTAAAAGTTTTATCAAAAAAGTGGTCCAAGTAAACGTTCAAGTCAATAAGATTTCCTACAGAATGAGATAGGAATCAAGTTCCTAAGATCAGTAATTTTCATTTTATGAAGGAAAAACTGCGATTTTTTTGCAACTGCCCCCACCCCTCTCCCCCTCCCCCTTAACTACGCGCATGTCTATAGACCAGAGGTGGCCACAACGTGGCTCGCGAGCCGCATGCGGCTCTCAGTCAATCTCGTGCGGCTCTTGAACCCTCTTGAATAATACTGATTTTAAAAAGTACAGGGGGGCATAATGTTCTACCACATTTTAAAGAGGTATAAAAAATGAAAAATTTAACTAGAAAAATACTGAATATATTTTTGAAAAGAACATAAAATAATTTTTTAAATGTATTTTAAACATTATCAGAAAAAAAAAGGGGGGGGGGTCAAAAATGAAAATTCTAGTCCTTTTCGACAAAACTCAACCAAATTTCGTATACATATTCTGTGGGCCCCAAAAAGGCTAGAAATGCAAAAACTAACCACCCAAAATGGAGGGAGGGTCAAAAATGAAAATTCTAGTCATTTCGACCATACTATGTTTACAAAATTTGATTAGTTTTTCATTTCTAGCCTTTTTGGGGCCTACAGAATATGTATACAAAATTTGGTTGAATTTGGTCAAAAGGGCTAGAATCTTTTTTTGACCCTCCCCCTTTTGTCTGATAATGTTTAACATACATTTAAAAAAAATCATTTATTTTCTTATCAAAAACATATTTAGTTTTTTTCTAGTTAAATTTTTTCACTTTTTTATATATCTTCAAAATGTGGTAGATCTTAATGCCCTACCCTGTATAATAATTAAATTAAAAAAATAATAATACAAAAATTAAATTAATTTGTAATGTTATAAGTAGAGCAAAAAATATATGTTACTTCATTTATATTTTACAAAATAAAAAAAAAGATGTCTTTTTTTAATAAACCATTAAGGTAAAAGCACCAGTAGTTGGCCATGTACCAGTAGTTGGCCATTTGCTTGAAAAGTGTAAAAAATAAGACTCCTAATGCTTATTCAACTTTCAAAAATATCGCTATATATAGCTCATGTCATCTATTATTTAAGTGTAGAAGATCTTGAACCTCAATGGATTGTTGGAGCAATAGTGGTTTTTTTTTTTTTTTTTTTTTTTTAATGCAATCGAATGCAAGAAGGGGTGCACCAGTAAAGATGTAGCCCCTATGGATCTCGAAAGACCCTTGCATTACCGAAGAGAAGGGAAAGTTGATTAAGAGAGAGGATGTAGACGCAGGTGTCTATGCACCCTGGTTTTGAAGGTTTGAAGATCATAGGTGCTGGGAAAGATAGAGGCTGGGAGAGAGTTCCAGTTCCTTGAAGTCATGGGGATATATGTATTCGCGAATGTTTGCCGGATTTGGCGTTGTGCTTCATTTTTGACTATTTTCTTAACCATTGTGCTAAGCAGGTTGCTCCATTTTAAGGAAGTTATACACTAAAATAACTAATTTAGGGTAAGTTTTAAATGATATTCATTCTTTTATAGTGTCTTTTAAGCGATAAATAAAATGATTCCGACTAAATAATCATACTCTATTTTTTTAGCGGGGGTGGCTAACTACTCATTCAATATTATTCATTTAGCCAGTAGTTGGCCATGGCGACCAGCTACTGGGTCAATCCTAAAAATTTATTTCAGCGTAGACTACTTCATCTGGAACTAATAGCTTCTATGTGGCTGTTAGTAGCTTTAGCTGCAAATAATTTTCTTAATATTTTATTAAAACAAAAAAATAAAGCAATATCCAGAAAAAAATAAATTATTGATTGTTTTCTTTATTTTAATAAATGAGAAAATTATTTGTTCACCTATGAAATTTCTCATTAGACGTCTTTTGATTGTTTAAACAAAAAATTTTTCATTTATTAAAGCAATATAGGTATGTTTAGATTCAAAACTTTTTGGATGGCCAACTACTCAATCTTTTGATTTCCTAGGTGGCCAGCTACTGGTGCAAAAAGGTACCTTAGAAAAAATTAATTCTTCTTTGTGTGGTTCATTATTCTAAAATGAAAGTTTTTTCTCCTTAATTAAGAAGAACCATTTCATGGTTTTTTGCATTTAAAACAGGCATCAATTTAAGATTTAAGCTTTGGCAAGAGAAAAATGGAGAAATTTGCCTTAAGTGGCCAACTACTGGTGCTTTTACCTTAATTAATCTCCAAACAATGTGGCTCGCTTTAAAACAATTTTATAAATTTGCGGCTCCCAAAGTTAAGGGTAGTGGCCACCCCTGGTATAGACAGTTCCTATACATGTCTAGAGAAAATCTCTCGACTTTGTATCCAAGTGTGGACTAGGCGACTAGGCTAAAGAATATTCAAACTTATATATTAGTTTGATCAAATTAATATAAGGATAAGGAGCAAAGCTAGAAATGTTTTTTTTTAATAAATATTTATACGATATACTTACTACCTTTGCATAATGATAGTATCCTTTTGTCTTCAGTTTGAACACAATTTTTGAATTATAGAGATGAATTGAAAATAGAAACCCAAAGAGAGAGAACCAGATTTCACAGCAGGCATCAGCGATAATTGAATTGAGAAATGAATCTGAAAAAATAATAAACAGTTGTTTTAAAAAAAATGAAGATGAAATTCTTGATTTTGTGTCAATTAACATCTAAAAATATCTAGTAATATCTAGAAACAGGAGATGGCATTAGCTAGATTTTAAACAGAGTGAAGATAAGGCCCTTTTGCCCTTGCATCATCACATATAATAATTTAAATAAAAGTAGTTGAGTGTTTCGAATTTTGAATTTCTTCAAAATTCTAAGAGCAATAGAATGACTTTTCCAAAATTGAATATGAAATACCGAAGTCTACTTCTAAAGGCAATGAGAATGAACTCGTATATGAAATTTTATGTTTTAATTAGAGATTTTTTTTTTTTTTTAATTAGAGATTGAAAATCATTAAAAAGGTCAAATAATGATTAAAATTTAAATAAAGGTAAAAAATAATAGTATAATAATACCTAACCTTATAATACAAAGAAACATTTTAAAAAAATGGGTGAACATAAAAAATTGAAATGATAACAAAAATAAATATTATTTTGAAAAACATTTTGAATATCAAAACTTTCCATTTAAGTTTTTTTAATTTAATAAAAAGCTGATTTCTATTTAATGAGATGTCAAATAGGTTCGAATTGAAACGGCCATCTTAATGAATTGCCAACCTAAATCAAAACAGAATAAATAAAATAATTAAAGTAACAGAAAATTTAAAATTAAATATATATATTTATAGTTAAAAATTAATCGAATAATTAGGATATAAATCTTTTTTATTATTTACAAGAAAAATGCAGAGAATTATTTTAGGGATTTTTGTATTATGGTCTCTTTAGTATCCAGAGGCAAATATAAATTTATTAAATCAAAAATTAATGAAAGCAAGAAGCGCACTAGTAATAAATAATAAACTTAATTATAATTTTTTGTTTTTGCGAGTATTATAACATGACATTAAAATCTTAATAAAATCATTAATAAAAAAATATGTTTTCTGCATTTTCGAAGTTCAAGCTCAAAAGCCAAAAACCCAAAATCTTATCAGTTTTCCGTTTTTATTGAACCCCCCCCCTCCCCTATTATGGACACAAAAAATAATAACTATTTTTTTATCATGGGTTCATTTTATTGTAGTTATTTTTGAACACCCCCCCCCCCCCAAAAAAAAAAAAAACTTTTTTATTATATGGGTTCATTTTATTGTACCTATTTTTGAACCCTCCCCCCCTCTATTATGGACACAAAAAAAATAATAACTATTTTTTATTATATGCGTTCATTTTATTGTACCTATTTTTGAACTCCCCACCCTCCTAATTTGACCTCAGAAAAAATAACTGATTTTTATTATAGGTTCATTTTATAGTGCCTATATTTATGACTCCCCTCACCGCCCTATTTTGGTCCCAGAAAATAATAACTATTTTTTATTATATGGGTTCATTTTATTGTACCTATTTTTGAACCCCCCCTCTATTATGAACACAAAAAACAATAACTATTTTTGAACTCCCTACCCACCTAATTTGACCTCAGAAAAAAATAACTGATTTTTATTATAGGTTCATTTTATAGTGCCTATATTTATGACTCCCCCCACCGCCCTATTTTGGTCCCAGAAAATAATAACTATTTTTTATTATATGGGTTCATTTTATTGTACCTATTTTTGAAGCCCCCCGCCCCCCTCTATTATGAACACAAAAAATAATAACTATTTTTTTTCCAATGCAAAGCATGGGTAAAGTATTGTAATCGCTCTCGGGGCAAGCGCGGCTTCAAAGGGTCCTCAGGTAAAGACTACGGAACCCATGGACTCAATTAAAGTCACAAATTGTAGTATTCAATTAGGTTGAATTTTAGCACGTGACGGTTTTGCCAAAAATTACATGGGGTCTAGTGGAGATGCCAAAAAGTGCGATTTTTTCATTTAGTGCGTGCGGATGGATGGATGTATGGATGGATGTATATGTTATTGTTTATTTGGCCCACGATTTTTTCCACACCGTTGCACCAATTGAAATGAAATTGAAAACCTACCATTAGTTTAATAAAATGAAGCGCTGATTAGTTTTTGGTACATATCGGCCCACAAACATTAGTACTTTATTTCAGTACTTTTTTAGTTTTTTCTAAATATCTCGAAAATGACTTAACCAATATTGATTAAATTTAATATCCTAATTAAGTACCTTGGGGACCACAAAAAAGGCTTAATAAAGTTTTTAGTAAAATTATATTTTAAAGTACTTTACTCTAGAGTGAGATAGTACTTTTTTAATTTTTTAAATTCTTTAAAATTTATTCATTTGAAAGTTTTAATATAGCTCATTTAGCCTTGCTTAAGTAAGAATGGATAGGCTTCTCTCTGTAAAATGCTAAAAATTTGGGAGAAATTTTTATAAGTAACCATAGCAACTGCGTTGTTTTCTTATCCGTTACCTTTGCTTAAGACATAGAGAAATCGACTTTAAACTAAAAATAGCGATTGATTCTCATCTCGTACTTGAGGAATAATCATTCTATATTGGATTTTTGACGTTTCGGTTTTTATTGGTAACCATTGCTGAAGACATAGAGAAATCGACTTTAAACCAAAAATAGCGATTGATTCTCATCTAGTACTTGAGGAATAATAATTCTATATTGGAATTTTGACGTTTCGGTTTTTATTGGTAACCATTGCTGAAGACATAGAGAAATCGACTTTAAACCAAAAATAGCGATTGATTCTCATCTAGTACTTGAGGAATAATCATTCTATATTGGAATTTTGACGTTTCGGTTTTTATTGGTAACCATTGCTGAAGACATAGAGAAATCGACTTTAAACCAAAAATATCGATTTATTCTCATCTAGTACTTGAGGAATAACCATTCTATATTGGATTTTTGACGTTTCGGTTTTTATTGGTAACCATTGCTGAAGACATAGAGGAATCGACTTTAAACCAAAAATAGCGATTGATTCTCATCTAGTACTTGAGGAATAACCATTCTATATTGAATTTTTGACATTTCGGTTTTTATTGATAACCATTGCTGAAGACATAGAGGAATCGACTTAAAATCAAAAATAGCGATTGATTCTCATCTAATACTTGAGGAATAACAATTCTACATTAGGTTTTTGACGTTTCGATTATTATTGGTAACCATTGCTGAAGACATGGAGGAATCGACTTAAAATCAAAAATAACGATCGATTCTCATTTAATACTAGAGGAATAACCTTATTGCATTCCATTTTTGATGTTTTGACTATTAATGGAAACCTTTACTGAAAACGTGGAAGAATAGACTTAAAATCAAAAAGACTAAATTCTTTTTTGGTAAACAACTCAAGCTTGAGTATTAGATGCGAATCGATCGTTATTTTTGATTTTAAGTCGATTCCTCCATGTCTTCAGCAATGGTTACCAATAATAACCGAAATGTCAAAAATACAATGTAGAATGGTTATTCCTCGACTATTAAATGAGAATTATTTTTGAATTAATGTCAATATGAACTACAAATTGCAAGTGATATCTGATTAATAATAAAGGAACAAACATATTAATATTTCAAATGAATTTGGATAAAGTTTAGCAACGATCCGTTGCAGTTTATTTTATATTATTTATTGGCATCGGGCACAAACCCATTTTGCCAAAACACTAACAGACATTTTGACAAAACAATTATTATCTCAAAAAATATAATTTTTTCGAAGTTCACTTATTAGAGCTTTTTTGTAGAGCGAAATGCGATGATTTCGCTCAATTTTTTTTAATCAAAATAATTTTAGCCTTTTTTGAAATATTTCGAAAAAAAGAAGGAATAAAACACTTTTTTCATGTACGATTACAATACTTGACCATACCCTGTATGGCAAAGTAAAAATGACAATTTTAAAGCGTTTAATAAATGACCCTGTAAAGTTTACATTTTGGTCGCCAGTTGGGGCTAAATTGGTGATGCACGGTCCCTATTTAGTTTTCGAATTTATTTTAATTTTTTCAATGTTGGTTTGAATAAATAAATACAGACCATGATACAGATTATTTTGAAGGAGACAATAAAAGAGTGTGTCTTCTGCTAGAATTATAAATTTTATTTATTTATAACGAGACTATAGTTTCGTGGGCTTTGCTCTCTTCATCAGTCTATTACAATGGATTCACAGGAAGCAAAGCCTATACTATAGTCTCGTTATAAATAAATAAAATTTATAATTCCAGCAGAAGACACCGTGTTTTATTGTCTCCTTCAATATGGTATATAAAAATTCTGCTACTCTCGGCAAAAAAACTTCCAATTCAGATTATTTTGGAGATGAAATTTCCTCTAATAAAAATAAAAATATTAACAAAAAAAAGGTTTCATAAAAAATCTCCAATAAGTTTTAGAATAACATTAAATTGAATTGAAAGTTTTTCGCCGAGAGTAGCAGAATTTTTATATATTGAAGGAGACAATAAAAGAGTGTGTCTTCTGCTGGAATTATAAATTTTATTTATTTATAACGATATTATTATATATTTATAACGATATTATTATATCGTTATAAATAAATAAAATTTATAATTCCAACAGAAGACACACTCTTTTATTGTCTCCTTCAATTTAGAATAACAGTCCATTTCAGACTTTTTTGTTAATTGAATATTTATTATTTAAAATTTTCATCATTTGTAAAATAAATAATTTTTCTAAATTCAAAAACAGTATTTGAATTCTAGAATTTATTAACATAAATATTCAATTATAAGAGTAAATTATGAAAGTATGCATTCAGCTAATCTGGGACACAAACCTGAAAATTTAAAACATTTTTAGAAAAAATATTCTTTTTTTTCTTCTTCTTCAAGCGTTATACTTGATTCCAAGCGTCAGCGATTACTTTAGAGAGTGTACCTATGTATATATTTTTGAATTGTTTTTATTTTGAAAATTTTAACGATTTTGCTGAAACCATCTTTATTAACAAATTTCCAATATGATGAAACGGTCTGAATAGGTCTCTACCTTATCAAAATTCATTTTTCTTAATTAAATTAATTATTAAGACGTGAGTGTGTCAAAAAATATAATTACATTTTTTCAATTTCGTTTATTAATTGTTTTTTGTTTTCCAGTAATTGTTCATTACAAATTTTATTATATATTAAAAGTAATTAAATTGAAAGTTTTTGTCGAGAGAAGCAGAATTTTTATATATTGAAGGAGACAATAAAAGAGTGTGTCTTCTGCTGGAATTATAAATTTTATTTATTTATAACGAGACTATAGTTTCGAGGGCTTTGCCCTCTTCATCAGTCTATTACAATGGATTCACAGGAATTAATTTATGAATGAAAGCTTAACATCTTTCATGTGGTTAGGTTAACAAATTATACAGGGTGCGCAAGTGCAAAAGAGATTACACAGTGTGCGCAAGTCAATAATTGAAATTTATACTTGTTTTATTATTTTGGCTGTAGGTGGCGTTCGTGAAGTTTATATTTTAGCGGCTATTTTTAAAATAAAGCTTTCGGGAATTTCTATTTTCCGATTTAAGAATTTTTTTGGTGAATTATTGTATGATTTTAAAATTTCTAACGATTCGAAAATACTAATTTTTAAGGGATCTAATTCTGATCTAATTAATTTAATATTTGATTCATCTGGAAAACAATGTTTCTCGGAGATTAAATGGTCTGCAAATGCACTATGCCCTGAACCACCTTTAAACAGTCTCTTGTGTTCCGAAATGCGTGTGTTGAAATTTCGCTCTGTTTTTCCTATATAGGTCGAGTCACATTCTCCACATGTTATGGAATAGACACCCTTTTTGTCCATTTTTTGAATTTTGTCTTTCTTATTATTGCTAACGAGCACTTCGTGCGTGCCTTCGGCACGCCCTCGAAGCTCGGCCCTCCGGGCTGGTGCCCTAGCGTGCGGCGTCTCGGTCCAAAAATTTTATTCCTCTTAAAACACCACACTTCAAATGTATACCTGTAAACTCCTGAAAATACATAGTCCCTTAAAAGTTTCGCCTCATTTTCGTCCTGACACAGCTACAGAAATGAGGCTCTAGATATGAATCTGGAAGTATTTTTTTTCTATAATCTACAGCATTGTGATATTTTTTGTGTGGAAATAGATTTATTTAAATAAGTGGGATCGTGTGAGGAGGACAATTATATTATATCATTTTTCTAAAGTTCGAATATGGATATAATTATAGCCTTTTAAAAGGCTCCAAATATTTAAAAGAGATCAGGTGTTGTTTGTATGATATGACAGGCTGCTCTCTCCAGTATTGCCATGAGAAACTCGGGCATGCGTCTCTTAAGTCGTTCAATTTTGTATAAATCCAAAAATAAGAGTAACAAAATTTAGATTTTTAAAAAATTAAAAAAAGTGGCAAATTATTAAAAAATAAACAAATAATATATAAAATATAAATCAAATAAGATGTGATTAATTTATTTTTCTGTGCGCAAAGAAAAGCGAATTGAATATTTAATTTTTGAGTGGCGAGGGGGAGGAATAATTATCAATATATTTAATGTTTCTTAATTTAAAATCAATTGGAGTCTTTTATTTCAAATTACAATTACAATTATATTTCAAATTTGCCGCAAATATACCTAAGGCATCAGCGCTCCCTGTCGGCTGCATTCTCTGAGCGTTGTTACAAATTAATCTAGGCTCTTATATACAGGGTGGTCCCGAATTCATGGTACAAACGTTAATGGTAGGTTAATTAGGTTAATTAATTAGTAGGTTAATTTTTTTTTACATCTCCTGCCCTCTACCGGCAATGATACCCACCGATCACTCCATGTCTCTTTCCTTTTATTTCCCCTGTTTACGCCTCACCGCGTCACTTGCGACTATACATTCCTATACAATAACTCATTGTTACAATGTCCTGTACCTACCATTAAAGTTTGTACCATGAATTCGGGACCACCCTGTATAGTATATCAGATCCCAATGTTCTAGAGGATTTGAAAATAGTTTGATATCCTAAAGTTTTGAATTTTAATTTTAAAGTTTCCGAAATTTTTCCATAGTATGGGATTATTAATTTTGGTTTTGATTCTGGCTCGGACATTTGGGAATAAATCAGATTCAGAGTTGACTTTTCAATTTTCTTTTTTAATAGTTTGTCAATAAGGGTTTTCTATAAACTATAGTCCCGTTATAAATAAATAAAATTTATAATTCCAGCAGAAGACACACTCTTTTATTGTCTCCTTCAATATTAAAAGTAATATAGGTATTATCTATTGAAGGTGGAGTTGTAGAATTAGTGAATAGTAGATATAGAAAATATTTTTAATTTCAATTTTAATTAATTTCAAAACTATGTGTAGCTATCTAAAGAAATGCCTTGATGATGATCAGAGTGGGTCAAAACATTGACAAAAAAAAAAAATAAGGTAAATTTTATCTCAATTTTATTTCATTCAGACTGGAAGTATTATAATCGATCTACCTAAATCAAAAATAATTTTAATTCCATATATCTCTTTTAACAAAAGCAATAAATTACGCTCGGTGATACTAACATATTATCAAAGCGCACAGCGTGCGCAGGCCAAGTTCGAACTGTACGCTATTTACACGAACCATTTCGAGCCAATTTCAACCTCCCTGCAGCTCGGAACCTATTTGAGATACAATGCTAAAATTATACACATATAATTATCTAATCCCTCTTGAAGAGAGTACCTGATTTCAATAATATAGCTTAAATAGATTCGGAGATATTGAACTGAGAAAATAGGTAATTTTGGCAGTGACTGTCTGACTGACTGGGAGGTCATCAAAACCTATAGTGTACTTCCAATCATTTCAGCATCATACAATTTCGTCTGCTAAAAATTCCAAAAATCAAAACTTTCTATCTTTCAAACCCTTCAAAATGGGGGGGGGGGGTGTCAAAAATGAAAATTCTAGCCCGTTGGACCAAACTCAACCAAATTATGAACACATATTCTGTGGGGCCCCAAACGGTAAGAAATGCAAAAACTAACCAACCAAAATGGTGGGAGGGGGTCAAAAATTAAAATTATAGAAAAAAATTTCACATAGTGCTTTTCACGTAGATTACAAAAAGAAGAGAAATCTCAACCAAAACATTGTGCAAAAAAACCGACCAATTCTGAAAAAGTAGTGAAACCTAGTGTGCAGTCAAGTTAGATTTCCAAGAATAATTAAGTTCAGAAAATAGTAGGTAGTTTCAATTAAAATGCATTCTTTCCATTTTGAATGAAAATCTAAATTTATGGAATCTAAATTTTTAATTTAGATTATTTTCATGAAACTTGGCTGGTCACGAATTTAGTTCATTAACCCTTATAGTAAAATTCGTGACCAGTCAAATTTCATGAAAATAATCTAAATGAAAAATTTAGAATCCATTAATTTAAATTGTCATTCAAAATGGAAAGAATGCATTTTAATTGAAAGTACTATTTCCTGAACTTAATCATTCTTTTGGCTTCATACTAGATTTCACTACTTTTTCGAACTTGGCCTGTTTTTTCACAGAATGTTTTAGTTGAGATTATTATTACTCAAAAGATTTGAAAACAGGTTAATCAATACAGAGGGCAGCATGTTAGTCTTAGAGATAAGTGATCCAAGTGTTAAATTTTTTTATTGATATAGATAAAGAAATTCATAGGTAGTGAACATTTGCAAACCATACGAAAGCAAAAGTTTTAGATTTATTCTAATCGATGGCAGAAATAGATGAAAATAACCGAGACTTTACATCCCTCACTGATGAAGCTATTGTTAAAAGGCCGGAAAAATCCCAAATAAGGTAAATACACCCTGATAGAATTCAGAGAAATAATCAGATGGCTCCTCCATCCTCACAGAAATTATCTAGAGATATCTTCTTCTTTAAGTGCTTATACGGGACTGATGTCAGCAATCATCTTGGCTATCATTATTTTGTTCACTCCAGCCCTGAAAAGCTGGTTAGTTTTGCTGGAGAACCAGATTAAAAGATTCTTCAGCCATTGGCATCGGTTTGCCCAGTAAATATATTTATTAAAATACTTTTTTATAAATATTTATTTTTATTAGTTATTAGATAAACGGAGCATCACCTTATCTGATAAATTCATGATATTGCCCCTCTTAATTTTGGGTCCATTATCAATTAATCCTTTTAATTGTAAATATGCGAATTTTTTATTAGAAATATCAGCTTTCTTCCATTTTTGTGTGAAAATATTTTTAATCTCCTCCCCCCCCCCCTCCCACCCCGTTTTTTTATTACTATCAATTTCACATAGTGAGTAATTTTCATAAGGTTATATTGGGTGTATATGCGAAATTTCGTACAAATCGATTAAAGGGTCTACTACATATATATTGATAGTTTTATTTTTTGAACCCCCCAAGAAAATAATAACTCTCTGTTTTATTATAGGTTCATTTTATCGTATTATATATTTCATTTTTCTTGTTTTTTTTTATTTATTTTTTTAGTTTGATATTCTTATAATTTTAATTTTTACCCCCCACCCCTAAAGTTTGGGTTCAATTTCAACCAAAATGTTTTGTGCCATGTTTTCGTTTAATTTTTTTAATCAAAATAATTTCAACCTATGAGATATTTCGAAAAAAAAAACACTTTTTTCATGCACGATTACAATACTTGACCATATGGTACTATGGTAAAGAAAAAAAATTCTTCAATTATTACATTATAAAGTATAACCAAGGTCCTAGTATGTACAAAAAAAACCAAACAGGAATGCATCAAAATTAACCAAGAAAACAGAGAAGGAGTTAAGGAATCCCACTACCTAGGAAGTAAAATAACATGGGATGGGAGGAGAGAAAACGAAATTAAATCAAGAATTACCCAAGCAAAAATGGGGTTTAATTCAAAAAAAAACTGCTATGCTTCTCCTCATTCAGCTTAGAAAACAGGAAGATGCTATTGAAGACATTTGTATGGAGCATAGCCATTTAAGGGTGTGAAACCCGGACAATTAGAGAAGCGGAGAGAAAGAGATTAGAGGCTTTCGAAATGTGGTGCTACAGAAGAATGATGAATATCAAATGGATGGATAAAATTACAAATGAAGAAATTCTTGGAAGAATCGGAGAAAGAAGAACCTTGTGGAAGAGTATGAAGAAGAGAAGAGGTCAGATGATGGGGCACACACTGAGACATGGGCGGACTACTTAGGGGGGGGGGAGGTGGGAAAGAAAAGGAGAAGGCCCAGATTAATTGGGGTTATGGGATGCGAGACATTTAGAGAGTTCAAACAGCTGGCGGTCAGAGTCGAGTGGAGACGGGTGGTTGCGTCAAACCAGTCTTAGGACTGAATACTCAATGATGATGAGAGTATACAAGTGATGCGTGACGTCACAAAACATATATACACGATACAAAATGAAGTTGCACCAAAAAAGGTAAAACCTTGGTAATCAGCGGTGGACCTTTGTATCGTGAAAAAAGGATGAGATTTAGGGATTGGGTTGGAGTCGAAGATATCTTTAGATGAGAGTTTTGAAAGACGGAAGGTTATATGTTAACTGGGAAGACGGTTAGGGGAAGAGAGTTTCAGTCTCTAGAAGTCATAGGGGTAAACGGATTGGTAAATGCGTTTGTTCGTTTAATATGCAATTTAAGTGCGTAGGGGTGTTGAATCTTAGATGCTATTCTAATAGATAGTAGAAAAATGTCATTTTTTCAAAAAGTGGAGAAAGGCAAATTACTTAATAAGTTGACGAAATATGGAGGGATCCATGGAAAATTCTAAGGGCCCCAAGTTAAAAAAAATATGCCGCAGTGGGTTTGATGATGATATCAGTCAAGGAATCAATAAAACTTCCAGAATAAGACCTTTAGGCCTAAATTTATATACTAGCTGTACCCGGCGGCGTATTTACAAACCCCTGTGCAGTACAGAACAGACGTTCGGCACGATGCTCTGAATCACTCTAGGGTTTGGATATCGTTTCACTCCGTGGCGTCTATCCAAAAACCTTGTACAGTACAGAGCACGAGCTCTGAATCACTCGGGGGTTTGTATATGGTTACGCTGCGTTGCGTCGGACAAATGCCAGTCTGATAAAGAGCAACTATTATTATATATCCCGAGAATACCTAGCACCTTCTGGGGTCCCTCAGGGTAGTCATCTCGGCCCTTTACTATTTCTCTTATTTATTAACGACTTGGCCCTTGTAAATCTTTATAGCAATATGCTTTTATTTGCTGATGATATTAAATTGTTCTTTGAAATCAGTGATGTTCAAGATTGCACAAAAGTACAAAATGATTTGAATAAACTAATTGACTGGTGCAAGGAAAACTTATTCTTTCTCAATTTTGATAAATGTTTCTCGATTACATTTTCCAGAAAAGACGATTTTATTTCTTTTGAATACCAGCTAAATAGCAATTCATCCTGTATCCGAGTCACTTCCATCAAAGACCTCGGGGTCACATTTGACGCTAAACTAACGTTCAATGAACATATAACCAAAGTGGTTAGTAAGGCAAACCGAATTTGGGGGTTCATCATTCGCAACACTAAATTCTTCACAAACACGACTAGTATCAAACACTTGTACATAAGCTTGGTTAAATCTATATTGATGTATGCATCAACCATTTGGAGACCTAATTTGAAAATGAATATAGCAAGGCTTGAGAGAGTTCAGCATAAGGCGTTGAGACATCTTGCGTATCTATCTGGCAACCCTATGTCTAGATTCGACCACGATTATACAGCAATTAGTGAAACCTTTAGTCTACCAACAATTCTATCTTCCATGGTTGCTTCTGACAATGTATTAACTTACAAAATTATATCAAACAGAATCCATTGTCCAGAACTAAAGTCTCTTTTTACTTTAAATAATCCCACATATGTACTTAGACAAAACCAGCCTTTCTACCCTAAAGTACCAATCACGCGCCACGCCGAGAATAATCCAATTTATAGACTCTGTGTTTGCTATAACGCTCTTTCCTCAAGAACTAGTGTAATAGATTTGGCTTCTCATCCTAATAGAGTGACTAAAGAAATAAAAGAAAATACGCTATGTTATAATTAAGCTTTAAAGTTCAAAGTTCATTAGTTTGTTATTTACAGAATCTATCTTCACTTAACATATTACCTATTGTATCTCTCTGTTCCTTCTACATTATGTATGTATAATATTATGTTTAAACCAATTTGTAAAGGCCTCTTGCCGTCGAAAATAAAATAAAATAAAATAAATAAAATAAATATATACATATATTTTTGAAATTAAAATTTTTACTATGTTAAAAAAATTGTGCTGTGGCTTATTTTTATATTGAAAACCCAAATATCCTCGAATTAAAAATACTTCAGTCTAACATTTTATACCTTAATCTCAGTTTAGAAGTTGTAGGTACGCTATGAAATAGTACAAATATTTTCAATTTAAAGAAATTTGAGTTTTCAATATAAATAAATTTTAAATTTCACGACATATTTTAAATTCTGATATTTGAATGACTCGTCGGTGTGCAGGAGACTCAGAGTCACCAACTTAGCCCCCCCCCCCCCCTCAGATTTAGGAGTAGAAAAATTGAACAGGTTTTTTTTAGTGGTTAAAATTGTTTTTGAAAGGCACTTGTTGTTTTACACGTTTTAAGACATGGATTTCCAATTATTAAATATCTAATTGTTCTTTAACCTTTGCTGATATGGGGACATTCTATAACTAATATTGGAAGGTTGTTATCAGCTTCCTCACTTGTGAACTAAAATTGCAATACCCAGAACAACTAAAATATAGTTATTTATTGGGCTGTTATCCATAGGCGGATTACTTCCGTTTTTGGGATTTTTCCCTAAGTGGGAGCAACGTTTTCATTGATTCGTTTAGGACCAGTGTTCCTATATGAGTATGGGTGTTTTGTAGGTACGTTTATATCCTTTGTAATCCAACCTCCTACTTCGTAGTCCAACACTACACTCTTGTCGTTAAGGCCTATTTCAGTTTTCTTCGAATTTAAATTGGTATTCTCCTGTTATATTTCTTCATTTTTTTCATTCTTTCTCAGAAAATTTACTTTTAAAAAATCTGTATTTTGAGCGAAATATATAATATTTGACAAAAAATCTAAAAAGTCCTTTAAAAAAATGATAAATAATTAAAATATATCAAATATTTATTAGAAATAAATAAAAAATACTTCTTTCTTTGGATACGTTTAGGCACCATTTTCCATAAATTAATTTGCACATAAGATTGGAAATATGATAGTTGGAGCTATCAAATAGAAATGAGCTATTATAGAATAGTCAACTTTAACAAAAAAAGGAAAGAAAAAACGCTAAATCGTATTAAATTGATTGAAATTGAAAATGATTCAAAAAATAGTTTTCATATGGGAATTCCCAAATAGATTAAGCTACTGTTATATTACTTCTTATAAACACAACTTATTTTTCAGCTGAATACATACAGAAGATCATCTATGAAACAAAATTAAAATTAGAACAATTATACTTACATTATTCCAATGGTTATACCATTTTCCATAAAACTAAATTTTCTACAAGATGTATCAGCGTCAAAACTTCAAAGAATTAATAGTTGTTCTGTATCAGAGTGGCATTTGCCCGACGTAACGCAGCGTAACCATATACAAACCCCCGAGTGATTCAGAGCTCGTGCTCTGTACTGTACAGAGGTTTGGATAGACGCAACGGAGTGAAACGATATCCAAACCCCAGAGTGATTCAGAGTATCGTGACGATCCTCTGCTCTGTACTGCACAGAGGTTTGGAAATACGCTACCCGGCGTGCCGGAGGCACACCTGTCTCAGCTAGGCCCTCCGGGCGAGATGCCCTGGCGGGCGGCGTCTCAGGATTGAAGTATTAGTTGTCCAACATTGATTACCTTTTATGTAAATTGTTTATATATACAGAGATTTCTTGGGTGACTTTGACCATTTAAAGAAAGATTCAACTTTTTTGAAAACATTCGTTTATTAAAATGCAAATAAAAATTAAATCGACCAATGCTTTTTAAAAAATGATTCATGAAAATAAACACACTGGTAAATGTTCTTAAATCTTGATTAGAGAAATAATACTTCTTGATATATTTGATTCGTATCTTTCTTATTTCTCTTCATAAATTTAGAAACAGAATTTTAGCCTAAATAACTTTATAAATAATTTATATTATATTTATGAATAAATAAACTGTGGATCACAGACTTTCTAACTCTTTCTTTTGATTCAAAATTTATTATTTTAATTTAAATAATTTTAATCAAAAATTTAGAATTAGTTATTCTTAAAATTAAATAATAATTTACATTAATTTTATTTTATTTTTTTCTTGATTTTATTAAGTTCTTAATATATATTAAGTGCCAGGTCTCAATCACCTTTGTATATGCTGTTTTTTGTTTTTGATTTTTTGTATCTGATGAGAGCATTAAGTAATTCGATTTGCTGGGTTGTATGGCTTTTATTTGCGACATGGACTGAAGATCAAGCCCCGCGCACTACCAAATAATGTTATCAACTATAATCTCACTTAAGATAAACCGAGTATACAGTAGATGCTAAAATCATCAAAAAATTGAAAAACTAACCTTATAAATAAGTAATTCTGTTGATCAAGCAATCTAGCCATCGTGCTGTACCAGTATATCCTTATTATTATAATAATTGATTGGATGTTTGATGAGGTGTTTAGGATAAACTTATCCTAATTATCCTAAACACCTCAGCAAAACATCCAATCAATTTAATAATAAAACTAAGATACGAGGTAGGTTTCACAAAAAAGAAATAAAACAAAATTGAGTTTTGAATTCGATATATTTCGGGGTTAGCCCATCATCAGGAGTCCAAGAAATTATTACACTATGAAATATATAGAAAACCCACTTTCACGGACACAGTCATTCCCTTCTCATCTAATCACCCCATTATTACAAAATTTGCAGCATTCTATTCAATGATTCATAGACTCCTCAGTATACCCATGAATACTATAAATTTCAATAAAGAGCTTAACATCATTCAGAATATAGCCCTGAATAATGGATATAACATTTCGACTATCAACAAAATTTATAATAAAATCAAACGTAAATTCACTATCTCACACTTACACTCATTAGAATCGGGAACCGAAAAAATATATAGAAGAATACCCTTCATTTCTAATCATCTGACATCTCCATTAGCTTATACCCTTAGATCATATGGAATCACTCCTGCTTTATACAACAACAACAATTTAGGCTCCCAATTAATTAACAATAAAATAGACAAAATTGATAAATTAGACAAATCAGGAGTGTATAAATTAACTTGTCAAGATTGCGACGCTTTTTATATTGGGCAGACAGGTCGCGCTTTCAAAATACGTTACTCCGAGCATGTAAGAGCCCTTAATCACCTCAACAAATCCGATAACATTAATTTAGATTCGACCTCAGCCTTCGCAATTCACTTACATGAATCTAACCATTCACCCTCTAATAATAACCCTATCCCCATTCATTTCGAAAGAAAAGGCCTTAAATTGGACCTCCTGGAATCCACCGAGATAAAAATAGCCCTCTCTAACAATTCAAATATTTTAAATAATCAATTGGAAGTGTATAAAAATACAATTATTGATTATATGTTATAATAAATTAAATAAACATTCCTTTCATTGTTTGCACATTATACTAGGGCAATTGCACTCTCCCATATACCTTTCAAGTTGTACCTTCTCAGGTACTTGTCCATTCGCTATTATAATAGCAGGTATAGATCCCTTTCACCCAGCTCAAATCTCAATAGAAAATATTAATCCTTAGAACAACTACCCCCCCCTCTTCCCCTACATTCCCCCCACCACATACATTTAAAAAAAAAAAAAAAAAAAAAAAATTTAAATTCTTACTTGTAAAACTATTTTTCCAATATGTAATCAGTTTTCTTGGACTCCTGATGATGGGCTGACCCCCGAAATATATCGAATTCAAAACTCAATTTTGTTTTATTTCTTTTTTGTGAAACCTACCTCGTATCTTAGTTTTATTATTATATTAAAATGTTTCACCTAGAACCAACACCGAACTCCTTAAAAGTTATCCAATCAATTCTTATAAATAAGATCGAGTACGATAACTTAAATGATGGTAATTATTGAATTTTATATTGTATTATAAGAAGCTACCATACTTTTCTTCTTTGACCAACTAAGCCTTAAAAAAGGTTCGAGACAACCTCAGGAATCTTTTAATTGTACTTTTAGTATTTTCTACTACAAAGATACAAGCCAAATAAAGGTTTTTATTCTTTCCTAATTTTTCCTCACAGAGCGCTGATTCGATATATTTATTTAATTAAAAATATATATTTCACAATATATCTGAGGGCACGACAGTGCTGCCAGCCAAGTTCGATTCGAACGGGGGTGTGTGTACTGCCAGAATACCCTTTACAGGAAACAACTCAGGCCATTTTGACGCCTCTGTAACTTCATACTGGAAACTTCTACATGGCTGAAATTTTTTTCACAATACTGTTCCATAAGCTTAATTAAATTACAAAATTCCATATTTCTACTGCTTATACCCTCCAAGTTACAAGAAGCCAAAGATAGGCTTTTTCGTCACTCACTCACTCATCAAAATCTAGAGTACTACCTCTAATCCTAGAATGGTGAAATTTGGCATGCTGGTAGAGTTTGTGGTACAATTAATGAGGAAAATCCAAAAATCGAAACTTTCCCTTCTTTAGGACCTAAAATAAAGGGGTGAAAGTTATAGACTTAATTAACATATAGTAAAAATTCATGCAGAAAATTGGCATACTGGTAAAGATTGGCACATTAATTAAAGAGGAACTTGAAACACCGAAACTTTCACTTCTTCGGGGCCCGAAATGAAGGGGTGAAATTTATAGACTAAATTAACATACAGTGAAAATATGTATAATGATCCTAGAATGCTAAAACATGGCATATTGGTAGAATTTGGTAGGAACATTAATAAAGAATGAAATCGCAAAACCGAAACATTTCCTTCTTCAGGGCATAAAATGAAGTGGGTGAATTTTGATCGATAAATTTTCATTATTTTCAGTATGTTAGTAAAGATTGGCACATTAATTAAAGAGGAACTTGAAACACCGAAGCTTTCACTTCTTCATGTCCCGAAATGAAGGGGTTAAATTTATAGGATAAATCCAACTTAAAAAAAGAAGTGAAATCTCAACAAAAACACTTGTGTAAAAAAAGGCCAAGTTCCGTTTGCCAAAAAAAGTAGTGAGATCTAATGTGCTGCCAAGTTCAATATCATCAATTTATTAAATGAGTCGAGAATATATTAGTAACTTCAATTAAAACGGATGTTTTTCATTTCACATGTCCCTCTATATTTTTTATTGAATTCACAATTTTAGTTGAAATTATTTTAATAAAAATTGCCTTTTACTCATTATTATGTATGTCACGAATTACTAGTTACTATATCATGAAATCTTAATAAGAGGGGAGTGGTGGAGGCCCTACAATTATAATAATAATTTAATGCGTAAAAGCCAAGTTTTAGGAAAATAATTTCAACTAAAAATGTGAAATCAATAAAAAATATAAAGGGACAAGTGAAATTAAAAACATTCGTTTGAATTGAAGTTACTAATATATTCTCGACTCATTTAATAAATTGATAATGTTGAACTTGGCAGCACATTAGATCTCACTACTTTTTTAGTAAACGGATTTTATTAATCGAACTTGGCCTTTTTTACACAAATGTTTTTGTTGGGCTCTTCTTTACTTATTATTATTATCTTTTTGATAATTAACTCTTAATTAGAATAGAGTACACTAATATGCCTTGGAACAGCCATAAAATAAAATTATTTTTAAAATAACTATTTAGAATCGTGAATAATTTGTAAAAAATTTTTAAACCATTTACAAGGAGGTTGTCTCGAACCTTTTTTAATGCTTAGTTGGTCAAAGAAGAAAAGTATGGTAGCTTTTTATAATACCATTTAAATTCAATAATTACCATCATTTAAGTTATTACTCGATCTTATTTATAAGGTTACTTTTTCAATTTTTTGATGATTTTAGCCTCTTCTGTATACTCTGTTTATCTTAAGTGAGATTATAGTTGATAACATTATTTGGTAGTGCGCGGGGCTTGATCTTCAGTCCATGTCGCAAATAAAAGCCATACAATCCAGCAAATCGAATTATTTAATGCTCTCATCAGATACAAAAAATCAAAAACAAAAAACAGCATATACAAAGGTGATTGAGACCTGGCACTTAATATATATTAAGAACTTAATAAAATCAAGAAAAAAACTAAAATAAAATTAATGTAAATTATTATTTAATTTTAAGAAAAACTAATTCTAAATTTTTGATTAAAATTATTTAAATTAAAATAGTGAATTTTGAATCAAAAGAAAGAGTTAGAAAGTCTGTGATCCACAGTTTATTTATTCATAAATATAATATAAGTAATTTATAAAGTTATTTAGGCTAACATTCTGTTTCTAAATTTATGAAGAGGTATAAGTAAGATGGAGGGAATCGGATTAGCCGAGAGCTTAAAGACACTAGCCTTCTAAGCAGGAGTCCCGGGTTCGAGTCCGAGTCCCTGCATTGATATTTGACCGGCTATAATCTGATTCCTAGTCACCAATCCGTCTGGCAAGCGTGGTAACTTAATGCCAACCCCCTTCCATTTTATGGAAGAGGCCTATATTCAGCAGTGGATTGTCGATATCGACAGGCTGATGATGATGATGATGATAAGTAAAGATGAATGATCCCCCGATGTTGGTTTTATTTAGCAATATAATATAATTAATTTATAAAATGATTTAAACTAAAATCCTAAATTCTAAATTAAAGGAAAGAGATAAGCAAAAGTCGAGTAAATGATTCACTTTCAAGATGTTTTTTAATCAATAATATGTACCTCTATTATTTCCTATATTTAATTTATAAAAAAATTAAGTTTGAATTCTAATCAAAATAGAGGGATAAGTGAAAGTACAATGATTCACCCAACACATAGCTATTTTTAACCGACTTCAAAAAAAGGAGGAGGTTCTCTATTCGACTGATTTTTTTTTTTTTTTGTGTCTATGTAACCTCATATCTCCGCCAATTGTGAACCGATTTTGAAAAAAATTAGGTTCAGTCTAACTTCCGATCAGTGCTGGATTTCCGCCTAGGACCACAAGGACCGGGCCTAGGGGCCCAGTCGGCCTGCGGGGGCCCCGGTTGCGGAGTCTTTTTTATCAACCTAAAAAGCTCACAAGGGATCTACAACAGGCATTACAAATATAATACAAGTATGCAATCACAATCTCTGGCTAAACAAATATCGCTTAACATTCTCATTAAAACTACTAAGAGTTTTTACGTTGGATTGCTGCTCCATTTACATAAGCACATTTATTCAAACGTAGGAATTGCGTTCCGAATGCTGTTGTGTACACCAGCGTCAAAAAGCTCAGCAGAATGGTCGTTTTCAGCGCTAAAGAGAGTAAAGAATTACTTAATATAATATCTAACATAGGAGAGAACAGGCTCAATTCATTTTTTTAGATATTTGCAAATAAATAACTCTCAGTTTTTTAAAGAGTAAATGTACAAAAAATCTAAAAATTTCTATAATTTGTCCCCCCCCCCCCCTTCGTCCCCATACAGCAAATTTTGATAGTTGATTTTTACAGGGATAGTTTCTTAAAGTAATAAAGAATAACTCTACAACCCTGCCGTCCCCCTGTCCCCTGGTTTAATAACCAAATTTTTTATGCAATCTCAGAAAGAAAAAAAGCTCTGAGACACTTCAAAATCTATCCGACAACTGAAAACCTCATTTCTTTTAAAAAAACCAGAGCTCGCGCTAGATTTTTAATAAAACAAAACAAGAAAAAATGTTGGGCTGACTTTATATCCTCAATTACTTTTTCAACACCTTCAAAAGAAGTTTGGGAAAAAATAAATAAAATAAAAGGATCACATTGTTCCATTATTAAACCGATTGTAAAAAATAACACCTTAATTTCTAGGCCTTATGAAATAGCCAACTCTTTCGGAAGCTATTTCTCAAAAGTATCATCAACATCTAACTACAATACAAACTTCATACAATATAAAAATATGATTGAACAAATTCCTCTTGACTTCGATTCACAAAATTTAGAAGACTATAATATGCCCTTTTCTCTCTGGGAATTTGAAACCGCCTTAAAAAATTCAAAAAATACTTCGCCAGGTCCAGATAACATACACAACTTAATGTTAAAAAATCTAAATCTTAATTCACGTATACAGCTATTAAAGATTATAAATAACATCTGGATAAATGACCTCTTTCCCGACTCTTGGAGGAAAGCAATTTTAATACCCCTCCCCAAACCACACAAGGACGCCCATTCTATGGAGAATTACCGCCCAATTTCAATGACATCTGTTATCTGCAAATTAATGGAAAGAATCGTAAACGGAAGGTTGAAGTGGATATTAGAAAATAGAAATCTAATTTCAAACTATCAATGTGGATTCAGGCGTAATCGTTCCTGTTTGGACCAACTATCCAGACTTGAAAATTATATACAGGATGGCTTCATTAATAAAAAACATACTGTTGCCATTTTTCTGGATTTAGAAAGAGCCTACGATACTACTTGGCGTTTTTCTATACTTAGAAAACTGAACGAATGGGGGATCAAAGGCCATTTAGCCCATTTCATTCGCAATTTCCTATCGGACAGGAGCTTTCAAGTGCGAGTTGGGAACACTCTTTCCAATGTATTTAAACAGGAGAATGGAATCGTACAGGGATCAACAATTTCAACAACCCTTTTTAACATCGGCTTAAATGACATTGTCTATAATATCAAAAACCCAATACAATATTCTCTATTTGTAGACGATTTAACAATATATTTAAAATCAGATAACCTCGATTTCCTTAAAACTAAATTACAGCTTTGTATTAATAATATTAGCAAATGGGCAATGCAAAATGGATTCAAGATTTCTGAGAGCAAAACATGCTGTATGCATTTTTGTAGACTTCGTGGACCACACCCCGACCCCTCCTTAACTTTAAATGGAAATATAATACCCTTTAAAAATGAAAACAAATTTTTAGGCTTGCTTTTCGATAAAAAACTTACATGGAGATCACATATCAGTAATCTCAAAATAAAATGCTTAAAAAATATTAATATTCTTAAAGTATTGTCAAATACTCAATGGGGATCCGACTCGCTCAGTCTGTTGCGGGTGTATAAGGCACTGATTCGTAGTCAAATAGACTACGGGGCACCTGTATACTCTTCAGCTAGAGAAAGTGTACTTAAACAACTCGACCCAATTCACAATTTAGGAATCAGAACTGCCTTAGGAGCTTTTCGTTCAACCCCTGTTATTAGCCTTCTGGCCGAGTCCGGTGAACCACCATTAAGAGTGAGAAGAAAAATTCTATCAAATAACTATTTAATAAAAATAAATTCCCTGCCCAATCACCCATGTTTTAAAATGTTATTTTCTCCCACAAATGTGAACAAATATGTACAACGTACAAGGAGCACTAAGCCACTCGCAATAAGAAGTTTAAATTTTCAAATTGAATTTGAAAATCAATTGGACCAGTCTGTGAAAGTTATCAACCCCCCTATCCACCTTGGCTTATAGAAAAGCCAAATTGTATATGGGAGCTTCTCAATTTTAATAAGAAAACGACCAGCCCTTACATGTATGTACAAGCTTTTTATAATATAATTTCTAAATTCGAAAATTATTCTCTAATATTTACAGACGGGTCCAAACTTGAAAATAAGGTAGGATGTGCTTTTAAAATTGAAGAATCAGAGAGAAATTTCAAATTATCTTCTGTAACAAACATATACAATGCTGAAATCAAAGCTATTGAACTAGTAATGTCAACCCTCAGTCATCACCCAAACAATAAATTTCTTATAATCTCCGATTCGCTTAGTGCTCTTTCTGCAATCCAAAATTATAACACTCAGCATCCACTCATACAGAAAATACATTTATCCTTTCATAATTTTATTCTAAGAGGGAAAATAATCCACTTTATGTGGGTTCCCAGCCATAAAGGCATCCCAGGTAATGAGCTTGTTGACGAACAGGCGAAAAGGGGAGCCAATAAACAAAATTATGACTTCACAGAAAATCTGCCTGAAGACATTAAAAATTTTGTTAAAACCAAAACTATAAGTAACTGGAAGCTAGAATGGGAAAAAGTTACTAATAACTATTTAAAGATGATAAAACCCATCATTGGTTCCATATCAGCTTCAGATCTAAGTAGAAAAGAGCAAGTTAAATTGACCCGCCTAAGATTGGGTCATTGCTTATTCACCCACGGCCATCTAATGAACAAGGATGACCCACCGATATGTCCAGCTTGCAAAGTTAGGATAAATGTAAATCATGTATTAGTGGAATGCCCAATTTACGCAAGGGAAAGAAAATGTCATTCAATGGGGAACAAAGACTTAAAACAAATACTCGAAAATGAGGAAGGATATGATAATTTGTTCGATTTTTTGAGAGTCATTAACATTTATGATAATATCTGAGTTCTCACTTTTATATTTAACTATAAAACCAAACATGTAAAAGAAATTTAAAAATTGAAAATGTAACGCATTTAATATCTGTGGCGCAAATGACCACGCAGTCGAGGCGCTCTTTAAACTGTAATAATAAAAAAAATAATAATAACTCTACAAAATTTGATCAAGATCGGAGGGAGTTTTAATTTTTGCCCCCACTCACATTTTGGATAGTTGGGAGTCGAATTTCAAAAAATGCTGAAATCACTTTTTAGATATTTGTATTTAGAATTTTATTAATTAAAAATCAAGTAGATTTCTTAATTAAAAATGCATAATTAGTGTAAACACATTGCAAAAATATTTTGCCCCTTTTGAGCTCTTTATGGGTCGAATTTCAAAAAATCCTGAAATTACTTTTTAGATATTTTAATTTAGTATTTTTATAAGTAAAAAGCAAGTAGATATTTTATCGTCCTTAAGAGATATCGCATAATCAGTGAAAACACACTTTGCCCCCTTTGACCCCCTTAGGGATCGAATTTCGAAAAATTCTTTCTTAGTGAACCCCTATGTCATAGATGTAATATCCTCTCCAAATTTCATGTTTCTATTTCCAGGGGTTCTGGCTGTTTTGATGATGAGTGAGTGAGTGAGTGTATCGGGCAAAGAATTTTATATATATAGTAAGCGCCTAAAAAGAAAAGAAAAATATAAAGACCATTTTATTAATAAAAACTTTATTTTTCAAGGGAATTATTGATAATTTTTCAACCCATCTACCCTTTTCTGAATGAATAGGTTTGAAAAAGGTCTAAAAAGAAACCTTCTTTTGTTCTCTCACTATTCTTATTATAACAAAAATCTATTCATTCATATTTATTTATTGTTGTGAATAAAATTGAAAAATTAAATTGATTTTAAATTGATGATACTAAATCAGTAAGTTCCGCGAAAGCAGAAAATAATCTGTACAAAATTTCATCTCAATCGGACAAATGGTGTCGGAGTCCATTTAGGTCAAATGGACAAACAAACATCCAAATTTATATATAGAAATGTATAATCTTATTTTAATGGTATTAGAATTAACAGTTATTTAACTGCAATGTAACACTCAAAAATAAGTAATTAGCAGATTATTTTATATATATATATATATATATATATATATATATATACGTATATATATATATATACGTATATATATATAATTACTATCTAATCGACTTTATATTGTTTTTATTTTCAGTGTTTATCCAAAAAAAGAATGTGATTGTCACTATCCGATTAATCAAAATAATCGTGGTAAAGTGTTGGTATTTTATGAGGACAAAGAAGAAATGATAACTAATTATTCATACATAGAGAAGACATTTAACGATGATTTATTAAAATTTAAAGTAATACCTTATGAAAATGAATCTGATGTTTTGACTAGGCTGGATAAAGGTATACTAAACGTTTATTTATTAATTTACTAAGTCGGCTTAGTTAATTACCAACCCTTAATAAGAACCCAATGTTAGAACTTTAACACTATAAACAAATATGATGTTTGAAAAAATAAATTGAATCTTTTTTTTTATTTAAATCAAAGCTAAAAACTAAAATCAATTTAAAATGGATATTTTAAAGTTAAATCAGTGATCTTAAGATATAAATTTGAATATATATTAAAAAAGGGCTACCGCTCTTTAGGGATCCAATCCCAAATTTTAAATGCGGTTTATGGGCAATTGGCTAAATTACTTTTAAAATTCTTTAAGCATTAGTTACTAATTGAACTCTGAATTTTTATAAGTAAAAAACATTAAACTTACGGTAAAAAATACTAAAATGTATACAATTAAATAGGCATATAGCTTAAGCTTCACTTATTTTTATAATTTTTTTTATATTATTATTTTAGTAAAAAAGAAATGGAATTTGAAAAATGTGACTGCTTAATTGTTATAATCATGAGTACTATCAACAAATACCAAATAAATGAAGTTTTGGCAAAATTCTATGCTTCTAATTACCCACCTTTAAGAGACAAGCCGAAAGTATTTATATTCCAGGTAAAAGATATAATAAATATTTACAACAAGTTTATTTTGTTATCTAAAATCAGTTTGGATGGCTCAAACTACGTTTACATTCAACCTTTAGTGAGCGATAATAGTATTGTAATAGTGCATGAACAAATAGTTGTTTTTTGCTTAGTTTTTTGAGTTAGATCGTACACAATATTTGGTAAGGTACGTAGGTACTAGCTAACATACTAACAGACATTTTGAAGAAATAATTAATACTTCGTAAAACATAACTTTTCAGATGCTCGGTAATTTGAGCTTTTTTGTAGACCAAAACGCCATGGTTTCGCTCAATTTTTTTTATCAAAATAGTTTTAGCAATATTTGAAATATTTGAAAATAAAAAGGAAAATAAAAACACTTTTTCCATGCACGATTACAAAACTTGACCATACCTAGAGGTGGGCAAAGTTAATACAAAGGTTAACTTAATAAATAATTAATAAATTTAACTTCGATAATAATTAAAGCGTTAACTTTTCAAAAATTTAAGACAAGTTAAAGTTATCTGTTAAAAGTTAACCACCTAAAAGTTGTACTGCTGTTTAAGCATTATCTATATGGGAAGGGTGAACTGCGAACTAATATCGTGTACACCTACTTCCAAAGAATTATCTAAAATAATTCCATATAACTCCAAAGACGTGTACACCTAATTCTAATTGCAGTTCACATCTCGACTATATGTATATTAAAGATAATAGAAGAGGCTTGGCTTTGGTACACAGGTAAATAAAACAAAAAGTTTAGTTAGATTAAGTATTTGATGCCTTTAGGAAGAGAACACAGAAACATATGCACTTAGAGCAAAAAATGACAATCAGTTATTGATCATCATTTTGCATTATGTGCATGTTTCCCTTCATAAATTGTCATCTGACGGAGGAGATAGTTTCGCCTGTAAAATATAATATCTTTTCCTATAGAAAAAACACGTTTAAGTGCAGTATTAGACGGAATAACTATGTTATATTTAATAAGCAGTACTATTAACTGGTTCACCTAGAAATGCCACATCTGTGACAGAGTCTTTGACTTTGAGTCCAGCCAAGTTCTGACCAAATTCTGAACTTTGTTTCTCAGAGATTTGTGGCCTTTGGCCTTTTCATCTGACTGAATAACAGTGCTGAAACTAAAAAAATCACACCAACAACCAATGTAATAGACTTAAGTTAACAGAAGTTCAATTTAACAGAAGTTAACAAAACCGTAAATATTTTTTTATTTTAACTTACAAGTTAAATCTTTAAGCAATATGTTTTCTTCTTTGATTAACGATTAACGGATTAACAATGTTCTGCCCAGTTTTCACCATGCGCTGTATGGGAAATTAAAAAAGGAGTCAATATTTTTTTCGGGAGCCAAAATTGGGGGTGGGGCTTAAAAAAGAACTATTAGTATAACTCCAAGACTTTTTTGTTTATAATGAGATTGATATAAAATGATGAACCTATACGACTTTATGAAAATGATTCACTATTTGAAATTGATAGTAAACAAAAATCGAAGAAAACTGATATTTATATTACATTAGAAGATTCTCATTTATAAGGTGTTATCAAAAATTTCTAATGAGTTCAAAATTCAGAAGGGGAGGGATGGCGAAGGTTCTTAGTAAATGATTATAAATTATTTCAATAAATCTATACATATACATATAATTCTTTGCCCGATACACTCACTCACTCACTCACTCACTCATCATCAAAACAGCCAGAACCACTGAAAATAGAAACATGAAATTTGGAGAGGGTATTACATCTATGACATAGGGGTTCACTAAGAAAGGATTTTTCGAAATTCGATCCCAGAGGGGGTCAAAGGGGGCAAAGTGTGTTTTCACTGATTATGCGATATCTCTTAAGGACGATAAAATATCTACTTGCTTTTTACTTATAAAAATACTAAATTAAAATATCTAAAAACTAATTTCAGGATTTTTTGAAATTCGACCCATAAAGGGCTCAAAAGGGGCAAAATATTTTTGCAATGTGTTTACACTAATTATGCATTTTCAATTAAGAACGATAAGAAATCTGCTTGATTTTTAATTAATAAAATTCTAAATACAAATATATAAAAAGTAATTTCAGGATTTTTTGAAATTCGACTCCCAACTATCCAAAATGTGAGTGGAGGCAAAAATTAAAACTCCCTCCGATCTTGATCAAATTTTGTAGAGTTATTCTTTATTACTTTAAGAAACTATTCCTGTAAAAATCAACTATCAAAATTTACTGTATGGGGGCGAAGGGGGGGGGGCAAATTATAGAATTTTTTAGCTTTTTTGTACATTTACTCTTTAAAAAACTGAGAGTTATTTATTTGCAAATATCTAAAAAAATAATTTCAAGATTTTTTGTAATCCAACTCAACTATACAGTAATCCCTCTCAACTATCCAAAATGTGAGTGGGGGCAAAAATTAAAACTCTCTCCGATCAAGATCAAATTTTGTAGAGTTATTCTTTATTACTTTAAGAAACTATTCCTGTAAAAATCAACAATCAAAATTGACTGTATTGTGGCGAAAGGGGGGGGGGGGGGGGCAAAATATATAAACTTTTAGCTTTTCTGTACATTTACTCTTTAGAAGACTGTGGATTATTTATTTGCAAATATCTAAAAAATAATTTCAACTTCACAAAATGTGAGTGGGTGCAAAAAATTAATACTCTCTCCGATATAGATCAAATTTTGTAATGTTAGTTTATAAGACTATATAAAATGTATGCTGTAAAAATCAATAGCCAAAATGAGTGCGTGGGGGCGAAAGAGGGGGCAAAATATTACAAATATATATTACAGACCTAATAATCACATGCCGAGACGCTGCCCGCCAGGGCCACCTACCGAAGTCACGCCTGGAGCAGCTCGTATTAAATTTAAGAGAGTGGGCAGGTGTATGGTAAAGTCATGGCCACATCAGTTTATTTTGTAAAATAAGTATTTTGAAAACTCAATTATAAAAATTGACATTCAATATCATTCTGGTTAAGTATTGGAATATATTTTTGATCTGATAATGAAATGCCCACTCCAGGATATTTATTTTTTTCTAGAAAGATTCCGGGAGTATATGTACCCCCTGCTGACACCTTAATAAACTTGCAGTTTCATGGCTGGGAGTTGACTTTCCCTTAAAGTTAAAGTCTTAACACAGATTTTATACATAATTTTCATTTAAAACTTTCAGGAATTTGATCCACCTGCAACAGATCATCCATCAGATAATAATACGAAGTCTATAAGTATAATTCCAGAACAATGCAATTTGGTTTATACTTATTCATATAAAGGTATTTTTCCAATAAACATTAAATTAATTTTTATAATTATATTTTTTTGAAACATTTAACCCAAGGTATAGAGTCTAAAATAAATCAATTTAAATCTTCCTTTAGAATAGAATTGCACACTTTTACAAATGAGAGAACAAGAACCGACAATTTTAGAATATCGTCCTTTAAAATTTTTTTTACAATTAATTAAAACTCTCTTTTACGAGCTAATTTACTTTATAATAAAAATTTGACAAAGACCTAACTAGATTTTTGACATTTAGTATTTTTTTAGCTAACGTTTTAAGCTATACAACAAAATGTTATCTGTTCTTGGAATGAAAACAGATTAAATGTAATTTTATTTAAAAAAATTTAATATAAACTTTAATCATAAAATCTCGTGGCCTAATTATTAGGTATATAATAAAAAGCAAAAGTGTTTACTTTATCTACTAAAACCTACTTTATAAGTGGTGAAAATTTCAAAATTTCAAAAGATAATATCATTATTTATTTAATCGTTTAGCCTCGGAAACATTATTAGCCAGATCCTAAGGGAAGATTTAGACATAACATTATGTACTTATGAATATTTGGTATGTGCTTATGTCTGCGTGACAGTGTATATGTAAATTGGTGTAAGGGTCAATATTTAGCTGGGTTTATTATTTTAAGCATACTTTTCATTCAAAAATACACTCAGAAGTAGAAACTAAATTTTTTTTCCATTACCAAAAACATTTTCAAACTCACACGTCTATAAATAGGGCCTGGAAAGTTTTAATTAAAATAGACCCCCAAAAATTTATTTTTAGTCATGTGAAGTGTGGCAATTTTTTGGTAAGAGGCCGTCCTTAAATTACGTCACACAGTAAGAGGGGATATCAGATTTGTGAAAAAATGTAACAGAGGGTCCCGGGGATCTTAAAAATTGTAATGTCACAAAAGTCAAATTAAAAAATTAAACTTAAAATATATTAATTCCCTTTAGTTGAGTTTAATTTATAAAAATAAAAATTCCTACATTTATTAAAAACTATAGGATATAAATGTGATAGTGTGACGTCACAATACAGGAGGGCACAATGAAAATGTGACAGAACGTGACCCAAGGGGAGGGGGGGAGGGTCTGAAAATCTTGAAATTAGTGTAACGTAATTTATGAACGGCCCCTAAACTGAAGAGCAATGTATTTTCTATTTTTACTTTTGAGTGTATAAAATAAAAAGTTTTTTTTAATTTAAAATAAATATTTTTAATTTTTAAATTTATCTTTTTTAGCTCGTAATTTAAAGTGTGAAAATGGGTACATCAATACACTGTGTTCTGAATTGAGAAATAAAAATAATTTAGATTGGTTAAGTATCTTAACGATTGTAAGAGGAAAGATTTATAATGAAATTGTGAAAAACAATGTGACATTTTTGAAAAAGAATGTGACATTTTTGGAAAAAGAATGTGACATTTTTCGAATCGACTTTAATGCGTAAACTATATATAACTGGTGTTCCAATATGTTCTTGTGAAAGGGAACGTCTACGGAAAATATACATTGAGAATTTAATGTTCTTTTTCCAAGATCAAGAACTTGTAAAAGCTACTGATAAAAAAGATTTGCTTATTTCGATAGAGTTTTTAAAAAAGAAGAAGAAAATGAAGAATCGCGAATAATACGTAACCTTAATATGATATATAAAATGATAAATAATTACGAATGGAACGAACCCTGTAAACTTGAATATCTACGGAAAACATATATTATGAATGTAAACTTCTTTTTGGAAGATCAAATAGTGTTGTTAGAAGAAAATGATAAGGAAGAGTTCTATATTTGGATAGCTGTTTTGGAAGAAGGAAACGACTTACCAATAAAAGAAACCCTTGAAACCATATATAAGTTTATAAATAGCTACGAATGGAAATTTAAAAAACTGTTTATGATACCAGAGGAGACCACATCTGAAGAAGGCACTAGTTAGGCACTAGGCAGATGAGATAAAATCTCGAACAGGCAAGAGGATCGTATTCCTTGGCTCTGCCACGATAGGACTCAAGGGATGACGAATGGAGCTGGTTGTGTCAACCTGCGAGGATGCTTGCTGAGGTAGGCGAAGAACGACGACTCCAGCTGAAGAGGAATCATATAGGGGAATTGATGCCGGCGGTATTAGAAAAATGGAAAGTTGTGCCAGAGGAGAGACGCCGCGAGGATCGAGAGATCAGGAAACAGCGATCTATACAAGAGAATTGCGTCCTCGATACCAGGTCCCTATCTGGAAACGAGGTGCAGTTGGTCTGCGAAGAGGCTGATGGGTTAGCTCGGAACGGAAGACTTGTGATCATGGGGGGGGGGGGGGTGTCGGATTCGATTCGTAAAGGCGCCTATTTATAAGAGCATATGACCCGAATGAGTATGAGGGCCAAGCTTGGGGGGAGGGGGGGGTTAAAATTTAAAATTATAATCTTTTCAAACTAAAAAAACAAGAAAAATTAAATATACTATAAAATAAACTTATAATAATGAAAATAATTTTTTTCTGGGGCCAAAATTGTGGGGGGGGGGGCAAAAAAATCTAGGCCATTTTAGCAAACTCAACCAAATTTTGTATACCTACATAATCAATGGGGCACAGTAGCTTAAAAATACAAAAACTATCCCACCCCCCCCTACATGATTATCAAAAATTTTATTAAATATAAAATATAAGAGAGGGGCCAGGGCGTATGGTAAAGTCAAGTGGATGGACACATCGGAACGTGCCAATTTTTTCGTCTGAAATGTGAGGAAAAACATTTTTGAGCATGATTATTTCTAATCGAATGTTTCAATTGATTTAGTAAAGAAAATTGAACTGATATAAACGATATAATATAAAATGTATTTTATCAGTCATTTCATCTGTCATTTTAATGTCATGTATAAAAATATTCTTACAATGATGCCAAATTTGTCAAACGAGCACGGGATTGGCTAGATTTGGTACATAAACAGCAAAAAGTTTTGCCCTTATGAACTATGAATCCTTATTGTCTGTTCTATATACTCTAGCATTAACTTTTGGCTGGTATTGTCGCGAAACAACTACCTTAAATGCTCATATGAAATATGAATACGATCTGCAACCTGAGGGTGATGGAGGTCTTATACCAATTACTGATCGTGTGTCTTATGTACCAAGAATGTAGGGAGCGAGTTTTGGGAAATCTGTCGAGAGAAGAAATTAAAAATACTTTGGAAACTGGGGACACAAACATTATGTATAAGATCTTAAATTTTATCAAGGGAATTTATACAATTTTGACAATAGTAAGTATTTCAGATTTTTATCAGTTATTTGTGTATTGTATTTGTTTATGTACCTTGTACTAAGAAACAATAAAATATCTATATCTATCTATCTGTTTATGATACCGCCCATCAGCTAGGATTCATCTGAAGTGATGCACTTTTAGGCCCTGAATATGGCACCAATAAACACTTTTCATGTTGTGCAGGTGAATGCATCTAATTTCTTGACAGTGACTATAAAAATCGAATCTACTTGAATAAAACCTTCGAAATGGGGAGCTGAGCCCCCCCCCCTACCTCAAGCTTGAGTTGTTTACCATAAAAGAATTTAGTCTTTTTGATTTTAAGTCGATTCTTCCACGTTTTCAGTTGAGTTTGCCATTAATAGCCAAAACATCAAAATTGGAATGCAATAAGTTTATTTCTCTAGTAATAGATAAGAATCGATCGTTATTTTTGATTTTAAGTCGATTCCTCCATGTCTTCAGCAATGGTTACCAATAATAATCGAAGGGTCAAAAATCTAATGTAGAATTATTATTCCTCAAGTAATATATGAGAATCAATCGCTATTTTTGATTTTAAGTCGATTCCTTCATGTCTTCAGCAATGATTACAAATAATAACCGAAATGTCAAAAATCCAATGTAGAATTGTTATTCCTCGACTGTTAAATGAGAATCGATCATTATTTTTGAATTAAAGTCAACATGAACTCCAAATTGCAATTGATATCTGATTAATAATAAAGGATTAAACATATTAATATTTCAAATGAATTTGGATAAAGCTTAGCAATGATCCGTTTGAGTTTATTTCATTTAGTGCGTGCGGATGGATGGATGTTATCGTTTTTTTGGCCCACGATTTTTTCCACACCGTTGCACCGATTGAAATGAAATTGAACACCTACCATTCTTTTAACAAAATGAAGCGCTAATTAGTTTTTGGTACATATCGGCCGACAAACATTAGTACATTATTTCAGTACTTTTTTAGTTTTTTCTAAATATCTTGAAAATGACCAATTTTGATGAAAATTAATATCTAATTAGGTAGCCTGGGGACCACAAAAAAGGTTAAATAAAGTTTTTAGTAAAATTCTATTTTAAAGTACTTTACTCTAGAGCAGGGGTCTCCAAACTTTCCAGCCTTAGGGCCATACTGATTACTCCAGTAAGTTCCGAGGGCCAAAACCATATTATCATTGTTGCCGGTGGTAAAAAGTGAAATAGTCCACTGATGAAAAAAAAGTCCGAAAAAGTACGCAACGTTTAAAAAAGGCTGCAAATCGGACTAAAGTCCGCAAAACGGCAACACTGCATATTATTAATTTTCCTGTCATTATCTGTAATTTCTAGATTAGTCGTAGAGTACGAGCCATGAGGAGTAACGTGACACGACATCTGGTGGACACAAGCGGAAATAGGTAGTACCTTCTATCGCTAACAGATGGCGCTAATAGCACGTACAGAATAATCTCGTTGGTTCGAGAAAGTTCTGGTGTCTTCCACTCACTTCTAGATGGCAGTAATTGGAATATATAAGAAGGCTAGTGGCGCAACCACAAGTCAGTTCCTATGACACTGTTGTGAAATAAAATAGTGCGTACCTCCTTAAAACGTGTTTGTGCGTGTTTAAGTTTAAGACATCTTTGTAACAGTATTTTGATTTGAATTGTTGCTTTTGTGTGTGATTTAGTAGTATGGAAAAGAAGCGAAAAATTGATAGTGAATGCAGAAAATTCAAAGATCAGTGGAACATTCAGTATTTTTTTTTTTTTTTTTTTTTAATGCAATCGAATGCAAGAAGGGGTGCACCAGTAAAGATGTAGCCCCTATGGATCTCGAAAGACCCTTGCATTACCGAAGAGAAGGGAAAGTTGATTAAGTGAGAGGGTGTAGACGTAGGTGTCTATGCACCCTGGTTTTGAAGGTTTGAAGATCATAGGTGCTGGGAAAGATAGAGGCTGGGAGAGAGTTCCAGTTCCTTGAAGTCATGGGGATATATGTATTCGCGAATGAAGTGGTCCGGCACTTTTCCAATTTGACCGTAAAAGAGTGTTGGGAGTCGGCAAAACGTGTGCTGCGTGCAAAGCATGCTTTGGGGGAATTATTGATATTATCTCATCAGAGCACCTGCCGTGATAGTATCTATAGAAAAGGGAAAGGGCAGAGACATCTCTTCGATGAGCTAGCGAGTCGAGGGTGTCGGTGAGGGTAGAATCGTCAATTAGCCTGACGGCTCGTTTCTGAATTGCATCAAGGGTAGCAAGAGAATATTTTGAGGCTCCTCTCCACAGATGAGAGCCGTATTCGAGACAGAGGCGGATTTGGGCCTTGTAGATGGTGAGAAGTTGTGGGGGTTTGTAAAATCGCTTGGACCTGAATAAGAAGCCAATCTTCCTTGCTGCAGATTTCGCCACAGAGGAGATGTGTTCATTCCAAGACAGGTCAGATGCGACAGAGACGCCCAACATGGATAGGCTGTCACACATTTTCAGGGTATTCGAATCGAAGTGAATATCAGGGAAATCTCTATTTTCGCGCCTAGAAATTAGACAACATTGAGTCTTATTTGAATTAAAGTTAACTAAATTTTGAGAGCCCCATTTATTCAGTTTGTCTAGGTCGAGAGTAATTGAAGAGGCAATATTGATTCGATTATTCGGGAGAGAGGGTTTGCCGTGTAGAGTGCTATCGTCGGCGTAACAATGAGTGGGGTTTGCCGTTTGATCAATAAAAATTTCGTAATTGAGTCCAGTAACAAGGCGCTATGTTTGATTTGCAATGAAAGCATAGCCGTTCTCAGGAATATAACATTAAACGTCATTATGAAACAAAACATTTTCAAAATTACTCAAAATATTCAGGAAGTTTGCGGACAGAAAAATTCGAAGATATGAAGCGCGGATTGAAATCGCAGCAATCTTCATTTACAAAACTCAAAACTGAACAAGAGGCTGCAACTCGTGCCAGCTTTCGTGTGGCTCTTGAAATTGCAAAACGTGGAAAACCATTCACCGATGGAGAAATGATCAAAGAATGCATAATTGCAGTAGCCGAAGAAATGTGCCCTGAAAAGGTAAATTTATTAAAAACTGTCAGTATGTCAGCAAACACTGTGGCTCGAAGGGTAGAAAACATCGCTGAAAATATATCCTCTCAACTGTTCGACAAAAATGGACATGTTGAGTGGTTTTCTTTGGCCTTGGATGAGTCAACGGATGTGTCAGATACTGCTCAGGTGTTGATTTATATTCGAGGAGTAGATAAAAGCTATGAAGTGCATGAAGAACTTCTTGATATGTATAGTATTCATGGCACAACTACTGGTACAGATATTTTTAAAGGAGTTGAAATGGCCATTAATCAAAAGAACCTTCGATGGAAAAACTTGAAATGTATTACAACTGATGGAGGCAAAAACATGAGTGGGAAAGATAAAGGAGTGGTCGCTCTTGTGTCAAAGGCTGTAGAAAATGACGGTGGTTCAAAACCATTAGTCTTACATTGTATCATTCATCAACAGTCTTTGTGCGGAAAATGTTTGGATATGTCTGAAGTTCTGAAACCAGTCATATCAACTGTTAATTTTATCAGATCTTTTGGGCTGAATCACCGACAATTCCGACAATTTATTGAAGAGATTGGAGAAAATGACTTACCTTATCATACTGCCGTACGTTGGCTTAGTTGTGGGAAAGTCCTTCAGCGCTTTTTTGAACTTCGAGCAGTGATCGAAATTTTTTTGAATGAAAAGCATCGCCCTCTTACTGAATTACAAAACAACGCATGGCTGTGGAAGTTAGCATTCTATGTTGATTTGACAAAACATGTGAACGAACTGAATTTGAGATTGCAAGGAGAAAACCAGCATCTTCCTGATTTATACACTAATATCAAATCATTCCGGAAGAAATTGATACTGTTTCAATCACAACTACGAAGTAAATGTTTTTCACATTTTAAAACATGTGAAATATTCAGCCACACCACTGAGACTGAGTTTCCTATCGAATTTGAAATCGAAACTTTGAGTGCTTTGAAAATAAATTTTTCTGCATATTATACATGTCTTTACTCATTACAATTCTGTGTTTCTTTATCCAACTTATCACAAAAACAATAACAATAAGCCTACAACAATGTTATGAGTAGTTAGCCCATGACCATATCAATGTAGATGTCATATTAATAATTATTCAACATAAAATTAGAATACTTCAGTAAACTAAATTTAATTTGCTATAAAAAATATGTTCTCTAAAAGGAGTTTTCAAGTATGCTAGCTCTCCGCGGGCCGGACAAAATCTGTCCGCGGGCCGGATGTGGCCCTCGGGCCGTAGTTTGGAGACCCCTGCTCTAGAGCAGTGGGGGAGACGGGAGGAGAATAATGGAATTGGAATAATTATCGAAAAAGAGGTTTTTTTATTTAATTAGTTTTTTCCTCTTATTAAAAACAAGGACTAAAAAGATGATCAAGGACAATCTATGGCGGAGAAGTAATCTCCGGAGTCGAAGCTCAAATACAATGTACCTATACATTAATTCATGTAAAATAATTGGTTTAATAAAATTAAAAAAAATAAAATAAGAGAATTTATTAGAACGTCGACTGTCTTCCTCACAAAAACTTTATGAATCGGATCATTGTCTCTCTTTTTTCAGTCCTTAAAACTGTCAACGAAGGAACCTCCTTGAATATTAATATTATTTTTAATTAAGTGACTTCAAACAAAGTAGGAACTTCCGTGTTTTTAACTCTTAAGTGTAGAGACTTTTGTGTTATTTCAAGTCGTTTGAATTTTTTTTTCAACTTTTAATACAATATAAACATGTAAGTACGCATTTTGCTATGTTAAACTATTTTAATAAAAAGACTAAAAAGTTGCTATTACAAAAGAAAATTTGGACAAATATGTTATGATAAAATTGTTGAATGGTTTTTATTAAATGCTGTTTGTCATTAAGGAATAAAAGCATTTTTTGGAGGTCATTGTATTATTATTTATTTTTTAAATTGATTATAATATATGAAGATATGTAACTAGCAGTGGGGGATCATAAGCAAGACGCACTAGGCGCGCGCCTAGGGCCCCGTCGAATATGGGGTCACCAAAATTGATTATCATATTATTTTGATCGTGATATAAAATTTCATTTCATTTTTATAAAAATTTTATCAATTGAATCATTTATTTTAATGTTTCCTATAACATTATATTTGCTCTCATATTAAGTGTAGCTATCAATTTTATGTAAAAAAAGCTATCAATTTTATGTAAAAAGATAATAATTTAATAGTCATTTTTGTTCCAAATATTATTAGATATTATTTTTCAACGATAATTGACAACAAAGTATTAATTTAAATATTTATATAAAAAAAGACCATATAATAATAAAGGGAATATTAAATATCTATTGAGAAGTCTTTTAGATTAATACTTTGTTGATCACTTTCCATTAAAAATTTTTTTTAATTTCTTTTGTATTTTTTCATCATCATTGAGTATACAGTCCTAAGACTGGTTTGATGCAACAATCCGTCTCCACTCTGACTCTGTCCCCCGCCAGCTGTTTAACCTCTCTAAATGTCTGGCATCCCATATCCCCAATTATTTGGTTGAAATATTCTAATCTGGTTCTTCCCCTTCCCCTTTTCTTTCCCACCTCCCCTCCAAGATATCCCTAAGCAGTCCCCCATGTCTCAGTGTGTGCCCCATCATCTGACCTCTTCTCTTCTTCAGACTCTTCCACAAGGTTCTTCTTTCTCCGATTCTTCCAAGAACTTCTTCATTTGTAATTTTATCCATCCATTTGATATTCATCATTCTTCTGTAGCACCACATTTCGAAAGCCTCCAATCTCTTTCTCTCCGCTTTTCCAATTGTCAGGTTTCACACCCGTACATGGCTATGCTCCATACATATGTCTTCAATAGCAACTTCCTGTTTGCTAAGCTGATTGAGGAGGAGCATAGTAGTTTTTGTTTTGAATTAAACCCCATTTTTGCTTGGGCAATTCTTGATTTAATTTCGTTTTTGCTCCTCCCATCCCATGTTATTTTACTTCCTAGGTAGCGAATTCCTTAACTCCTTCTAGGTTTTCTTGGTTAATTTTGATGCATTCCTGTCTCGTTTGTTCTTTTTTTGTACATACTAGGACCTTGGTTTTATTCTTGTTTATTTTCATTTTGATTTCTTCTATTAGGATTTGGTTAATTCCATTCAAGGCGTCCTCTAATTCTTTTTTATTGCTTCCTAGAAGGGCAATGTCATCGGCAAATCTTAACATAGCGATCTTTTGACCTTGGATTTCTATACCTGTATAAATTAAAAAAAAGCTTCAAGATATTTTAAATCTAAATAGAGCTCTAAGTTAGTTTTTAAAGTGAACTCGTTAAAGTGATATGATGATCATCGATTCCTGAGGGGATGGAACCCCATAATTGCAATATACATAAAATACATATTCAAACTATATCTTAGAATAGACCTTAATTATAGCTTCTTTTTCATTTAATATAAAATGAGTTGAATTTTTTGAAAAATTTCATCTGTTTCAAAAAAGAGATGCTCAAACCTTTGGGTTAAAATAAATATAAAGATTAATAAATTACATGTAAGTAATTAAAATTAATTTTTATATTTATAATACCTATTAATTAATTTTCAAAGACATTTTTGTTATCCGGGACCTAATTTTTTTTGCGCCTATGGCCTTATATTGTCTTAATCCGCCACTGGTAAATAGTATATTATTATGAAAGATATTAATTTGCCGATGGTAATAGATTCAAATTTACTAGAAAATCATAAGATGGTGTCATCTATTAAATCCGATGGAATGGAATATTTTTAATTAAATGTCAGAGGGGTTGTTGTTCTTATCCCGCAGGTGAGCCAGGTGGCCCGGATTGCTTTTACTGGCACTCGGGTTCGATTCCCGAGGGTGAAAAACAACCCCTCTGACATATAATTAAAAATATTCCATTCCATCGGATTTAATAGATGACACCATCTTATGATTTTCTAGTAAATTTGAATCTATTACCATCTTTATATCTTTCATATTAAATTAGGAAAAGTCATTGCATTGCCCTTCGAATTTTGAATTTCTTCAAAATTCGAAACACTCAACCACCTTTATTTAAATTATATGGCATGGCTATATGTTTAAATTTAGAATCACTATATCGCGAAATTTTACAAATTAAGATAACAATCTTTGAGTAAAATATTTTACGCGTTTGCATATGTCAGAGAGGTTCGTATCCCGCAGGTGAGCCAGGTGGTCCGGATTGCTGTTACTGGCACTCGGGTTCGATTCCCGAGGGGTGAAAAACAACCCCTCTGACATATAATTAAAAATATTCCATTCCATCGGATTTAATAGATGACACCATCTTATGATTTTCTAGTAGTATATTATTTTTACGCTTTTACTTGTTATGCTTATATTCAATCGCATTTCTGTTTTATTTTTAGAAAATGCCACCTAACAGAAAATACGACAATAGTTATATTAAGTTTGGATTTACTTCGATAGAAAGTAATGGGGAAATAAAACGACAGTGCCTTATATGCACAACCGTTCTCGCGAACAATGCCTTGAAGCCAGCAAAATTAAAACGCCACCTAGAAACAAATGGTCCATCCAAATTTTTCTGACCGACCACCAGATTTCTTTCAAGGAAAATTAGAGAATTTAAAAAAAATGAAACTCGGGCCTAGTGGTACAAGAATTGCGTCTTCTGAAAAAATATTAGTAGCGTCTTTTGAGATATCGAAATTGATAGCACAATCAAAAAAGCCTCACACAATAGGAAAAACTCTTGTAAAACCTTGTTTAATTAAAGCGACGGGACCCCATGTAATTTTTGGCAAAACCGTCAAGTGCTAAAATTCAACCTAATTGAATACTACAATTTGTGACTTAAATTGAGTCCATGGGTTCCGTAGTCTTTACTTGAGGACCCTTTGAAGCCACGCTTGCCCCGAGAGCGATTACAATACTTTATCCATGCTTTGCATTGGATAAAGTAAAAATCAAAGAAATAAACAATATTCCCCCTAATTTTAAATTAATATCTTTTGATGTGGAATAACTATATACAAAGAAGGTACCAGAAATAATAACTAAAAGATGGCCCTTAATCAAATCATATACAGATTTAGATTTCGAGACATTCATTCGTGGAGTTAAAATTATTATGGATTCAAATTTTTTCACGTTCAATGAAAAGATCTTTCAGCTACACAGTGGCCAAAGCATGGGTTGTTCAACTTCAGGTTTTTTCGCTAATTTAGTCTTAGAAGACTTAGAGGAGAGTATCATCAATAATTTAAATCTAAAATTTTTCTTTAGATATGTTAATGATTTAATTGCTTGTATTGAGCCCTCAAAAGTCGACGAAACGATCACCATTTAAAATTCATATGATGGATAAAAGTTTACATATGAATTAGAATTTGAAAATAAAATAAATTTCTTGGATACTACTTTAATTAGAGACAACAATGGTTGTATAAAATTAGACTGGTATAGGCCTCACAAACATCGAGAATCCTAAATTTTAACTCGACTCATCCCCTCGCCTATAAAATTAGTGCCATTCAAAATTTAATTCTAAGAATGGCCAGAATAGCTGACAAAATATTTTGGAATAAAAAATTAACATTATTCAACAGATCGCTTCTGACAATAACTATCCAGTTTGCATAATCAGGTCTATAGTCCGGCGAACGTTATACAAATAGAATAACTTCCAAACCGATACAGAAAAAGAACCCAAATTGTACGTCAGTGTTACGTTTTACCAGAGACTTAACGATCAATTAAAAAAATTACTCTCGGTGGGCTCTGTCACTGTCGCGTTGAAGCCAACAAATTCGATCGCAGCTTTGTTTAACCACAAAGATAAACTAGATGCGAAGACGCGGACTGGCACTGTCTACATGATTGAGTGCCTGGGAGACAGTGTACTGGCGTGCAATGGGATATATATCGGTCAAACTAAACTGCGCACTGGTGAGAGTGCGAGAACACGAGCTTTCGGTCTCAAAAACCATTGAAAATAACACAGCTTTAGCAATTCATGACCAGGAAAAAAATCTAATTTTAGCTTTAACAATTGTGTTAACTACATGCAAGCGAATAGGCAAGCCCCAGTAGGAAAAATAAGACCTATTGTGATTTCACTCTTTTCCCGACGTGTCGACAGATCTGGGTTACAATACTAATAAAAAATAACCAACAATATATTACGGAAGATTTCCCGAAAAATGTACAGGATATCAGAAAGAAATTGATCCCTGACATGATCAAGGCCAGAAAAGCAGGCAAATATGCAATAATTAGTTATGAGAAATTAATCATAAAAGATTCTCACAAACAACAAGATATTGCAAACAGTAATAAGAGACCACTAGAAATCTCACCACCAATGAAAAACGATTCAAGTGAAAAATATAAAAGACATTCAAATGATAAAAAGAAGGTTAAACACGACAGTACAAGTAAGAAGGACGGCTCCCAGCCAAACGTGTTATCATTCGTAACAAAAACTAGGTCGCTCGAAAATCTCGAAACTAATACTTTAGATTAACAATCCGGCATGGGCCCTCAAATCAAACAACATACGCCACTCATCACCCAGGAAGCTTGGTCAGCTTGGGTGTTTTAGAACAAAACCTCCCTAAAACACACAGTTATTCAAAAAACAAAATCTGCGACAATATATCAAAAAATTATACCAACACAAATTCCAACCAAATCAATGATAAAAATAGAGATCTTAAATTAAAAAATACAAACAAAAACATTTTTCAGAAATCCGAAAATTCCTATAACAGTATTAATAATACCAGCAAATCTAGCTTAAATAAATCTCAGAGAGTAAAAAAGAAAAGATTCAAAGAAAACGATGCCTCCTACGAATTAAAAAATAAAAATAACTTAAATAAAAATAAAATTAATGCAAATATAAATAGAAAATCAAAAGAAAGAATATAATGAAAATTTTAATAATACAAATAAACACATCTATAAAATAAATCAAAATAATCGAAAAGTAAATAAAAATCGAATTAGATGAAGGAGGAGATATCAGCAAAAGGTGGAATCACTGGGTTCAATAAAACACCTTTAATAAAACGTTTCGGTCTGAATTTATTTGGCCATCTTCAGTTAATTAGGAGTTATACACAAAATGCGGTACACATATGTGATCGAACCAAGCCTTGTCAAAAATAAAAATTTTTAGCTTCATGTAAATTTATAACATGCCTGGACCCAAAAGTTTCAGAATGGAAATGGATTACTTTCATTCTGAAACGTTTGGCTCCAAGCACGTTATAAATTTACATGAAACTAAAATTTTATTAAAAAACTTGGTTCGATCCTATATAGTACCGCATTTTGTATATTGATACCCAGTGATTCCATCTTTTGCTGATACCTCCTCCTTCATCTAATACAGTTTCATCACAGCACGAACTCTAACAATAGTAAATAAAAATATATCTATAGCTACATTGAATGTCCAAAGCTTAAAAGATGAAACACGGCTAATAGAATTGGAAAATGCACTTGAAAATGCGAAAATAGACATACTTGGTTTATGTGAAGTCAGAAGAATAGGAGAAAAAATTTGTAAAAGAAAATCTGGATATATCTTCTATCATTAAGGAGTGACTATAGTAGAGGTATGAGAGGAGTGGGATTTGTCGTTAATAACAATCTAGAAAAACAAATTATAGAATTCAAAGGGCTCTGACAGGATAGCTATTTTTGAAATAGCTTTTAAAAAGAAATGTATTTTATATTTTGTTTATTGGGCCTCCGAGGAGCGGGCCGCCTCTTACAAAGATAAAGTTCATTACACAAACTTCACACTTTCAGCTTCAGAACAAATAAATTCAGATTCAGAGCGGGTGGATGAGAGAGCCAGGATTAATCCTGACTCACATTTCACATTTCTTTTTTTTTGTATTTACAATTAATAATCATACGCCACCCGCTCTATATGTTCTTCTGCTGAAAGTGTAAAAATTAAGGAGAGATCCCCTCATCGCCCTATATGTCAAATTGTTTATTGTTTTTTGGGATATACTCCCAGGGCGATGAGGGACCCCACCGCTTTATGCCACCACACTCCCTTCCACGAGAGTGTGATGGCCTCGACCCTGACCGAGCCCGCCCCGACGCCAAATCGCTCCGCAATATTGTCCACCAGACTGGAGTTGCCCCTATATTTTTCTATTTTGTTTCGGTGGGCAACACCCAGTCCTGCAAGCGCGGAGACGACCTGGACGTCAAAACCCACACCACCCCCGACGCATCCTTTGCCACGATGTCTGGCTTTCTATTGCCTGCCGAGCTGGAGTACAAGTACTCCAACTCGACACGCATTCCCTTTTTGATCAAATCATCGCCCAGACATCGTAACACAGCGGCATGCCTCTTAACCCGCCCATCCGCGGTCCTATCATAACATTGGATGTTGTGCGCCGTTGTCTCAGTAACAGTTAACATTAGTGCAAGTATACTCACCAACAGCTGAATCAAAAGAAGAATTATGCGACGGATTCTATAATTTAATTAATAATATCCTAGAGGAAAACACAACTAATCGAAATAATAAAACAATAATATTTATTTCTTTAAATTTAATTTTTTTATTTATTATAATTGCAACTCCACCCTTTCCATTTGGGCGATCGCTACGAATAATATTATAGTTTTTAAAATGATAATTCTGGCTTAAACCAACTTTCAGATATCATGATAATGTCAATATTATCTTGGTTGATTAATCGTTCAAATGCCTCTTTTTTATGTAAACTAGTTAAATACCATATAAATAAACTGCAACGGATCGTTGCTAAACTTTATCCAAATTCATTTGAAATATTAATATGTTTATTCCTTTATTATTAATCAGATATCAATTGCGATTTGCAGCTCATGTTAACTTTAATTCAAAAATAATGATCGATTCTCATTTAATACTCGAGGAATAACCATTCTATATTGGATTTTTGACATTTCGGTTATTAATGGTAACCATTGGTGATGACATGGAGGATTCGACTTAAAATCAAAAATAGCGATCGATTCTCATCTATTACTTGGGGAATAACAATTCTACATTAGATTTTTGACCCTTCGATTATTATTGGTAACCATTGCTGAAGACATGGAGGAATCGACTTAAAATCAAAAATAACGATCGATTCTTATCTAATACTAGAGGAATAACCTTATTGCATTCCATTTTTGATGTTTTGACTATTAATGGCAACCTCTACTGAAAACGTGGAAGAATCGACTTAAAATCAAAAAGACTAAATTCTTTTATGGCAAACAACTCAAGCTTGAGCTTGTCGCGATCGCAGATTGGCTATATAAATTTTCGATAAATTAAATTAATAATGTTTAGAAATTTAATATATATTCGATGAATTTTTCTTTTATAATAAATTATTTGTTTAAGGGTCATATTTTGCTGGGACAGGTGGCTGACTGAGGCCTTTCTTTCTCTTATTATAAAAAACGTTCTTTCCAACAATAGACGAATATTTGGTGGAATATAGTGGGAAAAGCAATTGGAATAACAATAAATTTAAATTGACATGTTTACATGAATGTCGGATGGCTCTTAGCAACAGATGCCAATTGAATTTGTGGGTTTCTCCGAATTTCGCCAGAAACTCGTGATAGAATTTTTCTAGAAGGAATTTCTAAAACTGGGCGTATCAATTATGTCACCACGCCTTACTCATTAGGGTATTAACCAATCAGAGGTCTGTGGAAAATTCCGAGGGTCCTGTCAGAGAGTTCGGAGGCGGAAGTCAGTCAGTCAGCCAAGCAGTCAGTTAGTAGAGAGTGAGCAGCGAGTTAGCATGTAGACAGTAATTGAATTGAATCTAAAAATTGTACTAGATACGAGGTTGCCATTAATAGTAAAAACATCAAAAATGGAATGCAATAATGTTATTCCTCTAGTATTAGATAAGAATCGATCGTTATTTTTTATTTTAAGCCGATTCCTCCATGTCTTCAGCAATGGTTACCAATAAAAATCGAAACGTCAAAAATCTAATGTAGAATTGTTATTCCTCAAGTAATAGATGAGAATCAATCGCTTATTTTTGGTTTAAAGTCGATTTCTCTATGTCTTCAGCAATGGTTACTAATAAAAACCGAAACGTCAAAAATCCAATATAGAATGGTTATTCCTCAAGTACTAGATGAGAATCAATGGCTATTTTTGATTTTAACTCGATTCCTCTATGTCTTCAGCAATGGTTACCAATAAAAACCGAAACGTCAAAAATCCAATATAGAATGCTTATTCCTCAAGTACTAAATGAGAATCAATCGCTATTTTTGGTTTAAAGTCGATTCCTCTATGTCTTCAGCAATGGTAACGGATAAGAAAACAACGCAGTTACTATGGTTACTTATAAAATTTCCTCCCAAATTTTTAGCATTTCACAGAGAGAAGCCTATCCATTCTTACTTAAGCAAGGTTAAATGAGCTATATAAATCGATCAATTGAATACATTTTAAGGAATTTAAAATGAAAAATTTTTAAAAGTACTATCTTTCTCTAGAGTAAAGTATTTTAAAATATAATTTTACTAAAAACTTTATTTAACCTTCGCATTGGATAAAGTAAAAAGATCTAAAAGATTATATTGATAATATAATAAAATTATTAATAGAACCACACACTTCAATCAAAAAAATTAAAAAGAATATTTCCTCTGATAAATTAATGATTCCATTCCTATTAGATAAAGACAAATAACCTCAATATAATCGTTCATTAATTAATAAAATATCAACAAATTATTATGAAAAATTATATAAAAAATCAGAACCCTCTATAGAATTAAAAGATCAAAATATCCAAAATCAAAAAATGCCAGAATTCTTGGAAGACGAAGTAGTAAAAATAATAAAAAATTTAAAAGCAGAAAAAATGTCAGGGTTGGATGGCATAAAAAACGAAACACTAAAATTTTCTATTGAAATTATTAAACAATATATTAAATTCCCAAATAATTCCATCACAATGGAAATATTCTAATATAATTATTATATTTAAAACAGGTGATCCTCATGATATCAAGAATTATAGACCTATAACTTTAACATATAACATAGGAAAAAATTTTATGAAACTAATAAATAATAGACTGGAAAAGATAGTAGACGAAGCACAACCACCGGACCAAGCCGAATTCAGAAAAGGATACTCAACTTGTGAGCACCTGCATTGAATTAACATTATCATCGAAAAAGCACATGAGTATAAATTTGATATCTATTTGGCTTTTATAGATATCGAAAAAGCATTTGATTCTGTCCACCAAAAATATACACTCAACAGCAAAAAAAACCGGCCACTTGATAATTTTTATTTTTTATTTTTTGATAAAATGAATTAAAATAAATTTTCTCATAAAATAACCGAACCAAAATATTTTTAATAATAATAGACATAATTTAAAATGTTAACACTTTCGATTAATTTATGGAAATTTAATATTATATCGAAAATAAAAAAAAGCGAATTTAATGAAAATCGATCATCTATTCTTTGTCTTCGAAACTATTCATACTTTTATCGTATAAAAGGTCATATAAGAGACATAAAAAGACATTTTTTTAATTAATCATATTTTTTTTTATTTTAATAGATAGCCTTTATAATTTTCTGTTTTTTAAAAATTATATTTATTAAGCCAAAAAAAAAATTAAAATACCATTTTCGCTTTAGAAATAATTTTTTTAATTACCTATCTAGTCAAAATATGGAAATGTTTTTTTTAATATTGTAGTTATTCATTTTATCTAAAAATTATCAAGTGGCCGGTTTTTTTTTGCTTTTGAGTGTATATTCCAAGCACTGAAATCTCAAGGTGTAGATCCAACATACACTGAATTAATTAAAAACATCTATAAAGGCTCTCAAGCGCGAATTGTCCTAGAAGAACCTGGGCAGTTTTTCCCTGTTAAGCGAAGTGTTAGACAAGGCGACCCACTATCACCGGCCTTGTTTAATTGTTGCTCTAGAAGAAAGGTCTAAGGGTTAATGGAAAATATTTAAACCCTTTAAGATTTGCGGATATCTTTTCTGATAGCAACACAAAAATAGACAGGGGCATAAAATAGAAGATCTATATAAAATTGCAAAAATGAGAAGTATTAGCACCGACCCAGAAAAAATAGATGGAGATGGGCGGGGCATATTGCTAGAATGAAGAGATTGAAAGATGGCCAAAAATTCTAACTGAGTGGTGTCTCCTAGACAGGAAGAGATCGCGAGGAAGACCACCAACAAGATGGAATGACGAACTAGTGAGAGTGACTGGAGTCGAATGGATGAGAGTGGCTAGAAACAGACACTTGGAAGACCGTGGGAGGAGGCCTATGCCCCTCGGGGCCTGGTTCCTTTATAACTTGTGCATAGTTTAATTAAAAATGAAAACAAATGTATTTTTGCTATAGTAAAAAAAAAATGATGATTAAAATAATAATGATACTAAATAGTTAAAATGTATATAAAATGTTAAATGTAAAATGTAATTTAAACCAAAAAAGGCTAAAAAAATAAATAATAAAAATAAAAATAAATTTAATTTAGAGACTTGTCAAACCTTTTTAGGATTTATGATGAAAAAAAATAAAAAATAATAATGAAATAGGATAAATGAATAAATAATTCATAAAAAGTTTGTATATATCTGTATAAAGTATAATTAAAGCAAAATACACATTGTTGTAGATACTGTATAAATAAAATAATTATCTGCACAACCGCTTTGCACGGTTATCTGCGAGGGATTTGGCTAATGATATATACTTATATCAAAATTTTGAAAATAAAAAAAAGTTACTACATTATAATTCTGCTTTGAATGAAATACAATACTACCTTGATCAAAAAGTTCCCGGAATAACCACCGTGTGGCGTTCCGATTTGAGTTCTGTTTTTGTGTTAAGTTGGTACATCTGTTGTTGGTATTCCCTCTAAATCTTAGCGTCATAGCTTGATATTTGCAAAAATTACGTAGTCAAGAGTACATCTATCTCTGTGCGTGTTGGCGATTTTTTACAATTTTAGAAATGGATTTAAATTTGCAACAACGAACTTGTATTAAATTTTGCGTAAAAAACGGATTTAATGCTGCGCGAACGTTGGAAATGTTGGAAAAGTGTTTCAGCAACGATTCTCTAAAGAAAACGGTCGTTTACCAGTGGCACGAGCAGTTCAAAAGTGGTCGTGAGAGTCAATCGAATATGATGAATGCAGTGGCAGACCATCGACATCGAAAACCGACGAAAACATTGATAATGAAACGTGGGTTTTATGAATAAAAAGATAGTGTAAATTATCTTTTTCTTTTTTTTGGACTGCCTCATCGATATCCACGTAATAAAATTTTTTATGGATTGTACTATTGCTGAAGACAATCCATTAATCCATTATCACGCTGGATATAAAGATCAGATGAAAAACCTTTTTGAAGATGTCCATAATTGATTATCACTTGGATCATCAAGAGGAGAAGACTGCGTTGACCCTCGGTGGTCGGGTAGAGGGTCACTGAAAATAGATGATGTTGCCTAAATGGGAGGGAGACATCCTAAGAGAAGACACGAGATCGAGTTTGACTTACACTAAAATACATAAAACTACTCATCAACATCATCTATTACTCAACAGATACATCCACATACTTCTTGTCGAAATAAGACATATTAAGATGCATAGGCATGGGATTGGTTATCGAAGTATTATGGGTCACTGAAAATCATATTCTTCCAAGGTTTAGCTGACCCAGCCAGTCTGTGTGCATTCAAAAGAGATAGAACCCAAACTAACATTTCTTTGACCTGTAGATAATTAGTTTAAATAAGAGAAACATTAAAATCATTATAAAAAAAATAAAACTGACTTTAAAAAAATTAAATGCAACAAATAAAATAATAAAAACTCAAAAATCAAATTTAATGCACTAAAAGATATAAAATAATTATCTAATTTCTAATGACTAACTAAACGACGAAATTTTAACATGAAATCACTTTTTGAAGTCGGTGCTAAAAATATACATTTTATGAATCGAACTCGACGAATCTTACTCAGGGCCGGTTGTCGCAAAGTAAATGCTTTTTACAACTAACAAAGGTTAGATGGTAAATGGAGAGACTGGGATAGCCAATCAGATGACAGGCACTGATAGTAAGATCCTGAGTAAGATCTGGTGATCACTGAAAGTGCCTGTCATCTGATTGGCCATCCCAGTTCTTCCATTTACCATCTACCCTTTGTTAGTTGTAAAAAGCATTTACTTTGCGACATACAACCGGTCCTTAGTACGTTTGGCGGGTAAGCTCTCATATATATTTAGTTTGTTTAGCACCGACTTCAAAAAGTGATTTCATGTTAATATTTCGTCGTTTAGTTGTAACTAAATTAGATAATTATTTTATACCTTTTAGTACATTTAATTTGATTTTTGAGTTTTTATTATTTTTATTTGTTTCATTTAATTTTTTTGGAAATCGGTTTTATATTTTTTCACAGAATGTTTTGGGTCGGATAAATTTTACAAAAATTAAGATTTTTCTTTCTCTTTTAATAATACAAGAATTCTAAGAAGTATAGGGGAGTTATATTAATAAATACAAATGTAATATTTCAAAATATATAATTTTGGGGGAGGGATGCACCCAAGGTTGTAGTGTAAGGCATACACCTTAGTTACTCCACTTCAATTATATAACACTAGGTCACTAGAATTAGGTATATTTACCACCAGTTAAGATCCGCTGAGGTAGAGTAATTTCCCTTTTCTCAATGGATAAATATTTTAAATTTATTTTACTTAAATACTTTTTATCTATACTGTGTCTGAAACTGAACCGATATTGCTTGTTTATTTAATTAATTTTATAAAAAATAATCTCAATCAAGTTTTATCTAAAATAGATAGGAGGATATGGATTATAAAAAGATGATTTCCTGAGAACATTTATCTTGCATTTGAGTTTGCCGTGTCTAATCCAAAGTCAAGAATGGATTCTAAAAGTGAAGATTCTTTTGTGGAAGTTGACTCTGGAGAAATAGATAGGTGAGGATGAAACAGTTTCAATAAATAAGTATCAATATAAAAATTTAATTTTAAACTTTTAATTTTAAGGTTGCTCGGACATTAAGGCATTGTTTGATTAAAAATCTGATTTTTTTAATATGTTATTAATTGATAACAAATGCGTATAAAATAATTTTTGAAAAAGATCTGACGCTGGGTTTTCGTGTAATTAATTATCAAAAATTGAACTTTTAACACGTAGTGAATAGGAAATATTGTCTGAAAGCATATATTTCGATTAATCTAGCCAAATCGTATGATGAGAAAAAAACATAAAACTTTATTTAAATAAATAAATTATCGTATATAACGTTAAACAAAAAACTTTTTGATGCAGGTTTTGGTAAATATTCAAATCTAAATGATCGAAAATATCAGTCCGCTTCACTTAAAAATAAGTAAATCACGTGACTCGTCAAAGTGTGGCAACGTCGCATAAGAAAAACGCGTTTGTACCAAACTCAACCAAATTTTGTATACATAATCAATAAGCCACCAGAAGTCTAAAAATGCAAAAGTTTTTACAATCAATAACAATTTTTTTTTCTATATATTTAAAAGTCAGCCATACTCACGTCAAAAGATCAACAACTGACAACTAGTAGATGTTCACAGATCTACTTTAGACAAAAATAAGCTGCCGTGTTCTGATGTGGCCATCTACTTGACAACCTGGCCCCTCACTTATATTTAATATTTAATAAAATTAGGGGTTAGTTTTTGCATTCTTAGACTTCTGGGGTCCCACTGATTATGTAAACATGGCAAAGTAAAAATACTCAAGTCAAAAGACATTTATCTATTATATTTATTAATTAGATTATTTCATATATCCAATTAAAAATGATGTTAACTAACATCTAAATTAAAAAAAATAATTTATGTCGAAAAAAATTTAGATTTTATTTTGACTTGCGGGGTAGTGTCTGGTCAATCTTAATCTCTCAATTAATTAAGAATATTCAATCTATTCGAATAGAAGTTCACTTTATCTATCTATCTATCTATTCATCTACCTATAAATATATATATAAATAAATGTGTGTAGCGTTTGTAGTTTATGAACTTCGAAAACGTTTGTCCGATTGAGATTAAATTTTGTACACATACCTATTATTCTCATTCCCGCGTATAGCCCCGATATAGTATCATTAAATTAAAATCAATTTAATTTTTCGATTTTTATTCGCAGCCACTAAAAGGGTCAAGTAAACAACCCCTCATTCCTTTTCTGAATGAAAGGTCTAAAAAGGTCAGACCTATTTTGTAGGTACATTTTTCTAATTTTATTTTTACTCAATTTTCAAAACCTTAATTTTTATTTTACCATACAGGGTATGGTCAAGTATTGTAATCGTGCATGAAAAAAGTGGTTTTTTCTTTCTTTCGAAATATCTCAAAAACGGCTGAAACTATTTTGATTAAAAAATTGAGCGAAACCATGACATTTCGCTCTACAAAAAAGCTCTAATAAGTGAACATCGAAAAAATTATATTTTTCGAGATAATAATTGTTTTCTCAAAATGTCTGTTAGTCTGTCTGGTTGTCTTGTTTTTGTTTTTTTTATAATGATATTGATTCAAGAAGTTGCACCAAGAAGGTACAACCTCTGTAGTCCGTGGTGGATCCTTGTAACGTAAAGATAAGGGGAGATTTAGGGATTGGGTAGCAGTCGAAAGTATCTGTGGATGCTGGTCTTGAAAGATTGAAGGTTATAAGTTGCTGGAAAGACGGTCGGGGGAAGAGAGTTCCAGTCTCTAGATGTCATAGGGATAAATGAATTGGCGAATGCGTTTTTTCGATTAGTATCTAGTTAAAGCGCGTAGGGGTGTTGAATTTTAGAAAATAGTGTATTTCGCGCAAATGAAGCCTTTGGTGGGATTATCGATTTTATTTCGTCAGAACAAAAGCCATGGTAATATCTATAAAAAAGGGAAAGGGCGGAGACAGATCTACGATGGGCTAGGGAATCGAGAGTGTCAGTTAATGTAGGATCGCCTATCAGTCTGATAGCTCGCCTCTGAATTGCATCTAAGGTATTAAAGAGAATATTTGGAGGCCCCTCTCCTCAAATTCGAGCAAAATTCAAGACAGGGGCGAATTTGAGACTTGTGTAATATAAGGAGTTGAGTGGGGGTGAAAAATTGTTTGGTTCGGAAAAGAAAGCCAAGCTTACATGCTGCAGCTTTTGCTACTGAGATAATATGGTCATTCCAAGAGAGGAGAGAACCTAAGGTGACACCTAACATTGATATTTGTTGTCTGGTTGTCCGGTTGTCCGCTTGTCTGTTTGTCCGTTAGTCTGTGCGTTACCAAATTTTTGTGGACAATCTAGCTCAAAAACTAGTGTGAATGTCGAAACCAAATTTCACATGTAGTTTTGGTCCATTGAGATTAAAAGCTGATTAGATTTTGGTGAAAATATCGACCGAAAATTAAGTGGGGTGGAGAGGACGGGGGTTAAAAATGAAAAATCTAGGCCGAACCAAATTTTGTATACATAATCAGTGGACGCCCAGAAGTCTGAAAATGCAAAAACTAACCGCCCAAAATGGGGTGGGGGTCCAAAAATGAAAATCTTGGCCATTTATCAAACTCAACCAAATTTTGTATACATATTTACTGGGACCCCAGAAGTCTGAAAATGCAAAAACTAACCTCCCAAAATGGGGGGGGGGAGTTTAGGGTCAAAAAATAAAAATATAGGCCCTTGTACCAAACTCAACCAAATTTTGTTTACATAATCAATGGACCCCCAGGCGTCTAAAAATGTAAAAACTAACCCTCTCCCCTACATGATTATATGCAATTTTATTAAATATTAAATATAAGTGAGGGGCCAGGCTGTACGATAAAGTCAAGTGGATGGTCACATCAGAACACGTCAGCTTATCTATACTTATTTTTTAATTTTGATAAAATTATAAAAAAGTGACAACCTTTCTCAAATTTCTACACACTGTACTAAATATTTATCTGATCTAAAAAAATGAAAACTACGGTCCTCGAAATTATCTCTTTTGTTGTCGACTTTAATTTATAAAAATTCTGCTACTCTCGACAAAATGAACCTTTCAATTTAAATTTAAATAAAGTTTTTAGTTTCTGAAAATGGAATAAATCAGATAAAAATCGTCATCATTGCCAAAATGTGGGGTTAAATTATTATTGAAGTTATTTTTTTAAGTATATTTTTAATATAAGTAAATACCTAGTTTTAAGTATTTACTTTACCATACAAGGTATGGTCAAGTATTGTAATCGTGCATGAAAAAAGTGTTTTTTTTCGAAATATTTAAAAAACGGGTGAAACTGTTTTGATTAAAAAAAATTGACCGAAACTAGGGCATTTCGGTCTATAAAAAAGCCCTAATAAGTGAACATCGAAAAAATTATATTTTTCGAGATAATAATTGTTTTGTCAAAATGTCTGTTAGTTAGTTAGTAACTACTACTAACCGCTCAAAATGGGGGGGGGGGTCAAAAAATTAAAATCTTGGCCATTTACCAAACTCAACCAAATTTTGTATACATAATCAGTGGGACCCCAGAAGTCTAAAAATTCAAAAACTAACCGCCCAAAATAGGGAGGGAGGGGGTGTAGGGTCAAAAAATGAAAATCTAGGCCCTTTGACCAAACTCAATCAAATTTTGTATACATAATCAGTGGGACCGCAGAAGTCTAAAAATTCACAAACTAACCGGCTAAAATAGGGGGGGGGGTCAAAAAATAAAAATATAGGCTCTTGTACCAAACTCAACCAAATTTTGTATACGTAATCAGTGGGACCCCAGGAGTCTATAAATGGAAAAACTAACCCCCTCCCCTAGATGATTATAAATAATTTTATTAAATATTAAATATAAGAGAGGGGCCAGGTTATATTGTAAAGTCAAGTGGATGGTCCCATCAGAACACGTCAGTTTATTTTTTTTTAATTTCATAATATACCTATTTATTTTAAAAAATTTAAGCTTTTCTTTTCTTTTTTTGTTGTCTCTCTATTCTTATTATAACAAAATCTCTTCATTCATGATAGAAACTTTATACAGACAATTTTAATTATATTTCTTTGTAAGAACTATTTAATTTATTATAATGCAATTTTTGTGATTTATTTGATTCAATGAAAAGATTTTGTTATAATTACACATAGCTTTTGAAAATATTTAGTTCATTGCCAACTATGGATTTAAATTAATATTGAAGTTATTTTTTAGGTATATCTTATCTCCACTCCAGTGACTGTGTTTTAATAAATATGAAAAGAAAATATCACTGTCTAACTAAAGCTGGAGTTAACTCATTTTTTTCAAAATTGGACTTAGGCCACTTTCAAAGAAAACCGCTCATACATTCAATGTGAAAATTTCAATATTATAAGTTATCAAAACCAAATTTCACACATAGTTTTGGTGCAGTGAGATTAAGAGCTGATTAGATTTTGGTGCATATCGACCAAAAATTAAGGGGTGGAGCGGGGTGTTAAAATTTAAAATTATAATATTTGCAAACTAAAAAAAACTAGAAAAATGAATTATGCTATAAAATGAACCTATAATAACGAAAAAAAATTTCTTACGCCCTAATTAGGAGGAGGAGGGGGGGGCAAAAATAAAAATCTAGGCTATTTGAGCAAACTCAACCATATTTTGTATACAAAATCAGTGGGCAGCCAGAATATTAAAAATGCAAAAACAAACCGCCCAAAATGTGTGTGTGGAGGGGAGGGGGTCAAAAAATGAAAATCTAGGCTCTTGGACCAAATTCAACCAGAAGTGTATGGTAAAGTCAAGTGGATGGCCACATCAGAAAGTGTCAATTTATTTAGAAAGTTATTAGAAAAAATCGAAATTCGATATCTTTTAAAAGATCAAAAAAAAATTTCAAAATTTTCCAGGAAAATTAAAATTTTTCAAATCGTCCAATTTGGCGTGGAATGGCCCCCATATATACATATATTTTAAAAATCACCAATATTGAATTTTCAATCATATTTTTATATCTTTTTATAATAAAGAAAACAACAGTGCTAATTTTTTCTTGAATTATAATTTATACATTTTATATACTTACTACAGAACGAAGGTTCGAGTACCTGCGGATGCTCCGATCTATCCAATGAAAAACAAAGCTCTTGTACTAATTTTCAATCATTATGAATATGAAAAGGGTGAAAGATATCTGACAAAAAATCTCACACCAAGAATAGGAGCTCAATTTGATGGCGTTGCTTTAAAAGATACTTTTGAAAATCTTAATTTCGAAGTTAGGCTTTTCGAGAATTCTAAAAGTGTTATTGAAGAATTAGAAAAAGGTAAAATAATATAAGTTCAAAAATACTCTTCGTAGGGCCAGTTGAATGTCGGTTTGTAAAGTCTTTGTTAAAGTTTACAAAGGGTAATAACTTAGAATTCGCGCTTGTGCCCGGCCGGATGGTCAATCAGATGACACGCACTTTCATCCGATTGGCCATCCCGCCGGGCACAAGGCGAATTCTAAGGTTTTACCCTTTGTCAACTTTACAAACTGACATAGAACTGGCCCTTAGCAATTTATGATTAATTATTAATAAAGTAATTTATGCTTTGATTGTTTTATTGTGGACAAAATTTTATTAAAAAAAATGGTCCCGAAAGGGGGACGAAATTCTAATAAATATTCTAGAAAATTTATCATCTCTTTATTGAATGAAATACATTATCTATCAACTCTTATTAAACGAGCAAAAATTGTGTATATTTATATATTTGTATCTTTGTACTATTTTGAAAACGGCTCTACCGATTTTGATGAAACCAACTATATTAACAAGTTTTGCGGATGAAAAAACGATCTAGCTAGGCCTGGACCTCGACAAATTTCATCTTAATTGATCTTTTCTTAATTAAAGTAATTATTTATAGGTTAAAATCTCAATTAAAAAAGTTTGTTTACATTTTTTTCAATTATCTTTTAATTGGTTTTTAAATTTTAAAACCCACTAATAGGTTATAACAAATATTATTATATTATATTAAAATTAAGAATTTTTTTTAATTAACAGGTGTCTAAATCATAACAAAACAGGTGTGTTTACAAATAAAGTGCTTGAAGTGGCTTTTTTTTATCTAACTTGGAAACAAATCTTATTTAATTTTATGTTTTTATTTCAGATCCTATACGATTATTTTTTTTATTATTATATTCCTATTTATTTTTTTATAATGTTTATCAATATGAACGAATGTGGGCAAATTGGTGTACGACTAAACAAATATACACATAATATGTGGACCACTAGAAAGCTAGAAATGCAAAAACTGGGTGCGGGGTAGGGTGGATGTGGGAGGTACAGGAGGTAAGGTGCAGTTGTAGGGGATCCGGGGGTGGGGGGAGTGGGGAAGCGGAGTGGGGGGCCTGGCACTTGGTTTCGGGTGGGGGGGCCGTGTACTATACTATATATATTTGTCTAGATTAATTTGCCGCAACGCTGACGCAATGCTGCCGAGAGAGAGCGCCATCGGTATATTTGCGGCAAATTTGAAATATAATCGTAATATGGACTCAAATTTCGAAATGAAAGACTCCAATTGATTTTAAATTAAGAAACATTAAATATATTGATAATTATTACCCCCCCCTTCACCACTCAAAAATTAAATATTCAATTCGCTTTTCTTTGTGCACAGAAAAAGAAATCAATCACATCTTATTTGATTTATATATTATTTGTTTATTTTTTAATAATTTGCCACTTTTTTATAATTTTTTAAAAATCTAAATTTTGTTATTCTTATTTTTTGATTTTTACAAAATTAAACGACTTAAGACACGCATGCCCATATGAGTTTCTCATTGCAATACTGGAGGGAGCAGCCTGTCATACAAACAACACCTGATCTCTTTTAAATATTTAGAACCTTATATCGATTATCGATCCGAAATTTTAAAAAAAATGATATAATATAATTCTCCTCCTCACACGTTACCACTTATTTAAATAAATCTATTTCCACACAAAAAAGATCACAATGCTGTAGTTTATAGAAAAAAAAATACTTCCAGATTCATATCTAGAGTCTCATTTCTGTAGCTGTGTCAGGACGAAAATGAGGCGAAACTTTTAAGAAACTATGTATTTTCGGGAGTTTACAGGTATACATTTGGAGTGTGGTTTTTTAAGAGGAATAAAATTTTTGGACCGAGACGCTGCCCGCCAGGGCACCAGAGGCACGCACGAAAAGCTCGTATATATATATTTTTTTAATTTGGTTACCGTGCATGGCTCGGTGGCTCCAGGTACTATTTATCTTTAATTGAAACTGTAAATAGATATCCGTCTCTTGATGGAAACCTCGTTTTTTGGTACCAGATTTAAAATAAACGAGTGGTTGCTTTTAACTTAAAATTTAATCAAAATAAGCGCGCTACGCCATGTGAATAGAAAAAAAAATAATAATAAAGAAGAAAATTATATAATATTTTTTAATTTTTAGTGTATTTTGAGTTTTTTTTCTAAAAAGTTTTTTAATAAGAAAATTTTATCAGAAAAAGTGGTCCCATTAAAAGACTAACAAACATACAAAACTCTTTTTAGTACATTTTTAGTTTTTCCGAATATTCTAAAAATCGACATACTTATCTATTATTATAGGAAATAATAAATAAATAAGGGGACTTGTATAAAAAAACTTTTTCATTTTAAGCTAAATTTTTTAATTTCCCTTACAGAAGAATGGAGTAAAACATTTCTGTGCTTATGCTTATATAACATATATATATATAGGTTTTTCTCTCGGGGGTATGAGCTGACTGTCCAGAAAGCATGTTAGTTCTCAGGTTCGACTCCTGAGGGGATGAATCCCCTCTGATATAGCAATTTAATAATATTTCTACTAAAATCTTAGAATTTGTCTTAAAGATTTAATTTTTCTCTTTTAAAATACATCTTGGTTAATCTGAATCTGAGCTGATTTTTTGAAAAACATTCCAACTATTTTCAAAAAAAGATGCTCAAATCTTTAGTTTTGTATGGAAATAATAATATTTTAATATTTCAGTGAAAGAAGAAAAAGGATTACTTCAAAAAAAGGATTGTTTGATAGTGATAGTGGCAACACATGGAAGCCCTGGTTATCTTTATAGTAGAAACGGTATATATGAAGTTAAATCACTTTGGGAAACTTTCTATGCATCAAAATGTAAAGACTTAATATCCAAGCCAAAGATATTTATTATTCAGGTAAAGTATTAGGTATTTAACAATTTCGTATGATTATATATGTAAGCAATTTAAAAATGGCCTCGAGAACAAAATCCAATGGATCAGATCTTAAATTAATATTGCTATTTTTTTACTTTATCCAATGCGAAGCATGGGGAAACTATTGTAATCAATTCAGTAGAGGTTGCCATTAATAGTCAAAACATCAAAAATGGAATGCAATAAGGTTATTCCTCTAGTATTAGATAATAATCGATTGTTATTTTTGATTTTAAGTCGATTCCTCCATGTCTTCAGCAATAGTTACCAATAATAATCGAAGGGTCAAAAATCTAATGTAGAATTGTTATTCCTCAAGTATTAGATGAGAATCGATCGCTATTTTTGATTTTAAGACGATTCCTCCATGTCTTCACCAATCGTTACCATTAATAACCGAAATGTCAAAAATCGAATGTAGAATGGATATTCCTCGACTTTTAAATAAGAATCGATCATTATTTTTGAATTAAAGTCAACATGAACTGCAAATAGCAAGTGATATCTGATTAATAATAAAGGAATAAACATATTAATATTTCAAATGAATTTGGATAAAGTTTAGCAACGATCCGTTGCAGTTTATTTATTAATGTGTTTACGTGGAGTATAGGGGTCAGATTATAGGCGGTCAAATTCTTTAATGTGAGTTAGGTCTGAACCTGTGCCTCCTGCTCCGTTGGAACCACCCACTGGGTCAGCCTGTCACTATTTACCATAAGATTATTATGAAAAATCATGAATATATATGTACATATATAAATGAAGTTTACAATTTGATTGTTATTCGCCATCTATTATAACGGAAATTAATTTTTTGGAAAACTAAATTACAATTATACAAATATTTAAAAATAATTTTAAATTAAGAAGAATCTTTAATTTTTAAGTTGATTTATTTTCAAGATACCTACAATGAACGTTTTAAAAATGTATTTATTTTATTTAAATTATTGGAAATTATATGAAAATCAAAAAATATTCGTAGAAAATTGTTTTGACATCACTATGCGGGCTAAAAACAACTCAGTACAAGAAGTATTTGTTTAATATGTACTGAATAGCATTAGAAATTGCATAGAAATAAACCGACCTTTGTTAATTTTCCAAACTAAACTAGTTGAATTTATCTTGAAAGCAAATGAATTTAGAAAACGATATGAACCTTTATTTATTTACCTGAGACCCCACTATATTTATCTGAGGATCTTCATAGCGAAAAACAGCATATTGCCAATTTGCAATATTAAACTTGAAACATTTGGTGTGGTCACCACACAACTTTCACATTTTCATTTATTTGAAGTCACTACTAATTTACACCCCCTTTCTTTATTTAGTTTTTTTATTTTGTAAAAAACGGCTCCAACGATTTTTGAGAACATCAAAAAAAACTGCAACGGATCGTTGCTAAACTTTATCCAAATTCATTTGAAATATTAATATGTTTGTTCCTTTATTATTAATCAGATATCACTTGCAATTTGTAGTTCATATTGACATTAATTCAAAAATAATTCTCATTTAAGAGTCGAGGAATAACCATTCCACATTGGATTTTTGACATTTCGGTTATTATTGTAACCATTGCTGAAGACATGGAGGAATCGACTTAAAATCAAAAATAGCCATCGATTCTCATCTAATACTTGAGGAATAACAATTCTACATTAGGTTTTTGACGTTTCGATTATTATTGGTAACCATTGCTGAAGACATGGATGAATCGACTTAAAATCAAAAATAAAGATCGATTCTCATCCAATACCAGAGGAACAACCTTATTGCATTCAATTTTTGATGTTTTGACCATTAATGGCAACCTCTATTGAAAACGTGGAAGAATCGACTTAAAATCAAAAAGACTAAATTCTTTTATGGCAAACAACTCAAACTTGAGTTGTTTACCAAAAAAGAATTTAGTCTTTTTGATTTTAAGTCGATTCTTCCACGTTTTCAATAGAGGTTGCCATTAATGGTCAAAACATCAAAAATGGAATGCAATAAGGTTATTCCTCTAGTATTAGATAAGAATCGATCGTTATTTTTGATTTTATGTCGATTCCTCCATGTCTTCAGCAATGGTTACCAATAATAATCGAAACGTCAAAAACCTGATGTAGAATTGTTATTCCTCAAGTATTAGATGAGAATCGATGTCTATTTTTTATTTTAAGTCGATTCCTCCATGTCTTCAGCAATGGTTACCAATAAAAACCGAAATGTCAAAAATCCAATATAGAATGGTTATTCCTCAAGTATTAGATGAGAATCAATCGCTATTTTTGGTTTAAAGTCGATTTCTCTATGTCTTCAACAATGGTTACCAATAAAAACCGAAACGCCAAAAATCCAATATAGAATGGTTATTCCTCAAGTATTAGATGAGAATCGATGGCTATTTTTGATTTTAAGTCGATTCCTCCATGTCTTCAGCAATGGTTACCAATAAAAACCGAAATGTCAAAAATCCAATATAGAATGATTATTCCTCAAGTACTAGATGAGAATCAATCGCTATTTTTGGTTTAAAGTCGATTTCTCTATGTCTTCAGCAATGGTTACTAATAAAAACCGAAACGTCAAAAATCCAATATAGAATGATTATTCCTCAAGTACTAGATGAGAATCAATCGCTATTTTTGGTTTAAAATCGATTTCTCTGTCTTCAGCAAAGGTAACGGATAAGAAAACAACGCAGTTGCTATGGTTACTTATAAAAATTCCTCCCAAATTTTTAGCATTTCACAGAAGAGAAGCCTATCCATTCTTACTTAAGCAAGGCTAAATGAGCTATATTAAAACTTTCAAATGAATAAATTTTAAAGAATTAAAAAAATTAAAAAAAGTACCATCTTACTCTAGAGTAAAGTACTTTAAAATATAATTTTACTAAAAACTTTATTTAACCTTTTTTGTGGTCCCCAAGGTACTTAATTTGGATATTAAATTTCATCAAAATTGGTTAAGTCATTTTCAAGATATTTAGAAAAAACTAAAAAAGTACTGAAATAAAGTACTAATGTTTGTGGGCCGATATGTACCAAAAACTAATCAGCGCTTCATTTTGTTAAACTAATGGTAGGTTTTCAATTTCATTTCAATCGGTGTAACGGTGTGGAAAAAATCGTGGGCCAAAAAAACGATAACATACATACATCCATCCATCCATACATACATACATACATCCATCCGCACGCACTAAATGAAAAAATCGCACTTTTTAGCCTCTCGACGAGACCCCTTGTAATTTTTGGCAAAACCGTCACGTGCTAAAATTCAACCTAATTGAATACTACAATTTGTGACTTTAATTGAGTGATGTATTCGTTCTAGCCTATATCAAGCTTAAGTTTCGAATTTCGTATCTCTAGGACTTATGGTATCGAAACGCAGGGGTGGGGTACATTCTTACGTACGTAAACATCAACTTCCGGTTTTTTACTTTATCCAATGCAAAGCATGGGTAAAGTATTGTAATCGCTCTCGGGGTAAGCGTGGGTTCAAAGGGTCCTCAGGTAAAGACTACGGAACCCATGGACTCAATTAAAGTCACAAATTGTAGTATTCAATTAGGTTGAATTTTAGCACGTGACGGTTTTGCGAAAAATTACATGGGGTCTTGTCGAGAGGCCAAAAAGTGCGATTTTTTCATTTAGTGCGTGCGGATGTATGTATGGATGGATGGATGTATGTTATCGTTTTTTTGGCCCACGATTTTTTCCACACCGTTGCACCGATTGAAATGAAATTGAAAACCTACCATTAGTTTAACAAAATGAAGCGCTGATTAGTTTTTGGTTTATATCGGCCCACAAACATTAGTACTTTATTTCAGTACTTTTTTAGTTTTTTCTAAATATCTTGAAAATGACTTAACCAATTTTGATGAAATTTAATATCCTAATTAAGTACCTTGGGGACCACAAAAAAGGTTAAATAAAGTTTTTAGTAAAATTATATTTTAAAGTACTTTACTCTAGAATAAGAGAGTACTTTTTTTAATTTTTTAATTCTTTAAAATTTATTCATTTGAAAGTTTTAATATAGCTCATTTAGCCTTGCTTAAGTAAGAATGGATAGGCTTCTCTCTGTGAAATGCTAAAAATTTGGGAGGAATTTTTATAAGTAACCATAGCAACTGCGTTGTTTTCTTATCCGTTACCTTTGCTGAGGACATAGAGAAATCGTTTTTAAACCAAAAATAGCGATTGATTCTCATCTAGTATTTGAGGAATAATTATTCTATATTGGATTTTTGACGTTTCGGTTTTTATTAGTAACCATTGCTGAAGACATAGAGAAATCGACTTTAAACCAAAAATAGCGATTGATTCTCATCTAGTACTTGAGGAATAACCATTTTATATTGGATTTTTGACGTTTCGGTTTTTATTGGTAATCATTGCTGAAGACATAGAGAAATCGACTTTAAACCAAAAATAGCGATTGATTCTCATCTAGTATTTGAGGAATAATCATTCTATATTGGATTTTTGACGTTTCGGTTTTTATTAGTAACCATTGCTGAAGACATAGAGAAATCGACTTTAAACCAAAAATAGCGATTGATTCTCATCTAGTACTTGAGGAATAACCATTTTATATTGGATTTTTGACGTTTCGGTTTTTATTGGTAACCATTGCTGAAGACATAGAGAAATCGACTTTAAACCAAAAATAGCGATTGATTCTCATCTAGTACTTGAGGAATAATCATTCTATATTGGATTTTTGACGTTTCGGTTTTTATTAGTAACCATTGCTGAAGACATAGAGAAATCGACTTTAAACCAAAAATAGCGATTGATTCTCATCTAGTACTTGAGGAATAATCATTCTATATTGGATTTTTGACGTTTCGGTTTTTATTAGTAACCATTCCTGAAGACATAGAGAAATCGACTTTAAACCAAAAATAGCGATTGATTCTCATCTAGTACTTGAGGAATAATCATTCTATATTGGATTTTTGACGTTTCGGTTTTTATTGGTAACCATTGCTGAAGACATAGAGGAATTGACTTAAAATCAAAAATAGCGATTGATTCTCATCTAATACTTGAGGAATAACAATTCTACATTAGGTATTTGACCTTTCGATTATTATTGGTAACCATTGCTGAAGACATGGAGGAATCGACTTAAAATCAAAAATAACGATCGATTCTTATCTAATACTAGAGGAATAACCTTATTGCATTCCATTTTTGATGTTTTGACTATTAATGGAAACCGATTCTTCCACATTTTCAGTAGAGGTTTCCATTAATAGTCAAAACATCAAAAATGGAATGCAATAAGGTTATTCCTCTAGTATTGGATAAGAATCGATCGTTATTTTTGATTTTAAGTCGATTCCTCCATGTCTTCAGCAATGGTTACCAATAATAATCGAAACGTCAAAAACCTAATGTAGAATTGTTATTCCTCAAGTATTAGATGAGAATCGATGGCTATTTTTGATTTTAAGTCGATTCCTCCATGTCTTCAGCAATGGTTACAATAATAACCGAAATGTCAAAATCCAATGTAGAATGGTTATTCCTCGACTATTAAATGAGAATTATTTTTGAATTAATGTCAATATGAACTACAAATTGCAAGTGATATCTGATTAATAATAAAGGAACAAACATATTAATATTTCAAATGAATTTGGATAAAGTTTAGCAACGATCCGTTGCAGTTTATTTATTTTAGCCAAAATCTTGTTATACCTCTTCTAGCCTCTAGATAGCTTAACTTTCAAATTTCAAGGCTCTGCGACTTTCCGAAGACGAGATATGAACGATTAAATTATTTATTTTACGACACTCCTAATTTACAACCCCTTTCTTTTATACCAGAGCCGTTTTTAAGAAAATCACAAAAAAAGAAAAATCTTTCATGTAAATGTCCACTTCCGGTTTTCCGATTTCAGCAAAAAGCTTGCTGTACTCCTTCTAGCCTATATTGAGCTTAAGTTTCAAATGTCGTAGCTTTGAGACTTATGGTTGCGAAACGGAGGGGGGTATATACATACCTACATACGCACTGACCAATGAATTTTTGGTTACTTTTTGGCACCTGGGAACCCCAATTTCTGTTTTGATGCCCTAAATCCGGTTTGCAACTATTAAGGGCATCGATTCCTTCCATCTAGAAGTTATAAAATGAAATTAACTTTTTTCATCTCTGAGATACAAGCTCTCAAAGAGCCAGGACCCAGACAGGCCATCCCAATACTTCCACATTCTATGAATAGAAATATGAAAGTAAAAAAAAATTGTATAAAAAACAAAAAGAGAGAAATACTGGAGTCGGAGTCGACAAATTTTTTCTCCACTCCGACTCCTCTAGTCAGAAATTCCTCCCGACTTCAACTGTTTTTATACTCTACTTAATTTAATACAATAATAAAATTTTCTAATCATAAAATGACAAAAATACAATACTTTATATGCTTCGCATGTATAAACTAATATTATATACAAATAATTTTTCAAATCAATTACTATAATTTTTAATTTAAATTTTTCAATAATGCATCTCGTGAAAATATTTATTTATAAACGAAAATGAATTCAGGTGGAATCAAAGATTTTAAGAGTCCTGGCAGCGCTTTCCGTGGATAAACGCATAGGTCGGAACCGGTGTCGACGAGAAATCGCACCTTGCCTTTTTTCTCGGTAACGTAGAGGCGGCTTCCTGATGATTTGCAGTCAGCCGCCGCTGCTACTGACCGCCCTTGGGGTTTCCCTGTGTCTTGAATGCACAGGGCTGTCTGCAATTGCGAGCGTTTTTGCCAAACTCGCGGTGGAACCAGCACACCTCAGGGTTGATATCTCTGCTGCGACGGTCGTCGGTTTTCCAGGTCCGCTGCTGGGCTGGCGCGCTTTTGTTTAAGTTATTTGAATTAATGGCGGCAACTTGCTGGGACAACTCCTCGATCTGCCACTCGAGGGCGCTGCTGGTTGGCGTGGGTTGAGACTCCCGGAACGGCCTCAGCGATGGAGGCTGCTATTTCTGCTGTCTCCTTCCAGTTTAAGTCTCTTTGAAAAAAACCATTATGTTGTTGTCTCAAAGGTCTGACTAGCTACCCGGAAAGCAAACTAGTGCTTGGGCTCAACTCCTGAAGGGGCAGAATCCTCCTACATACACTATAATATATCTATTAAAATCTTTAATTCGACCTAAATTAATTTTCGTTAATAAATTGATTAAATATCACAAGTTGATTTTGAGAAAAAATTCGATCTTTCTTTCTCAAATAGACACTCATTTCTTTGAATTTATTTTTAATAATCACTTTCTAGGCATGTCGAACTGAGAAAAAAGGTCCTACAACTATATCTAAAGCACACCAAGTCCAAAGCGATTTACAAAATCCCGATCGTAATTATGCTATCCCAGAAGAATCTGATATTCTCGTCGCATGTTCTACTTTGCACGGTAACCATATTTCTTATATTATACCATATATAATATATATCTACTTATAAGTATATTAATTTTTTTTATCTAATCGAATAATGGGAATATTTTAATTTGCCATATTATGACGTCACGGACTCTTGTGTATTTTGGCTAAATATATGAAAGTCAAAAAATATATCGTTATTATAGATAAATAAAAAAGCATAGTGCAAAAAGTAAAGGGTGTGTAATAGGTGATTATTTTATTAGTGAGAGTTGATTCGGTAAAACTTTTTAAAGACCTGTTTATACTGGTAACTATGTGGGGTATATCTACTCATAAAAATAGAACAAATATTAAATAAAACCTAACACTTGAGTTTTTTCATTTTTTTTTTTTATATAAATGTCTGAATCACAATGAAAAGATGAAAAAGAATAATATAGGGTGGGACATAAAGATCTACCATAATTTGAAGAGGTATAAAAAATGAAAAAATTTAACTAAAAAAAACTGAATATATTTTTGAAAAGAACATAAAATATTTTTTTTTAAATATGTTTTAAACATTATATCAGACGAAAAAAGGAAGGGGGTCAAAAATGAAAATTCTAGCCCTTTTGTCCAAACTATGTATACAAAATTTGGTTAGCCTTGAGTTTGCCTTGAGTTTGGTCGAAAGGGCTAGAATTTTCATTTTTGACCACCCTTTTTTTTGTCTGATAGTGATTAAAACAAATTAAAAAAAAATTATTTTAAGTTCTTTTCAAAAATATATTCAGTTTTTTACTTTATTTCTAGTTAAATTTTTTCATTTTTTTATACTTCTTCAAAATGTGGTGGATCTTTATGCCCCACCCTGTATATATAGTATACTTGTGACTTTTGTTTTGTTTTTTTCAATTTTTTTATTTTTTTATTTTTCTCTTTGAAATTTTCCAGATAAAGTCTCTTTTCGAAATCCACTCGAAGGAACATGGTATTTGCAAGAATTAAATTCCGAATTAGAAAAATCTAAAAGTTCAGAAGATTTATTAAGTATTTTAATAAACGTTAACCGTAAGGTTGCTATAGAAAAGGCAAAAGGGATACAAATGCCTATAATTTATACAACTTTTATGCGTAAATTCTTTTTAACCGACTTCTAAAAAGGAGGAGGTTCTCTAATCGAATGAATTTTTTTTTGTGTCTATGTTACCTCATATCTCCTCCAATTGTGAACAGATTTTGAAATTTTTTTTGCATTGGGTTCAGTCTAGCTTCCAATTGGTCCCGTTTTTTTCATTGGTATTAGACCTTTTTTGTTAGGTTTGTTCAGGCCTAAAGCGAGGTTTTCAGCTTTTTCCTCGCCAAAAGTATTCCAAATACTTAATTAATAATTCTCACCTTGTAAAAAAAATTTTTTTGTAAAATAATATCGTATATGAAAAAAAAATAAAAAATGTATTAACCACGAATGTCATCCAAGGCAATGTGAGTTAAATGAAATTTATTAATACCAGATCCCAAAATGTTAGGAGAAAATAAACATATGTACATAAATTGCTGAATAAACTTACATTATAAAAAAAAGGCCTAACTTCTTTGTTTATGAACCGATTTCGATGATTATTTTTTTATTGGAAAAGGGCTATCTTAGGGATGGTGTCATATTAATTTGGTCAATTTCTGATCATATGATCAACGACGAAATAACGTAAATCTCCAATTCTTATGACCAAATAATCGAAATTATAATAAATAAAATCTTAACACATTCATTTAAAACCCTCAAACGCTTCGAGAGAATTTCTATATTTATGTTTTGAATTTTATTATCATTTTCTGGAAAAGGGAGGAGGGAGAGGTGAGAATACCAATCGATTTGATTGGGGAATAATGGAATTGAAATAATTATCGGAAAAGAGGTTTTTTTATCTAATTAGATTTTTCCTCTTATTAAAAACAAGGACTAAAGATTAATAAGGACACTCGATGGTGGAGAAGCAATCTCCGAAATCGAAGCTAAAATACAAGGTATACATTAATTAATGTAAAATAATTGGTTTAATAAAATTTATAAAAAAAAATAAATAAATAAAAATTTATCATTTTCTGATTCATTCGCCTGACCCTTTCTCTTACGAGAAGCATGCAAGGTATTATATTAAGTCACTATTAATAACATCACTAAAAAGAGAAAAATATAAATAATTTTTAAGAAAAAATAAAACCGACTTCAAAAAAATTAAATGCAACAAATAAAATACACTAAAAGGTATAAAATAATTATTATCTTATTTAGCTACAACTAAACGACGAAATATTAACATGAAATTACTTTTTGAAGTCGGTGCCAAACAAACTATACTTATAAGCGAGCGTACCCGCCAACCATACTAAGTAAGATCCGTCGAGTGCGATTCATAAAATGTATATGTTTGGCACCGACTTCAAAAAGTAATTTCATGTAAATATTTCGTCGTTTAGTTGTAACTAAATAAGATAATAATTATTTTATACCTTTTAGTGTATTTTATTTGCTGCATTTAATTTTTTTGAAGTCGGTTTTATTTTTTCTTAAAAATTATTATACTAATTAATGAAGTTTGTATTATCCAATTAAAAAATTAATTCTGTTAAAAAATGATCAATTTTAAATCCAGTCAATAACTACTTAAATAAATATTTTTTATTATTATCATATAATTATATTCAAAAAACCGTAATAGTTAAAGGCGGCCATCATCGGTGAATAACAAACATATTCTTATTTTGTGAGATAATTTGTTGATCACCGTTAGCTACAAGCCAATACTGGGATGAATTTGCTCTATGTTATAAATTCTATCTTGAGTGAATATCACCCCTATCTTGATTTTCACTAATATTAAAAAACATCTACATTAAGACCTTATAAAAATCGCCAGATTATAAAAAATGAAGATATATGAATAAAAAATAATTATTTACTCAACTTTGTTCATGGAAATAGCTTGACTTTCCGAGCTCCTGCTCCCTCCAATATCACAAATTTTCATTTATGCCATGAAAAAAAAAACTAGGCAAAAACTTCTTAAATATAGACATGAGCTCTTAAAATATAATTCAATATTAAAAATTTCTTCAAAATAACGTAGGCGCCACTGCTATGGATAAGTGATATTTTAAAGATAAGTTTCTAATTGCTTTTTAAGGGGTTCGTGACTGTTCATCATTTTTATAAGAAAATTCTCAAATTTTTAGTATCGAATCATTGATGCATTAAATATTTATTTCCGAAATGTGAAGATGATCGTCTGTCCTATTACCGAGAAGTAAATTGTCCTTTTAACATGGAAGTAAATGGACCGAGCTTTTAAAAGGGCTATAACTTCTATACAAATTATACCATTTTCAACAAATTTTTACAGATCAATAATTCAACTTTTATTAATCGAAGGATACATTTTTCAATAGATTTGACAGTCTAGATAATTAGTTATCCATAAATGAAAAGATAAAAAGTTATTTGCAGCCAATAGAATATAACAAAAGTACTAGTGAAGAATTCCAACTCTATTTCTTGAAATTGTTTTTGTGTTAAATAAATATTTTTATAATGAAAAAAAATTTGTCTCAATATTCTTTTTACTAATATTATCAAAACAAACATTTTTATTAGAAATTAACCTCATTATTAACAATTTTTTTTATTAATTAAAAAATTTAGTAGGCAGAAGTTGTCACTCTGCAGAAATAGAAAAGATTTTTCGAAGATCAACCAGATAGATAAGCTGTCCCGAACCTTCTTAAAGAGAACTTTATTAATTAATGTCATTATCCAATTTCATCAGTAGTTCTTCATTACTCCATCATTACTTTCCATAAGTTATAAAATAATTATTAATATTATTAATTCCAATTATGACCTTACTACAGACCAAGGGAGACAAAAATAGGTAATCTTTTCATATAGGAAGGGCGCATTAAGTTAAATAATTATGTATCTTAAAATAAGGCCGCATTCAAAAACCGCCATTTTAATTATACAAGATAATAAGTACACAAATTTGTCTACGTTTCGGCAATTTATTATCATAATTTTTTATTAACATATAACATGAAGACATTTAAAGATTAATATTCAATTTTTTTTTAAATTCATTAAACAGTTAATACCACCCCAATTTGTTATATATAAAGTGAAATTAATAATATTGAGAAGTGAAAGTAAATAAATGAAATTTCAACGAGATTAAAGATCAAGCATATAAGTGAAAATGTTTTGTCGTATTTACTAAAAACTTTCTTTTTATTTGGGGGAAAAATCAATTCAATTTTTTAAGCACTTTTAAGGTTTCTATTTATTACAAGTAGATACACTGCAGTAGTAAGTCGGAGTTAGCTAATCCATCTATCTCCGAAGTGCATACTTTCCGTGTATTAAAATAATAAGTGACGAGCCAAATTATTTTAATATTTTGAGGAAATTTTTTTTTTTCAAGACTGTATGATTTCATTAATAAACTATTTAAAATTTATTTTTTATTTAATTAATTATCTAATTGATTAGAACGTCATTTTCATCCTCCAGCGGACGTTCTGGAGGATCTTCCCTCCTTTATCAGGGCTTAAAATGGTCAATAAAGGAACTTTTTTCTTGTCCCTTTTAACAGTGCTTTCACTTGACTAGTATTAGAGTTTAGCATTAACATCAACAGAGTAGTCGCTTCTCCTGCCAGTCGAAGGATTTATTATGAGTAATTTTAAAAATCGCATTTAATCAATGCCCTTAAAGCTGCATGAGTCTCAGCCCACGGGTTTCCATTCTTGAACTCTGCTTTAGAACTAACATTTCAAATGTTGTTTAAATTCATATATCATAGTATCATAGTATAGCCGTTGCGATTCTAGCAAAGATAGAGTCGAAATTCTCACTATTTCTCTGTAGGGCTTTCCAATCATTTTCAATGGGATGCGGATGTTTGAAGCACGACTGGGACCGGGAAGAATGTAAAAATGACACAATGCCTAAGAACAAACCGCTACATGATTCTTAACTTCGGGTATCTTTAAGAAACCTCCTAAAGAAAGAAGTATAAAATAATAAACAACAATGTGGATATCTCTTATTTAGTATTCCGATCCTCTTTCCCTTCCCATTTGTTGATTTTTTTATTATTACTCCTACTACTATTAGAATTCGTTGAAGTATTACTAGGGAAACGTTTTTGAAGATCTTCTTCTTCTTCTAATTTAATAACTTTCCCCCTGGACTCGAACATCATTAATCTCGTTGTTGTTGAATTAGGTTGTCTAATATTACTACACCGCTGTACAATATGTTTACAGGATGTTGTGAGTATCGATGAAGGTTCACATTTAACACGGAGAATGTTATTGGAAGAGGTTGTGGTATTATGATTATGACAATGAAGATTATTGTTATTGTGGGAGTGAAGTAGAGGGTTATTATTATTCTGGTGAGATTGCTGTAGACCGAGAGAGAGTTCCTGTTGATGTCGTTTTTGCCATTCTAAAACGTTACTCAACAATTGAATATATCTGGAAAAATAAAATAAAAATAACAATTAATATAAGCATATCAAGGGATTTGGATAGATATATGAAAATGACCGTTTGGTGAGGATTCACATAAATGGGAAAATGTTATACAATGTTTAAGTATACTATGGGATGATTTCTGGAATAAAAATCAACTAATTTCGTATCATGAGGAAATTTTCGCGAAGTTTTTACAGCAATTTCATATCTAATAGTTGTTAATGCTTTTATGTTATTAGATTAAATTCAAAGCTTTTCTGAAGATTATTTTGTTACTGTAAGCAATATAAGGTCATATTTAACAATTAAATTAAATTATCTTAGGTATGTGAACCCAGAATATACATAGTATATGTTGATTTTAAAGGTATTTACCTCATCATTGAGTATTATCTGTTTCACTGAACATAGGACTTATTTAGTTGAATCTTAGCATCCATTAGCCAGGATTAGAAAAGGTATAGGGTGGAAATTACACAGATCTGCGAAATTTAATTTTTGAAAAGATGTTCGTATTAATGATTAATACTCTGATTCTTTAGGTTAATCCCTTTGCAAATACAATCAAATAATAATAGAAACACACAAAATTTTACTTAATCTTTCACTGGATATCAGTTATCTTCAATTGTCGAAACTGTTTTCGGCTAATCCGAACAAATTGAAATCCGAACAGGATACAGCCCCAATTATTTCGGATTTGAAGGCTTTCACTATATGTACAAATTGTTATTTGATCCAAAAATGAACATATTATACCTGATAGCCATTCGAAGAATTTCATTTTTTGATAGTTTTTTATCAGGCGGATGCGTGGGAACCAATTTTCTCAGTTCTGTATACGCCCCGGTTACATTTTGTTGACGCCATCTTTCGCGACTATTAGTAAACATTTTACGAACAATCAATCGAGGTGAAACCTAAAAATTAAAATTTTGACATTATATTTTAGTCTCTCAATAAAAATAATTATAAAACAATATTAACCATAGATTTATATAATTTAGATATCTGACTAGTGTCCTGTGACGAATCACGCCAGTTATATCAATTGAAAAGATTTTCTTTGATAAGAGTAAAAGACTTGTTGATTCATAAAGAGAAATCAATGAGGTTGTTTTTTGCTTAACCCAAATAAATACAAAATACATATATACTTATACCAAATATAAATATGAGACTATAGTTTCGAAGATTTGATCTTCATCATCAGTTTTTTAAATAGAAATATTTTATCCCTTATTTCTAATTGATTCAATTACCAAATTGGATATAGAAAAATTTTTTTTGTTGTTATAGCAACAGCAGTCAATCCTTCGAAACTATAGTCTCAAACAAATAAATTATACATTATGTATATTTATATCTGCTATACACAATTTAGCATCAAGCAGGGGAAACCTCATTGATTTCTCTTTATGAAAAGAAATAGTTTACCGAGAGTAGTAAAGTTGTTGAATCATATAGAGAAATCAATGAGGTTGTCCTCTGGTTGATGCAAATAAACATGTACCTATATAGTATATACCAAATATAAATATGTATTATGTATATTTATTTGTTTGAGATTATAGTGTCGAAGGTTTGACATTCATCACCAGTCTTTTTAATTATAAATATTCTATAAGTTATTTCTCATGGGTTCCGATTGAATGTATGTAAATTAATGTTGCTGAAATAGCAAGCGATATATATATATATATATTTTAGTGGAGGGCGGTGACTTTTCAGCTAAGAGATGCTGTCCAAAAAATAGACCTTCATTTTTTTAAATTTTATTTTATTCTTCGCTCCTTTTTGCGAAATTTATCGAAAACCGCATCATAGAATTTAAGGAGGTTCTTTCGCGACAATCGACACAAAAAGTTTTAGCCTCGTAACCATTCTATAAATATGAACGGAACTACAATTTTAGGTTATGTTTTTTAACGTGACTGTCCACTCACACTACGAAATCTCACACATACTTGCTGATCGTTTCCAAGCCATTGTGCTTATATCCCCTCCACTAAAAATAATAGCCCAAATAGATTTGTTTTTGAAGCGAAGCTTTTATTCGGACGTTCTGGGCGCTCGCCGCCCCGGCCACTCTATCCGAGCTAAGCGTCAGATTTTAAAAGCGTAACACGAGTGGTGAGTGCGCACTGTCCCCCCACCTCAGTAGGCGTGGTCTGATGTCACACTTTGGTCTCATGTCAGGGCAGCCACTTGTTGGAATATTTCAATATCCGTTGCGATCAGCTGTTTCGTTTAACCTTTCTGCTGATTACAAATAAATCGTGTAAATTGTAGTTCTTATGAGACTAGAATTGTTAACTTCGCCGTAGAGTTATTGTGTTGTGTTTTGTGAATCTATAATTTGGTACACAAATTGAAAGTGAGACATGGAGAGTGATCCAGAGAATAATTTTCATTCTCAACACATACAAGTTGATGATGTAGCTGGAACTTCTGGCACTATTCAAAATGTTCCAGATTTATCAGGAGAGTCGCAAAGGTTGAACGATGAAAATTCAATCAAAAACTTTTTCTATCTTATTTTAGTTACCATCATCCAATAGTTACTTTCGTACCATATAACAATGAATAGTGGTGTACAAATAACTTAAAGTACTTATGATGAACATACAGATAATAATGCTTTGTGAATTATTCGATAATTTTATGTTTAAACTTTGTACATATAATACATTATATATGAATGCAATAAATTTTATTTGAACTTATGATGAACATACAGATAATAATGCTTTGTGAATTATTCGATAATTTTATGTTTAAACTTTGTACATATAATACATTATATATGAATGCAATAAATTTTATTATGCAAAAATTGCAGGATTCAAATTATTTTCTTATTTGTGTTACTTGAAGGATAAAAAAGTGCCGTCTAGGGACGCCCGAAAGAAGCGAAGCTTTATAATATAAAGCGAAGGAACTAAGCGTTCAAAAAATTAAGACTTGAGAAAAGAAAAGCCTTGAGGGATGAAAAAAATAAAGACTTGAGAAAATAAAAAAATAAAACTGATAACTTGGGAAAATAAAAAAATGAATACATTAAAAATAAAAGACGCGCCCAAAAACGCAAGGCTACAGCGGAGCTTCTTCACGATTAGAACAAAAAAAATAGGAGAGTTCCGCTGTAGCCTTGCGTTTTTGGGCGCGTCTTTTATTTTTAATGTATTCATTTTTTTATTTTCCCAAGTTATCAGTTTTATTTTTTTTTATTTTCTCAAGTCTTTATTTTTTTTCATCCCTCAAGGCTTTTCTTTTCTCAAGTCTCAATTTTTTTGAACGCTTAGTTCCTTCGCTTTATATTATAAAGCTTCGCTTCTTTCGGGCGTCCCTAGACGGCACTTTTTTTTTGTTTTTTTTTATCTAAACTACGTGGTAAATAATTTGGATTTTTTTTTTAAGTTACACCGAATATATTATTCTATCAAATATTAGTTTTTCAACAAGATGGTGAAAGTCCTTCAATGAAAAAAAATAAAATAATGATCATATCCCCACCCTTTCCCTATCTACCCTATGTTAAAAATGTCACTTTTAATTGCAATTATTTCATGTTTGGTGTGGTAAATCGTCTTCAAATTTTAACACTATGTGTATTATGCTTTTAATGACTTATATTCCAAGTTCAAAGACTTCTTGAATTTTTGCATTTGCGAAAGAACTACTTTAACATTTTAGATCTTTTATCAATTGATATTTAAACAAAACGGATAATCTATATTCACTTCAGCTTCTTCTGGTGATGTTTCAATTATTTTCATAGTTGGAAAATGACTGACGCGTTATTAGAAGGCATAATGCAAATTATATGTATTAAATCATGGATAAAAATAAATGTTTGCTCATTGTGCTTTAAAATGTCTGAAACGCGGAGAAAACTATTTTTCAACTATGATTTGCAATTTTCCCTTTGTGTGTCTGAATTCCGAATACCCACGATAATCCAAGAACGGAAAGTCAAAAAGTTTTTTGTATCAATACATAGTACATAGTGATTAGATTTTGAAATATCTGGCTGAAAAGGCAGAAAATATATTTTGAATATTCTATAGAGATTTTAAGACGATGTAATAGTATAGCCATAAATGAAGAATAATTTATATTTAATTTTATTAATAATTATTAAGGCAGTATACTGAGTCTTGAAAAAGTTTTCACTTTTTTATTATTTTATGTGCGGGTGAGGGATTCTTTAATTAGAATCTGGTCGATGAAAATAACCACAAAGAGCGCGGATAGAACCATTTGTCATTCTTTAGAGCTAAGGTGTTTTGCCTAATACAAGTTAACACCTGTTTTATACAGGTTCAAACCTGTTTCAGACTATTAGATAATAATTTCTTAATTTCTATTATTCTAGGAATGGCCTTTTGCGCTCGGACCAAAAAGATTATAGAGAGAGAGAATATTCAAATAGACTTCATCAAAGCAAATGCTGTTGCCCAAATATCTTTTAATTCATCTTTCACGATTTTTTTTTGATGCAATTTATAGATTTTAAATCAAAGTCATGGGACGAGTACATGTAAATTAATTCAGTTTTTAACCTCATAAAATCAAAGTATTTTCCACAAAATATAACAAGGATGAAAATACTTTGATATTTTGGAATTTTCGGGTTGCGCCGAATCCACAACATCCATGGACCGTACGTCACTTATATAGGAATTTGTTTATTTGTATCAAGTAAAAGAAAATCTCATTTAAATATGGTCTAACAAATTAGCCTACTATTAATATGTTTTTTTTTTTGTGTTTCAAAAATACTTAAGTTTTTGATTTATTTTGATTGAATGAAGGAATAAGAACAGTCTAAATTAGAACGATGATTTAAACAAACCTGATGAAGAGATAATCCAGAGTTATTAGTTTGAATGGATGAAATTGAATGGGTTGAAGACGATGTGGATGAAAGGGTGGATGTCGAATGGTGGCTGCTGGAAGTCGATGTACAAAGAGTAGAAACACTGAAAATAAAATTAAGTTCACTGTATAGTATAAAATAAATACAGTTCTTTCTATTAAACAATCATAAAAGGTTACGTAAATCTCTTTTTTTTATTTTTATTTTTATTTTTTTTTTGAAATGTATAGTTGCGTAGGCATTCGAAATTACTTAAAAAGGCAAATAAATATAAAATTTTTGAATAATCTGACAATGTTAAGGATTGTCTTGTTAGGGGACTACCTTATTTTATTATTTAAAATTTCACTAATTTCCAAAATTCATTTTTTTTTCTAAATTTAATTTTTTCATTTTTTGAACCTCCCCCCCCATTTCGGGTGGTTAGTTTTTGTATTTCTAACTCCTAGAGACTCACAAAATATGTATACAAAATTTGGTTGAGTTTGGTCAAAGAGCAAGAATTTTCATATTTTGACCCTCCCCCTTTTTGAGTGGTTTTTTAGGGGAATTTTTTAGACAAAAGTTGTCAGAAACGACATCGCCTACATCTTTGCTCATTGTAAAATTTGCCGTAGAGTTAATAGTTCAGGAGTTATTTGATAATTTTCATTCGTGCGCACCCCTAAACCCCCTTTTGGGGTCAAAATATCAAAACGTTATATAGCTATAAACGTAAGTTAGAAGAAATCTGTTCCAAATATGAAATTTCATAATAATCGTTTTTACGTGAATCGTGAGCAACTTTTCGCGGAAACCAGGGAAACATACAGACATACAGACAGTAATTTTGTTGATGGTGTTTTCGTTTATAACTTTGCTTGAAACGTGTGCAACCAAAATTTGGCATGATTTGGACCAATGTAAAGACAAAACCTTAATTTCATATATATATATATATATATATATAGTTTTGGAATTTTAAAAATTATATCTGTGACTCAAGTTGCTAGAATAGTACATTCGAAATTCTGTGTTCTGATAGAAAGTGTTCTGAACAAAAATATGTATTTACCTATTAAGAAAAAATAATTAATTTTGAAAATGATCCAAGTTTTAAATAATCAAAATTCAATTAACACAAGGTTAGATTTGAATTCTTTTTCTAAGATTTATCAAATGTTTTTTGAAAAAAAAAAGTTTTTTCCAGAAATATTTTTTTTGTTTATCAATATTCAAGGTAGGATTTCTCTATATTCAAAACAATCTGTAACATTGCCGGATTTTTTAAAAATATTTATATTTAGTTGCCTTATTAATTTCTAATAAACTAAATATCAAATAAATTTCATTGTGATAAAGGGAATTCGAGGATCACTTTGGCCGAGTGGTTAGAGTATTTGACTATGAATCAAGAAACCCGAGCTCAAGCCCGGCTCACCAAAAAGACCGGGCCGGCTATAATCTGGCCCTTACACTAATTTACACACATTCACTCAGATTCACATAAGCTCAAACAATGGGGGTCGGGTTAGGCCAGCGGTTTGCGTACAAGACTCCTAATCAAGTGATCGAATCAGACTCGAGGCAATCGGCTAAAAATCTGATCACTACATAGAAGACATGATTTCATAATAGTATCGTAAATTGGCTAGTAGGGCCGAAAAGCAAAAAAAAAGCTCAAACAATAAAAAAATATAAAACAAGCACTCAAAGAGTCAGGACCCAGACAAGACATTGCAATAATTTCCTATTAGTTTCATAATATAAATGTGAAAGTAAAAAAGCTCACTTAGGATCTGGCTAAATAGACACTATTCCCGAGGACATGAAAAATTTTCAAAATTCCCTTAGGATCTAGCTAAATGGACAAAGATCCCGAAACGTTTCGAAGTTTAATAAACAAACGTACTATGATTGTTTTGTATAAAGAACTGTATTTATTTTAGGTATACTATAAGCAATCAAGAATTTATTTCAAAGTGTATTGGTTAACATTATGAGTATTTAGGTTTCCAAAACAACCGTTGCACTGAGTCCAAGATAATATGCACTAACTAGAAAACGCTATAACCTAGAATTTCCAATGTACTAACTTTGAGGTAGTCAAATGAACAGGATGGTTGGTTGGTTTGTTAAGCTGTTCCTCGCCATCTTCGTCAGTTTCATCTAGCGAATAATCATCGGACACAAGGTCTTCATCTTCCATCTCTTCGCTCCAACATTGAGAGTCACCATCTCCGCCGTTTCGAATCGGTTGAGGATGTAACGATGACAGATTATTTATTGGAGATTGGTGGGTATGGCCGTTAGATAAGGAATTTGGATGACGGGTGGAGATAGGGGGTGAAAGGTTTGAACATTCAGCCTCGTCCCCGCTCCAGTCAACTTCCATTTCAAAAAGGGATGGCGAGAAATGAATCAAGGGCTGGAAAAAAAAATAGGTCGAGATTTAACAGACCACTAGACTTAACATACCTACAATTTTTCTATCTCTTATATTTATAAAAATATTATTTCGGGGGACAATTTAGCGAGTGTAGCATTCGTGCTTCAGCACCAAGAACTTCAATCACTGCAAAATTTAACTGATTATAATCTTTCTCCTTTACTAATTTAAAATAAAACACTTAGGTACATGCATAAAACACTTGAGCTGTCTCAATTGACACTAAGTATCCGAGTAAAGAAACTATACAAGCGCGGTATCAAATATCTTATAACAGCGTTCCCCAAACTGTGGTCCACGGCAGAAAAAAATGTTGGCACTACAAAATTTGATCATCGAACTTATAGTAATAGAATATGCAATTTATTGAGTTTAATAAAGTCTATTTAAAGGTTTGTTGGGGATCGATCGATGGATGGCGTAAGTAAAAAGGAAATTTCATTCAAGCTTAATGTGAACTGCTGTAACCAAGGGATTGGCGGGGGTGAAGTTTCTGGATCCTCCAAGGTGTAAGGGACCAAGAGGTTGATTGAACTAAGAAGGGACAAGTTTACAATAAATCCGAAAGTTCCCTTAGAAGAAAAATAAGGATAAAGGGAATTTTATCAATGTTGCTGTTTAACCCCATAAAAGATTAAATATTTCTAATTAAAAAGACTGATGATGAAGATCAAACTTTGGAAACTATAGTCTCTAATAAATAAATTATCATTTCATTTATTTATTTCTTATATTTGTAGGTATATGATTATTTGTATCAAGCTGGTGACAGGCTCATTGATTTCTCTTTATTAATCAACAACTCTGCTACTTTTGGCAAAACAAAATGTTTTAATTTAAGATTAGAACTTTTATAAATAAACCATATTTATGCACTGATTAATATATTATTTTATTTATCTAAAACTTAAACGAATTACACGACGTTATGACACACCACATCTTTCACGTTTTCATGTATAAATTGCCATGGCAACTTACAGTTGAAAATGATCGAAACGTTATATATTTATGTATGTTGATAAATATATTAAACAGTACATGAAGTGGTTTATTACAAAAAAGTTTTAATAAACTGTTCAACTACTAAAGTTTTAATAAAATAGATATACTAGAATTTTTTAAAAATAACTTCAATATTTAACCTCGAGATTATAAAAAAATGACATATGGTATCCCTCAAGTTATTTAATCTAGTATTATGATTTTTTCTCCAAAAGTTTGTAGATAGAATTTAATTATTTATTCCAAATTCTAATGAATTTGCCTCATTAAAAATGTAAAATTTCACATAGGATAAGTAAAAAATGTCCCATTGGCAGAGGCTTAACCCGACTTATAATGATAAATAAACGTTTTAATTTATTTTCTAGATTATTTTCCAAAACAGGAAATGCCCTCTAGACTCTTTCATTTAGCATAATCTCTTGTTCTTTGATGATAGCTGAAATTTCCTCTCTTACATGATTATCTAACATTTCCTTTCATTATTAAAAAATATCTTACACTTTTAAAGGGTATATTGTCGCCTTATAGTTGTAAAACCTGCTAACTTACAACAAGGATATTTTACAGGGCAGAGAAAAAACAAACAAAATTTAATATTGTTGTTATGGAAGAAACTATTTTACACATTTTTTTTCTACAACTTACGATCGTAATTTTAAGTAGCAGTTTTACTTGGAGGATGCTGCATCTCTTTTTTCTTTCAAACGGTATTAATATCTCATATATGATAAAAAATGGATTTAGCAGGTTTACACCCTAAGGCGTCGATATCCGTTTTTTTTTTTTTTTTTTTACTTAAATCTTAAGTATGAGTATTTAATGGAATTCCGAGAATAGCACATTTTTAAGTGAATTTTATACTTTACAATTAAGAATTGAAATTATACGTATAGTTAAGTATTTATATATAGAGTTCAAGTTTTTAACAAAAAAAAAATGTTTGATTATAAAAAATTTGAAAATTCTACCGGAAGTAATTGCCTATTACCTAAATATTAAATTTACTTCAGAAAAATTAAATTAAAAGCCAATATCAAATATCTTAGTAGATATGTTTAATTTTGATCCCAGAAGAGTTAGATTATTAACTTGAAGAAGGAAGAGATTTCACGAACCCTTCAAGATGCAAATCCTCTCTTAATCCTAAAAACTAATAATTCTTAGGTTTACATAATCTCTTAAAAATGTAAAAGGGTGGAATTAATGAAACGTCAAATAAAGGCTGTTTCAAGATAACCTTTTAAAATCAAGGAGTATGAAAAAAGAAAAAAATAGATAATGCTCATATATTGACGTTTTTGAAGATAAATTTTGAAAAACCAAAACATAAAGAGTAAATGTCATAATATATGGGGGTTCTATTTAAAATTTTTTAATACGATCTTAATTATAATATAAACCAACTAATTTAAATATGAAATTTTGTTTTGGAATTCTGATAATAGATTTCCAAAATTATTTACAAACATTTCGTATAAGATTACGCCAAATTTATCTCTACGACTACAATCCCATTTAGCGCAATAGTTCTCGGAATTTTTTTTTTTTTTTTTTTTTTTTTTTATTAAACCAATTATTTTACATTAATTAATGTATACCTTGTATTTTAGCTTCGATTTCGGAGATTGCTTCTCCACCATCAAGTGTCCTTATTAATCTTTAGTCCTTGTTTTTAATAAGAGGAAAAATCTAAATAGATAAAAAACCTCTTTTCCGATAATTATTTCAATTCCATTATTCCCCAATCAAATCGATTGGTATCTCTCCCCCTCTCTCCCTCCTCAATAGTTCTCGGAATATCTATTAAATTTATTATAAGTATATGATATATACATTCCAACTATGAGATTTTAAGAATAATTATCTATATCGCAAGAATTTTAAAACAAATTTTCCAGCAATATGCTTAAGTGTATAATAGGGGAGCCGAATGTTTAGAAGGACATTATATTATTCTAAAAAAATCACCAGAATATTTATACGGAAATTGTGAGGTCATTCAAAGAATAATCCAATGTACAGAAAAGATATTCTTAGAACCTAAATAAATTTTTCTTGTGCTGGATGAGATACTCCTCCATAATATCTATATTCTATAATAATGTAAAAAAGAAAGAAGGAATTTCTCACCATTTGCGATAGGCACTTGTCAAATCCAATCCTTATTCCGACGAGTCTTTTGGCCGACTGAAATGATCGAGTTGGTTTCGAGAGTGTGTTTAGCTCTTGGCTCCGCCTACTCGTTTCCATTGGCTGGAGAAAATTTAAGCAGGGGTTGAATACACTTGGGGCGTGGCTTAGGCTCTATCGATCCTAAGGACATTTGAAAGGATATTCTCATCTCTATTAACTACTAAAATAAATTCTATTTAGAGAAATCTAATTGAAAAATGTAAATAAAGCAGCAGGAATTGCTCCACGTATAGTTCGGGTGATCGGTTCTGTCAATATCCCGGACTATTTGAAACCAGGTTAATAGAGGAATGATTAATTTTTCAATCACTAAAAGATCGAATTACTATTACAAGCTAGTTTAGTCTTAGCTAATCTCTGAAAGATTTTTTGTATGCTTTACATACATTGCAAAGGGTCCCCACTTATGATCACTTTATGGATTTTGATAGAAAAATAAAATTTGGAGGAATGATTAATTTTTCAATCCCTAAAAGATCGAATTACTATTACAAGCTAGTTTAGTCTTAGCTAATCTCTGAAAGATTTTTTGTATGCTTTACATACATTGCAAAGGGTCCCCACTTATGATCACTTTATGGATTTTGATAGAAAAATAAAATTTAATTTTCTTGAAAATTTTAATATTATTTTAATTAGTATTTCATATAGAGATGAATGGATATAATTTCATTGAAATATCTCACAAATAATTACTTTTTTAAAGCTTCGAAAAAGCAGAAAAGTAGGTAAGGGTCCCCCTTATCAACACTTTATGAATTTTGATAGAAAAATAAAATTTAATTTTCCTGGAAATTTTACTCTTATTTTAATTAGTATTTCATATAGAGATGAATAGAAATAATTTCATTGAAATATCTTAAAAATTGTTACTTTTTTCAACCTTCGAAAAAGCAGAAAAGTCTGTAAGGTTCCCCCTAATGAAAACTTTATGGATTTTTATATGGATATAAGATATGTTTATGACACTGTGTTGATTGCTAACAATATGTGTGATATTCAAGGATTAATTGATGTGTTAGGAAAATACACTACAAATATGGATCTTAACATCAATAACAAAAAAACGAAATATATGATACTGACTCGTAATCCGGAAAACTTTAGAACCCCAGAATTTCATCCAATGGTTTATTGAAAAAAAGAGTGAGTAAATTTAAATATCTCGGGGCGTGGCTTTGTGAGGATTGGACATCAGATCTGTAGATAAAATGTCCAATAGAAAATGTCCGGAGTGCTTTCAAGAAGTTCAAGAACGTTATGACAAACTCGGAAACTCACCCCTCCACCCGATCATCTGTAAAATGTAAAATAAACGTTTTCATTTATTTTTCCATTTTTATTTTGAAGAAATATTTACTAATTCTTTTTTTATAAAAAAATTAGTGAAGGAGATTTTTCTATAATATCTGTTTCTTTTGTTTATATTATGTGTCTTTTAGAAATTAAACAAATAGAAAAGAGAGAAAAGCAAAATTAAATGTTTAATAGAACAAATGACCAGATGATAAGACCAGACAAGGGTTGACCCGGGAAACCGGAAACATGCACCCCCTTTGCCCATACATGTCACATCATTATCAATCAACCACTTGGTCACCATTTGGACGCTTTTCTGATAAAGATACCAAACAAGAACCCTCCTAGTTATATTTCACAAACGAGACCAATTAATTAACATGTCCTTTTTGTCGACAAATTCATTCAAATTGCATAGTGCTTGGCATTTAAAACTTGGCTAATCTTCAGAACATAATCGGTTAAACTTACATAAGTTAATATAGAATATTCTATCGTGTTTACTGCGTACCTGATGACTAAGATATTTCACATTAATGACAATTCAACAATAAAATAAAATTATTGTTTTAGAATGTATTGTTACAATTTAATAAGCTAATTAAGTCCGGGTCAAACCGGACTCTCTGTGGTTCACCGTAGAACCGTTTCTGTCATTCCTTGTACTATAGACACTACAAACTTGTTTGTTCAGACGATTTTGAATCAATATTCTTTTTTTTATGATATTGATGTGAGAAAGGAGATACACCAGAAGGTGCATCCCCTAAAGGCCTGTATGGGATGGCCCCTCCATCGTGAAAAGAACAGAGTAGAAGGAAAGAAGCCGGGATCACGAGCCAAAACTCAGAAAGTTAGATACAATCCAATTTACTAAGTTTTTTAAGGGCTTCGAGCAGTGGTAAATTCTCCGCGCGATAAATTAGGTTAAATTTATCTCTCACTTATTTTTTATTAACAGACCCTATACTTACAGAAAAAAATGTCTGGGTATAGCCGGGAATCGAACCCGAGACCTCCGGGTTGCCACCCAGAAATGCTGACCATTACACCAGGGAGGCGGACGTTCCCCCCTAAAGTCTTATTTGTAGATAACACGGCCTTTTCGAAAGCTCAACATTTGTTCGCTGTCTTATTGGATAAGAATCTTACCAACAATTTGGCCAAATCGTTTATCCCTATGACCTCTAGAGATTGGAACTCGCTCCTCTACCTATAACCTTCAACTGCTTCTCGCATTCAAAAGTACATTCGACTCCGACCCAGTTCCTAAAAACCCCTCCTCTTCTTATTCTTCCCGTATAGAAATAAATAGATTTTCGAAATATGTTTTTTATATATTTTTGAAAATATATTTAAAATATAAAATTTTTGTGTTAAATTTAAATAAAGTTTATGTTTTCTATATATTCTTAAAATAAAATTATTTTTACGTCACTCTAAGATAAATTTTATATAAATTGAATACAAAAATTTTATATTTTTAATATATTTTAAACAATATATAAAAAACATATTTCGAAAATCTATTTATTTCCATACGGGTTGTCGCGATGGAGAGGGCATCCAGGTCTTTTATGGCTGAATCTTCTTGGTATAAAACTCTTTCTCCCATCACTATCATTAAAAAAAAACTTTTTTGCCTACCGAGGGTTCGGAATTTCATAACAGACATTCAGAAGCCAATAAGCGAGGTTAAGTCGATAAAAGAACATTTGATAAAATTTACGTTTTTTAAACCGAATAGGAAAACAAATTCAGAAGAAAGAAAAAGAAGACCTATTGAGAAAAACAAAAACATTGAATTACATATTTTCTACTGAAAACAAAAACTTAATTTTTTATTAAGAAATGAATTTATTTTATTTATGGATGAATCTAAGATTTTAATAGAAATATTTTTACATCCCTACTAAAAATAATAGATTCGTTCCTAAATAAAATAAATTTATTCATTTCTTAATATTATTGTTGTTAAATAACCTGGATTGAGTTTTGAAAAAATTTCGCTCTTTTTTTCAAAAAATAACACAAAAAAAAGATGATTAATTCTTTACATTAATTATTTAATTTTTTATATTAAAATTTATTAAATTTAGAAATTTTGGATTCTAAAAGCAACGCATATATTATTAGTCTGAATGACATGTCTTTGCTCCGTGGGTAGTCAATTCTTCGGACCGCCTAGAAGTCAGCCAGTAGGCAAAAAATTATTACTTCTGGAAAAAAACAAATTAATACAAGAGTTAATAAGATGACGTGTGCTGATGTGGCCATCCACTTGACTTTACCATACAACCTGGCCCCTGAAATTATTTATAATCATGTAGGGGGGGGGGGTTATTTTTGCATTTTTATACTTCTGGTGTCACACTGATTATGTATAGAAAATTTGGTTGGGTTTGGTAAATGGCCAAGATTTTCATTTTTTGACCCTACATCCCCCCCCCCATTTCGGGCGGTTAGTTTTTGCATTTTTAGACTTCTGGGGGTCCACTGATTATGTATATATACAAAATTTGGTTGAGTTTGCTCAAACGGCATAGATTTTTAATTTTTAACCCCCCCCCTCCGCCCCTTAATTTTGGGTCGATATGCACCAAAATTTAATCAGCTCTTAATCTCAATGGACCAAAACTACGTGTGAAATTTGGTAACGCACAGACTAACTAACAGACATTTTGACAAAACAATTATTAACTCGAAAAATATAATTTTTTCGATGTTTACTTATTAGAGCTTTTTTATAGAACGAAATGCCATGGTTTCGCTCAATTTTTCTAATCAAAATAGTTTCAGCCGTTTTTGAGATATTTTGAAAAAAAGAATGAAAAAAAAACACTTTTTTCATGCACTATTACAATACTTGACCATAACCTGTATGGTAAAGTAAAAATGGATAGGATTAGGTCAAGGCCATGGTCCTTTTAGTAAAAGAATCAAGAGCTTGCGTGGGCAGGGGCGCTAACCCTAAAGTAAGTCCTTCCCTATAACAGTCATAAGCAAGGACTTATCTACCCGCTACCCTGATATAAATTTCCAAATGTCATTGAAAATGTACAATTCTAATTTATATTGTATTTTTTAGATTTTTTCTTTCAAATTCAGTCAATGATATTATTTTCAAAAATAATATTTTTTTTTAGTTATCCAAAAACTAAAAATTAAGTAAATATTTAATTTTAGAATTCATTGGTAAAGTTTTAGATTAATCATCGGTACTGAATTTTTCTCGCAAACATAAACAAAATTTTCTCGAATTTGAAATACCTACACCAGGGCTGTCCAACCTGTGGCCCAGCACTGCAATGACTGTGACCCAACATAAAATCATAAACTTTCTTAAAACATTGAGATTTATATGTAGAGATATATTTATTTCATTTTTCGAAATTTGAATGTACATTTGTATAATACGTGAAGTTTTTTTCAAAAATAAAATTCACTAAAAGCAAAATTATAAGTTCAACTATATAAAATAAAAAAATAATGAAGTTTCGAATATTTAAAAATTATCCTTCTTCTCATATTTTCATTTTCTAAAATGTTTATTATTTCAGTAATTTATATGCTATAACACTAACCAAGTCTATAGTTATCATTCTAGTACAAGAGGAGAGAAGAAATCAGGGTTTTCTAGAACAATCACAATTAATTGGTAATTTCTCTCCTGGTCAATAACTTGTCAGGACTTGTCTTTTAGATTTTTCCAAGTTCTTGCATGTCAATAGATAATGGATAGTCAGCGATTATTATATCCGTGACCCTTTTAAAAAATAAATTATCATCCCTCATTTCCTTCTTTAATCCCATTCGATTTAAACCAGGATCCAATATAAAGATATAAAATTCCTTAAAATATTGAGATTTATATGTAGATACTGGAAAACACACAACAATTTGGCCTGATAATTTTTTTCTCTAAAATAAGAAAAATCTACTGTGAAGTTTTCGAAAAATCATTTTAAATTTTTAATCTGGAACTAGATTTCAAAATTTACGAAAAAATAATCATCATTTTGCTCTATTTCCGACTCCATTTTAATTAGAAATAAATTTTCTCTTTGCAAACTTTTTGATTGAATCTTCTAGAACAACAATTAGATACCAATCTGAAAGAAAAATTGAATATTTTCTCTTTATTAGAATTTTATATTAATTATCTAGCAAGGAAAAAATATAAACAAATACTAATACATAATATCAGTTTTTGTAAGGAAGTAGGTATGTATTTATATATACGAGAAGCTATTTAAAAGTATAAAATTTACGAAAAGTAAGATTAGAAGCTCACTATCAGCTAAAAAAAATAATAAAGTTCTTATTTCTACATTATTAACTCTCTATTTATTTATTTATTTATTTATTCTGTTTTGAATAACAAATATCAATAGAATTATAATATTTTAACCGCAGTCCGAGACAATTTTCTTACTTCTAATGTGGCCCATGTAACCCAAAAGGTTGGACCTACACCATATTTAGAACATAGGCTAATAAATATTTTTGTAGGCTTTCTGTAATAAAAACTAGGCAAGATTGATTTAAGCGGATTTTAGGCATTTTATAAATAAAGAAGATTCAATTCTATCTTTATGCGGAAATATTTATAATATTAAAATACAATAATATCGTTCCCAAAAAATAAGCTTCGAAACAATTGGAATTGAGGTAATAATGTATATAAAAATAAAATCAATGTAATTTCAAAATATCTGAGACTTGTATTTGGTGGGCCAACAATAAATATTTCCGCATAAAGATAGATTTGAATCTTCTTTATTTCTAAAAAGCCTAATATCCGCTTACTTTGGCAAGTAAACTCTCTTAAAATCCCTGTATATTTCTGTAATGAGCCTATAGACCTTTATGTTAATTAAAAAATCTGCATTAGTTTGCATTGCGGGGAAGTTATTTTTGCCATTGTATTATTTATCTACATTGCCAGTCAATAGATTGAAGACCTGATCTATTTTATGTTTTCGAAGAAAATTTTATCTAATTTCAAATTACTAATTTATTAAAATTCGGTTTGTTTCAATTCATGGGTCCCGCCATGGCCTTAGCCAGCGAGGAGAAGGGGGACGATGTAACACATCGAAATTTTATTAAAACATTGAATAAAAATGTAATAAATAAATACTCTGATAAAAAAAACTATCTGGCCATCAGAGAGGTCATATCTCCTACTCTAGGAGTATATCAATACTCCCTAACTCTCGATTAGTGGGTATCTACGCCCCCCCCCCCCGAAAATTACTTAACTCTCCTGAAATTTTTCTGGCTACGATCTTGGGTCTTCTCGACCAACTTTCACAGAAAATATGGGGTCGGACCTAAAATGTTTATGCACCACTGCACTCTACTATCCTATATGTATCTAACTACACTGTATAGTGTATAACAGTGAAACCCCTCAAATCCGAACTAATTGGGGCTGTAGCCTGTTCGGATTTCAATTTGTTCGGATTAGCCGAAAGCTGGTGGTTTGGATATCTTATTGAAGAAAATGGTTCTCTTTCTATCCTTGAGAAGCTGAAGAAAGTTACAATAAAAGACGTTATTTACTGGGTTGCAGAATCGTGGCAAAATATAAGTGTGAACTTATAAGCTGCGGAGATCTTGGAAGAAGCTTTGGCCTAGCCTCGAGTTCAAGAAAACACCTATTCAAACTTTAATTTGTCAAAAAAAACTCGTTTGGATTTCCCGGGATTCGGATTTGAGGGGTTTCACTGTATATTCTTATATAAATAATTTTACTATAAAAAATGCCAAGTCCGCCCTGAAAACTTTTTAATAATACTACATACCAGTATTGTAATCTTACAACATATTTTTTACTCTTAGTTATCTATCTAATTAATACAATAAAAAAATTATTATTTTTTTGTATTTTTGCAATGAGTTAATGTGATTTTATCAATATAATAATAATTTGTTTTTACTTTATGCAATCTTGTAAATATCCTATCTATTCGTATTCTAAGCATATAGTATATAAATTTATAACGTTTTTTAACATAGTGTAAAATATTTAAGTATATTTAATTATTTAACCATGGTAAAATTTATGTTTGTAAATTAATTAATGCTATAACATTAATTAATAATCAATCTAATCTTAGAAAAAAAGTATACAAATCTCCATAACGTTGTAAAATACTAATTATATCCCCATCGTTAATTTAAACTTTTAATCCTGATTTCTGAATATTTTTTTTTGTTGTATTTTTTATTCATCAGGCTTGTTGAAGGAAATCCCGCTCTAGTAGGAGGGGCTAATATCAATCTGTAAGTGTGTGTGTTATCAGCAACGCGCAGCCGAGGGTGGCTTCAACCCCCACGCAGAAGCAACAGCCGAGTCAAAGGGGAGAGCGAGCAAGTGGGGGAAAATTCAATTTGGCTTCCGTTATCACCAAAATGCAGACAAACATTGAATTTTAAACCGATAATTTATACTTCAACAGGTATAAAATGAAATCGAGCCTGATTTATTAGTTCACAATAAATGTATTGAAAAATTTATTAACAATCTATCTCAAGATTAGGGAAAGTTTTTGAGACTGTAAAATACAATAGGATTGGTGGATTTTTTAAGCTACCTCGCAATTTTATTGTCGGTTCAAAAGCTGTAAAAAGAAAACCTACCAACAAATACTCTTTTATTATAATAGATTCCTATAGGAATCATCTTTTCATTTATTCCTGGACTGCCTTCAGCTCAGTCCCCAATCTACCTTTTTCGCCGCCATGGGGAAAAATGATTTTCGCCGGCCTTTATACCGGGTGAGTTTTTTATCTTGAGTCAGTCTTATAGCTCAAAAACAGTTCAATATATCAAAAATTTTTTTCAAATAAAAGTTTATTTATATCGAGGGGGGAACTAAACTACGCTATTGTTTGTCGACGTAGAACAAGCTTTCAAGGGTATTTCAAGATCAACTTCTGTTTTTTAAATGGAAACCTATATTTTTCTTTAAGTCACCTTATTCTACAAAAAAAATTGATCAACTTTCATAAGAACTATTTTTTATACGACATCAAATAAACAAAATACATGAATCAATTAGATCTCAAAAAAATCTTAATAATTATTTTTAACAATTATTTAACTTAATTATCAAATAATAATGATTAAATAATTAATTATTAAATTGAAAAGTCACAACAATGAAAATAAGGGTTTATTATGATATTAAAACTTCCTTATACTCAGATTTAAGAGATTATTTTCTACTTAATAGATCTATTTAAAATTCTTGAGTTTAAAAAAGTTTATTTCTCGTGTCAATCCAGTAGATAGTTATATTGTATTACTATAATAAAAATGTAGTATTTTTTTTGAAGACAGAATTAAAATGGTCATAATTTATGGTGAATGTGGAAGAAGTGTTATGGGGCTGCCATTGAAATGAATGCCGAGCGTTTTCCTGATAGGAATACAGCCTCACAAGCTTTATTTTATCGTGTTGTAAATCTGTTAAAAAAATAAGGAAATTGGAACTTGAATTCATCCAGAAGACTTGCGATACATCTCTGGAATGTCACAGAACATAGTCGGATAATTATTAAATTATTAATTATTATTAAATTATTTATTTAATAATTAAATATTTGATCATTATTATTTAATAATTAAGTTCAATAATTGTTAAGAATATTTATTATTTGGATTTTTTTGAGATCTAATTGATTTAGTATTTTGTTTATTTGATGTATAAAAAAATAGTTCTTATGAAAGTTGTTCAGTTTTTTTTTGTGAATTTAGGCAATGTAAAGAAATAAATAGGTCTCCATTTAAAAAACAGAAGTTGACCTTAAAATACCCTTGTAAAATAAGCTTGTTCTAGGTCGACAAAAAATAGCGTAGTTTAGTTTCCCCTTCGATATAAATAAACTTTTATTTGAAACTTTTTTTGATACAATGAACTGTTTTTGAGTCATAAGACTGTCTCAAGATAAATAAACTCACCCGGCATATGATGTATTTTGAAAGATAATTTTTGTAGTTATTTTTATAATGTAAAAACATTAAAAAAAATATTTTACAAACATTTTTACAATTTTCATTTCAAAAAAGTACAAAAGACAATGTACATAATTAAATCTTTTTACAATAAACGGGCAAAAATTTTATATTTATTTATTTATATGCTAGCCTCCTCTAATCTCCTTCCAACCACCGACCCTATCCTTTTCCCCTAGATCCACCTCCAATCATCATTCACCCCGCCAACTCTATACATGTCCTCTGGACTCTCTCCTCTTCCTCTATTTCTGATCACCCTCTGAATCCCAGGAATTCGGATGGAGGATTAAAATTTGTGGACCTCATCCCATTAGAAAGTACATCTATCAAGAGAAAAAAATTTCATTTTTGTCGCGCATGGATTCCATGCACAAATTTTTTTTTATTTAATTCTTAATCCAAATAAAAATCTACCTTTTTACCTGAATTTTAAGTTAAAAATAATATTAATATATCGCTTTTAACTGAAACAAAAAATTACCGAGTTTAGCTCGGTGTTCCAAGTACTATATATAATTAAAACATGAAAGATGTTTTATAATTTTTTATTTGTTTTTATAAATTGCCCTCCCAAATCTGTGGCTCTAGGCAAATGCCCTGAGATCATCTGGGCCTGCTTCTAATAAATTCTCCCAAAAATTAATACCACAAAAAGTTTAAGAATAAAAGAAAAATTATATTATAGGAAATTATTAAGATGATTGATGAATTTTAGTTTTTGCTCGAATGGTTAGTTAGAAGGATGGTCGCCGGGCTTTGGATTCGAGGAGATCTTCAGAGATTAGAATCTCTTTTGTTGGCGTGAAGCCGAAAATGCAATTTTAAAAATAAGAATTCGCACGAAGGCAGTAGAAATTTAATTTAATAAAATCATCGCACAAAGCCCGCATTTGTTATCTTTTCGTTACAATTTCTTCGCGAACTTTAAACACAACGTGTATAAGATTACTTCTTCGCTTCAGAGAGCCAGAACATAGAGACAGGATGCCTCCCTATTAAATCTTTCACAGGCAATTGCATTGGAGAGTCGACCCCTTAACGCTTTGACTCGGGTTCAGAGCTGATTTTCAGTCGAGAGGCTTGCTATCTTTATAAGCTTGGCTGCTCTAATTAGCGATTAACTGCTTGGTTAATTGGCCACGCCTCACGGGGTGACGTATGCGTAAATATTCGCGTTTCGCGGCTCGTTATTATTAAAGGGGCGTGTCCCTGCAGTCTGTTCGCCGGTCGATCGAAAGGTCCCGACCGGTAAACACCAAACCGCCTTTCTCAAGGTGAAAATGAATCTTTATTTTTAAAAAACATTTTATATTGAAAAGAGTAGAGAATAAAATTCTATAATATGTTCTTTTATGTAGATTTTTTGGCTGTTTGCGGTATAATTTGTGGCTAATGGAAAAATCACTAAAACTGAATTGACACTCTTGAGCACGTCTCTTCGGCATGGCTATCAATTTCTCACGGTCTTTTCCCCCCATCGCGCCCCCTAATCCCCTTATCATATGTATGAATGACCTTTTAATGTTCCCACAAATCGGCCCTTTCCCTTCTATTCTTTGAGACCCCAGGGGGTGTCGATTCACGTGTTGGGGTGCGACACGTGCCAGACAGCCTCTCAAAATGACTTTGAGGCCAGCCAATCACTTCCTTTCTAACAAAAACCAATTGCCAATTTTTTCCCTTTGGGCTTTTTTTTTAACTATTAAAATTGAACTAACAAAAACATTTTTTATTCGAATTTTTACTATTAAGCTGTTTTATTCGAATCTCCATTCGGATTTAAAATTTATTCTAAGATTAATCTTTTTAACTTTTATGGGTAACTAGGTATTGAAAAAGAGTTGTTAAAAAATAATATTTTTTATGCCATTGCAATATAATAGCATATTAAGATTAAAAACGTTATATACTGACTTGAGTTTAAAAATTGAAACATGGGTTTGTCATTTTTATAAATGGTAAATATCCTTTATAATTATAAGGAAAAATGAATTTTAATTGAAAAGATTTAGTTTGTTGATTCCAGCAGAGTTGATGATTCATAAGGAGAAATCAATGAAGTTGTCCTTCTGCTTAATGCAAATAAACATATTTATATACATGAACATGAATTTAGGTCATTTATCAAATATTTTAATAGATATGTTTATATTGCAAGTAGGAGGGTCTTGTCCCCTCGGGAGTCGAACCCAAGCACTAGTAAGCTTTCCGGGCAACTAGTCAGAACCTTGAGACCACGACCTCCATATATATTTATTTATTTATGATGCTCTAAGGCGATTCGACTCATAGAGCAGGTAACAAAATAGAAGTATAAGAGATAATTCGAGTACAACTAAAAATAGTAAAAATATAACCCTGACATTTTTGAAGAACAACTTAGAATATAATAGATCGGATAGCATACATATATTGGGAAAATATATAGGTATGTATATTTATAAATTACTTGCTAGTCACTATAGTTTCGAAGGTTTTTTTTAATTAGAAATATTCTGTTATTTCTCATGGGTTCAAATTCCCGATTGGATGTGGCATATTCATTTTGTTGTAATAATAAGCTGGTCACACAATGATGAAGGTTAAACCTTCAAAACTATATACCGGGTGAGTTTTTTATATTGAGACAGCCTAATAACTCAAAAACAGTGCATTATATGAAAAAAAAGTTTCAAATAAATGTTTATTTATATCAAGGGGAAACTAAACTACGCTATTTTTGTCTACCTAGAACAAGCTTTCAAGGGTATTTCGAGGTCAAGTTCTGTTTTTTAAATCGGAAATCTATATGTTTCTGTACATATTCTGAATCTAAAAAAAAACTGAACAACTTTTATTAAAACTATTTTTTATACGACATCAAATAATAAAAAATATTAAATCAATTAGAACTCAAAAAAATTCTAATAATTATTTTTAACTATCATTTAATTTAATTATCAAATAATAATGATTAAATATTTAAGTATTAAATAAATAATTTAATAATTTTGCCACACTGTTCTGAGATATACCAGAGTGTATCGCAAGTCTTCTGGATGAATTCCAGTTCCAATTTCCTTATTTTGGCTTGTACCAATTTCTTCGTAGTCTTTAATATTTCTTTTTTTAACATATTTACAACACGATAAAATGAAGCTTGGGAGGGTGTATTTCTATTAGGAAAACGCTCGGCATCCGTTTCAATGGCAGCCCCATAACACTTCTTCCACATTCACCATAAATTAAGACCATTTCAATTCTGTCTTCAACAAAAAATGCTCTATTTTTATTATGGTAATACAATATAACTATCTCTGCATTGACACGAGAAATAAACTTTTTTAAACTCAAGAATTTTAAATAGTTCTATTAAGTAGAAAATAATAAAATCTGTGTACCTACGTATAATGAAGTTTTAAGATCATTATAAACACTTATTTTCAATGTTGTGACTTTTCGATTTAATAAATATTTATTTAATAATTAATCATTTAATCATTTTTATTTGATAATTAAGTTAAATGATTGTAAAAAAATAATTATTAGAGTTTTTTTGAGATCTAATTGATTTAATATTTTTTATTATTTGATGTCGTATAAAAAAATAGGTCTAATAAAAGTTGTTCAGTTTTTTTTTTTTTTTTGTACACATAGATTTCTATTTAAAAAACAGAACTTGACCTCAAAATAGCCTCGAAAGCTTGTTGTAGGTCGTCAAAAAATAGCGTAGTGTAGTTTCCCCTCTGATATAAATAATCTTTTATTTGAAACTTTTATCATTCATGAGTTATAAGACTATCTCACGATAAAAAACTAACGCGGTATACTATATATAGAAAATAATAAATTTTATTGATTCTTTTATATTTAAAATAAATACAAATCTTTTAAAAAACAATATTCTAAACGTTTAACAAACGTAAGGAGTAATGACTTTTACACTCACGAGTGAAAAAATAATTGAATATTGTAGCTCTAGTCCGAAATCGACCTTTTTAACTAATTCAAATTTTTTAGCACGTACCATGAAAGAAAATAATTGAATTATAAAATATAAATAATTAAAATCCCCAAAATTTAGTGTGAATTTGAACTTTATTTATGAAGTTGGTGCTCCTGTATTTAGGCAACATAATTCGCGCAGAAGAATGAAAGCTGCGTAAGAGCTAGGCAAGTCCAGGTTTGAAGAATTTCTACCTATATCAATGGTAATTTTCAAGTGAAAAAAAAGTTGTTGCTTAAGGGTTAGAAAGTAACACTCATCATCATTGAGTATACAGTCCTAAGACTGGTTTGATGCAACAATCCGTCTCCACTCGACTCTGTCCCCCGCCAGCTGTTTGACCTCTCTAAATGTCTGGCATCCCATATCCCCAATTATTTGGTTTAAATATTCTAATCTGGTTCTTCCCCTTCCCCTTTTCTTTCCCACCTCCCTCCCCCTCCAAGATATCCCTAAGTAGTCCCCCATGTCTCAGTGTATGCCCCATCATCTGGCCTCTTCTCTTCTTCAGACTCTTCCACAAGGTTCCTTCTTTCTCCGATTCTTCCAAGAACTTCTTCATTTGTAATTTTATCCATCTATTTGATATTCATCATTCTTCTGTAGCACTACATTTTGAAAGCCTCTAATCTCTTTCTCTAATTGTCCAGGTTTCACACCCGTACATGGCTATGCTCCATACATATGTCTTCAATAGCAACTTCCTGTTTTCTAAGCTGATTGAGGAGGAGCTTAGTAGTTTTTGTTTTGAAATAAACCCCATTTTTGCTTGGGCAATTCTTGATTTAATTTCGTTTTCGCTCCTCCCATCCCATATTATTTTACTTCCTAGGTAGAGGAATTCCTTAGCTCCTTAAGTAACACTAAAGAAATAATTTAATATAATATATTTTTTGTAATATTGTCTATATTCAAAATATTTAATTTCTTTGGTGTTGCTTTCTAAACATTAAATAAAGCAACTTTATTTGTTTCTTTTTTAACCGACTTCAAAAAAGAAAGAGGTTCTCAATTCGACTGAATTTTTTTTTGTGTCTATGTTACCTGATATCTTTGCCAATTGTAAACCGATTTTGATGATTTTTTTGCATTGGGTTCAGTCTAGTTTCCGATTGGTCCCGTTTTTTCATTGGTATTGGACCTTTTTTGCTATGTTTGTTTATGCATAGCTTCTTTGTTTATTAACCGATTTCGACGATTCTTTTTATATTGGAAACAGGGTACCTTAGGGGTGGTTCAATATTAATTTAGTCAAGTTCTGATGATATGATCAATGACGAATTAACGTAAATATCCAATTCTTATGAGCAAATCATCGTAATTATAATAAATAAAATCTTCTATGAAAAAAATCAATCTTAAAACGTTCATTTAAAACCCGCAAACGTTTCTAGAGAATTTCTATATTTATGAATTTAATTTTATTATCATTTTCTGATTCATTCGCCCGACCATTTATCTTACAAGATGCATGCAAGGTATTATATTATTAAGTCACTATTAATAACATCACTAAAAAGAGAAAAATAAAAATAATTTTTATAAAAAAAAAACATACTTCAAAAAACTTAAATGCAACAAATAAAATAAAAAAAATAAAATAAAGAACACTAAAAGGTATAAAATAATACTCTAATTTAGTTACAACTAAACGACGAAATATTTACATGAAATCACTTTTTGAAGTCGGTGCTAAACAAACTATATAAGCGAGCGTACCCGCCAATCGTACTAAGTAAAATCCGTCGAGTTTGATTCATAAAATGTATATGTTTGGCACCGACTTCAAAAAGTGATTTCATGTTAATATTTCGTCGTTTAGTTGTAACTAAATTAGATTATTATTTTATACCTTTTAGTGTATTTTATTATATTTTTGAGTTTTATTATTTTATTTGTTGCATTTAATTTTTTTGAAGTCGGTTTTATTCTTTTTTATAAAAATTATTTTTTTCACTGAAAAAATTACATTGATAAAGGGAGCAATTCTTCCGAAATATCTGGTTTATTGAAACGTTTTGAGGATTGTTTTTTAAAGATTTGTCTTTATATATATATATGTTGCAGTAATAACTAGTTTTTAGTAAGAACGGATACTTACTAGTTAAAACACGTTTCACTGAATACCTTTGTGGCAACTAGAATTTACTGATGTTGGTGAGTTTGGTTCAAAAGTCTAAAATCTTCATTTTTGATCTCCCGCCTCATTTTGGGTGTTTATTTTCAAAAATTTTTAAACGAAAAGATTAAAAATTAGAAGCAAAGTTGTAGAGGATGTAATTTTTGTAATTATCGTTTAAAAAACGGGTTTTTACTGCAAGACATATATTAGGGTGCTCCTTATTTTGGATATTTTCGAATATTTACGCTGACAGGGGCTCATATGGTTAGAAATAAATAACAAAAAATATCCCCCAAGTTTCAAGTCTCTATCTCAATTTTAACATGGGGTTTTTGGCATTGAACGATCAATTTTTTATTCCGGCCAAAGTAATGATTCAAAATTTTTGAAACTCTGTAGCCTTTATCCTTATAATACTAGCTATCCCTCAGAATTTTTACAGATTTTTAGCTATTATAATTTTGGAGTCTATTACTTACTAATACTAAGATTTAGCAGTATTTTATCTAGATATAACACCAAAATTATAATAGCTAAAAATCTGTAAAAATTCTGAAGGATAGCTACTATTATAAGAATAAAGTCTAGAGTTTCAAATTTTTTGAACAATTACTTTAGGTGGAATAAAAAATTGATCTTTCAATGCCAATGTTATTTAGATGAGAAACTTAATCGCTGTGTAGCACTCGGTTAAAATTGAGATAGAGACTTGAAACATGGGGATATTTTTTTTATTTATTTCTAGCCAAATGAGCCCCTGTCAGTGTAAATATTCGAAAATAACCAAAATAACAACCTCATTGATTTCTCCTTATAAATTCCCAATTAAATTCTACGATCCGTTCAATAGATAATAATTTGCTTTTGCCGAACATTCCGAATAAAATAACTTTTGATATAAATTATTATTTAGCTTAACGTGTTTTAATGTTTATTTATTATTTTTAGAATTTATTTAACAAAAAAATGTTCAAAAAAACAACTTAATGATAAAAGGATGATTTAGGTATGTATTTCTAAAATTTAATTCTGATTTATCTGTTGAACTGTTGAAAACTTTTCCCATGGTTTTTTATTAAAGACAATGAATTGCCAACAAGTATCTCTCTTCCGCCCACCACTTCATTTACATAATCTGTATTTATTTATTTATTTATCTAAATGATTATCCACTTGAATGGCCCTATTCACACTATACAAGTTAATAAATATTTTAAATTATGCTAATAAGTGCAAACAAATCCAAGAGGGTTGTTTCCAACCCCTATTGTGTGATTGTTTGACTTACTCTTGACGTCAAACGGATGGGGTGGATGAATTGACGGGTGGCATATAGATAGGGAGGGTTTATGTTCGGGGTGGAATAAATATAATCTTGAGGGCTAATTTGTAAAGAATTAATTCAATTACAATTTGATTTTCATATTAGACAATTGTATTCAAATTTATTTTTAGGAAAAATTATTATAAGCAAAAAGTAGGTACTTACTAAAAGTATTAAATAAAATTAAAGAGTTCAGGCAGCCAGAATAAAAAAAATACCTCTAAATTGACGGAGAATACAAGCTATACTGATTCACAATATCTAATAAATAATCCTTTTAAAAATAATTTCAAAAAAATTGTTTGTTTTTAAAGTTCTTGAGAATGTTGATATTTTTTTTTTTTTTTTTTTTTGAGGGGTAATTTTTTTAACTTTTTATTTTTAAGGTAGGTACATATTTAATTGGGAAAATGCTTTAATAATGTAATATTGAACTCCAAAATTTAATGGACGAAATGTTGCTTAAACAGTAAATAAGTGTTTTATTAAATTGTCATTTTTCCAATCATTCATATCGATCAAACTGAGGATACAGGATGATAATATTTAATTAAAAAAAACCGAAACGTTGCGCTAGCATGTCTGTCCCTAATAAAATGGAGACTGCAAAACGACTACTATATCAATTATTCAAAAATAATAGTGATAATAATAATTTATAAGAATTTTGCTGGCTTGGTGTGTACTGGATATATTAATTTTTATTGTTAAGGATAAATAAAAAAAGATAATAATAATAATAGTAAACTCATATATTATCAAAAGCTTACTTTTTTTGCTTGTTGCTGAAGACATGGAGGCCTCCACCTAAGGACGTTCCCTAATAAATCGATTTTCTTGCAATCCTAGTGAAACTTACAATACACATATTTATAAGTGTACTTTATACGTAGAAATTTTTTTCAATAGTCCTTGCAGCAGTAAATTTGTAAATATTGACCATTTAAATTTCCATATTTAACACACGAACCCTATCCCGAATGATGTTAAAGCGACTGTTTCATTAAATAACAATCTTAATTTTCTTGAAATTATTTTGAAAAACTGAGAATCATTAACTGAAGATATAACTAATATTTTTCCGTTAAAATAATTGTAGAAAGCGATATTCGTTTTGTCTAAAAAATGTTAAAAGTTAGGTATTTTCGATGGTTTTAATTTTTTCTCTCATGGTATGACAAGTTGACAACGTCGCACTAAAATCACTCAATTTTTCGATATCTAAAAAACTTTTGCAGCTGGAGCATTTGAGATTTTTAGCTAATTCTCTCAACCTAACTATACTGTTCTCATCTTGAATTTCGCATTGAGCTGTTTCATGAAGTGTTTTTTTTTTTATTCTTTGGCTTTTAGGGTAGGTAAGAATGTAATGTTGCCAGATCCGAGAAACTTTCTGCGCATGTGAGAGTAGGGGAAAGAGCGAACTGGATCTAAGCAATATTATAGGGAACGTCCTTACTAGAGTTTTCCACAACTATTTATTTATTTTTTCAACCAGTTCAGAAAAATTCAATTAAAACATGTACAAACGCTCACCCATCCAAAGACCATCTAAGTAAGATGCTTTATTCAAAACAATCTTTATTTTAAAATGTTCATGAGCTAAGTGAAAATATTTAGTTAGCCGGGAGAAGTAGTGTTATTATTATTCAAAAAGGAGATTGTTCTCTGCTTGATTCAAATAAACATATATGGTACATATACTATTATATAAAGAATATATGTAATTTATTTGTTAGAGACTAGTTTCGAGGGTTTTGCCTTATCATCAGTTTTGTTGATTAGAAAAAATATATTTAATATTTCTCATGGGTTAAAATACGTTGATTCAATGAGTCTCCAGCTTACTATTACAAAAAAACGAAAACATCAAATTAGGTAGTTCAACCCTTGAGATACAATATTTCTAATTAAAAAGACTGATGATGAAGGTTAAACCTTTAAAACTCTAGCTTTTAAGGAATTTGGTGTTGGTAATTGGTGAAACATTTTTTAAAATTATTGGATGAAAAATACTTGGTAGGTTTCACATTAAGAATGAAGATATTAAGAAGAAAATCTTAATGTGAAACTTACCAAGTATTTTTTATCCAATAACTTCAAAACTCTCTTTCTCTATCAAATAAATTATACTAGTATATATTCATTATACCTATGTGTATGTTTATTGGCATCAAGCAGAGGACAACTTGATTGATTTTTCTTTATGTGTATGACCGTTAGCTTAATTTATTCTAATTGAAAAAAATAAATAAATACCAATAATAACATCATAACATATTATTTTATTTTATTTAATAATTAACTCATATTTTAAAAAATTGTTGAGATCATAATAATATATTTTGCAAAAGTCAGGTACAAATCTACATATTACCATTAAACTTATTGAATAGATAATTTTGAGAAATAAACATGAATACACACACACATATGCCCAGCTTACACCCAAGCCTCTAAAACTACTTTGCTCCAGGGCGGAATGAAATTTGTTAAGTAGGTATAAATATGAAAAATTCTGATAAATGTCAATCGACAATTCAGCAAAATCGTGGGTGGATCAAGTGTGGTGTAAACCCATCGGGTGGCACCCAAAATCCCGACAAACCAAAATCTATTTGACAAGATTAACCTAATTAACACAAAAAGTATATAATTGAAATATCAGACAGAAAGAAAGAAATGCCATTCAAATTTGTTTGTTATCTATATAAATAAAAATGTACTGTTACGCTTAAGTGATACGTTGAAGGATCTCCGAAAGTTCTTCACCGATTTCTTTGAAATTTTCACACAACATTCCATTCAAATACACAAGTGTTTTTATATATAGTGTTTTATAGATATCACACCTGTGCCATGTAAATTTTTTCGAGGAAACAACACCAGCGCCTCTCTGGGGGTAAAAGCAAACAAACAAGATGGCCGATAATAGCTTTCTGGAAATCTTTCAATTGTCAATATTACTTTTGGTTAAGGGAACAATTTTGACAAGTAATATATAAGTCATTAATTAATTATAAACCTGGCCCAAAATTTAGATATACCAATCAGAGGACCAAACGGACATATGTTGCGAATATAGTTTCGATACATCCAGTGGTTTAGGCGTGAAGCATAAGAGTTAGTCACAGCCACGCGTGGTCGGGTCAGCTATTATCTATATAAATTTTAACCATAAAACGAGACGCTTCCCGCCAGGAGCTAGGTGACGCCGGGCCGAAGGCCCGGTCGTCAGCTAGTTTTAAAATAAAATTCGAAATATTGTTCGGTTTATGTGACTTAACTAAAAATTTTGATTTATTGTATGTTTAATACCATACAAATGCATTTTGTTGGTTCAATGCGTGTTTTCTTTCCATATATGGTTGTAATATTGTTTTTTTTCACATTTACACTTATTGAACACTTGTAGTTCAATTTTGCTGAATTCAAATTAATCACTTACACTAAAAATCAATAAGTACAAAATTAGTTGTAAAGCCAGATTTCGAAAAACAAAAAATATTGAAAATATTTAATAAACCACGACTGGTCAAAATATCCCGAATGTGTTGACCCACAACTAGATACCCAACACATTCTCCCTTGCCTTATTTCTCCTCTGTTGAGTCATTTCCCCTTTAATGTAACGAACATTTTCAAACAGAAACGTCGCTAAAGATTCACTTCAAAAATTATAATTATTCTTATTTATGCGTGGCCTTTGGAAATATTTATGTGGTCAATGTAGCCCGCCATGCAATTTGAGAAGGCCATTTGATAATTAGTAAGTTTGTAATTTGATATTTGACTTTTCTTCAATTTTGAATAATAGTAAGATGGCCCAACTTTAAACGCATCTTTGAGTCAAGCTCAGTCCGGAACGTATCGAGATTGAATGAAACCTGGGTGTAAACTAAATCACAGACAAGTACACATACAACATAATACATTCATACAGAGGAGTTAATACACTGTACATATTAATGAAAAATAAATACAGAGTACCATAAATTCCTATCTATTTAATTTTTGAAAACAGATAAGAACAACATCTTAAATTACGAATTTTTGATGGGTTATTCCTAACAGAATCTACATTCTGAGAAATAACGCACCCTATACATTTATGGCACAAATTTTATATACATTATATAATGAATAAAGATATGTTTTTTTCATTTGAATATATTTTTAACAAATTCAAAAAAAAATCATTAAACGATAATAATTTATAAAATTAAAAATATATCTAACAAATATGAAATTTATTTAAAAACCAAGAATATCACTGGCTGCATTTCATGCAGCAACATCATAAGGGTTGTGCAGAGAGTATAAATATTTTGAATTTCCTTTATCAATTAAAAGTATTTTTTAATTTAAACATTATTTCATTATTTTTTTAATAATAAGGTTGGAAGAAGGTGCAATACTTTTTACTTCATAAAATGATGAACCTTAAAAATATTCACAACAGTATCAAGGGATTTATTTTTTGTGTGGAGATTAGCTGTTTAAAAAGAACTAGTGGTATTGAGTGGATATTAATGAGGCAGTCCAAAAAAAAGAAGAAGATAATTTATACTTTATGTTGATTAATGTCCATTATAATTAGTAGATTAAAAATTCACAGTTCTTTGGACAATGAAACGTTGTACAAAAATTGAAGAAGAGCTTCAATAAAAAACATTGTCCAAAGAACTGTGAATTTTCAATCTAATAATTTATACTATCTTCTTATTCATAAACCGACGCTATTCCCATCTTCTTCAGGTCAATATATTATTGTTACTGCCACTGAAAGAGGAGGCAGAGGGGAATATCGTTGGATTTACTTCACTGACTTTTCAAAACCCTGAAGAAGGAAAGAATAGCCTCCGAAACGTCGGTTATTGATTAAAAATATATTAAATTGGAAGTTTTTGTGCCGAGGGTAGCAGAATTTTTATATATTGAAGGAGACAATAAAGAGTGTGTCTTCTGCTGGAATTATAAATTTTATTTATTTATAATCGTTATAACGATTATAACGATTATAACGATTATAAATAAATAAAATTTATAATTCCAGCAGAAAACACTCTTTTATTGTCTCCTTCAAAATAAAAAGATAGTATGAATTATCTCCTTCTTTTTTTGGACTGCCTCATCAATATCCACTCAATTTCACTTATCAGTCCGTCTCTAACTAATGTTATCTTCCAACATAATATAAATAAAGAATAAATTTATATCTATAAGAAAGGATTGAAAATTTTCATTTTTGAAATATGTATATTTCAAAAAAAAAATTTTTAAGATGTTTATAAATTTCTTATCAAAACGTAAATATATTAGAAAAGTAAGTAAAATATTTTAGATGGGGCTGCAGTTCTATCACCTCCACCCCTTCTGGATACGCTATGATTCAGATTTTAGTGTAATCATTAATATTAATCCATGTGAGAGATATCATGAGTTATCAAACTTGATGATACGAACCCTCTTAGAACAACTATAATCAAAATTTAAAGTTACTTTCTGTTAATGTCTACCGGGTTATTTTTTCGCATGATATCTAGCAATACTGAAAATCTAAGAAACATCTTATATTTGTTATTCAAGTATGCTGTAAGTACTCTGGTTTGTAAAGGTTGCTAGGAATTAGAAAAATGTACTGAGTTTTCTGAACCTATTTAGACAATTAAAATGTAAAATTTTTAGAATAATAATCAATATTCTATCAACATGTATTTTATCTCCCTAAACCTATTAGTTATCACAAATACTATAAACTATAGTAAGCACCATCCGCAGATTGAGCCACAAGTTATCCTATCACATATCCTAGCAAAAGACTGAGTCTGATAAAACAAAAATTGATGATAAATCAAACAATAAAACAATCTAATAGTACAAGAATAAAAAATAACAGCTACAACCATAAGAATTGAATTTCAAAATAAAATCACAATATAGAAAATATTCTATTGAACAATTTGTGGAATGAATTTGAAGTAAAAAAAAGTGTTTACAATTCTCGAATATAAAAGGCCAAGAAATTCATCAAAACGACACGGTAAATATAGGTATTTCACGCCACGAAATCAGAGTTCCTCCTGATAAGCGGGTCATAGGATCTAATTTGATAATGTGAAATATTCGTACTTTTAAAATGAATATTTTTTTAGAAATTATCACCTAATGAGATATAGGAATGAATTTGAAAAACAAAGTATTTTTTTTATTATTAGTATAATAAAAACTTCAAATAGTTTTATTAGTTGCAGTAAATCCCCGTTTTTAGTAAGAAAGGGTTCTTACTAGTTAAAATGCGTTTCACTGAATACCTTTCTGGCGACTAGAATTTACTGATGTTGGTTGAGTTTTGCCCAAAGGTCTAGATCTTCATTTTTGACCTTCCGCTTCATTTTGGGTGTTTATTTTCAAAATGTTTTAAACGAAAATGTCAAAAATTAGAAGGAAAGTTGTAGAGGATATAATTTTTGACATTTGAATCAAACTCAACCAACATCAGTAAATTCTAGTTGCCACAAAGGTATTCAGTGAAACGCGTTTAACTAGTAAGAACCCGTTCTTACTAAAAACGGGGTTTTACTTCAACATAAATAATTATTTCGCCAGTAGTTGACATTGTGTCAGTAGTTGGCTTTGATAGACATGACAAAAGGGATGACGCTATGATATAATGATCAATTTTTGATTATGAGAACCAGATTTCCTGTTTTAAATGTTGCCAACTATATATGTTTTTGAAGGTGTCAACTACTTGTAAACTTACTCTAGATTTATGGAAAACATTAATCAAACATTTTTTATTAAGTATTATCAACATTTTTTCATTACGCTTAACATGTCTTGCAAAATACAATAACTATTGAAAGGCAAATATGAGTATCAAAAGGGGCACAGCAAGGACACAACCCAGATAAACAGCCGTTCGTGGTTCACAAGTAGAAATTGCTACAAACTCTTCGTTCCATAATGTAGCATTTTGATTCGGTACAGGCACTTCAACAATCGCTGTTTCACTGGAGAAAAATCCCAATGGAAGAGAACACGATTCAGTCGAGTTAAGACATTGGGCCACCGGATATGAGACATCGTAGACTACTTTTTCGATATCAAAACGGGCGCCAATAAAGTTGGGCTGGACTTCGTTCTCCGATCCAAAAATGAAGAAGTAATAACCATTCGAGGGGATTCTTCAAATAAAAATAAAAATAAAATTATATTAAAAAATAAATAATTAAATATTGTAAGCACTAGCGTAGTTAATATAACCTGGGCCCCCCACCCCAAAAAAAATGTAGGTGCGTACTCTCCCCCAAACGCCCATATTTAGAATATTATATGTGTAATTAAATGAGTATTTTAAATAGAAATGAAAAAATATAATATTGTAAAAATATTTGGAAAAAAATATAAATATATATTTGCACCCTTCGTCAAGAGAGAAAATTTTACAAATGATCGAACTTATGAAAATGTTTTGACTTTGATAGAAAACTAAAATTTATTTACACGAAAATAAATCTTTTATTTAAATTATAATTTTATATAAAGATGAAAAAATATAATCTATCTAGAAAAATATATATTTTTTTTGTCTACCCTCTTGGTAGAGACCAACTAAGGTCACCTGCGCTCTATAAAATAACACAGGCCAACGATGAAAAAACTTGTTCAATAATTTTAACTAATTCATGTCTTATTTGGTGTGCTGATTCCGAAAATGTCGTATTACTCATCAATTTCTCACATTTTGGAACATAATGGAAATACTTATGCTTCATTTGGCTGTTGCTCATTCAGTCCATATGAAGGAAACTTAGGAAAATCTTAATATAATTTTACAGAAAATTAACTATACAGCTCATGATTGGATGCTATGTGGAGATTTAAAAGTTAACTCCATGCCCATTTGTCAACAAAAGGGATTTACAAAGTTTCCATGTTTTATATGGGAGTGGGTCAGCAGAGCAAGGGATCTACATTGGTCCAAAAAATAATGGCCTTTAAGAAAAACTAATATTTAGTAATTTTAGTAATTTAATATTATTGTAAGTAAAATTTGTACCATAATAAAAACAATCTATGATTTTTAATTTTTATATATGAAATTTTCCCTAATTTTTAAAATATATAATCGATGTCATATTGTGAGAAAGTTGTGGGTGATAAAAAAACAACTGATACCAAATACGGTTTCAGCAGCCAAAAATACATAAGATTAAGCCAAATTAATTTAAAAGGTTTTTAAAAACATTTTTTTGTTGGCCTGTGTAATTAATAATAAAGGAACTCACTTATACGTAATTGTGTTTGGATGTGATGCTGTGTGATGTTCATCAGGATGAGCATCTTTTTTACACTGACGACTAGGTACAAGAGGAAGGTTAAGTACAAGACCTGCACAGCTCAGAAGTGCTTCTTCGCTGCTACTGAAAGACGACCAAAATTCGCTGTTACTCCGATCTCTAGGATCTGTGTTATTAATAGCTGCATGGTGGTCCGCAATACCATCCGGGGACAAACCCTAAAACCGGTCAATGTTGTGTTTTAATAAACAAATACAATTAGAATTAATATTCTAACACTTACTTCTTCAATCGCAACATTATCATTTTCATCATCATGTCTTCCTAAAGTATCCCTTAGTAGTTGTTCATTCCAAAAGGAGGCCTGTCTTCGGACGCGTCCGAGCATTGCTTCTACTTGTTCTTCTGTTTGTTTCACATCTTCATTCTCTTTATCGTCTTCCATTTCTTTTAAGAGACGCGTTTTTAATCTTTCGAGAACACTTTTACCATGATCGTCCAATTTATCTAAACGTTTAGCAATTTCTGCATATATTTCAGACGAAGTTTCTTCCATCGAGGAACTATCTGGTGCCTTGAATTAAATAAAATTTGATTTATCTCACAGTCCCTTAGTAGTGATTAAAAATAGTTTCAAATGATAGGTATGTAAAGAAAATTACGTGTTTAGTCGGACGAACTTTAGCTGTATTTATTTTAGATGATTTAACTTTTTTTAACAGTTCTAAAACTTTTTTATCCGTTCCATGATCATCAGCCAAGTGTTCTTCATGGTGGTCTAACTAAAATAAAAAATACAAATTAATTTTATTTGAGTCAAAATAAACAACAAGAAAAATTAAGTTTTTTACAAAAGAAAATTTTTTGCAATAAATGGTTAGTTGAAAAGATTTGAGATAAAACTAGAAGAAATCCAAATGGAAGAATAAAAGTAAAAAAGATTAAATACATGCAAAAGCAGCTTAGATACTTGTAAGCCTAAGTGGAATCAATATTTAGGAATTAGATTTTAAAAATAATTAGGTTAAAAATGGAAAAATAGTATAGTAGAAAAAAAATTAAGTAAATAGAGTACCTAACATTTATTATTTCCTATAGATTTATCAGCTTCTCATTTTAACTCAAAAACTTTAAATAAAGGAGTCAAGTTTACAAAATGTACAAATTACTTACATACAAGCTTAAAGCATAGTGATATGTGAATAAAAATTAGTAAATAAAATTTATTTAAATTTTTATTCACAAGGAGCTTTGTTTTAATTGTTATTATTTAAGCAAATCTGCTATTGTCAGGGCTATGGAGTCGGAGTCTGAGTCGTGGAGTCAGATCCGGAGTCGGGAGGAATTTTGGCAAAATAATGTTTCTTGCTATGAAGACTTTCAAGCAAATGAACTGGAGTCTCAAGTATATGAATAAGGGTTCATTTGGTTTTCCAAATTTACCTGCTATTTGCTTTTTAGAAAATTTAACTAGTTTAGTTTGGAAAAATGACAAAGGATAGTTTATTTGTATGAAGTTTCTCATGCTATTCAGTAAATATTAAACAAAATAATACTTCTTTACAATTAAGGGAAGTTTATGTGGTTTCTTACAAAAAAAATATTAAGAAAACTTATGTTAAGACTTCATATATTTATCGGCATAAATTCCTTTTAACAATGAATATTTTTGACCCGTAAAAAATGCGACACAAAAAATCGTCATGGAAAAATCGACACCCGAAATTGTCACATGCGATGAGGGCATCATGTCATCACAAACATGGCTCCTAAAATTTTAAGAATTTAATGGAGATTTAAATTTTGTGTTACCTGTTCCTTCGAGTCGAATGGATCATTAGTATTATGTAGAAAGACCCCAGGCCTTGCTCTCCTCATCATTGTAGGCTCATTACTTTCACCTTCTTGCACTTGATTCGGGACTTCTTTTTTTTTGTAAATATTCACAGCATCAGCTGCTGCTTTACGAACCAATTCATCTTCCTCAGCTTTTAATTCAGCTAATTCATCTTCTTCTTCACTACTATCATCACCAATAAACGCACATTCGTGTAAATGTTTGTACCCTCGAACTACAACCAATGATGCACCTTCATAACTGAAATAAAAATCATGTTTAGAAACTTAGGCCCGGTATTTCAATGTCCGTTTATTTTTTAGATTAGCCTTAATTTTTGGTTTAGTATTTTTAGGTGTAGGTTTTTCAATGTCTGTTTAAGAGTTGATCCGAAGAATAATCTCTGAAATCTTAAACGCTGCTTTGGGTGGGGATCGAATACTTAATCCTAAGATTAAATTGGTTCGTATGGCAGCCACCAGGGTGTTAATCTTAAAATTTCAAATATATTTTTATATTTTAGTTTATTTTAAATTAATGCTATTGGTTGATTTTTTCGAAAGCATGGTTGCTAAGTCGACATTCCACCAATTCATTCGTTTAGCTAAACGAAGCATAAAATATGATTGAAATACGGGGAGGTGAGAAAAGCTTCGCTTAAATTTAATCTCCGCCTTGCTAATCTCAAGAATAAACGGACATTGAAATACCGGATCTTAGTGAAATAGAGTAGAAGTGTTGCATAATACTATGGTATATGTATGAAAGTTGTAATGTTGTACCGTGAGCAAGAAGAGATTGTGACAACCGACCCTCGCAATAAATAAAAAGCCCAATATTCTTTCATATCATCTTCAAGGACTAATCCTCTGCTCATGGTCACGATGATCGGTTTGAGCGCAGTTGTTGGCGGACGATCTAAAAGAAACGCATTGAACGTCGTATTGGCTTGGATCACCTGACGCTGCAAACGAAGGAAAGGTCATTTATTAAGATATATTTTTGGAAGCTGTGAAATACTTCTAATTCAATCAATAATCATTTAATTCAGGGCTGTACAAACAGTAGACCGCGGGCCGCATGCCGCCCAGCAGGGCAATGAGTGTGGCCCAACATAAAATCATAAACTTCCTTAAAACATTGAGATTTATAGATTAAAAATTCAGTTTATTGGACAAAGTTTTTTTATTGAAGTTCTTCTTCAATTTTTGTACAATGTTTCGTCTCTCTCGAGACTTTTTCAAGTACTCAATTGGCTAGAACAACATTGGTTGAAATAAAGATAAAAATAACTGAGACATAGTAGAATTTTTTTCTTTCTAGATTGATACCATAAAACAATATAAGTATAGATGTAATTGACAGGTCGACCTGTCAATTACATCTATACTTATATTGTTTTATGGTATCAATCTAGAAAGAAAAAATTCTACTATGTCTCAGTTATTTTTATCTTTATTTCAACCAATGTTGTTCTAGCCAATTGAGTACTTGAAAAAGTCTCGAGAGAGACGAAACGTTGTACAAAAATTGAAGAAGAACTTCAATAAAAAAACTTTGTCCAATAAACTGAATTTTTAATCTACTAATTATAATGGACATTAATCAACATAATTTATCAACATTGAGATTTATAATACATGTAGAAATATATTTTTTATTCCCTTTCTCAAATTCGAACGTACATTTGTACAATACGTGAAGCTTTTTTCAAGAATAAAATTCACTAAAAGCAAAATTATAAGCTCAACTATATAAGATAAAATAAATAATGAAGTTTCGAATATTTAATAAAAATTCTTCTCATATTTTCATTTTCTAAAATATTTAGTATTTCAGCAATTTATATGGTACGACACTAACCAAGTCTATAGTTATATCATTCTAGTACAAAAGGAGACAAGGAATTGGGGTTTTCTAGAACAATCACAATTAAATCATAATTTCTCTCCTGGACTAAAAGTTGTCAGGACTTTCTTTTAGATCTTTGCATGTTCTTACATGTCAATAGATAATGGATAGTCAGGGATTATTATATCCGTGACCCTTTTAAAAAATAAATTATCATTCCTCATATCATTCTTTAATCCAGATTAAGTTCGATTTAAACCAGGGCTGTCCAAACCGTGGCCCAATATAAAGTCATAAAATTCCTTAAAACATTAAGATTTACCTATATGTAGATACTGTAAAACACACAACAATTTGGCCTGATAATTTTTTTCTCTAAAATAAGAAATTTGAAAATCTACTGTGAAGTTTTCGAAAAATAAAAGTGCTAATTTTAAATTTTGAATCTGGAACTAGATTTCAAGATTTCCGAAAAAATAATCATAATTTTGCTCTATTTTCGACTCCATTTTCATTAGAAATAAATTTTCTACTTCCAAACTTTCTGATTGAATCTCCTAGAACAACATTAGATACCGATCTGAAAGAAAAATTGAATATTGTCTCTTTATTAGAATTTTATATTAATTACCTAGCCAGGAAAAAATATAAACAAATATTAATACATAATATCACTTTATGTAAGTATATAGGTATTTATTTACCTATACAAGAAGCTATTTTTAAGTATAAAATTTACGAAAAGTAAAATTAGAATTCACAATGAGCTAAAAAAATAATAAAGTTCTTATTTCTACATTATTAACTCTCTGTTTTGAATTACAAATATCAATAGAATTATAATATTTTATCCGCGGTCCGAGACAATTTTTTTCTTCAAATGTGGTCCGTGTTAGCCAAAAGGATGGACACTCCTGATTTAATTTATTTTAATTACAAATGAATAAATGTGAAAAAAATCATGACTAACGAACAAAGATAATCTAAAACGTTGGAGCTTTTACCAATTAGCTCACTGTAACAAGTATTTTATCTAGCTTTGTTCGACATCTTATTCCTGATTATCAATATTTATACTGAACAAGAGCTATCGATTAACTCAGTGTAGGTGTAGATCAATAGTTTACAAAAATATTTTTTCTAAAGATAGCTCCTATTTCTAGAAGACTTTTTTAATAATGCGAAATATTACAACTAATTAACAATACAGTTCGTCAATAAGCCATGTTTAGTGTAATACTCAGAGATGTTTATCGATTTTATTACAATAGTATATAGAGAGACAAAATATGGTACATATTTGTTTTGATATAAAGCGAAAAATTCAACTTTGACCCCTCGAAAAAATTAGAAATATATACAAAGCGTCCCCCGTGTGGTCTCAATTTTGGATTTTCAGAGAAAAATAAGCTATTAATTCCCAAGATATTTTTATCGATTCTAATACAAGAGTATTTAGAGAGACTAAATACGGTATTTGTTTTGATGTAAAGCGAAAAAATTTAATTATGACACACTCGAAAAAATTTGGAATGAATACAAAGGGTCCCCCTGTGGTCTCAATTTTTGATTTTCCTAAAAAACAAACTATCAAATCCCAAGATATTTTTATCGATTTTATTATAATAGTATATAGAGAGACAAAAGATGGTATTTTTTTTGATATAAAGCGAAAAAGTTAACTTTGACCCCCTCGAAAAAATCTGAAATATATACAAAGCGTCTCCCTGTGGTCTCAATTTTTGATTTTTCTAAAAAAATAAACTATCAAATCCCAAAATATTTTTATCTATTCTAATACAAGAGTATATAGGAAGATTAAATACGGTATTTGTTTTGATATACTATATGTACTTTTATTTAGCGTAGAGCGCCATGGAAAAATCTTCATTGAAAAAAGGCGCCGCGACTTGGAAAAGTTTGGAAACCCCTGGCATAGGTAATTAAGGCTTAAATTCGTAGTTGGAATAAAATATTTTTCTACAGCCACTGTTCCTAGAACACTTTAGAAGCGTCCTTTTACACGCTCCATACTTAAGGGAATACCTAGTATGTGGTACTAAAATAACGATGATTTAATTTTTTTTTCTTTTAATTTATTTTCTTCTTCTTTAAGTGCCATACTCGATTTCGAGCGTCGGCGATTATTATGGAGAGTATCCTCTCCATTGTAATATCCTGGGGAAATTTTCCACAAGGGTGGTTTCCCAATGCCTTCCCTGGAGGAATCAGATTATAGCCTGTCAAATATTTGCAGCTAGTCAGACTTGAACCCGCGCTAGCTTGATTAGAAGCAAGGGCGGATCCAGGAATTTTTATGTGTGGGGGGGGGAGAACAGGGCCTTGGCAAGAGGTTTTGGCGCCTGGCGCGGATCCAGACCTCTGATTTGGGGGGGGGGGGGCGGTCGCCGGTATATAAGATCTACTTTTGGTCTCGGAAGTGTGTCGCGATCGAATTGTCCAAGCGGAGGGGGGGGCTCAGAGACGCCGCCCCCCCCCCATGAACTTTATTTTCTTCAATTTTAAAATTTAGTGTTATAAAAAAAAACATGTAAAAAATGTTGATCTCCAATGCTTTGGGGGGGGGGGGGGTCGCCAACAAATTTTTGGCGCCTTAATTTTTATAACTCAGTAAAAGTTAGTGGTTTTAGCGCCTTTTTTCAACCGGCGCCTGAAGCGGTCGCTCCTTCGCGCCGTGCCTTGCCACGGCCCTGGGGGAGAATGTATATAAGGTGGCCGATGTATATAAGATCTACTTTTTATCTCGAAAGTGTGTCGCGATCGAATTGGGGGGGTCAGAGACGCCCCCCACCCCCCCACACACACACATAGAACTTTATTTTCAATTTTAAAATTTAAAAAAAAAAAAATGTTTTTTTTCACAAATTTCATATCTCATATTTTAAGTTCATTAAAGAAAAAATTGTTATAAATTCCCTGTCGATTTGGCCGCCGTTTTTTGGCCTCTGCGTGCGACGCACGTGTTGCACTCCCGCCAGGCACGGGCCTGTATGGGGGGCGGTCGCCCCCTCCGCCCCCCCCTGGATCCGCCCTTGATTAGAAGGCACCTACTTTAACCTATCGACCAACCTGACTCCCTTTTAATTTATACAGAAAATAAATCAAATTTTAAACACTATTTGAAACCGTAGTGAAAAGATCTCATTTCTTGAGATAATTATGAGGTAATTTATAAACTAATAGGATATCACATTTACGGTAGACACTAGCTGTGAACTCGAGCCAACCATGCACTTTAACATTATCACTAGATATTTTAAAATACAGATGGATAATAGGCATTACAGTGGGGGTGTCTTAATTCGTAAACGCTATAATATATTTAGTCTATTTGTGATTTGAATACCTGGCACCAGGTTGTAGACATTCGAGTATCGAGCCTGCGCATGTCGGACATTCCCACCGGGTACATTTGTTGTGAGTACACCTGATACCTCATATAAATTGGTAATGCGATCAAAAGTCCAGGTAGGGTGATACCCAAAATACACAAACGAACAGCCCGGAGGGGCCCAGTGTTCAAACATCGTGTTTGTTGCTGTTGCTGTTGTTGTTGACGTAAACGTGCAGTTTGAATCGTTTCAGAGAGACAGGAACTTTGACGTTGCGTTAAAAGATGTTGTAACTGTTGATGATGAACAGGAACGGTGGCCTCGGATGGGCCATTTTCAACATCCACTAGAAAAGAAAAAAGATGCATTAGAGTTAATGAGAAACATATGTTTACATCGGTTCTAGTACTATTTATATCTAAATAACACCCAACAGAATTAACTATAAATATTTTCATGAAAAATATAATTTTAATTAATTATTTTTAAGGAATTTTTCAAGGATCTTTTATTCTCTTGATATGGTTCTTTCTTTTATACACATTTTTAACCGACTTCAAAAAAGGAGGAGGTTCTCTTTCGACTGAATTTTTTTTGTCTATGTTACCTCATATCTTCGTCAATTGTGAACTGATTTTGATGATTTTTTTGCGTTGGGTTCAGTCTAGTTTCCGATTGGTCCCTTTTTTTTCATTGGTATTGGACCTTTTTTGATATGTTTGTTCAGTCATAACTTATTTGTTTATGAACCGATTTTAATGATTCATTTTTATTGGAAATGGGTAGTACCATATTAATTTGGTCAAGTTCTGAAGATATTATCAATGAGGAAATAACGTAAATCTTCAATTCTTATGACCAAATAATCGAAATTATAATAAATAAAATCTTTTATAAAAAAACCTTAAAACATTCATTTAAAACCCGCAAACGTTTCGAGAGAATTTCTATATTTATGAATTGAATTTTATTAACATTTTCTGATTCATTCGCCCGACGCTTTCTTTTAAGAGATGCATGCAAGGTATTATATTAAGTCACTATTAATAACATCACTAAAAAGAGAAAAATAAAAATAATTTTTATAAAAAAATAAAACTGACTTCAAAAAAATTAAATGCAACAAATAAAATAATAATAACTCAAAAATAAAATAAAATACACTAAAAGGTATAAAATAATTATATAATTTAGTTACAACTAAACGACGAAATATTAACATGAAATCACTTTTTGAAGTCGGTGCCAAAAATAAACATTTTATGAATCGTACTCGATGGATCTTACTTAGTACGTTTGGCGGGTACGCTCGCTTATATAGTTTGTTTGGCAAAAGTAATGTCATGTTAATATTTCGTCGTTTAGTTGTAACTAAATTATATAATTATTTTATACCTTTTAGTGTATTTTATTTGATTTTTAAGGTATTATTATTTTATTTGTTGCATTTAATTTTTTTGAAGTCGGTTTTATTTTTTTATAAAAATTATTGTTGACATAACACAGGTTTAATTTATTATTTCAAAATTTTTATTGTCATACTAGGGACATTTCGAACACTTATGCAACATAGAATAATAAAGATTTAATTTGATAAAAAATTGCTGATGATAACACAAATATAAATGTTCGAAACGTCCCTAGTATCTATGGCAATAAAAATGTTAAAACAAAAAATATAAACTGTTGTTATGTTCAACAAAAATATAAAAATAAGATCAATTTCAAGAGAATAAAACACCTCGAAAAATTCCTTAAATATATAAAGGAAAGTGGGGGAATATCGACCGACGGGTAAAATCGCCCAGTTTCAAATCTCATAAACTTGGCGCCATATGAGCGAAATTTAGAGACCATTCGAAGGATGGCTTCGTATATGCCTAATTTATATGGTATTGTACAGTTTTGCTGATCTCTAGACTTTTCATATTAAAATTGTGCTGATCTTATTAAAGAAAGAACACTTTTATATTTTCTAAATGTATTGCATTTTACGTTCCTAGGATACAGTGGATATTTTTAAATAATTTGGATCTAATTTGGTTCATTTTCAATCTACATTTATCTTAAAAAAATTTTAATGTTAAGTCTATTGGTTCGGGTAAAATCGATCATGCTGGTCGATGTTACCATCCAGTGATCGATATTACCCAACCTAATATTTACACTTGGTAGGTATGGGGTAATAACTATTTAAATCAAGTGCGTAATAAATTTAAACATTACATGACTAAACATTATATTATTAACATTACTTTATATTTCAAAATATTACTGTTTGGTCAATTTTGCTCTCCACCATGATCGATATTACCATACCGGTGAAAATTACCCCATATTTTTCCTTTTTTTTCTAAAGTACCTTATAAAAAAAGCATTTGATTGTTTGCAAATCCAATAGAAGAAACTCACAAAATATAAAGTAACCAAGCAATTTGACCGTTTTGAGCATCTTATTACCAAGATTAATACTTGATATTTTTAACAGCGCTTAAGTAGTCAATATTCCCCCACTTTTCCCTATATATGTATATGATTTTAATTCTCAAATTTTATAAATATATTAATTAATTATTGATAGGTTTCCATAAACTTAAGCTAGAAAATATTTTAAAAAATGAAGAAAAAAGTTAAAACTTTTTAAAAACTCGGTATGCTCGCCAGTTAGGGCAGGCATATAATAATAAACTTAAATATAATAAAGTAATAGAAATTTATTTTTTATTTTAATTAGCTTGAGAAAAATGATATATCTTCATGAAATTTTTAAACTAGAGAGCTCAAAATATAATCCGTTCTCAGCATTAGAAATTCCAAAACTATGGTACCAGAACAAACTTTCAACGAGTTTTTTGTTAATGTGTGTATCTGAGTCCAGACACACCGAAATAGGGAAAGAAAAAAATCATTATTGAAAATGAATTTAATTATATAAAATTAATTAAAAAATACGAGGTGAGTTTCACTTTAAACCAACATCTATCTCCTTAAAAGTTATGAATTTAATTCACGTTTCGGGGAGTCGGGTTGTCCGAGCTGGCTAAGGCGCTGGGCCCGCTTCAGTATCGTTGATGACGATGTTCAAGCGGGAGACCCGGGTTCGATCCTGTCTAGTATATAAAATTTCTTCCGGCTAAAACTCGGCTCCCTCACTAACTCTACTAACACTTTACTGTTATGCTGTATAAATGGGCTATGTTAAAAAAAAATCACGTTTCAGGTTTCAGACATTTTAAACTGTTTTAAACAGAATGACAGAATTAATGAAAAAATAAAATTACGTGAATTCAATACCGAGGCTGGCAAAATGTAGATTTTTGAGTGAATTCAATATTCAAGTCTTCCAGCGAGCGCAGGTCACCAAGGGTATCGAATATATCGTAATATTGATTTTAGCAACAACTTTCCTTGTTCATGGATAATAAAAGATTCAACAAGGCTTATTTAAAAACAAAATCATAAATTCGAACGATTGAATTTTGGCTGGTTTTCAAAAAAAATTCAAGCTAACTAAACAAATGTGAATTTAAAGAATTTGGTTCATTTTAAATTGTATAGTAATCGTTCCCTATGGCCAAGACCCTCCAAACTGGAACTTCCTCTGTCCCATATAAATGAATCGTAATTTAAAAAGGGGTCAAGTTAATTTTTTTCCTCGAATCTTAATAAAACAAAATAATTTAATTTCCTGAAAAATGTATGCCATACTATTGATTCAGGCTGCTTTGTATTCGCTGTATTGCGAAAATTTAGGATTTGGCAAACACACTATACATGTGTAGCAGCAACTTAATTTATATTTTCTAATTATAATCTTCTAAGTAATATAAAAAATATTAAAAACAAGTCGAAAGTATTAGTCTGTTGGTAAAAGAACAAGGAAAGAAAAAGAAACAAGAGTATCTATAATTAAACCGGCCAAGTGCGAGCCGGAGCGGTCCGTCACTCTATTAATCAAATTAAAAAGGCTAAAAACATTTTTTTGTTTAATTAACCAAGGAGTCTGAATGATATAGGCAGCAAAAAGATGTTTGACGATCAGCAGGTCGAGTATGGCTAAATTAGAGTCTTTCGATATGTAATAGGTACGTCGAGGGGTGAACCGAGACCTAATATCGTGTACACCTACTTCCACTTCAACTTTTATTTCCAAGTAGAAGGATCAACAGATGTAGGGGCATTATCTAATGAATTACAAAATAATTCCACAAAAATCCAAAGACGGTGTACACCTAATTCCGGTTCACCCCTCGAGGTACGTTAAAAGAATGTTAAAATTTAATAGAGTAATTAAATAAGTTTGATTAGAGAAAAAGAACTTTGTGGAAATGTTTGGTGACAAGAAGAGTTCAGATCGTAGGGTACATCGTACATCTTGACACGGTGGGATATTTTGGAGATTAGGGACCGTCCATAAATTACGACACACGAATTTCAAGATTTTTAGACCCCCCCCCCCCCAATCATCCCAATCCTTCTTTGTCACATTATGTCACATTTTCATTGAACCCCTGTATTGTGAGGTCACAATAATAACATGAAATCTTAAAAATATAAAGTAAAGAAAATTTTGAAAATGTTTTGAAACTTTTAATTGAAAGTAATGGAAGACAGCCCAGGGGTAGTGAGGAAAGAAAAAATTAACACATATCCAAATAAAGTGTAATTTATTGGATTCCTTCCTCCTTTCCTTTCAAATCGACGTTTCGGAAGATTCTTCCCTCCTTCTTCAGGGTTTTAAGGGGTCAATGAAGGAAACAAATAAAATGCTTTCTTTCTCTCTCCACAGCAATGTTTAAAACTTTCTTCTTCAATTGAAAAGTTTTTGTTTTGCCGAGAGTAGCAGAGTTGTTGATTCACAAAGAGAAACAAAGAGGTTGTCCTCTGCTTGATGCAAATAAACATACACACATATATATCGAGATGATATATCTGTATATATAATATTATTTATTTGTTTGAGACTAAAGTTTCGAAGACTTGGTCTTCATCATCAGTCTTTTTTAATTATAAATGTTTGTTTTTCATGGAGTCAATGATATCATGGATATATATCCATACGATATTGACTCCATGAAAAACAAACATTTATAATTAAAAAAGACTGATGATGAAGACCAATTCTTCGAAACTATAGTCTCAAACAAATAAATAAATATATATATATATATATATATACAGATATATCATTTCGATATATGTGTGTATGTTTATTTGCATCAAGCAGAGGATAACCTCTTTTGTTTCTCTTTGTGACTTTCTTCTTCCTTAGCAGAAACATAGAAAAACAATTTCTTTTTCTTCTTTTTCTTAATTAACGTCGGTTTGAAAGGAAAGGAGGAAGAAATCCAATAAATTACACCTTATTTGGATATGTGTTAATTTTTTCTTTCTTTACTACCCCTGGAATGCCTTCCATTACTTTCCTATAAAAGTTCTACTAGTCCGTCTCTCTCCAGAGAAAATTTCGTGCAAATAAATTTTTTGAAACTTTTAAAAATTTTAAATATAAAATACTAGTTAGGTTTCACAATTTTATTTTTGTGAAACCTACCTAGTATTTTATAATTTAAATTTTAAAAAGTTTCAAAAAATTTTCTAAATTTTCTTTACTTTATTTAAAATATTTCACCAAGAACCCACAGCATTCTCCCTTAACAAAACTAAAAAAATATATATGAGAATTTTTTTAATTTGACTTTTGTGACATTACAATTTTTAAGATCTCCGAGCCCCCATGTCACATTTTGTCACAAATCTGAGATGCCCCCGCCTCTTATTATGTGACGTAATTTATGGACGGCCCTTAGGTAGAAATATAAAGAAGCAGAATTAAACTATAGAATTATTCTTAAGTATTTTTGAAAAATGGTAAAGGTTTAAAAGGAAAAGCGATCTTTGTTAAATAGATTGTTGACGAAAAGAACTGTGAGAAATTACTCTAACTAGTCATCATCTTGAAGAATTGTAATATATTATATGTAATATTGCAGACAAATATTATAATAATATTCCAATAATATTATTTTAATACTAGCTGTAATAGAGAAGTTAAGTCAAAAGTTTATTTAACTTATGTAAGACCTAATTTAGAGTATTGTTCTGTGGTTTGGGACAAACATCCGCAACGATTAGAGAGAAAAATTGATATGGTACAAAAGAGGCGGCTAGATTTCTTTTTGGTAAATTTTATAGGTTTAGTAGTGTCACTTCAATGATTAATGAATTAGGATGGTCTAGCTTAATGGAGAGAAGAGAATGGGCTAAATTGAAAGTGATTTTCAAAGTGTATAAGGGTTTTAGGAGTTGGGAGGAAATAACGAATAGATTTCAGGAACCAAGTTATTTAGGTAGAACTGATCATAGAAAAAAGATTCATAAGCCAAGATTCTTAAAAAATATCGGTTTACATTCATTTGTAGGATCTGGCATTGATTTGTGGAACAGTCTGTCTGCTACTACTTAGTATTATAGTCCTCTGCCCCCTATGATTAAATCAATTATAAATTTTGTCAGGTCCTAATGTCCTAGAGTTGTGCAAAATTTTATTTAGTTCTCACAAGCAGAGATTAGGTGAGGTAGAGAGAGGTCATACCATCCTTGTTAAGGTTTTGACCAGGTTTCCTTAACAGCTTATGGCAAATGCCGGGATGGCTAATGCGTCACTTGCTCCTGGTATCGGGTTTTTGCGCGGAATTTTTAAATTACTTTTTGTCTTTTGATGGAAATCTATGGTCATGTTATTTGTTAATGAGCATACATTTCTATTTTTTTTCTTCTTTTTTTTACTTGTTTATTATTTGTTAAATTGTTGTAATTAATTTGTATTGATGTTTATTAGTGTATTGTAGCTAGATTGTATTGATGTTTGGAGGACCTAGCCACCGAGGACTTGTGCCTCTAAGCAGGTCGAGAAATAAAGATTTATTTATTTATTTATTTATTAAGATACTAGTCCAGGCAAATTACGATTTTAACAGGAAATCATTCCGGATAAAGATTTTATTGCTGGAATACTTTTATTGGTACTCCAATATTACTACCTTAAGTTTTCCCCCAAATCTGTTTTGTAGAAAGTTGAATATTTCAGAGTTTTTTCAGCTTTTCTTAAATAACTCTAAAAACGTGCTCCTTCATGGTCAAAATGGGGAAAAATCGAAAAAAAGTACGAGTTTTAGGAATATTCAAAAGTGATCCCGGGGGCTGTTTTTTGACAGGCGCTAGTACTTAACCTAAATAAGCTGACGTGTTCTGATGTGACCATCCACTTGACTTTACCATACAACCCGGCCCCTAAAATTATTTATAATCGTGTAGGTGGCGGTTAGTTTTTGCATTTTTATACTTCTGGGGTCCCACTGATTATGTATACAAAATTTGGTTGAGTTTGGTAAATGGCCAAGATTTTCATTTTTTGACCCCCGCCCCCATTTTGGGCGGTTAGTTTTTGCATTTTAGACTTCTGGGGTTCCACTGATTATGTATACAAAATTTGGTTGAGTTTGCTCAAATGGCCTAGATTTTTAATTTTTAACCCCCCCCTCTCCACCCCCCTTAATTTTGGGTCGATATGCACCAAAATCTAATCAGTTCCTATTATCATATTTGTTGCATTTAATTTTTTTGAAGTTGGTTTTATTTTATTTTTTATAAAAATTATCATGAATGAAAATAAATGTTGTAAGTAATCATGTAATCGTGGGATAATTCATTCCGGATTGACTTTATGAGTCTTACTTCAGAGAAGTCACATGGATAAATTGAAGGAGATAATAAAAGAATGTGTCTTCTGGTGAAAAAATAAATTTTTAATTTATTTATAACGAGACTATAGTTTCGAAGGCTTTGTCGCTCTTCATCAGTCTATTACCATTGAAGGAATGGATGAGCCTAGTGACGAATTAACTGATTCGTTATATCAGGTTGAGCACGAAATTGGTATCTAAGCGCAAAACAAGCTTTGAGAGAAAATTACTGATTTTATCTCATCGGAGCATATGCTGTGATGGTATCTATAAAATCATGTTCGAGTCTCCCTCTTAAGGCCTCCCATTTATCACTGGGAAATAACAAACACAATCCTAAAATTAAAAAACAAAAAACTGTTGTGCAATTTGAGCATTAATAAATAAATCTTATCATTTGCTATTTATATAAAACAAATCTCATTGAAATGAGATCAATCTTTTTCTTTTGACAGACAAAATATCGTGCTTCTACAAATTACTTAAGGTAGTTCTTTCGCGACAATCCACACAAACAGTTTTAGCCTCGTAACCACTCTATACATATAAACGGTACTAAAATGTTAGGTTATGTTTTTTTAACGTGATTGTACTTCTCACACTATTTTTTTTAATGATATTTAATGCCAATAATTATTATCCACTAAAGTTTCTAAGTATTTTGTTTAAAATTTTTAATTATTTAATATTTTTGTGCCTTTTTCTTTTATTCCTCTATATTACTCGTTACAACGTTGCCGGATCGTTTCCAAGCGACTGTTCTTATATCCCCTACACTAAAAATTATCGCCCAATGATTTTTTATCAAAACTACGAAATAAATAATTTCAATTTTTTTTAAGTTACTACTAATATATTATTCTAACAAACATTAATTCTTCATCAATATGGTGAAAGTCCTTCAATGAAAAAAAATAAAATAATTATCATTTTCCCACCCTTTTCCAATCTACCATATGTAAAAAATTTCATATTTACTAGCAATTATTTAATGTTTGGTGTGGTAAATCGTCTTAAAATTTTAACAGTGTGTTTATTATGCTTTTAATGACATATATTCTAAGTTTCGAAAATTTCTTGAACTTTTGCATTTGTGAAAGAACTACCTTAATCACTTTATTTTTATGTATAAACTTCCAAAATGAAGTATTTGAAGCCCAAGAGAGTCAGATAAGAAAAAAACTTTCCTTTATTACTCAGATAATCAAAATCAACGAAATATGTTTCGGTTAGTACTCTCAGCCATCTTCAGTCTACAACATCCAAATTGGTTAAAAAGAAAAACTTTAACATACTTAGGTATCTACTAACACAAACAAAACAATAAAATCATTGAACTAAATATTTACATGAATAAATGTATACATTGTATTTGAGCTTCGACTTCGGAGATTCCTTCTCCACCATCGTCTGTCCTTGATCATCTTTTTAGTCCTTGTTTTTAATAAGAGGAAAAAACTAATTAAATAAAAAATCTCTTTTTCCGATAATCCAATAAAATCATTGAATGGAATAATATATATGTTAGGGCTCTCGTGAGGTGAGTGCTGTGTGGCGCTTTGTGCCGCGCCCCACATCAAGTCGATGGGGTCCTAACAATCTGTTGAGTGCAGAGTTGTAGGTTGCGTGTTCATATAGGGTGTGTGCAGGGGAGGGGCTGCTGGATGGCGGTGGCCCCTCCGAGTCGAAATCGAGTCGCTTTAATTATAGCATGGCTGATAATATTTCACTCATGCAAAAGCGACGCAACGATCCGACTGAGTCATCTAGCGGCCGTGTCTCAAGGCTCGTCGCCATGAGCGAGAGCGGGCCGCTACATATAAATGAAAATGAAGTTTATACATATTAATTGCCATTTGAAGCAGAAATTATGGATAACATTATTTTTAATTTTAAAATATTTTTTGATCATCTCAATTCTTTTTCTATTCTTATTTTTCGGCTTCGGATACTATACTATTAACTATAATGTTAGTTCATTTAGTCAAAAAATCCTATGTGATAATTTTAAATTAATTTGTGTTATGTGTGTGGGTGCGTTTCAGTGAAAATTGGTCTAGAATTCATATTATAAGTGAATAAGTTTTTTCAGTACGTGGGATTTGAACTCGGGCCTACTGCTCTAAAGCCAGAGATCCTACACGTTGGGGTAAACTGGATTCTTTTTATCAATATATGTCAATTCCGGAAAATAAAATTAACTAGTATCGACGGCACATACTGGATCGGACAGCTAATGATATTTTTAAAATAAAAATATGTTTTTTGAAATAACAAATTTCAAATTTGCCTCCATTTGCAAATCAAATATTAAAATCCAGCACCTATGGAACATTCGAATCAATAACCGTCTAAGATACACGAACACATACCTTTCACTTAGTATATAATATATGTCTGAGAATTAGTCTTCGATATATGTATGATTAAAAATGTGAAAGTGGAGGGAAAGTAAAACTTTCTATAAATTTTGGTGATTTGGCAATTTTCAGTTTAAAAGCTGGAACTTAACATAAAAGTGTAGCTTATTTATACTAACTTTTGTAGTAAATTTCAGCTCATTGGGTACAATCATACTTCAAATAAAATTTTTTTTATCAAATAGTTCTTAAGCTAGTAAAACTAAAATCTAATAATTTTTTATATTAGAAATAATAATAATTGATAATTTATATTAGAAACAATTTAAAACCAGTAAAGCTTGGAAAGATAAATTATTATTTTTGAACTATTTATTAAAACGAACTTTTTGATAGACCTTGTAGCCTTGTGTTTTCTCAAAATTTTGTCTCAAAATTGTACTATGAGTAATTTAAAAAAGTAAAAAAGTAATTGAAAAGATAAACGGCGTTTAAATTATTTTTAAACTACATATTTATTATAAAGAACTTTTTAATAGACTTTATAGCCCCGTGTTCCTTCCAAAGTTTGTCTCCAAAATGCACTTTAAGACATGTAAAAAAATGTTAGAACCTCATGCATATAAGATAACGGGGGAAGTGAAATTTTAATTTTAAAACCCACTAATAGCTCATGACAAATAAAATTTATTAAAATTAGGAAATTTAAATTATTATTTTAAAATCGTGGCTTGTTTTTTATTTTCCCTTTATTGTAACAAATAAAATTCAAAGAGATAGGTCGCTAAAGAAGTTTCACTTCAAAAGTAGTCGAAATGATTGATTACAAAAGAAAGTCTCAAATCCAGTAATGATAATTCGCTTGATGGGGACCATATTTTTATATTTAAATTAATTTTCATAAATTTGAATATCTCGAAGAGAAAACGATTCAAAAATAAAACCCTTCCAAATTTTAAAATAGATAACTAAATGTTTGTTTATCTTTCATCAGATTAAACAAATTCACTTTGTTAGTTACGATAAGAGAGATAACAATGCTTTACACAAGGATAAATCAAAACTAAATCTATCGATATTATTAGATATAGATTTGAAGAAAAATAAAAATTCGATCTCGAAACGCTTCCTTCCGTTTAATTCCCGCCTTGTTTATTGTATGATTCATTTCATCTTCGAGGGTGTTATGGTTCTCAAGACTTGTCCTTATCTCCTTATCTTATCAATGTCTTTCAAAAGTCAAGTAAAATAGGTCGCACGAGATAGCCCACGTGATCAGCCCAAGGGAGACAGAAAGACTACCGCAAAGTGGAAGGCTAACTTCTGACTTGACAATGGGCATTAACCTATCTCAATGTTACAATATGCAAGTCTGCTGCTACCCAAGATAGCCAACTAAAATAGATCCCAATGCGCACTGATAAGAGCAATAAAATTAGACCTTTGAGATGCCATTTTTATTTACAATGGGATAGTGAAAAATAAAACAAAGCCAAGTCTGATTTTAATGTCTACAAAAATCATTAGAGGTTGACATTTATTGATCCGAAGAATAGTTTTTAATTATAAGTCAGAAGAATTGTTTTACCTACTCTGAAATCGAAACTGAGTTACAAAATTAGCACTGCGGAAAATTGGCTATCCTGAGAAATTAACCCTTCTGGGATATGTATAATTAAGAATAATAAATTATAGCTAAATATATTAGTAATCTATTCCAGTGGTTCCCAAACTTTTCTAGGGTGCGTAACACTTTTGTGAGCAATTTTCGTTAGAGGAACGCTTATTTAAGATAATATGAATTACATAAGCTTATAATCAGTTATTTTATTAGAAGAGGTTTGTTTTAATTTAAAATCACTACTTATATTATAGTTATACAGGGTGGGGCATAAAGATCGACCACATTTTGAAAAGGTATAAAAAAATGAATAAATTTAACCAGGAAAAAACTGAATATATTTTTGAAAAGGACATAATTTTTTTTTAATGTGTTTTAAACATTATATCATACGAAAAAAAGGTGGGGTCAAAAATGAAAATTCTAGACCTATGGACTAAACTATGTATACAAAATTTGGTTAGTTTTTGCATTTCTAGCCTTTTTGGGTCCCACAGAATATGTATACAAAAATTGGTTGAGTTTGGTTGAAAGGGCAAGAATTTTCATTTTTGACCCCCCACTTCCCCTTTTTTTTACTGATAATGTTTAAAACACATTAAAAAAAATATTTTATGTTCTTTTCAAAAATATATACAGTTTTTTCTAGTCAAATTTTTTCATTTCTTATATCTCTTCAAAATGAAGTAGATCTTTATGCCCCACTCTGTATTATCAACGCCATTTTTAAGACAGATCTAAGCATGATTTCTAGTAGGGTACAAAGTTTATTATTCAACTATAATTATATGTAGGTACAATATATGTATATCAATTTACATAAGAAGATTGGTTATTATAATGCACATCCGAATTTTAACTGCATCTAGGGATGGCGATCTGAGATCGATTAAACGAAAAATTGATTTTTTTTATCAATATACCTATGAATCGACCCTAGAAAATCGAGATGGGAAATATTTTCTCCAATACCTAGTCAAAAAATATCCTTATTCCATTACAGAAAATAAAAGCGTGAGAGCATTTAACTTTTAATATTAAATTTAAAAAAATGCTCATACTTTTATTTTTAGTCATAAGAATATGGAAATTTTTTGAGAATTGAAAAAAAATATTTTTTACTTTACCATACAGGTATGGTCAAGTATTGTAATCGTGGATGAAAAAAGTGGTTTTTTTCTTCTTTTTTTTCGAAATATCTAAAAAACGGCTGAAACTATTTTGATTAAAAAAATTAAACAAAACCATGGCATTTTGCTCTACAAAAAAGCCCAAACAAGTAAACATCGAAAAAATTATAATTTTTGAGATAATAATTGTTTTGTCAAAATGTCTGTTAGTCTAATTGAAAAGTTTTTGTTTTGCCGAGAGTAGCAGAGTTGTTGATTCACAAAGAGAAACAAAGAGGTTGTCGTCTGCTTGATGCAGAGGACAACCTCTTCAAAAATCTTGTAGCCCAATCCAAAAACGACTTTAGCTTGGTTGTCTAGTTGTTGATTTTCAACTATAAGGTCTGCATCAAGCAGAGAACAACCTCTTTGTTTCTCTTTGTGTCTGTTAGTCCCCTAGTCTCCCTAGTCTCCCTAGTAGCACAAAACTCGGTACTATATAGTAACTATGTAGAAACTATATCGGCTCTCGAGATAAAACCAGCATTGGCAAACGATATAGAATCTATGTCGTAGCTATATCGGGCGACAAGGTTTTGTCAGGTATATGGTTTTCATGTCGCTGTCTGGTTGTTTGTTAGTTAGTCTGTGCGTTACCAAATTTTTTTGGGCGAGCTAGCTCAAAAACTAGTGGGAATATCGAAACAAAATTTCACAGGTAGTTTTGGTCCATTGAGATTGAGATTAGAATTTGGTGCATATTGACCCAAAATTAAGGGGGTGGAAGGGAGAATTAAAAATCTAGGCCATTTGAGCAAACTCAACCAAATTTTGTATACATAATCAGTGGGACCAGAAGTTCAAAAATGCAAAAACCAACTGTCCAAAATGGGGGGGGGGTGTAGGGTCAAAAAATGAAAATCTTGTCCATTTATCAAACTCAACCAAATTTTGTATACATAATCAGTGGGACCCCAGAAGCCTAAAAATGCAAAAACTAACCCCCTCCCCTACATGATTATAAATAATGTTATTAAATATTAAATATAAGTGAGGGGCCAGGTTGTATGGTAAAGTCAAGTGGATGGTCAAATCAGAACACGTCAGCTTATTTAGTTTTTACTATTCTTGTTGAATCCTGTTTTAATTGCGATGTCTTTTGTCTGACATTGCCTCAATGCGGCCCCTTTCTTTAGAATTAAATCAAATTATTGTATAATCTTCAAAACAAGAGAATCTAATCTCTTCAAGTATCAGATAAGTCAAATAATAAAAAAAACAATGTTCAAACAATCACTCGTTTAAGCAAGATGAGAAAGAAATTAAGAGGATTAAGTTTAATGACAATTCATTGTAAAGAGTGAAATGGATTAAACTAAGGGGTGGAATTTCACTTTTAATGAATAAATTGAATTTTTTAATGGAATATTTTGTTGTTTTTATTTCTATCACTCAAATAAACTATACACGTTCTGATGTGGCCATCCACTTGACTTTACCATACAACTTGGCCCCTAACTTATATTTAATATTTAATAAAAATATTAGTTTTTGCATTTTTAGATTACTGGGGGCCCACGGATTATGTATACAACATTTGGTTGAGTTTGGTATAAAAGCATATATTTTAATTTTTTGATCCTACATCCCCCTGCCTCCATTTTGGGGGGTTAGTTTTTGCATTTTTAGACTTCTGCGGGTCCACTGATTATGTATACAAAATTTGGTTGAGTTTGCTCAAATGGCCTAGATTTTTAATTTTTAACACCCCCCCCCCTCCACCTCCCTTAATTTTGTGTCGGTATACCCCAAAATCTAATCAGCTCTTAATCTCAATGCACCAAAACTACGTGATAAATTTGGTTTTGATATTCACACTAGTCTTTGTGCTAGCTCGTCCACAAAAATTTTGTAACGCACAGATAGCTAACTAATAGACATTTTGACAAAACAATTGTTATCTCGAAAAATGTAATTTTTTCGATGTTCATTTATTAGTGCTTTTTTGTAGAGCGAAATGCCATGGTTTCGCTCAATTTTTTTAATCAAAATAGTTTTAGCCGTTTTTGAGATATTTTGAAAAAAAAGAAGAAAAAACACTTTTTTCATGCACGATTACAATACTTGACCATACCCTGTATGCATTTCGCTCTACAAACAAGCTCTAATAAATGAACATCGAAAAAATTATATTTTTCGAGATAATAATTGTTCTGTCAAAATATCTGTTAGTGTGTTAGTTAGTCTGTGTTTTACCAAATTTTTGTGGACGAGCCAGCTCAAAACTAGTGTGAATATCGAAACCAAATTCCACACGTAGTTTAGGTCTATTGAGATTAAGAGCTGATTAAATTTTTGTACATATCGACCCAAAATTAAGGGGGTGGAAGGGGGGTTAAAAAATTCAAAATATAGGCTTTTTGAGCGAACTCAACCAAATTTTCTATATATAATCAGTGGGACCCCAGAAGTCTAAAAATCCAAAAACTAATCGCCCAAAATGGGGGGGGTCAAAAAATTAAAGAAGTATAAAAATGCAAAAACTAACCCCCCACCCCTACATGATTATAATTAATTTTATTAAATATTAAATATAAGTGAAGGGCCAGGTTGTATGGTAAAGTCAAGTGGATGGCCACATCAGAACACCTCAGCTTATTTTATCTAAATTTAATAGGCTCAAAATCTAACATATTTTTCTTTTCGGAAATATATTCTAGGTCTCATAATCGTGACAAAAATAAATAAATAATAATAATTATTATTATTAAAGTCAATAGCGTCCATATTATTTAATTAATTATGTAAGTTCGCAGGTACTTGGACAGGTTTTTATTTTACATCTTAAAAACCTGTCAAAGTACCTGCGAACTTAACAGGTCATTCAATAAGTCCGTAGGATAAGTAATAAAAAAACAAAATTTTGACAAAACTCGATTTTATTATTCAACATAGTTGCCTTCCAGCGGGATACAACGAGTATAGCATTTTCCAACTTTTAGATGCCACTTTTATAGTACGATTTCTCTTTCTCGTCAAAATAGGCCTCAGTTTCAGCGATTATTGGACTTAAATTTCTTTCCAGCAAGCATTCTCTTGAGATCTGAAAATGTTTTACATCTTAATATGAAACCTACCAAGTATTTTTTATCCAATAATACAAATTTTGTTTTTTTTTACATTTTTCTACAAAAATGACCTATGAATATTAAAAATATCACAATAAAAGGTAAATAGAGAAATGAAGTTCTAAGTATTTAGTGAAGCATAAGAAATTAAAAATTTTAAATATAAAGAGTACACCATGGTTAGTTTAATAGTTAGCAAGATCAAGAACAAGTTTTCTTTTCAAGTTATCACCTGACTACCGTGAAAATGTATCTAAAGTTATCAATAAATATTGAATTAAGTTTATTTTAATATCAGCTTATTGTATAATACATATTTGTATAATTAATTGGCCTCTGCCAGAGATAACTTCAACGAGTTAATCCGTGCATTAAGTCTCTTTGATTTAGAAGATAACAGCATTTAATGAGATTAACAAGACATAGGAATGATTTTATTGTCTGCACGATAAGCCAAGCATACAATCGGCTAAAATTACATTCCATACTATGGAATTGATTCTAAACAATAGCCCATTAACATTAATTGTATTTATATCACACTATTTTGAAATTGTCAAAATTATAGCAACCAAATTTTCAAATTGTTTTTACTTTACCATTCAGGGTATGGTCAAGTATTGTAATCGTGCATGAAATAAGTGTCTTTTTTTCCTTCTTTTTTCAAAATATCTCGAAAAAGGCTAAAACTATTTTGATTAAAAAAATTGAGCGAAACCTTGTCATTTCGCTCTACAATAAAAATAATTTTTAAGAAAAAATAAAAACCGACTTCAAAAAATTAAATGCAACAAATAAAATACACTAACCCAGGTAGCACACAATATCCTCAGAATATTCTAAGAAGATTTAAATGTCCTTAGAATATCCTTAGAATATTCTGAGGATATTGTGGTTACCTGGGAAAAGGTATAAAATAATTATTATCTTATTTAGTTACAACTAAACGACGAAATATTAACATGAAATTACTTTTTGAAGTCGGTGCCAAACAAACTATACCTATAAGCGAGCGTACCCGCCAAACGTACTAAGTAAGATCCGTCGAGTGCGATTCATAAAAGGTATATGTTTGGCACCGACTTCAAAAAGTAATTTCATGTTAATATTTCGTCGTTTAGTTGTAACTAAATGAGATAATAATTATTTTATACCTTTTAGTGTATTTTATTTGTTGCATTTAATTTTTTGAAGTCGTTTTTTATTTTTTTCTTAAAAATTATTTTTATTTTTCTCTTTTTAGTGATGTTATTAATAGTGATCATATCATCAGAACTTGGAGAAATTAATGACACCATCCCTAAGACACCCCCTTTCGGATAAAAAAGAACCATCGAAATCGGTTCATAAACAAAGAGGTTAGGTCTAAACAAACCTAATAAAAAAGGTCTAATACCTATGAAAAAAAACGAAAAAAATTGGGACCAATCGGAATCTAGACTGGACCCAATGCAAAAAAAATTTTCAAAATCGGTTGACAATTGGCGGAGATATGAGGTAACATAGGCACAAAAAAAAAAAAAAAATTCAGTCGAATAGAGAACCTAATCCTTTTTTTAAGTCGGTTAAAAAAGCCCCAATAAGTGAACATCGAAAAAATTATATTTTTCGAGATAATAATTGTTTTGTCAAAATGTCCGTTAGTTAGTCTGGTTGTCTGTTAGGGCCAGTTGTATGTCGGTTGGTAAATTCTTTTTAAACGTTGACAAAGGGTAAAACCTTAGAATTCACCTTGTGCCTGACGGGATGGCCAATCAGATCACAGGCACTTTCTGATTGGCCATCCCGTCAGACACAAGATGAATTTTAAGGTTTTACTCTTTGTCAACGTTTAAAAAGAGTTTACCAACCGACATACAACTGGCCCTTAGTCTGTCTGGTTGTCTGTTAGTTAGTCTGTGCGTTACCAAATTTTTGTGGACGAGCTAGCTCAAAAACTAGTGTGAATATCAAAACCAAATTTCACACGTAGTTTTGGTCCATTGAGATTAAGAGCTGATGCATAAAGACCCAAAATTAAGGGTAGTGAATGGGGGGGGGGGGGTTAAAAATTAAAAATCTAGGCCATTTGAGCAAACTCAACCAAATTTTGTATACATAATCAGTGGGACCCCAGTAATCTAAAAATGCAAAAACCAGCCGCCCAAAATGGCGGGGGGGGGGAGGTGTAGGATCAAAAAATGAAAATATAGGCTCTTGCTTGTACCAAACTCAACTAAATTTTGTATACATAATCAGTGGGACCCCAGAAGTCTAAAAATGGAAAACTAACCTCCCTCCCCTACATGATTATGAATAATTTTGTTTAAATATTAAATATAATTGAGGGACCAGGTTTTATGGCAAAGTCAAGTGGATGGCCACATCAGAACACGTCAGCTTATTTAAAAATATAAAAATTTGAATATAAAAATTCTTAACGATGTAGAAAAAACTTTTCTGACAAGTCGGAAAGTTTAATGGCGGAGAATTTAGGGATTGATTCTAAAAAAACTTTGATTTTTAATCTTAAGAAATTTTTCTGTTAATCAAAAATGAGATAACAAAACACAAAACTAAATTCAATATAGATAGGTACTGTCTATGAATAATATTCAAAAATATAAACAAAAGTCAGAAAATTCATTTTCTAGACTCACTCAAACCCAAGAAATCAAATTGATTTAATATTTTTTATTATTTGATGCCGTATAAAAAAATAGTTCTTATGAAAATTGTTCAGTTTTTTTTGTAGATTCAGAATATGTACAGAAACATATAGGTTTCTATTTAAAAAACAGAAGTTGATCTCAAAATACCCATGAAAGCTTGTTCTAGGTCGACAAACAATAGCGTAGTTTAATTTCCCCCCTGATTATAAACTTTTATTTAAAACATTTTTTGATATAATGCACTGTTTTTGAGTTATAAGACTGTCTCAAGATAAAAAACTCACCCGGTATATATATATGTATAGTGATAAGAATTTGGTCGAAGCTATACCAAATATTAGAGTAAGATTACTTAAAAAATTAAAATAATCAAATTGGCAAACCAAGAATCCAATAAACTTTAAATTTACTATAATGTGATTCTATACTTAAAAAAGCGAATAAATATTAAATATTTCCTAAATATTTCTTTCGGGCCTGATATGGAGGGAGAGCTTCCAAAAAATTAAAATATCTTTAAGGCCAGAAAATAGTGATTTATATTTAATATAATTTTAATACTAAAGAAGGCAGATGAATGGTAAATATAGTCATTACATTGTTTTTTAATAATTTTTCTTTTAAAAATAGTTAAATAATATAATAAAAAATAAAACTGACCAGCGGAAAATATTTGATACGCTTATATTCTGTCTCATTCATTAGTAAGTTTACTTTATTAATTATTAATAGAGTGAATTCAAATGAAGTCTAATGAATGCTAATCGCTTGCATTTTAAATTAACATCACGACGAAAAAATAAGTTAACATAATTATATTGATTTTTTTACTTTATTTTAATACATAGTGACACGCAAAAATTTGACAAAATAAAATATTAATAAATAATGTAATTTAATGTGTAGAGTACATAGACCTACAAACATTATTGTATCATGTATGATATAAATAAAATGAATAAACTTACTTAATATTCAATTTATACTTTTAATTATTTTTGCGATAAAAATAATTTCAAAAAAATAAGTTATGTGAAGATGAATGTTAAGCACTTGGGAGATTGTAATTTTTTGCCGAAAAAATAAATTTTACTTTACTTTAATTTTATTTTTATTGAATACAATATATAGGTACATATTAGTGACTGGCTGTGACTTTTCAACAGATTTTAGAAGTAAGCTAGGAGTATCCAGGAGCTATCGATAGGGTTTCTTTTTTCAGCAGGAATAATTCAAATCCATTAGAATCTTTCTTATTATTTTACCATACAGGGTATGGTCAAGTATTGTAATCGTGCATGAAAAAAGTGGGTTTTTTCCTTCTTTTTTTCGAAATATCTCAAAAACGGCTGAAACTATTTTGATTAAAAAAATTGAACGAAACCATGGCATTTCGCTCTACAAAAAACTTCAAATAAGTGAACATCGAAAAAATTATATTTTTCGAGATAATAATTGTTTTGTCAAAATGTCTGTTAGTTAGTCTGGTTGTCTGGTTCTTAGTTAGTTAGTCTGTGCGTTACCAAAATTTTGTGGACGAGCTAGATCAAAAACTAGTGTGAATATCAAAACCAAATTTCACACGTAGTTTTGGTCCATTGAGATTAAGAGATGATTAGATTTTGGTGCATATCGACCCAAAATTAAGAGGGGTGGAGGGGGTTAAAAATTAAAAATCTAGGCCGTTTGAGCAAACTCAACCAAATTTTGTATACATAATCAGTGCGACCGTAAAAGTCTAAAAATGCAAAAACTAAGCGGCCAAAATTGGTGGGGCAGGGGGTGTAGGGTCAAAAAATGAAAACATATGCTCTTGTTCCAAACTCAACCAAATTTTGTTAACATAATCAGTGCGACACCAGAAGTCTAAAAATGCAAAAACTAACCGCCCAAAATGTGTGTGGGGGGGGGGGAGTTCTAAAGAAAGAAAGGGGTGTATGGTCAAAAAATGAAAATCTTGGCCATTTACTAAACTCAACCAAAAAATGCTAAAACTACCCCCCCCCCCCCCAACATCATTATAAATAATTTTAGGGGCCAGGTTGTATGGTAAAGTCAAGTGGATGGCCACATCAGAACACGTCAGCTTATATTTCAAAAGATTAGATATATCAATCAGTATACATAAACTAAACAAGGTTTTCTTTAAATAAAGCATCTTAGAAAAGTTTATGCCTAGGCAAAAATAAATTAAATTGAAGGAAAAGTGAAAGCTTTTTCGAGAATGAGTATCCGCTCTGTAATATCAATTTCATAGAATTTTTCATTATTTTTCAAAATTAACATTGTATGAAAATACCCTAAATGTTTTGAAATTTTAGAGATGCGCCGCATTCAAAGGATCAATAGACCGCATGCTAGTGATATATATTATAAAAGACGTGTTCTTGAGTGGTTTTACAAATTTTAAAAAATTCTATTAATTATTCATATAATAAAGATTATAAAACACTCAAACGAAAAAATAATATTTTATTAAAAAATTTCTATTAATTTATTTATTTTTTGAAAATAATGTTCCAATTAGTGGGGTGCGTATTTTCATAAATATATATGGTATAAGTAAGATAAACTTCAAAAATTTTTAAATTATTATGCGTTATTTCAAATATTTTTATAAAAAACAGTTTTAGTCGAATAAAAATTGCTCTTGCTGAGGAACTATTAAAATAGAAATAATACAAAAAAGGAATAAATAAAGATGATTCGAGAATCTTTAGACTAATCCATTTCTACGAACTCTTAATATATTTACATATAAGATCAGAAATAGCGACGAGTGCGATAGACAAGTCATATAGCTTGCTTATAACAATAGAATTAGGAAAAATTTAAGATTTTCTTATAGGACAGGCTGATTCATTGTGGAAGATGGTCGATTTCCATCTCTTTAAATCAAAAGAATTAATTTCTGACTCCTACCCTCACTCACACAAAGCAATATCCGTTTAGGGCGAAGGTCCCAAAATATATTTTTTAAAAATCTAATGTTAAATTTGAACAAAAATTAAAATGATTCGTATTCGATGAAATTTGTAAAAACAAAAGAGAAGATTAAAATAAAATTTCAAAAAATGAAGGATACTTTTTTGGACAGCATCCCCTGGTTGAAAAGTCACCAACCGCCACTGGTTCAAATGCAAAAAAGTAAAGGCTTAGTTTATCAAATTAAACAGAAAAAGAAAATTATCTTTACTTTGAATAGATATGAAGCTTTATTTAAATATATTTGAATATTAAATAAGCTGACGTGTTCTGATTTGGCCATCCACTTGACTTTACCATACAACCTTCTTCTTCTTTTCACGATGGAGGGGCCAACCCAGGCCTTTAGGGGCTGCACTTTTTTGGTGTAACTCCTTATCTCATCATTATCATTAAAAAAAAACCTGGCCCCTAAAATTATTTATAATCATGTAGGGAGGGGGGGGGTAGTTTTTGCATTTTTATACTTCTGGTGTCCCACTGATTATGTATACAAAATTTGGTTGAGTTTGGTAATTGGCAAGATTTTCATTTTTTGACACTACACCCCCACCCCAACCCCCATTTTGGGTGGTTACTTTTTTCATTTTTAGACTTCTGGGACCCCATTGATTATGTATACAAAATTTGGTTCAGTTTGGTAAATGGTCAAGATTTTCATTTTTTAACCCTACACCCCCCCCCCATTTTGGGTGGTTAGTTTTTGCATTTTTAGACTTCTGGGAGTCCACTGATTATGTGTACAAAATTTGGCTGAGTTTGCTCTAACGGCCTAGATTTTTAATTTTTAACCCCCTTCACCCCTTAATTTTGGGTCGATATGGACCAAATTTTAATCAGCTCTTAATCTCAATGGACCAAAACTACATATGAAATTTAGTTTCGATATTCAAACTAGTTTTTGAGCTAGCTCGTCCTCAAAAATTTGGTAATCGCATAGACCAACAGACTAACAGACATTTTGACAAAACAATTATTATCTTGAAAAATATTATTTTTTCGCTGTTTACTTATTAGAGCTTTTTTGTAGAGAAAAATGCCATGGTTTTGATCAATTTTTTTAATCAAAATAGTTCTAGCCGTTTTTGAAATCTTTTGAAGGCAAAAAACACTTTTTTCATACACGATTACAATACTTGACCATACCCTGTATAGTAATGTAAAAATAATCATGAAAATCTTATTTGTTATTTATACAATTAAAAGAAATAATAAATAATTTAATTAAAAATAAATAGTCAAAAAAAGATGAAAAATTAATATAATTCTAGATTATGCTGAAAACACACCCTCCTAAAAAAATGAAGAAAATGGTATGAAAAATATATTACTAAAAAGTTTTAGTTGTTGTTTTAATCATCGTCTTCAATTAAATGACTACCAGAAACAAAAATAAATTAATTAAATTGAAAGTTTCTTTTTACCGAGAGTAGCAGAATTTTTATATATTGAAGGAGACAATAAAAGAGTGTGTCATTTGCTGGAATTATAAATTTTTAATTTATTTATAACGAGACTATGGTTTCCTCTTCATCAATCTATTAGCATACAATTGATTCACAAGAATTCATGTATATTCTTTTATTGTCTCCTTCAATAAATAAATAAATATTTAATTTGATTCACTCTCGGCTACGAATATCAGCACCAAATTCCATCCCATTAAAAAAATTTGATAGAAGCTGTTTTCAATATCAAAGTTTAATTTATCTCTAATAAATGTTGCAAGGTTTTCCAAGTTGAAAAAACCCATTCTGAGAGAAGTGGTTCATGGATTTTAAGAAAATGTCTATCTATCCCAAACAAGCAGCTGTTTTTAATTCCTAAACAACCTTGTTCTATGCATTTTTAATTTGTTGTTTATCTCTAAATTGCATTTATAAGAAACAAAGAAAGAAAAAAAATCTATTTTGAGAAAGAGAAAGAATGATATTAACCCACTTTAGATCTCGCAGAGGCCAACTGCGTTTCGCTTCCCAAATCAACTGTAAAAATAAATTTAGAAAAATTTTATTATTTACTATAACCTATTCAATTTATAGTATATTCAGACATACATTTTATTATTCTGTTAATAAATTTCTGATAAAAGAATATAATTTTTGAAACAAACATAAATGCCCCCCCCCCCCTTTGTTTAATTTTATACTAGGTTTTTAAAGAACATATTATAATAATAACACCTGAAAATAAGCTTAAGTGTTCTTATGTGGTCATCCGCTTGACTTTACCATACAACCTGGCCCCTCACTTTTATTTAATATTTAATAAAATTATTTATATTCATGTAAGGGAGGTGGTTAGGTTTTGCATTTTTAGACTCCTGGGGTCCCACTGTTTATGTATACAAAATTTGGTTGAGTTTGGTCAAAGAGCCAATATTTTCTTTTTGATCCCCCCGACCCCATTTTGGGCGGTTAGTTTTTGCATTTTTAGACTTCTGGGGTCCCACTGATTATGTATACAAAATTTGGTTCAGTTTGGTACAAGAACCTAGATTTTCATTTTTGACCATAGACCCCCCACACACACACCATTTTGGGCGGTTAGTTTTCGCATTTTTAGACTTCTGGGGTCCCACTGATTATGTATACAAAATTTGGTTGAGTTTACTCCAAATAGCCTAGATTTTTAATTTTTAACCCCTCCAATTTTGGGTTGATTTTCACCAAAAATCTAATCAGCTCTCAATCTCAATGGACCAAAACTGACATGTGAAGTTTGGTTTCGATATTCATACTAGTTTTTGAGCTAGCTCGTCCACAAAAATTTGATAACAGACTAACGAACAACCGGACAACCAAACAACCAGACGGACACACTAACTGACATTTTGGCAAAACAATTATTATCTCGAAATATATATAATTTTTTCGATGTTCACTTATTAGAGCTTTTTTGTAGAGCGAAATGCCATGGTTTCGCTCAATTTTTTAATCAAAATAGTTTCAGCCGTTTTTTGAGATATTTCGAAAAAAAGAAGGAAAAAAATACTTTTTTCATGCACGATTACAATACTTGACCATACCCTGTATGGTAAAGTAAAAAATCATAGTTAAAAAATATTTTTCTCCGCGTTTTATACATTTTAAAACACAATGAGCAAATATTTATTTTTATCCGTGATTAAATATATTTAATTCACATTATGCCTTCTAGGAGTGCGTCAGTCAGTTTTCAACTATGAAAATAATTGAAACATAACCAGAAAATGGATCATCTGCTCTGTTTAAATATCAATTGATAAAAAATCTAATGTTAAATTTGAAAAATTCTATGATGCGGTTATCCATAAATTTTGCAAAAAGGATATGATAAAATTTTGCAAAAAGGATATAATAAAATTAAAAAAAATTAATGTCTATTTTTTGGACAGCATCCCTTGGTTGAAATGTCACCGCCCTCCAATGGACTGTAGCATATATAATTTCTTTATTGTTTTTTCTAAGATTCTTCCAAAACTTATCTATTGTTTTAATTTATTTGATTTATAATTGTCATTAGACGGAGGTTGTAGTTGACTGTAGCATATATAATTTCTTTATTGTTTTTTCTAAGATTCTTCCAAAACTTATCTATTGTTTTAATTTATTTAATTTATAATTGTCATTAGACGGAGGTTGGTTGTGACTGGGTCTCTGGGAAAAGAAAAAATATTTTTCGAACTTTGAGTACGGGATTAATTGGAGAGGCGTTTTTAGGTATATAGTTTGATATATAATATTTTTATATAAAAATATCATAGAATCTAAAGAAAATAAAGAAATAATCAGGGGTGCCCATCCCTCCTGTTGAAAAATAACCCCCACCAACTTCGTATCACCCCAACCTCATGAAAAAGAAACCCCTCCCCTCCGGTATATTTTACTCACTTATAAAGAATTAGAAAAAGTTTTTATTATATTATTACTTTACCCTACAGGGTATGGTCAAGTATTGTTGTAATCGTGCATGAAAAAAGTGTTTTTTTCCTTCTTTTTTTCGAAATATCTCAAAAACGGTTGAAACTATCTTGATTAAAATGAATTGAACGAAACCATGGCATTTCGGTCTACAAAAAAGCTCTAATAAGTGAACATCGAAAAAATTATATTTTTTGAGATAATAATTGTTTTGTCAAAATGTCTGTTAGTCTATCTGTTGTCTGGTTGTCTGGTTGTCTGGTTGTTAGTCTGTGCGTTACCAAATTTTTGTGGATGAGCTAGCTCAAAATCTAATGTGAATATCGAAACCAAATTTCACACGTAGTTTTGATCCATTGAGATTAAGAGCTGATTAGATTTTGGTGCATATCGACCCAAAATTAATGGGGGTTAAAAATTAAAAACTAGGCCATTTTGTATACATAATCAGTGGGACCCCAGAAGTCTAAAAATGCAAAAACTAACCGCCCAAAATGGGGGGGGGGGGTGTAGGATCAAAAAATGAGAATATAGGCTCTTGTACCAAACTCAACCAAATTTTGTATACATAATCAGTGTGCCCCCCCCCCCCCCCCAGGAGTCTAAAAATGCAAAGATTAACCCCCTCCCCTACATGATTATAAATAATTTTATTAGATATTAAATATAAGTGAGGTCCCAGGTTGTATGGTAAAGTCAAGTGGATGCCCACATCAGAACACGCTTATTTTTATATTAAGAGCCTGTCATTTAAAATTGGTTCCTTGTTCAGAAAAACCAACTGTAAATTGGCGTACTACAACTTATTTAAAGTTAATATGTTATATAGTGAGCTAAAAGACTAAGTCGATAAATATAACAAAATCCGGTTTAATATACGGGATACCATGTTCATGTGGAAAGTCTTATGTTGGACAGACAAGACAGAAATTGAAGACAAGAATTGGACAACACAAGACGGACTACAAGCCAAAAAATCAATATCAAAATAATAAAACCGCACTTGCTTCTCATCACTTTGAGAGTGGGCATTGTTTCCGGTTTTAGGAGGTTGAAGTCTTAGATTCGGAGAACAATTATCGCAAGAGGAATGTGAGTGAGATGATTTTAATAAAGGCGTTGGACACTGTCAATTTTACATCAGATACTCAACATCTTAATTCAGTATATAGCGGCATTATCAATTATTTCAAGAGTAATTATAAATGAATATTTGAATAATGAGGGAAATGAAGAATTTACATATCGGCAGTTGGTATTTTTATTAAACATTTGATGACAGATATACTTTGAATGATCAATTTTTTTTTAATTTATTTTGTTACCTTGTATATTTGTCTTGTATTATTAAGTTTGTTGAACCCTTGTCAATTATGTCATTGCAAAATCCAGTCTAATGTTCTGTATTTATCTATCAACGAGAAAGCTGATCATAAAAGTGAATATTGTTTGGAGTTAAAAAAATGTTATGTTGTCTTGTATTATTTAATGACTTCATATTCTTATAATTTGTAATTGTTGTAGATTGCTCGAAGAAGTCAAAAAATATACGTGTTGCAATTTTTTGAAATTTAGCTTTTAATTATTTTCTCAAGTCCAAGATCCCAACATCCAGCCTAATTATTTTCAAAGATGGACGATAACAACCCAAATTTAGTTTTTATTACCTTTTGTTGAAGTTATAAGCCATGACCGTTTCAATTTTTAGCATACATGTTATTTAAAAAAATTTTAACCCCCCACCAGAAATTTCAATGACGCACTCTGCCTCTTAAACCCCCCCCCCTCCTCCTCTCGCCCTTTCGACACCCCTGAAATAATGGTAAAATGTAATTTTCTGAAGATTCTATTGGATGAAATCTAAAAGAATTCAGAAAAATGTTATTATCGTTCCACGAACTTGAAGGAGGGTCATCATCACATACCAGAAATGTACCTTTAACATCTGTTTTTTTAACTAAAAATATTTTATCTGTTATTTCTCATAGGTTCAATTACCCGTCTGAATATAGGAAAATTCATTTTGTTGTTATAGCCACATAAAAACAAACGATTTGATTTGAAATTTGGTATATATTATGTATATGTTTATTTGCACCAGCAGAAGGACATCCCCATTGATTTCTCTTTATAAAACAACAACTCTGCTACTCTCGGCAAAACAAAATCTATAATAAGTAAAAATATATTTTTCTAGGTGGTTATCACAAATAAAACAAATATATGTTTTGAGTTTTCTTTTGTAACTCCTGATGATGGGCTCATAACCCGAAATATATATCGAGATAAAAACTCAAAACATATATTTGTTTTATTTGTGAAACCCACCTAGAAAAATATATTTTTACTTATTATCTATTAAAATGTTTCACCTAGAACCGACACCAAATTCTTTAAAGATTAAAAACAAAATCTATTCAAATAACTGTGCTTTTGTTTGTTTCTTTATAGGAAATGGGAAAGGAATTAATGACAAAAAGAATCGACTATATATAGATAACGAGAGCGTGTATTATTTATAACAAACGGCCTTGGTGTTAAGAAATCAACTAAGCTAAGAGTCAAAGATATTTTTCCGGGGATGGTATACGCTTCTTTTATTTGGGGAATTTAAAAAGAAAGCAGCTTTCCCTTTTTTTCTTGGGGTGGCGACTAAAAAAACCAATGGGCAGTGTTTTATTTTTTGGCGCCGATCATCCGGAAGCGGGTCAAATGCTTTCTTTCTGATGAAATTCAACCTTTCTCTCTCTATTTATTTATAAATTTATACTACGTGCAAAGGATGATCCAGAATTTTACATTGAAATACATAATGTAATTATTTGAGTTATTTTTCAATTAGAGGCAAATCTTAAGAAATCATGAACAAAACACCCAAAATGAGGCTGAAAGTCAAAAATAAAGATTTTAGACATTTGAACCGAACTCAACCAACATCAGTAAACTCTAGTTGCCACAAAGGTAATTAGTAAAACGCGTTTTAACTAGATGAGAACCCGTTCTTACTAAAAACGGGTTTTTACTGCAACATATGGTATATGTTGAAGGAGACAATAAAAGAGTGTGTCTTCTGCTGGAATTATAAATTTTATTTATTTATAGCGATCGTTAATATATAAAAATTCTGCTACTCTCGGCACAAAAAATTTCATTTTAATGTAAAAAGCAACATATATGATATATATTATAAATATATATTGTGCCCACACATAAACAGTTATAAATTAGCTATATACTTTTTTACACTGTTTTGTATTTAAAAACGTTAAAATATATTACCTTAATTCATAATTGATGTAAGTAAACCTTTAAATACGCTTTGCATGCTCCTCGGTATATTTATTGTTTTTTGTCTTAAGGCCGCGACCCTTATGTCGGCCCTTGAAAATGCAGAAAATTTTATTTTTGAATTATTTTATTGAGATTTTAAGACCATGTCATAATAAACTTACGAATAAAAAAAGCAAAATAAGTCATTAAAAAGTATTCAATTTTTCTTTCAATTTTTTTATTAAAAGAAATTTTTTTTTAATTCGAGTCCTAAATAAATTTCATCAATCAAAAATAAAGATTTTAGGAATTTTCTGGCGTGGCTCATATAATAAATAGATTGAGTTTCTTTAAATTCACTGTGTATTTATTTATCAGTTTTTAAATTGTGTAAATTTTATTATAATAGTTAATTAAAACACTAGGAAGATTTCACATAAATCTATGTACAAGTTCCCTAAAAATTAAATTTTATCACGATTGAAGGGGGTCGGGTTGGTCGAGCGGCTAGCGTATCAGCCTGCTAGTCAAGCTTACCCGGGTTCGAATCCAACTCGAGGCAACCGGCTACAAATATGATCCCTACATAGAAGAATAATTTAATAATGGTATCGTAAATTGGCTGATGGCTAAAAATGCCGAAAAGCCAAAAAAAAAAAATCACGATTGAAGCTCTAAGAGGACGTGACCAGTGTTTCAAAAAACGCTCTGATTATTTTCAAGAAAATTAAGCTGAATGGCTTTAGATGAAAAATCTGGAGTGGCAAGTTTTATAAGAAAAGGAGTGTATGATGAGGATGAATAATGATATGGAAGATTGCCAGGAATAGAGAAATCTATTGCTGAAACAAAATTCTATCTGAAGAGTGGAAGAGAAGAGAGAGAGAAAGATGTCAAACTGTGAAGGGGCCTTGACATTGAAAGGGAATAAATAAATAAATAAATGTGCCCAAACACGTGGCTTTGTGTTTACTTTACAAGGCAACTGGACACTTAATGATAATTAATCGAAAATGAACCAGCATAGACACACGTTATCTGTCAAGGAGAAATACATAAATAAATAAATAAATAGGTAAAAAGAGTGGAAATTTTTTATCTTCAATGAAAAAAAGCTTAGAGATCATGTATCAAGGTTTGCAAAAATTTTATTTGAAAAGATTAAGTTTGCTAAGAGTGTAAGAGCAGATGATTCTTAATGCTTGATTAAATAAAGATATACATGTATATGTATAAATGTATATACACATATATTGTTTAAGAGGCGACTGTGGTCAGAGTGTCGGGCCGCTGTCCTGAAGTATCCTGGTTCGAGATTGACAAAATGAAACTTTTTTAGAGTTTCTTTGAGTAAATTATAATTTCCTATATGTTTATAAAATACTCTTCTAGAAATAAGTATAATCCCTTCGAAATTAAAATATTTATTTTCTAAAAAAATTGGAAAACTGAAGATAATGGGGGACCCTTATCAACTTTCACCTAAAATTCAAGGGTACAAAATGATACTTTTTTCGAGTTTCTTTGACGAAATTATAATTTTCTATATGTTTATAAAATACTCTTCTAGAAATAAGTATAAACCCTTCGAAATTAAAATATTTATTTTCTAAAAAAATTGGAAAACTGATGATAAGGGGGACCCTTATCAACTTTCTCCTAAAATTCAAGGGTACAAAATGAATTTTTTTCGAGTTTCTTTGACGAAATTATAATTTCCTATATGTTTATAAAATAGTCTACTAGAAATAAGTATAATCCCTTCGAAATTAAAATTTTTATTTTCTAAAAAAATTGGAAAAACTGTTGATAAGGGGGAACCTTATCAACTTTCTCCTAAAATTCAAGGGTACAAAATGATACTTTTTTCGAGTTTCTTTGACGAAATTTTAATTTCCTATATGTTTATAAAATACTCTACTAGAAATAAGTATAATCCCTTCGAAATTCAAATATTTATTTTCTAAAAAAATTGGAAAACTGATGATAAGGGGGGACCCTTATCAACTTTCTCCTAAAATTCAAGGGTACAAAATGATACTTTTTTCGAGTTTCTTTGACGAAATTTTAAATTGAAGGAGACAATAAAAGAGTGTGTCTTCTGCTGGAATTATAAATTTTATTTATTTATAACGAGACTATAGTTTAGAGGGCTTTGCCCTCTTCATCGTCAGATTCATAAATTAATTCCTGTGAATCCATACTTATATATATTTGTCTAGATTAATTTGCCGCAACGCTGACGTAATGCTGCCGAGAGAGAGCGCCATCGGTATATTTGCAGCAAATTTGAAATATAATCGTAATTTGGACTCAAATTTCGAAATGAAAGACTCCAATTGATTTTAAATTAAGAAACATTAAATATATTGATAATTATTACCCCCCCCCCTTCACCACTCAAAAATTAAATATTCAATTCGCTTTTCTTTGCGCACAGAAAAAGAAATCAATCACATCTTATTTGATTTATATATTATTTGTTTATTTTTTAATAATTTGCCACTTTTTTATAATTTTTTAAAAATCTAAATTTTGTTATTCTTATTTTTTGATTTTTACAAAATTAAACGACTTAAGACACGCATGCCCATATGAGTTTCACATGGCAATACTGGAGGGAGCAGCCTGTCATACAAACAACACCTGATCTCTTTTAAATATTTGGAGCCTTATATCGATTATCGATCCCAAATTTTAAAAAAATGATATAATATAATTCTCCTCCTCACACGATTCCACTTATTTAAATAAATCTATTTCCACACAAAAAAATATCACAATGCTGTAGATTATAGAAAAAAAATACTTCCAGATTCATATCTAGAGCCTCATTTCTGTAGCTGTGTCAGGACGAAAATGAGGCAAAACTTTTAAGAGACTATGTATTTTCGGGAGTTTACAGGTATACATTTGGTGTGTGGTTTTTTAAGAGGAATAAAATTTTTGGACCGAGACGCCGCCCGCCAGGGTACCAGCCTGGAGGGCCGAGCTTCGAAGGCGTGCCGTAGGCACGCACGAAAAGCTCGTTGTAATAGACTGATCAAGAGGGCAAAGCTCTCGAAACTATAGTCTCGTTATAAATAAATAAAATTTATAATTCCAGCAGAAGACACACTCTTTTATTGTCTCCTTCAATATATACAAATTCTGCTACTCTCGGCAAAAACTTTCAATGAAATTTTAATTTTCTATATCTTTATAAAATACTCTACTAGAAATAAGTATAATCCCTTCGAAATTCAAATATTTATTTTCTAAAAAAATTGGAAAACTGATGATAAGGGGGGATCTTATCAACTTTCTCCTAAAATTCAAGGATACAAAATGAAACTTTTTTCGAGTTTCTTTGACGAAATTATAATTTCCTATATCTTTATAAAGTACTCTACTAGAAATAAGTATAATCCCTTCGAAATTCAAATATTTAAAAAAAGCCCATTGAGTAATGGCAGTAGCCTATTATCTGGGATTGAATCCATTATGAAAATAAAATTGAAAAACATTTATATACTCATTTACTGAGATACTATATAATTTTAAGTAAATTTCTTTTGATTTTTAATTTACGACTTGATCATTTTTATCGGAATTTAATGAAAATATTATTTTTTTCAAAGCCAATATCTAAAAGGTCGACGGTTCAAAAAGAAAAATGTTTTTTAGGCAATGATGTTTGTTTATTTGTTTCTATTTGATTTATTAGACAAACAATTAGAGGAAATTAAACATTTCATCACATACTTGAAAAAATCGAAAGATATTATTTTTACTATTCTATTTCTAATTTAATCCTTTGATTCAAAAACATGATTTACTACAAAACCCTTTGAAAAAAAAATACATTATTATTTATTTATTTTTGAAATTAAATAAAACAAGATAAATGTATCCCATCAGACTATCAGAGTTATTTCTACCTTGTTTTTATTTATTTATTTATTTTTTACTAATAAGACTGCTAAAGTAGTCGGACGTTTCGTTATTTTAAATATTGATTGATTTCTACTTACTATTTTTTTTAAATATATTATAAATATGTATTATGAACTTTTATTTATTAAGATACATATTATATGGAACTTTATTATTATTATTAAAGTTATTATCGGGAAATAAGGAGTATATTTTTTATGCATATAATTTATAATATAATGCCAACATTTCATCAATTTTGTTGACTTCTTCAGGGCTCAAATAGTTAGTTAACTTCCCTGTATATTTGTCATTTTTATAATTATTCTTTCTTAGTAGACAAAATAAGGCAAGTCATTAACATCAATCAGAATTTTTTTTTAAAACTTAAAAATATCGTTCACTAAGAAAGAATAATTATAAAAATGACAAATATGGAGTGAAGAAAACTATATGAACCCTGAAGAAGTCAACAAAGTTGATGAAACGTTGGCATTGAAATATAAATTATCTGCATAAAAAATATAGTCCTTATTTCCCGATATCAACTTTAATAATTTATTCGATGGACGTAACCGAGGGGTGAATCGCGATTGGAATTAGATGTACACGTCTTGGAATTACTTTGGAATTCATCAGATAATGCCCCTTCATCTATTGTCTTCTACTTGTAAATGAAAGTGGAAGTGGAAGTAGGTGTACACAAAATTATGTCGCGGTTCACCCCTAGGACATAACTAATGAAAAAATTTATAATTATTATTACTTTTATTCTTTTCTCTCGTTTTGAAGGAGGTTTATACTATACTATACATCGGCTGTAAACAGCAAAGATGATAGCTTATTATTATTATTATTATTATTTTAATTATTTTATTATTAGTTTCTTGATCTCCTTATAAATAATATTTATTTCAATTGTGTGGCAAATAACCCTTCAAGTGTGAATAATATAAACTACATAGAGACTCAAGTTTTGGAAGAATTTAGAATAAAAAAAATATATATATTTATTATATTTTGAAATCATTTTTTTGTACTAAATAATTTCTATTCTTTTATGAAATCATTCTCAAAACTTTTATTTAATTATATACAAAAGTTTCGAGAGAAATTAATTCTCCCTTTAACAATGGAAATTTGGAAAAATACCTAGGTGCTATAAGAAAATATTTATTTGCTTATAGTTGCTTTATAATTCTTCCTTAAAGCAACCATTTTTCAAAATTTCTATTGATAAAGGGAGAATTTCTCCCGAAACGTTTGGATATTTAATAATCGTTTTGAGATTGTTTTCATATAATTTTTATAATAAAAAATAAAACCGACTTCAAAAAAATTAAATGCAACAAATAAAATAATAATAACTTAAAAATAAAATAAAATCCCCTAAAAGGAATAAAATAATTATCTTATTTAGTTACAACTAAACGACGAAATATTAACATGAAATTACTTTTTGAAGTCGGTGCCAAACAAACTATACCTATAAGCGAGCGTACCCGCCAAACGTACTAAAACCTATTTCACATTAAAATTAAAAAATTAAAAAATTTTTTTCTTTTTCAATATATATATTTCAAGCACCATCTTCAGGAAATACAGAAGGTAACCTTCGTATTTCCTGAAGATGGTTGATAGCCCGAAATATATATATTGAAAAAGAAAAAATTTTTATATCTTTTAATTTTTAATTTTAATGTGAAATAAGTGACCCAGTATCATTAACTCATAGTAAATCCATATTAAATAAAATATCTATTTACTCTTATTTTTATTAAAGATGTTTCATCTTGCACCAACACCACAATCTCTACTGATTAGTACTAAAATCCGTCGAGTGCGGTTCATGTAATGTATATGTTTGGCACCGACTTCAAAAAGTAATTTCATGTTAATATTTCGTCGTTTAGTTGTAACTAAATAAGATAATTATTTTATTCCTTTTAGTGTATTTTATTTGATTTTTAAGTTATTATTATTTTATTTGTTGCATTTAATTTTTTTGAAGTCGGTTTTATTTGTTTTTATAAAAATTATTTTTATTTTTCTCTTTTTAGTGATGTTATTAATAGTGACTTAATATAATACCTTGCATGCATCTCGTAAGAGAAAGCGTCGGGCGAATGAATCAGAAAATGATAATAAAATACAATTGATAAATATAGAAATTCTCTCGAAACGTTTGCGGGTTTTAAATGAATGTATAAGATTTTATTTATTATAATTTCGATTATTTGCACATAATAATTGGAGATTTACGTTATTTTATTATTAATCATATTATCAGAACTTGACCAAATTAATATGGTTCCACCCCTAACGTACCCCCTTTACAATAAAAAAAGAATCATCGAAATCGGTACATAAACAAAGAAGTTATGCGTGTACATTGTACATACATAACAAAAAAGGTCCAATACGAATGAAAAAAAACGGGACCAAATGGAAGCTAGACTGAACCCAACGCAAAAAAATCATCAAAATCGGTTCACAATTGGCGGAGATATGAGATAACATAGACACAAAAAAAATCAATCGAATAGAGAACCTCCTCCTTTTTGAAGTCGGTTAAAAAGAAACATATATTTATTATATAATAGAAAAAGCATATATGGAATTTATCCACTTTGAATATTGGCGCATGATTATTTTTAGGAGATTAAAACTACGTGTGGCTTACCTTGGGCTACCATCTATTTATTCTAACCATAAATCCTCCAGATGACATCCACATATACACGAATTCACTCCCGGGAATGTTTTTACCACTAGAGTCACGTGTTGTGCTCGGATTCAAGCTGGGATCAGTTTGAGTGCTCGTCGAAAAGAACCTACTAATATCTAGTAGAGGGGACAGAAGAACCTATTCTCGCTCCCACTAAAGCAGATGACGTTGCTGAGGCCGCGGCTGTCCTCGCTAACAGACAGTCTTTATTTATTTATTTTTTATCTCTTTCGTTTTTATCTCGTCGAAAATGTATATATCTTTATATACTTAGAGATTATACAGCTTTCGTTTTAATAGAGACATTATGTCTTCCATTGAACAATTGGAATTTAAATAAGCTGACGTGTTCTGATGTGCCCATCCACTTGACCTTACCATACAACCTGGCCCCTCACTTATATTTAATATTTAATAAAATTATTTATAATCATGTAGGGGAAGGGGGTTAGTTTTTACATTTTTAGATTACTGTTGATTATGTATACAAAATTTGGTTGAGTTTGCTACAAGAGCCTAGATCTTAATTTTTGGACCTCTGGGGTCCCACTAATACAAAATGTATACAAAATTTGGTTGAGTTTGCTCAAATGGTCTAGATTTTTAATTTTTAACCCCCCTCCACCCCCTTAATTTTAGGTCGATATGCACCAAAATCTAATCAGCTCTTAATCTCAATGGACCAAAACTACCTGTGAAATTTGGTTTCGATATTCATACTAGTTTTTGAGCTAGTTCGTCCACAAAAATTTGGTAACGCACAGACTAACTAACAACCAGACAACCAGACTAACAGACAATTTGACAAAACAATTATTATCTCGAAAAATATAATTTTTTCTATGTTCACTTATTAGGTCTTTTTTGTAGACCGAAATGCCATGGTTCCGCTCAATTTTTTTAATTAAAATAGTTCAGCCGTTTTTGAGATATTTCTAAAAAAAAAGAAGGAAAAAAAACACTTTTTTCATGCACGATTACAATACTTGACCATACCCTTTATGGTAAAGTAAAAAATGAATTTTTTTAAATTTCGGAAATGTGGCTATATTTGTTTGCGAACAGTTTGAGTTGAGAAGTTTAACAACCGTTTAAAAGTTCCCCAATTAACGAGGTGATTTTTGTTTTTGTTTTTTGCATTTTTGAAGTGAAACATTATTATGACCAGGGTTTAATTTCGATACGAACTATCCAGAACAACACAAATGTTTTTCTGCTTCTTGAAAAATAAACTTTTATAGGAATGTTTCACTTCTTTTGTGTGATTCGGACACACACATCATATACATATATAATGTTGTAGTAAAAACCAGTTCTTACTAAGTTAAAAAGCGTTTCAATTAATTCCTTTGTAGCAACTAGAGTTTACTGATGTTGGATGAGTTTGGTTCAAAGGTCTAGAACTCTACAATCTTCATTTTTGACCTTCCGCCTCATTTGGGTGGTTATTTTCAAAAATTTATAAACAAAAAATTATATCCTCTACAACTTTTCTTCTAATTTTTGACATGAAAAAAATCATTTTTTTAAGGTTCGGACGTTCTCGGCAAATTTCGCAAATATATTTGTTTGCAAACGGTTTGAGTTGAGAAGTTTAACAACGGTTTAAAAGCACCCAATTGATTTTTATGGGTCTTTTTACATTTTTCAATTATTATGACCTGGGCCAAATTTCGACAGGAACGGTCCAGGACAACATAAATGTTTTTCTGTTTCAAAAAAATCAATTTTTATAGGAATGTTTCACTTTTTTGTGTGATCCGGACACACTCAGCATATAAATTATGTTGCAGTAAAAACGCGTTCTTACTAGTTAAAACACGATTCACTTAATACCTTTGTAGCATCTAGAATTTACTGATGTTGGTTGAGTTTGGTTGAAAGGTCTAGAATCTTCATTTTTGACCTTCTGCCTCATTTTGAGTGTTTATTTTCAAAAAATTTTAAACCAAAATGTCAAAAATTACATCCTCTACAACTTTACTTCTATTTTTTGACATTTTCGTTTAAAAATTTTTGAAAATAAACACGCAAAATGATGAGGAAGTTCCAAAATGAATATTCTAGAACTTTGAACCAAACTCAACCAACATCAGTAAGTAACTTATGAGGTTACTTATAATGTTTCACCTAGAACCGACACCTAAATCCTTAAAAATTATCAACATCAGTAAACTCTAGTTGCCACAAAGATATTCAGTGAAATGCATTTTAACTAGTAAGAACCCGTTATTACTAAAAACGAGGTTTTACTGCAACATATATATTATCTTGAATATTTCTAAACCGGATGTTTTCTACATTTGATTCAATCACGAATCAACTGTAGAGAATTTTTGTCAAATATTGAGTGAAAATAATATTTGAACTTATATATATATTTCTAACTTGAAATAATGATCTTAAATAAATTTTTATAATTTTTCTAACTAATATAACAAAGAATAATTGACATATCAATGAGAATTGTTTTGACCGCGCTTATTTGGAAAAGATATTTTATCACGAGACTACTGCAGATTATGCTATTGAAGTTTGTGGAGTATTAAGTCTGAACCAAGAGAGAAAAAGATGTGATCCACTTAGCTACAATCCAACGTCATTTCGCGTATAGCCCGCTAGACATTCGAACGGATCACGTTTTTTTCTCTCTTGGTCCAGACTTAAGACGGATCTTAGGACTTAGGACGGATGACATCTTTTTTTCTCTCTTGGTCCAGACTTAAGACACCACAGACTTCAATAGCATAATCCGCAGTAGTCTCGTGATAAAATATCTTTTTCAAATAAGCGCGGTCAAAACAATTCTCATTGATATGTCAATTATTCTTTGTTATATTAGTTAGAAAAATTATAAAAATTTATTTTGAATATTTCTATCTAGAAAACCCAAAATCTAATGAGTTCTTAGTTTTAAAAGAACAAAAATTTTGGCGAAAGAACGAACTTTATTTGAACTCCTTTGTTAAAATAAATACTCGTATAATATTAATATACAGACATACATAGCCATAGAAAAATAAATTGAATAAGAATTTGAGGAAAAGGAAAGACATTTTCAAGCCTAATATGATACACAAATTTTTTTTCAATTTCACAGGATTTTAGCAAAGAGTGTTGAAACTTGGCAGATAAGTGCAATTTATGTAAATAAAAAATATGTGTGCCAAATTACAGCTCATTAGTTATAACTGTGTGATACCTCCCCAATTCCCCAACTGACTGAATTTTAAGGTTCCTTTCAAAAGTAAAATGGGACTCTACCTATTATTGTAGATAAAATAACTGTCCGTCTGTATATCCATCGGTAAAAGCATTGTAAATTAATTAAGACTCAAATTTAATTTTGACAACTATATGTATTTACTTTATCCAAAGTCAAATTTCATATCGTCCCCTTGGAGTGTAAACCTGCTAACTCACAACAAAGAAATTTTACAGGGCGGAGAAAAAACAAACAACATTTAATATTGTTGTTATGGAAATAAACTATTTTTCACATTTTTTTTCTCCAACTTACTTTTAAGTAGCAGTTTTACTTGGACGATGCTGCATCTCTTTTTCTTTCGAACCGTATTAATATGTCATATATGATAAAAATGGATTTAGCAAGTTTACACTTAAGGCGACAATATTAAAATTTTAATCGAATATAATTTTGGAAATGCTCGAAATTTTCGTTATGTCGAAAATAAACAAGCTCTCAAAGTGTCAGGAGCCAGAAAGGCGATAGAGAATATAAATGTGAATGTAAAAATATAAATTTGTCAGGTGATGTAAGATATTCATTTAAAAAGAATTAGGATAATTTTTTTTAAGTGTTTAATTCACTTTAAAATAAGACTGTGAGAGAGACCTAAATTGGCCAATTTTACTTGTCGTCGTTCGAAAGTAGATTAAATTAAAATTATGAATAAAAATCTCTAAATTGCCCCATACTCTTCAATTCTTAATTTTCAAAACATTATTTATTTATTTCTCATTTTATCTATTTATTTTTTATTTTTTTAATATCTTCAATGTAGGTATATGACAAAAAGTTTAAAAATCCTTTTATAAGCTTTTTACTTTACCATACAGGGTATGGTCAAGTATTGTAATCGTGCAAAAGTGGGTTTTTTTTCGAAATATCTCAAAAACGGCTGAACTATTTTATTAGAAAATTTGAGCGAAACCATGGCATTTCGCTCTACAAAAAAGCACTAATAAGTGAACATTGAAAAAATTATATTTTTCGAGATAATAATTGTTTTGTCAAAATGTCTGTTAGTCTGTCCGTCCGTCTGGTTGTCTGGTTGTCCGTTAGTCTGTGCGTTATCAAATTTTTGTGGACGAGCTAGCTCAAAAACTAGTGTGAATATCGAAACCAAATTTCACACGTAGTTTTGGTTCATTGAGCTTAAGAGCTGATTAGATTTTGGTGCATATCGACCCAAAATTAAGGGGGGTGGAGGGGTGGTTAAAAATGAGAAATATAGGCTCTTGTACCAAACACAACAAAATTTTGTATACATAATCAGTGGGACCCGAGAAGTCTAAAATGCAAAAACTAACCGCCCAAAATGGGAGAGGGGGTCAAAAAATGAAATTATAGGCGCTTGTACCAAACTCAACCAAATTTTGTATACATAATCAGTGGGACCCCAGAAGTCTAAAAATGCAAAAACTAATCGCCCAAAATGAAGGGGGGGGGTGTATGGCCAAAAATGAAAATCTAGGCTCTTGTATCAAACTCAACCAAATTTTGTATACATAATCAGTGGGCCCTCAGGAGTCTAAAAATGCAAAAACTAACCCCCCCCCCACACTAAATGAATATAAATAATTTTAATAAATATTAAATATAAGGAGTGGACAGGTTCTATGGTAAGTCAAGTGGATGGCCACATCAGAACACGTCAGCTTATTTTGGTTTAATGCAAGAAAACGCCTGCAAGATATGCAACCTAATTATCGCTTTGACTGATCGAATATCTAACTAACAGGCGAGTCTATAGAAACTCTTGATCAATTTTTAATTCATACATTTTTATTTTATTTTATTTAGATTATTAATATAACATAAAATGAAATTCTAAAACGTATACTTCTATCAAAGAAAAAATATTGCTATATAAATTAATTAATGAACTTTATTTTTAAAGCAAAAAAAGGCTTACATATAATATTCATAATGGATTGGCTCTTACTTAGTATATAATAAAAAATAAAATAAAAAAAAATATATTTAATTAATTTAAATTCAAGATTAGAGATTAATTCAAGATATTTATAATTTTTCAAAATTCTAGATAAATATTTGAATATATTTGTTAAAAGTAAAATTATTTGAATTAGAAATTTAGTATTAATAGGACTAAATTGAAAGCTTCTTTTTGCCGAGAGTAGCTGAATTTTTATAAATTAAAGGAGACAATAAAAGAGTGTGTCTTCTGCTGGAATTATAAATTTTTAATTCATTAAAAAAAAAATTATAATTCCAGCAGAAGAAAGACTCATTTATTGTCTCGTTCAATTAATAGGACTATTAATTATAACTAAATAATTAAATGAATTTATTTTTTTCTTACCTTTCTTAATACTTGAACATCCGCTTATAAGAAAATAATATGCCACCTGAAAAAGAAAAAAAAGTTTAGGATTAATTTTTGAAGACGAAATAAAATAAATATACTCGTAATATTCAAAAGAATTAAGCAATATAAAATAACCAGGTGGCCCGGATTGCTGTTACTGGCACTCGGGTTCGATTCCCGAGGGGTGTAAAACAACCCCCTGACATATAATTAAAAATATTCCATTCCATCGGATTGAATAGATGACACCAACTTATGATTTCTCCTAAAATAACTTTGATAATATAATTTAAAAAATAACCTGTGTTTGATTAAATTCATAATTTTAATGAAAAAACTAATGTGGCCATCCACATTACTTTAGCATACCTTTCATATTTAATATTTAATAAAATAATTTATAAACATTTACGAAAAAATGTTATCATTTTAATTTTTTAACATTCCACCTCTTTTTGAGACACTATCAACTTCACATAGTGACTCGCATTTCTATATAAAGTCGTATAATGTTCATATGCAAAATTTCGTACAAATCGATCAAAGGGTCTTGGACTTAAATATAGTTATATTTTTTGAACCTTGCAATTTTGGTTCCCGAAATAAATAATGAGTCTCTTTTTATATACATATAATGTTTATTTGAATCAGAAGACAACCTCATTGATTTCACTTTATGAATCAACAAGCGCTTTCGACAACTCTTTTATTCCTATGACTTCCAGACTGGAACTCGCTCCCAGCCACCGTCTTCCCCGCGACTTATAACCTTCAGCTGTTTAAGACCCGTATCCACAGATACCTTCGACCCCTACCCATAAAAACCATTCTTCTTCTTATTTTCACGATGGAGGGGCCAACCCAGGCCTTTAGGGGATGCACTTTTTTGGTGTAACTGTTTCACTCATAATTTTCATTAAAAAAAACAAACAATTGTGCTACTCTCAGCTACAGCATCTATAACCTTTTCGGCAAATTCCAACTACTTTTTCGTAAAAAGAAAAAATACTCTAGATATCCTAATGATTTTTTTCTAATGACATTTACACCGCCTTTTTCAAAAAAGAATACAGAAAAAGAGCCTTTTATTTCTAGATATTAAATCGGCATAAGACATTAATATATAAAGACATTTTGGCTAAAAAACTAGAATATTTTAAAATTCCTTTACAAATCATTAAAAATATTGTAGGGGGAGTTTCACTTTAATTGGCTCGTAGGGGTCAAATAACACACATATTTATAAGTAAAAGTATTTATTTACAAAAAGGGGGTTTACATATTTTTGTCTAGGGGTAAATCATCTTAAAACATCTTAAAACATCGTTAATTAATACATCGTAATGGGTTACTTAAATCAAAAACCATATTTAAGCATCTCGCGTTTTCAACTGGGCACTGCCGTTGTCAACTGACTCCCAGTCGCAACTCACATTCACGACTCACACATGCATATGAGTGGTGGGGGATGCGCTGTCAGTCGACAACCCATCAAAACAAGTTATCATAGTATTATTTATGCTTTTAGCAAAAAGTGTCGGCGATCTATACAGGGCCTGGAACCCAGAAGTTGGCTTTTCGAAAGAACCACGGGCCCTTGACTGGCACGTGCTAACCATATGCTTTTAGTAAAATAGAAATTAAGAAAATTCATTAAAATAATTTCCCACAATATAGCAAAATTAAATAATTCTAGAAAAGTCTTTTGGGGATTTAATAGCCAGAATCAAGGCTCTTCTACTTTAAGGAACCCTGAACTATTATTTCTCAGTTCAGAACGTCTGATTGATAAAGAGAAGAAGATAAAATATCATAAAATGAAAAATAAAGTTATATAGGTAGTTTAATTGATGGTGATATCGGCCAAGGTGGGATGTACTGTATTCAATAAAACTTTCAGAATAAGACGTTTCGGTCTAAATTTAATTGGGCCACCCTCAATTAATGCAAATCATACACACATATTGTAATATGTGATCGAACCAGATTTTGTCAAGACCAAGAATTTTTCGCATCCTGTAGGTTATGTTGCGCATGTATGATTACCAATAACTGAGGATGGCCCAATTAAATTTAGGTCGAAACGTCGTTCTATTGAACCGGTGTATCCCACCTTGGCTGATATCTCCATCAACCCACTGCAATTTCAGCATAGCCACGAGTTCTAACAAGATAGGTAGTTTAAATTTAGCATATAAATTAATATGAATTAATCAAATGCAGATGTGTGCCAAATTTCAGCTTTCTAACTCAAACCCTTCGCTGACAAATAATGAATTGGCAAATCACCGAAATTAACTGGAAAAAGTTTTTACATTTTCTATCAATTCTCTATTAATTTTTTATAGTAATAAATGAATTACTCTAATAAAAAAATGAATACAGATTCCAATGGTGAAAACCGCGTTTTGATATCTACAATACTTTCGGATTTTTAAGACATAAAAATATCATTGAATGAATGGATTTCCTTCTCTTTAATATTTGTTATTTTATAATAGATTTATGGCTGCAATAAAAATTCCTTCGTCTCTTTAAAAGGCAATAAAATCTTTAATTTATGCGAATGACCTAGAGTTGAAGCCTTAAAGGTTTTTGTTGATAAATAATTCTGAGAATTTATCCAAAACAAATACAAACTAAGAAAAACAAAACATGGAGTATTTTTGTTATGCCTATAACTCGTAAACAGCTTAAGCTAATGAGCTGAAATTTGGCACACATGTTTGTATTACTCAACTACATCATTGTACCAAATTTCACCTATCTAGATCTAACACATCTGGGACGAAAAATTGTCCACTCGGTAAAGGTGGTATTGATTCTTAAATAATTCATAATTTTTATAAAAAAAATAAAACCGACTTCAAAATTATATAAACAAAGAAATAAACAGGTTCATAAACAAAGGAGTTATGGATTAACATACCTAACAAAGAAGGTCCAATACCAATTAAATTTAGTTTTTTACCAATCGGAAGCTATAATGAACACAATGCAAAAAAATCATCAAAATTGGTTCACAATTGGCGAAGAAATCGAGTAACATAGACATAAAAAAATTCAGTCGAATTGAAAACCTACTCCTTTTTTGAAGTCGGTTAAAAAAGCAGGCCATGTGCGAGTCAGACTCGCAAATCGAGAGTCCTCAACTTTTTTCTTCAAAAATACTGAAGATTTCAAATTATTTCTTAATTTATCTTTGATAAGCAGAGAATGAAGTAATTTGTGAATTTTTTTCATAACTTTAAGTTAAAAGCCACTTGTGAATGTTGACTGGTACAAACTCACATAAAAATGGCCGCTTAGGGGCCTTGATTTTGAAGGAATTTCTTTTAAAACATTTTTAGCCTAATAGTCGTTTATACAATGAGATCATGATACAAAATTTGATCCCACCAAAAATTCCACCCTGTTTTCAAAATAAAAAAATCACATAAAAATTTTAATCTACATATAATTTTTAAATTTTAAGTTTGTATCTCATCAATGTTTAACTATATAGCTAAAATGCACTACCAAGCTCCACCAGTATGCCAAATTTGATTCATTGTATTTTCACTATATATTTATTAATTTAGCCCAAAAATTTCACCTCACTTTAGGTACTGAAAAAAGGAAAGTTTTGATTTTGAGATTTCCTCCTTTATTATTAATGCACTAAACTCTACCAACATGCCACGTTTTAGTATTCCAGAGTAGTTGAATTTTACTAGAAGATAATTTAGATTATAAACTTCACTCCTTCATTTAAGATGCTGAGGAAGGAAACGTTTCGTTTTTCGATTTTTTTTTTATATATAGCTCTACCAGTTTGTCAAATTATATTTATTCTTAGGGTTATTGTAATTTCACTATAAGCTAATTTAGCATATAAATTTCTCCTCTTCGTTTCATGTCCTGAAGAAGGGAAAGTTGCGATTTTTCGATTTCGCTCTTTATTATTGCACCAAACTCTACCAACATGCCAAGTTTTAACATTCCAGAGTCATTATATTTTCACTTTAGGTTTGTTAATTTAGCTTATAAATTTCACCCCTTCATTTAGGGCCCCGAAGAATAGAAAGTTTCGGTTTTTCAATTTCCTTTATTAAAATAGTAATTGGAGACTCGTAGAAGGTCCACACTGTTCCTTAAGCCAAGGTATTAAGAAGGTTCTTTCGCGACAATCCACACAAAAAGTTTTAGCCTCGTAAATACTCTATAAATATTAACAGTGCTAAAATTTTAGGTTATGTTTTTTAACTTGACTGTACTTTTAACACTACTATATTCTCTTTATGAATGGATCGTTTCCAAACCATTGATCTTATATCCTCTCTAAAAATAATAGCCCAAATATGTTGTTGTTTTTTTATTTTTTTTATCAAAACTACGAGGTAAATAATTTCATTTTTTTTAAGTTATTCCAAATATAATATTCTAACAAATATTAATTTTTCATCAAGATGATGAAAGTCCTTGAAAGAAAAAGAAAATAATGATTATTTTCCTACTCTTTCCCATGATACCATATGCACAAAATTCCATTTTTAATTTCAATTATTTCATGTTTGGTGTGGTAAATTGTATTCAACTTAACAGTATGTTTATTATGCTTTTAATTACTTATATACCAAGTTTCGAAGACTTCTTGAATTTTTGCTTTTATGAAAGAACTACCTTAATGTGCTAAGCTTTACCAGTATGGCAAATTTCAGGATTCTAGGCTCATATATTTTCACTATAATATGTTAATTAAACCTATAAATTTGTGGTTTGTGTGAAATTTGAGGTGTTTCGGAAAAATTTATAACAGACTAGCTGACGACCGGGCCTTCGGCCCGGCGTCACCTAGCCCCTGGCGGGGAGCGTCTCGTTCATACCAATTTAATAATTGAAATTTAAAATCTTACTGTAAGTATCGAAAGAATGTGCTGAATGAAATTGATTCAAAAATAAGGAAGAATAAGGAAAGATTTATTTAACACATTGCCTAAGCACGATCACTATCTGACCAATCAGAATCGTTCTAATAATTTAACGCTTTGGCATTGGCTATGCACTGGCCAATCAGATCGTTTCCACATACATATCCACATACTTTTCTATTTTATATATATAGATGTTAGGTTAGAAGAAAACTATTTGGTGTAGTTTTTTTATGTGTATTTAATATGGTGTACGTTTGCGCTGCAAGGGTTTCGGACGGAACAGTCCTTCTTCAGCACCTGTTGATTCACAGATTGTATTTTTTTAGAGCGAAATAATACAAGGGTATGCGTGTGGACCAAGTACAAACAATAATACATTAGTTGACAACAAAAGAAACACACCACAAAGAATTGAAAATTTTCTTTAAAAAAATTAAAAAAAATTAAAAGAATTATTTATTATTCCTTAGAGATCCCCCCCCCCCACATTTTTTTGTTCCAGAATTACACAATACAACGTAATAAATTAAATACACATAAAAAAACTACACCAAATAGTTTTCTTCTAACCTAACATCTGTTATTACTATTTTAAACCTATAAAATTCACTCCTTTATTTTTTTTAGAAATATGTTTTCTTCAATTTTTGTATGAAAAATAAGAATTGAATGGAAGGCAGTCCAGAAATAAATAAGAGACTATTTCCAATAAAAGAGTATTTATTGGAAATGTTTCCCTTTATAATATTTTTAAATTAGAGTGTCAGCCTGCTAAATAGGGGACCCGGGTTCGAATCCGGCTCGAGGCATCCGGCTAAAATCTGACCACGGGGGTAGAGACAATTTAAAAAAAAAATAAGTAGTATCGTAAATGGCTTATGGCTAGAAAGGACGAAAAGCAAAAAAAAAAATATTTTGAAACCGACGTTTCAGAGTCTAAGGAGGAAAGATCCTCCCGATCGTCGATTTCCAAATATTATAAAGTGGAAACATTTCAAATAAATACTCTTTTATTGGAAATAGTCTCTTATTTATTTCTGGACTGCCTTCCATCCAATCCTGAGTTTTATTAAACAGCCCGGCAATTCTACGGTAACTGTGGCGCCGCGATCTGACGACGGATTCTTATAGTACTCACAAAAATAAGACGAAAATGAAGAATACCATTTTTCGAGATTTCACTTAGTTTTCGAGATCCAGTTTAAAAAATACTGTTTTTTGTATTTATTTTATTTTATTTTTCATTTGTTTTTTTTATTGAAACCTTGGAAACAGTAGTATCACGGGTCCCGTGTGCCGCCACTACTGACGATGGATTCTTTTAGAAAATAAATATTAATTAAAAAATAATTAGTAAATGCCCAAAAAATTCGAATATGTAAAAGTCGATGCCGGTTAAGATATATTCAGTTCGGCTAGGTTCTGCTCGTATATCTTCATTTCGGGCTGGTTTTTAGGCGATTAGGTTGGCGTTAGCAGCGTTAGCCAACCTAGTCGCCTAAATGCCAGCCCGAAATGAAGATACACGAGCCGAACCGAGCCGAACTGAATATATCTTAGCCGAACCTTTCAAAGTTTAATCGGGAACCCATTTTTTTATATAAATGAACCGAGATGTTGAATAGAACCGAACCTAGGGAAAGTTCTAAAAGTGAAAATTGCCAACGCCCACTGACGCTCACTTGAGATAATTTGAGACATCACAGTCCATAAACTCAATTTCAGATGAAATTTGTAGTTTAAAATTTTATTTTTACCTACTTTCCGACTTATTTTGCCAGTTCTAAAAGAATCCGTCATCAGATAGCGGCGCCACACGAGACCCGTGATACTACAGTTTCCAAGGTTTCAATAAAAAACAAATGAAAAATAAAAGAAAATAAATACAAAAAAAACAGTATTTTTTAAACTGGATATCTCGAAAACTAAGCAAAATCTCAAAAAATGGTATTCTTTATTTTCGTCTTATTTTGGTGAGTACTATAAGAATCCGTCGTCAGATCGTGGCGCCACAGTTACTGTAGAATCCCCAACAACCCTAGTAGCACAATGTTTCAAACTATATAGAAGCTATATAGGAGCTATATAGATTCTCGATTATAAATTTTGTAAATACAAATCTTTTAAAAAACAATCTTCAAACGTTTCCGTAGTAGCACATTGTTTCAAACTATATAGTAACTATATAGGAGCTACCTATATAGATTTTCGAAATCTATATAGGCACTATATAGTTACTATATAATTTGAAAAATTGTGCTACTAAGGAAACGTTTGAAGATTGTTTTTTAAAAGATTTGTATATATAAAACTATCAATAAATTTTTTGTCAATATAATTTAATTATCAATAGTCACTAGCCAACATGATCTATCTGAATCGAGGCCATCGGGTTTGAGGGGGGAAAATGTTTATTTATATATGATTTTAATAAATATTATTATTTTCATTTTTTTGAATAAAAACTAGGTATTAAATTTGATATTTTTTTTGGAAAATATATTCAAAATGGAATCCTTAAGTAACAATCCATTAATGGATAACTTGTAAGTAATTTGATTTAATTAATTAGAACATGATAAAATAGTTCGATGATTTAATTAGTTTGGCTGCAGAGACACTGGTTCGATCTCCATCCGGGCATGAACTCACTAAATACCGGCGGATTTATGTTAAGGCTATCCCTGAACCGGAATCAGATTCGTCCCAACCAACGTCAGATGAGAGTGATGAAGATGACACCCTCAAGCCGCCGGAAACCACCGAAGAAGAAGCTTACATGATGGACTATATGAATATTCAGAAATTGATACGGCTTTTACAGGTACTTTGGAATTATTATTTAAGTTGACTGATCATCAGATTAAAATAGATTCGGATCACTGAATGTCTATAAATCAATGAAATCTTATATAGTTGATACAATTTTGATGGCTGTATATGTATATAATTAAGTAATGGAGAGGGATTCAGCCAATGGGTAGCCTCTGCTGAATAAAAAACTCCCAATTATGGTAAACGTTTCGGCTTTAATTAAATAATGCCATCATCAGTTCCTAAGAGCTGAAAAAAGCGATAGAGCACACATGTAAAATTACAATAAAATTTTTTACAAAAAATCCAAACTTGTTAATTACAAAATTATATCTTACAGTATTAGCGACACAATTAATTTTATAAATAAATTGTCCGCAGGCAGAGTTGTTGTGGATTTTATCATAATATACAAAATTATATGAATTACAAAATGGTACATAAATCTTGGTGTGCTCTCACTTGATATGCGCAACGTCTCAAGTACAAATATAGCAAATTTCAATTTCATTCAATTAATAATAATAATAATTATGAGGACATTGATCTAATTAGGATCACTGACCCCTCACAAACATCTCTTGATTAAAAGATTTCTCAAAATAATTAACAAACTTTAAGAATAGCAAAATTCGAATTTAAAATGACAATATATAAAAATAAACCTTTTTACAATTCTTTCCCCTTTTTCTCAATGTTTATTATACCTGGGCATCAGTATTTGTCAATATTGACAAGTAAGCATTGCTAAGCCCAATGCAATCAGTTTGAAAATTAAGAGGCTTTTGCCCATATGTCTTAATAAAGCATTTTTCGGCTAGCAGACGCTTATAATTGTTCCCCAATTTCATCAAGATGACAGCATCATCAAACTCAAATCCATGTGAGGTATCGATATGGTGTGAGCTCAGGGCTGTCGAAGCTTTTTTATTTATAACACTTAATTCATGCTCTCTTTTCCGCAAAGAAACAATGCGAGATGTTTGACCCACATAAACACTTGTAGGTTTCGGGTAATCGCGGCACTTAATTAAGTAAATCACATTATGTTGTTCGTGGGGTGGAACTACATCCTTGTTATTAAATAAAAAGGACATATTACCAGTTGATGCCAAGGCCGTGCTTACATTATAGTTCTTAAATATTTTTTTAATTTTTTCGGACAACCCTGGCATATAGGTGAGAGAGAAAAATGGTTCATCCCTGAGAGGGGGTACAGATGGGGTAGGAGCAATAAGCTGCTTCTCCCTTCTTCGACGAAAATTTTTAATTACAGAATTAATGACCCGCAATGGATAAGAGTTCGAGGAAGCCACCATCCTAAAATCATCAACATTCCTCGCAACGTAGACGTCATCACAAAGCGAATAAATCCTTCTCAAAAAATAATATAAGGTGTTCATTTTATATACAAAGGGAGACTGCGAGAAGTAATTGATGAAACGTTCACTGTCAGATGGCTTCACATACAGGTCAAATGATAGAGAACCACTGGGATTTTTGATTATCAAAAGATCAAGGAACGATATTTGGCCATTAATTTCTATTTCATACGTAAAATAAAACGTGAAATCTTATATAATTAAATGAGAAATTCTGGTATACCGGGTGAGTTTTTTATCTTGAGACAGTCTTATAACTCAAAAACAGTGCATTATATGGAAAAAGGTTTCAAATAAAAGTTTATTTACATGGAGGGGAAACTAAACTACGCTATTGTTTGTTTACCAAAAACAAGCTTTCAAAGGTATTTCAAGGTCAAGTTCTGTTTTTTAAATAGAAACCTATATGTTTCTGTACATATTCTGAATCTATAAAAAAAATGAACAACTTTCATTGGAACTATTTTTTGTTCGATATCAAATAAGAAAAATATTAAATCAATTAGATCTAAAAAAAAACCATAATAATTATTTTTAACAATTATTCAACATAATTTTTTAATAATAATGATTAAATGATTAATTATTAAATCGAAAAATCAAAACAATGAAAATAAGTGTTTATAATTATCTTAAAACTTCATTATACACAGATTTAAGAGATTATTTTCTACTTAATAGAACTACTTAAAATTCTTGAGTTTAAAAAAGTTTATTTCTCGTGTCAATCCAGTAGATAGTTATATTATATTATCATAATAAAAATGTAGCATTTTTTTGTTGAAGACAGAATTGAAATGGTCTTAATTTATGGTTAATGAGGAAGAAACGTTGTGGGGCTGCAATTGAAATGGATGCCAAGCATTTTCCTGGCAGGAATACACCCTCCCAAGCTCCATTTTATTGTGTTGTAAATCTATTAAAAAATAATCAGGAAATGTAAAGGCTACGAAGAAACTTAAAAGGCCAAAATAACGAAATTGGAACTGGAATTTATCCAGAAAACTTCCGATAACACTCTGGAATATTACAGAAAATTGTCGGTAAATTATTAAATTATTATTCAGGAATAGTACTTATGTATATATGTATTATATGCGTGTTGGCCTCATTAATTTGATTTCTTTTCATTTTGCCTCTGTGAAGGATATATAGTGGAAAGGTGGGATAATTGATCCTGGGGGATACGATATGATCCCCCTTTACAAACCAGCGCAAAAAGAAGTTTATTTTTGTTCTTTTGGCTGTTTGGGGTAGCGGCGATGATGCCCTTTATGAGTTGTTTACATCTTGCAGATAAATATCAAAGCCGCATAAATATTTGAAAAATTGCAATTTTTGAGGTTCGTATTACTTTTTGTGTAGCATTTGTATTAGATACTTCAATTTTATTACTAGTTTAGTTTGATTTCTGACTTTTATGCCTGAAATGTTGCCTATTTAGGTATGAAATGCTATTGCTTCCATGACAAATACTTTTGACATGTCGTTTTTTTTTAATATTCTTTAAAATGGTGACGTGGGGATATTTGATCCCTTGGCTAGTGGGATAATTGATCCCAGGATCAATTATCCCTCCCATGTTATTTTATTTGTGTTTGTTGTTATCTATAACAATTCTATAAAATACTATAGAATTTATGTACAATTGTCTTGGTTCTTATAGAATAGAAAATAGGAAGAGACTGAAAGAAAATGCAGAAAAGATGACAAGGAGGGAACTGTTCCCTCGACAAAGAAAAAAAGAAGACTCCACTTCATCTGATTCTGATGCATCTCCATCACTCAAATCATCTTCAGGTGGAGAATTTGAATGTAGCAGTGATGATGAGGCTGGGAGAAACTTTGAGCCCGTCAAAAAAGAAATCGAAGAATACGTCATCGTGACCTACAATGGGAATTTATACCCTGGACGTATCGTTGACACGAATGCCAACGGGGCAACAGTTAGCGCTATGCAAAAGACTGGCAGACTTTGGAAGTGGCCTCAAAAAGAAGACAAAATATTTTACGAGTGGCGCGAAATTTTAGGACATCTTCCTGAGCCCGCAAAGTTTTCAAAAACTCGCGATATATATTCGGTGCCACTCCTAGAATAAGTCATCACTCAGTGCATTACCAACTTAACTCATTATAAGTTAGTTTTTAACTGTAATTTGTTTCTATATTGAGTTTTATAAATTTTTGGTTAGGTAGGGGTTATAATGGGGGAGAGGGGGATAAATGATCCTCCTTAGTAGGGGGATCAATTATCCCACCCAGGTGGTATAATTGATCCTTTCGTTGAAATCTAAAACTTTTTATTTTCTGATTTTTCTCAATAATTCAGACTTTCCACATAGGATCATAGCAGATAGCAAGGAACCATGCTACAAATCTAGCAAACAAAAATTCAAATTCAGAATAATTGTTGGAGTTACACGCAAAAAACTAAAGCTGGGATCAACCAGGGGACCCGGGTTCGAATCCGACTCGAGGCATCCAGCTAAAATCTGACCCCCGAGGGTAGAGACAAATTTTAAAAAATATATAACTAGTATCGTAATTAGGCTTATGGCTAGAAAGGCCGAAAAGCCAAAAAAAAAAAAAAAAAAGCTGGGATCAATTATCCCACCTTTCCCCTAATGGTATCTTATTGTTTGACATAGGTAAGAGGTGTTATCCATTTGTTAAATATTATCTTTGCGGATTATGATATATTGATTGTGAAATGTAATGTGATGTGTTGTTGAATATTTTTACAGACTGAAGATGGCATTGAGTTAATGCCGAAACGTCTCTTGTTTCGAATTAAATTAAATTACAAACCCTGATGAAAATTTTTTATTGAAAAAGAAAAAATAACCATCATTCTATAAGGACTCCATCTTCCTACTGGGATTCAAAAAGCCTCGTTCCTGATTATGAAAAATATTAAATTATTGATTTTATTAAATTATGTATTTAATAATTTAATATTTGATCATTATTATTTGATAATTAAGTCGAACAATTGTTAAAAATCATTATTAGGGTTTTTTTCTGAGATCTAATTGATTTAATATTTTGTTTATTTGATATCGAATAAAAAAATAGTTCTTATGAAAGTTGTTAAGTTTTTTTTATAGATTCAAAATATGCACAGAAACATATAGGTTTCCATTTAAAAAACAGAACTTGACCTTGAAATACCTTTGAAAGCTTGTTCTAGGTTAACAAACAATAGCGTAGTTTAGTTTCCCCTCCATATAAATAAACTTTTATTTGAAACTTTTTTCATATAATGCATTGTTTTTGAGTTATAAGACTGTCTCAAGATAAAAAACTCACCGGTATATAATCGGTTTCTCGAAAACGGGCCCAAACGGATACTTCCATTTTCCACAAAGAATCGGTCTGTCCTATAAGAAAATCTTCAATTTCTCCTAATTCTATCGCTATAAGCAAGCTATGCCTTCTCTATAGCGCTCTTAGTTATTTCCTATCTTATATATTGAGAGTTCTTAGAAATGGATTAGTCCAAAAATTCCCGAATCATCTTTATTTATTCCTTTTTTGTATTATTACTATTTTAATATTTCCTCAGCTAGAACAATTTTTATTCGACTAAAACTCGCTTGAACTTGTCTTTGACCTGCTTGAACTGGAAGATATACTAGACAGGGAGTTCAAACCTTCTGTCCGCACCCTTTTCGGAAAAATCATTTTATTTTAATTTCCCCTTGAAACTATGCAACAATTTTATTTCATTTCGAGAACCAATAATTTAAAAATTTTAAGATCCTGATATTTTGATGTCGACATTTATGAAAATAGTCTAAATGTTTGAAATTTTAGGGATGTGCCGCAGTCACAGCATCCATAGACAGCACGCCACTGATACATACATATTTTCATACATAATACACTTATACATGTTACGATGAAACACCTTATACGGTCTTTGAAGGATGGAGGGTTATAAAATTTGAAGGTGATTGAAAGAAAAATACATTGTTAAGTTAATTTAAATAAAACTCCAGTGATGTTTTAGAAATCAAATATTTCTGGCTCGATTGTCACTCTGAGTTGCCTTTTGGAATATGATCTGTCACTGCCGTTACATATCAAAGCAATTCGAAACTGCGGTGGTTTGGAATATCTTCTCAACATTGTCTCTGGATCTGGCGAACATATAAGAGCTCAGGTAAGTTTGTTTTTTTTTTTTAATAGAAATATGGAAAAACTATTCACTGTTTATATTTTCTGAATAGAATATGGCTTTACTGGCAATTGTTAATTTGGTCGAGAATAACGTACCAACTCGCCGCCATGTTGTAAACCTTGGTGGTGTGGAAGTTCTTGTGGAGCAATTGGATAACCCGGGATACGATCTGCAAGTGTTGGCCTGCGAGGGGCTGTTTCATTTAGCCAAAGGGCGAAATGCGAGACGAGCAATTCGAATAGCCGGCGGAATTAATCGACTGGTATGTAATTCATTCTAAATTTAAAAACTAGTGCATATATTAACACTTACAAGTTTTTTTTATAACAAAACAGCAAATAAATATCAAAAATTTCGTCTTTGTAAGTTAATGGTCAATTGATAGTCCAAGAGCTGGTGACACATTTTGACTACGGATTTGACCTAACTAGAAATAATGCGTAATAGTATCGTGTATGATAGTTGTACAGGGAATGGCCAGTCTGGCTGGCTGTAGCAGGTGGACCAGGTACTGCGCATGGTCTGATGAAAATATATATGTGTTAAAAAATATTTTTGACCCAGAATGAAATTATAAAAATTATAATTTATAGTCAATTATAAACATAATATATTCACCCCAGACCATTTGAGTGGTGGGACGTGGAACCAGACCACCCAAAGTGTATTTTTACAACATGAAAAAAAATAGCAAATATTGACTATAAATTATATTTGTTATAATTTCATTGTGGGTCAAAAATATTTTTAACACATATGATTTTTTACCGCACTCACACTGGTTAAATATAAGTAAACATTAGAAAATTCAAAATCCACGCAAATTCGCTTTCTCGGCGCTAGGGATTTTTGGGCCCTAGAAACACCCTAAGATACATCTTTTTGAACCCAAGCTCCTTCTATCTAATACCATAATTTGCCATTCTTCTTATTTCAAACTTCATCGAGTAAACATCTCAAACAATATCGCACCACATTTTACGCTGGTATATTCATTCGACTATATATTTTTCGTCATAGTCAATCAATATTTAGTTTATTAACTAAATAAAAGTAAGTTATAGTTTGAAATAAGCAAGCAATAAAAAAAGTGGCCTGAAGGTTCTATGAAGTTTTACTGAAAGTACAACCAATTCTCTGAAGGTTTTTACATTATTGAAAGTGTGTACTCCAAAGGTACCTACACTCAAAAGCATTTATCATCATTGGTTCTGAAACAAAAGAACACATATTCATCTCTACAAGCGCATAATTTCAGAGGCTACCCTTTTCCACGTCTGAAACCATTCATTTGTAATTAGACATATAATAAAATATATTATATGTCTAAAAGTTTAAGTATTTATTTATAAAGTGTATATATATCTACGTATATATACAATCTAAGTTAATTTCAAGTTCATTTTCTTTGTTTTTATTAACAACACATTTTTTTACATTAAAAATATAGTTTTTTGTTAAAGGGAAATTTATCTTTCATTTCTTTCCTATAGACATCCATCCTTAAAGATACTAATTTTGGGCATAAGAGTTCGAACAGGTATATATATGTTAAAAGAACTTAGCGTCCCTATCGAAGATATAATTTGATATCGATTGTTTAGTGGAATAGATTTAAACCTATTCGCTGCGAGCCTTACAACCTCGTTGTTAAGCTAAACAATAGATATAAACCCGGTCCTTCGTTTTTCTCTATATCTTTCTCAAATTGTGGGAAAGCTTTCAGTAAAATTTTACATCCCCCATGTAATCATTTTTGCTCCTTGCGAGCCTCATACTTTTAAAAGACCATACTATAACCACACACCATGCGCAGTACCTGGTCCACCTGCTACAACCAGCCAGACTGGCCATTTCCTGTACAACTATCATAGGCGGTACTATTACGCATTATTTCTAGTTGGGTCAAATCCGTAGTCAAAATGTGTCACCAGCTCTTGGACTATGATAAACCTGGGAGATTAATTAGGTTTGAATCACCCATTGTAAAATAAAAATGAATTAATAGCTGGTATCTAAATTGTTAAATAAATGAATGTTATGGGAAAATAGACTCTTTAAATAAAATAAATTATTTGCTTTTGGCTAGGTTTTAACTCTCTTTATATTTTTTCAACGCCTAAAAGATACCAACATAAACACTCCACTATATTGATACAAAAATAAGAATACATAAACGAAAGATAATTTTTTGGTAATATTAAAAGAAGTGAGAGAAAAAAGTATTTGTATTTTCGATGTACTCGTAAATTTCAATTTATTGAAATGCTTGCAGCGCTGCCTTTGAAATACCAATTACAAAATAAATTGAAAGTTTATTTTTCCCGAGAGTAGAAGAATTTTTATAAATTAAAGGAGACAATAAAAGAGTGTGTCTTCTGTTAAAATAATAAATTTTTTAATTTATTTATAACGAGACTATAGTTTCGTTAATTTTTTAAACGAAAATGTAAAAAATTAGAAGCAAAGTTGTAGAGGATGTAATTTTTTACATTTTGGTTTAAAAAATGTTGAAAATAAACACCCAAAATGAGGCAGAAGATCAAAAATGAAGATTCTAGACCTTTGAACCAAACTCAACCAACATCAGTAAGCTCTTGTTGCTTCAAAGGTATTCAGTGAAACGCATTTTAACTAGTAAGAACCCGTTCTTACTAAATAAGCTGACGTGTTCTGATGTGGCCATCCACCTGACTTTACCATACAACCTGGCCCCTCACTTATATTTAATATTTAATAAAATTATTTATAATCATGTAGGGGAGGGAGTTTTTGCATTTTTAGATTACTCTGGGCCCACTGATTATGTATACAAAATTTGGTTGAGTTTGCTCAAATGGACTAGATTTTTAATTTTTAACCCCTACCCCCTTAATTTTGGGGTCGATCTGCACCAAAATCTAATCAGCTCTTAATCTCAATGGACCAAAACTACGTGTGAAATTTGGTTTCGATATTCAAACTAGTTTTTGAACTAGCTCGTCCACAAAATTTGGTAAAGCACAGACTAACAATCGAGACAAACTAACAGACATTTTGACAAAACAATTATTATCTCGAAAAATATAATTTTTTCTATGTTTACTTATTAGAGCTTTTTTGTAGAGCGAAATGGCATGGTTTTGCTCAATTTTTTTAATCAAAATAGTTTTAGCCGTTTTTGAGATATTTCGAAAAAAAGAAGAAAAAAAAAACACTTTTTTTCATGTTACAATTACAATACTTGATCCATACCCTGTATGGCAAAGTAAAAACGGAATTTTACTGCAATTTTTTTGCAAAATTTATCGATTAATGAATCATAGAATTTTTCGTTATTTTTTTCAAATTTAACATTAGATTTTTTTATCAATTGATATTTAAACAGAGAGGATAATCTATATTCACTTCAGCTTCTTCTGGTGATGTTTCAATTCTTTTCATAGTTGAAAACTTACTGACACGTTCGAAGAAGGCATAATTCAAATTAAATGTATTAAATCACTGATGAAAATAAATATTTTCCCATTGTGCTTTAAAATGTCTGAAACTTGGAGAAAAATATTTTTCAACAATTATTTTTTTCTAATTGTGGGAAACTCAAAAAGTTATTTTATATCAATACATAGTACCTACGGATTAGATTTTGCAATATCTGGTTCAAAAGGCAGAAAATATTTTTTGAATTATTCTATTGAGATTTTAAGAGGATGTTATATTATATAGCCACAAAATGAACAATTTAAATTTAAGTTTATTAATCATTACCTTGGCAGCTCTAGTGTACCAAGTCTTGACTTTTTTGTGCGGATGAGCGATTCTTTCATTAGAATCTGATGGATGAAAATATCTACAAAGAGCGCAGATAGAATCATCTCTTTTTTTAGAGCTAAGGGTGGCAAATACAAGTTAAAACCTGTTTCAGACTATTAAAGATTAATTTCTATTACCTACTCTAGGATTGGCCTTTTGCACTCGGACCAAAACGATACTCGTTATAGAGAGAGAGAATATTTAATTGGACTTCATCAAAGCAAATTCTTTTGCACAAATATCTTTTAGTTCATCTTTCACGATTAATTTTTTTAAGACAATTTATAGATTTTAAATGAAAGTCGAGTACATGCGAATATATATGAATTAATTCACTTTTTAACCTCATAAAATCTAAGTATTTTCCACAAGATAACTGATGTGATTATAATTTTTATAAAAAAAATAAAACCGACTTCAAAAAAATTAAATGCAACAACTAAAATAATAATAACTTAAAAATAAAATAAAATACACTAAAAGGTATAAAATAATTATCTTATTTAGTTACAACTAAACGACGAAATATTAACATGGAATTACTTTTTGAAGTCGGTGCCAAACAAACTATACATATAAGCGAGCGTACCCACCAAACGTACTAAGTAAGATCCGTCGAGTGCGATTCATAAAAGGTATATGTTTGGCACCGACTTAAAAAGTAATTTCATGTTAATATTTCGTCGTTTAGTTGTAACTAAATAAGATAATAATTATTTTATACCTTTTAGTGTATTTTATTTGTTGCATTTAATTTTTTGAAGTCGGTTTTATTTTTTTCTTAAAAATTTTTTATTTTTCTCTTTTTAGTGATGTTATTAATAGTGATCCTATCATCAGAACTTGACCAAATTAATATTGCACCATCCCTAAGATACTCCCTTTCCAATAAAAAAAGAATCATCGAAATCGGTTCATAAACAAAGAAGTTAGTCCTGAACAAACCTAACAAAAAAGGTCTAATACCTACGAAAAAAATGGGACCAATCGGAACGTAGACTGGACCCAATGCAAAAAAAATTTTCAAAATCGGTTTACAATTGGCGGAGATATGAGGTAACATAGGCACAAAAAAAAAAATTCAGTCGAATAGAGAGCCTCCTCCTTTTTTTGAAGTCGGTTAAAAACTAGTGTGAATATCAAAACCAAATTTCACACGTAGTTTTGATCCATTGAGATTAAGAGCTGTTTAGATTTTGGTGAATATCGAAACAGAATTAAGGGGGTGGAGGGGGTTAAAAAATGAAAATATAGGCCCTTGTACCAAACTCAACAAAATTTGGTATACATAATCAGTGGGCCCCCAGGAGTCTAAAAATGAAAAAAACTAACCCCCCTCCCCTACATGATTATAAATAACTTTATTAAATCTATATATATAAAATTGAGGTTTTGTCTGTACATTGCTCCAAATCACGCCAAATTTTGGTTGCACACGTTTCAAACAAAGTTATGAACGAAAACACCCTCAACAAAATTCCTGTCTGTGTGTATGTCGGTCTGTATGCCTGTTTCAGTGGTTTCCGAAAAGTTGCTCACGATTCACGTAAAAACGGCTCAAGGGATTATTATGAAATTTCATATTTACATCAGATGTCTTCTAACTTACGTTTTTAGCTATATAACGATTTGATATTTTGACCCCAGAAGGGGGTTTGGGGGGCACACAAATGAAAATTATCAAATAACTCCTAAACTATTAATCCTACGGCAAATTTTATAATAAACAAAGTTGTAGGGTGTGTGAACTTTTGTTCGAAAAAATTTCCCCAAAAAACCACTCAAAAAAGGGGGGGGGTGAAACAATGTAAATTCTTGCCCTTGGAGCAAACTCAACCAAATTTTGTATACATCATCTCTGGGCCTCTAGAGAGCTAGAAATGCAAAAACTAACCACCCAAAATGGGGGGGAGGGTCAAAAAATGAAAATTCTTTCTCTTGGGCCAAACTCAACTAAATTTTGTATACATAATCTGTGGGTCACTAGAAAACTAGAAATACAAAAACTGGGTGCGGAGGGTGGGTGCGGGGGTGGATGGGGGTGGAGTGAGGAGTGAGGCGGAGTAGGGTGGGGATGTAGGGGGTGGCGCGGGGTGGAGTCCAGGGGGCTAGGCGGGGATGTGGTGCGCAGGGTTGGAGGCCACGGGGTGGGGTCTGGGATAGATGGGGTGCGGGGTCCGAGGTGGGTGGGGCGCAGGTGGTGGTCTGGGGGCGGGGGTTGGGAACGGGTGCATAGTGCGGGGGGTGGGAATGCTTGAGGGGTTTTGTGGGTGGGATGGGGGTGAGGGGGGTTAGTGAGATTGGGTGAGGAATCGAGTGTTGGGGTGGTGGTGTGGGGGCGGGGGTTGGGCATGGTGCAGGGGGTGTGGATGCTAATGGGTTTCGGGGGGGCCTTGCAGCTAGTATTAAATATAAGTGAGGGGCCAGGTTGTATGGTAAAGTCAAGTGGAATGCCACATCAGAACACGTCAGCTTTTTTTTGTCTATTTTCAGGTAGATCGATTGAGACAACCTCTTGAAATTCTGAACAAACCGAAAGAATTATGCTCTGGTTCTGAGACGGTTATTAATCATGTTTACGAAAAGTCCGCTTGGACGTTGAGGGCGTTGGCTGTAGGATCGAAAAATCGCAGAAGAATGATGGCCGAAGGTATCGTCGAAGAAATGGAAAGAGCCTTGCAAATTAGAAATAACTACGACGCTATTTTACCAATGGTGTCTTGTATAATGGAATTCTGCAGTGATGTATGTAAAACAATCATCATAATCATCTATTATACATTTCTGAGACTGGTTTGACGCAACTACCAGCATGTACTCAAATCTATCTTTATGCTAACACTTTCAGTTTTCTAAAAGTTCCACATCCCGAATATTTGGCGAAAAATACTCCAATTCAGCCCTTCATGTTTTCCTTTTCTTTCCAACTTTACCCTCTAAAATATCCCTTAAAAATAATTCGCGTCTTTTAAGAAAAGTGTGCCCTATCAGTTGAGCTCTACTTTCAGAATTTTCCACAGTGTTCTCTTGTCTTTAATTTTTTCAAGAACTGTATCTTTTATAATTCTATATAAAGATTTTTCGATTTTTAATTTTGATTTTTTTCAAACAAATTAAAATACTAATTATTTATTTTAAATACTTGTTAACAACAAAAATCAATTCAAAACAACAAAAAAATTTAATTCCAGGATATCTTTCGCAGCTAATAAATAGTTTTAAAGACTACTTTCAGGATATTCCTTCAAATAATATGTGGATTAAAGATCCTTTTTCTGTCGAAATTGAAAAAGAAGAAATGTTTAATCTTAGTGAACAAAAAGTTGATAATTTAATTGAAATTACATGCGACAACGATCTGAAAAAGTGTTTCAAAATGGGGTTTTTTTCATAAGGTGGTTCGCGAAAAATTTTAAAACCTCGTACCGGGCCGCGGTCAAAAAAGTTTGTGAAACGCTGATATATATGTTGCAGTAAAAACACTTTTTTTAGTAAAAACGCGTTCTCACTAGCTAAAACGCGTTTCACTGAATACCTTTGTGGCAACTAGAGTTTACTGATATTGGTTGAGTTTGGTTCAAAGGTCTAGAATCTTCATTTTTGACTTTCCGCATTATTTTGGGACCTTATTTTCAAAAAATTTTAAACTAAAATGTCAAAAATTAGAAGTAAAGTTGTAAAGAATGTAATTTTTGACATTTTCGTTTAAAAATTTTTGAAAATAAACATCCAAAATGAGGTGGAAGGTCACAAATGAAAATTATAGACCTTTGAACCAAACTCAACTAACATCAGTAAGCTCTAGTTACCACAAAGGTATTCAGTGGAACGCGTTTTCACTAGTAAGAACGCGTTCTTACTAAAAACGGGTTTTTACTGCAACATATATACCAAATACAAATCTCTTGTTATGTGGCTAGCCTGCTATAACAACAAAACGAATTTTTCTATACCAATTGGGTAATTGAACCCATAACAGATAAAATATTTATAATTAAAAGACTAATGATGAAGGTCAAATCTTCGAAACTATAAATAAATTATATATACATATTTAAATTTGGTATCAATATGTATATGTTTATTAGTATCAAGAAGAGGATAACCTCATTGATGTATCTTTATGCACTTATATTTTTTTCTAATAATTATGATTTTTTAGAAAGAATTTCATATCGTTTTGGAGAAAAACAAAATCATCTATTTAATAATTCGAAATTTAGCGAATCCGAATTATGATATGAAATATATATGCGCTAATTCTATATTTAAAGTAAGTTAATTTAAATAATAATTGAACCTAAGCTTTAATCATAGTATAACGGAGAGCAAAGAAGTGATAAAAGCCAAAAAAATAAACTTGCACGAATTCTAAACAGCTAACATTTTTTCATATTTCACCCGAGGGGTGAACCGCGATTGGAATTTGGTATACACTGTCTTTGGAATTATCTGGAATTATTTTGGAATTCATTAGATAATCTATTGTCATCTATTGTCTTCTACTTAGAAATTAAAGTGGAAGTGGAAGTAGGTGTACACGATATTAGGTCAGAGTTTACCCCCCGATTCCACCTTAATAAGCGAAAAATCAACCTAAAATACATATAGTATATATCCTCTGATTATATTCATTAAAAATCCCAATCATAGTGGAAAAGAGAGGGCGATATAATGCTTTCCAACTTGTTGCTCTTCTAACTTTATTAGCAAATAAACTGTAAACAAGCTTAATAATTAAAAGATGCCATCGATGGATATTTTTGTTTTTTAATAATATAAATAAATAAATAAAGTCAATTTGGTCAAGAAATCAACCATTTGATAGTATCAGTAGGTACTCAATTACTCTAGAATTGCCGGTTTTGCTTATTATATAATTTTAAAGTGCGCATGCTCAGTTCAGACGAGTGCAGTGCGAGAGAATTGGAATATTCAAACTACAAAAACTCCGACACAATAATAATATAATATCGCATTATACATCAAACTAAATCTAGAATCCAAGCGAGGTTGCTTTCACAGCTTTGCTCTCCATTCCATTAAACAGTGATACCCCTCAAATGCTAACTAATTGGAGCTGTAGCTTGTTCTGATTACAATTTGTTCGGATTATCCGAAAGCAGCTTCGACAATTGAAGATAACTGATATCAAGTGAAAGATTAAGTAATATTTTGTGTTTTTATTATTATTTCATTGTTTTTGCAAAGTGATTAACCTAAAGAATTTCACAGGAATTCACTTTGTGAAACACCATTATAATCCGTTAAATAATTTCTGTGTTTAATATGTTTCACTACAAACCAACACCGCTTTTCTTAAACTTTAAAGAATTTCAATAACCAACTTTTACCGTTTTTCAATCCTGGATGACATAAGTATGTAGACACATTTACACTTTGCTAGGTATGCTAAATGTACTTCTTTGTTAATTTTTCAACTAATTATGTAAAATAAGATTATAATGTAGAAAATATACATAATTGTTTTATGACTAAATAAAAAATTTCTCTTTTTTGGGTTCGGATTTCACGGGATTTCGGATTTCCGGGATTCGGATTTGAGGGGTTTCACTGTATTAATATTTTTAGCCTAGATATGAAATGAAAAATATTTTTCTTTCTCGTTTAGTGTGGTGATATTCCTTATCTAAGGGAAATCATTCACCAAGAAGATGCCCTTTTCCATTTGGTTGACATCCTCCATGCTACAGATATGTATGAGAATCAAAATTTAATGATAGCGACCACGGGGGCGATTTGGAAATGTGCCATACACACACAATCCAAAAAACGACTCTTTCAACTCGGAGTTATGGAAAATCTAGTCGGACTACTAACCGATCCTAGAAAAAGGGTAAATAAAATATAAAGTAAAGAAAATTTTAAAAAATTTAAGAAACTTTTTAAAATTTAAAATATAAAATACTAGGTAAGTTTCACAAAAAAATTTCAAAATTTTCTTTACTTTATTTAAAATGTTTCACTAAGGACCCACGCCATTCTCCCTTAACAAAATAAATAAAATATTTTATATTTTTACTTTCCTTTATCTATCTATATATATAAAATTAAGGTTTTGTCTGTACATTGCTCCAAATCACGCCAAATTTTGGTTGCACACGTTTCAAGCAAAGTTATGAACTAAAACACCCTCAACAAAATTCCTGTATGCCTGTCTGTGTCTATCTATGTCTGTCTGTACGAATTAAAATTATCAAATAACTCCTAAAGTCGGATCTTTTTCCTCTTATGTTTGTTTTTTAAATTTATCAAGATTAATCATTCCCCCCTTACCTCTCATTTTCGGAATTTTTTAAGAAAATAAAGTTTTACTTTTCGAGAAATTTTAATTGATTCTAATAGTATATTATAGACAGAGCTCGAATAAAATATTTATTATTATATCTCTCCTAAAAATTAAATTTATGAACCACTCCTAAAATCCTAAAGTGATACAAAGGGTCCCCCTTAACTCTCATTTCCGGAATTCATTATGTGCAAGCTTCTACAAGTTCAAAGTGAATTGCGAGCACGAAGCGAATAGCCCACTACCTAGGTCAATGTTATGAGATATAATAATTCAATTACTATGTAATTAATTTTAAATTTAAATAATATGTAATTGGCTGGTAGTAAATAAAATTAAAGGGTTTGCTGCAAAAAGGAGGTAGCTCCATCCTATTGATGTTGGGAGATATTAACATTATCTTGTGCAAAAAAGGCTTTTGTTTGGTACAAGAAGGATGTAGCTCCAATCGTTATTTTCAGCGTTGCTCAACAGATGGAGCTGCCCGTCATTTTGAATTTTTTAAATGTTTTTTTTTGGTTTCCAAAAAACTGAAAAAATTGGAGCTACCTCCTTTTTGCAGCAAACCCTTCAATTATTGGATACAAAATGTTTCACCAAGTACCAACGCCAAATTCCTTAAAAACTATTGTAGTAAATAAAATAAAATAGTAATCTCCACTTCGCTCCTAATATTATAATTCCGGAAATAAGTTTGTATACAAAACCGCAGTGTACTGTCAGTCTGTTTGTTATGTTTTCACGTAAAAACTAAACAACAAATCTATATGTGTATGTGAATTATTCCATGGAAAGCCAAAATTAAAGTCACGACCTGGTTAAATGAGATTCACTATTGTGGACCCCCAATTTTTTTGGCACAAGAAAGTAGCCTGTATCCTAACTTGAAGCTAAAGTGCTTCCCCTTCCCCCTTGTGGGGGGACAAAGAAGAAAACTCTGAAATGCTCCTGGTGGGAATTATGTAGAAAACACTTCTATTTACTTATTTTTTTTAATTAAAAACTCTAGTAATCTTTTCGAAATAGTATTTTAAATTTTCCTCTGTTACAATGATTAGTGTTTTGCTGAAATTCTATCAAAGGTAAATATAAATTAATTGCAGGTGGTGACGAACGTGATGGGCGCCATTTATGAACTATCGAAAGAACCCAAAGTAAAGGCTTTACTTAAAAGATTGGAGGCGATTCCTGCCATGATCAACCGTTTGTTTACTCTTCACGACCCTCTTCTGGCGAACACCGTCGACGCCTTGGGGGAATGCGCCAAAGACAAATCATTAATGGATATTATCGAATCCGCCGATGGATTTCGCTTGGTTTTCTCGCAAATTAAAAATCCGAATAAAGAAGTTCACAGACGAGCGGCACTTGCATTGGTGCCATTTATACTTAACGGAGAAGTAAGTTTGTACAGATAAGGTTTAGGTAGTCAATAGCAATAAGGATTTGGAAGGATGGATAAACCTTTCATTTTTTCTGGTACTGTAGTCATAGATAAAGTTCCGAAAAATAGTGAAGTCGAAAATTTTTAAACTAGAAGGTTTTGTTTAGATCACATATCGTCAAAAACGTTTTGTTTTCAGGTTTTTAAGGTAGTTCTTTCACAAATGAAAATTTCAAGAAGTCTTCGTAACTTGGAATATAAGTCATTAAAATATCATAATAAACCCACTGTTAAAATTTGAATACGATTTACCACACCAAACATGAAATAATTGCAATTAAAAATGGAATTTTGTACATATGGTAGCATGGGAAAGGGTGGGAAAATGATCATTATTTTATATTTTTTTTCATTGAAGGACTTTTACTATCTTGATGAAAAATTAATATTTGTTAGAATAATATATTGGGAGTAACTTTAAAAAAAATTGAAATTATTTACCTTGTAGTTTCGATAAAAAATAAAAAAAAAATAGACATATTTGGGCGATTATTTTTAGTGGAGGTGATATAAGAACGGTCACTTGGAAACGGTCCATTCATATAGAGGATATAGTAGTGTGAGAAGTACAGTCACGTTAAAAAACATAACTTAAATTTTAGTACCGTTCATATGTATAGAGTGGTTACGAGGCTAAAACTTTTTGTGTGGATTGTCGCGAAAGAACTACCTTAAGCTGTATTCAAAAATTTTTAGATACATCGAAAATTGATTAAAAATATATCTAAGAAAATCCCAAGAGGATATCTATTAGATACGAGATGGAATAGATTACTTTTAATTATAATTTATGTCAAAAGGGTTGTTTGTGCAGGGAATCCAATCCGAGCCCCAATATTACCAAAATAACAAACTAGATATAAAACATATATATTGAAGTTCTGGAAGAAATTTAATATATATTGAAGCATGATACGTGATAAGTGTAATTTGAATTCATTAACTTTTAAGGAGTTCGGTGTTGGTTCTAGGTGAAACATTTTAATATAATAATAAAACTTGAGTAATATACGAGGTAGGTTTCACGTGAAACCTACCTCGTATCTTACTCAAGTTTTATTATTAATTTGAATTAGTTCACGGAAACCTTTAACTAGAGTACTCGTTTGAAATATCTCAAAATGAGTACACTAAATCAAAATTACCACTTTTCTATAAGTGTTATTTACTAAAGGTTCACAAGTTTTATTCTACGTATTAACAAAACACTCTTAAGGTTATAATTTATCTTTCGATAACCGCATCTACTATCTTCCAAAGAATGAGAAAGAATAATGGTCTAAGTCCCCGACTTAGGTCGACCTTCACCTATCGAATTTAATATTAATAATATTTTGATAATATAATACAATATATTAATAAACAAAACTTGATAGGGTCAACATCTAATTTCCCTGCATAGCTATTTTTAATAGAAAAATTAAAGTTGTTAATTTTATTATAAATGTAGTTATCGAGTTTCCGAATATATATATATATTACCAATCGAGAGTAAAATATGTATATAAAATGCCAAAGTTGGGTCGTTATCTTTTTTCCCTGCATAAGTCGAGGTATACAGGGTGTCAACAGGTAACTTCGAATTAGTATTTGGTAGTTATAGAGTTTCCTTTATTGTTATATATGAAAATGTAGATAATTTTATTTGGAAATAATTAATTTACTAATTAATTTTATTTATTTTTTATTTTATTTTATTTTATATCAAAATAGTTATGCAGGGAAATTGGATGTCGACCCCATCAAGTTTTGTTTATTAATACTGATAGCGAGTATACGTAATGGAATTTGTATAAATGATTAAGACACACGTTTAGGAGATGTATATTTAATATAAAAGGTTAATAAAGAAGTATGTACACGTTACAATATAAAAGGTGTTTATTTCTGAACAAAGGCGTTCATGGAAGTAATGATAAGAGACTAGACAAAAGACAGACTGGCTCTTCTGCATGCCTACGCCATCTCGCGGATTGCTGTATAAGTTCGATCAAATACATTATATTATCAAAATTTTAATTTCATCAGGAAACTCGGTAGGTGAAGTTCGACCTAAGTCGGGATCTTGTACTATTCATAAAGAAAGTCATTTAAAAGTTTCACTTCAATGGCTCTTTGTAAAAATGCAATTGTTTATCTCTCTTTTTCTTGAAACCGAATTAGAAATAAATTTCTAAATTTGGACACGTAATAAGAGAAATCCAGATTATTTCAATGAAACTAACACCTATCCAGGACCCCTGGTTCAGGGGTCACTTTTGAAAGCACTTAAAACTAATTCACATTATTCTATTTCATATTTTTAGGATTCAGGAGAAACTGTGAGGAATATTGACTTGGGTATGCCATATGTGATCGAACTGCTGGAAATATCTGATGACCCTTATGTCCTCGGCGCTGTCTGTTCCTGTATTGCAACAATTGCGTTAGATAACGAAAATCTCGCTTGTATGAGCGAGGCTAAAATTGTGAAGAAATTGTACAAACTTTTGGATACAGTTAAGAATTAAAAAATGAATTATACAATGCAAGTTTCACTCAAGTAGAATTCCAGATAAAAAAGCTAATTTCAGACTTATATGGAAACTTGATCCAATTCATCATATAGAGGTTCCAAACTGTGGTCTCAATTTTTGATTTTCCTAAAAAAAAACTATCAAATCCCAAGATATTTTTATCGATTCTATTACAATAGTTTATAGAGAGACAAAATATGGTATTTGTTTTGATATAAAGAGAAAAAATATTTCTTGACACCTTCGGAAAAATTTGAAATGAATATAAATGGTCCCTCGTGTGGTCTGAATTTGTTATTTTTATAAAAAATTAAACTATTAATTCCCAAGACAATTTTATCGATTCTAATATAAGAGTATTTAAAGAGACAAAATATGGTATTTGTTTTGATATAAAGCGAAAAATTTAACTTTGATCCTCTCGAAAAAATCTAAAATATATACAAAGCGTCCCCTCTGTGGTCTCTTTTTTGGATTTTCAGAGAAAAATAAACTATCAAATCCCAAGATATTTTTATCGATTCTAATACAAGAGTATTTGGAGAAACCAAATACGGTATTAATTTTGATATAAAGCTAAAAAACTTAACTTTGACTCACTCGAAAATATTTGAAATAAATATAAAGGGTCCCCTGTGGTCTGAATTTTTGATTTTCATAGAAAAATAAACTATTTATTTCCAAGATATTTTTATCGATTCTAATACAAGAGAATTTAGAGAGAACAAATACGGTATTTGTTTTGATATATGTACTTTTTACTTATAGGATAGGGCTCCATGGAAACATTTTAATTGAAAAAAGGCGCCGCGACGCGGAAAATTTTGGGAATCCCTGATATATATAATAGTTAAAGATTGATTTGACGTAACTACTTAAATCCACTGCCAACTCTTTCGCTTCTCTGATCATTCATTATCTTAGGAAAATATTCTAATTTTCGTCTTCTTCTTAAAGTTCATCAGACAGACCTGAATTGTCTATTTGGGTGGAAATTTGCACAGCTTAACGGATACATAATATTTATTTGTTTGTTTTTAGAAAAATTCTTATTTACGTACTCATCTTTGTACTGCGATTGGTAATTGTTGTGGTTGGGGTCGGAATGCAAGACATTTTGGTTGCTTAGGAACAATCCCAAAAATTGTCGATTATATGATGGATCTTTGTAAGGATGTGCATCGTACGGCTGTTTACGCAATGGCAAGATTGTCACGTGAGCCGAGTAACTGTGTCCGACTACATCGTGTATCAGCTACTGTGGTAAGATACATTTTATAGATGGGTAAGATCATATTAAAATTAAATCCACTCTAATGGATGCATTTTGGGTCCTTATCATTGTAAAGATTGAATTCTTTTCATTTTAGAAAACTATAAATGTTACTCTAAATTCAAAACTATGTATTATTCTTTTGACTATTACAGAATTTCCCTGATTAACAAAATAATATATACGTAGGGTGTTCCTTATTTTGGGTATTTTCGAATTTTTACGCTGACAAGGGCTCATATGGTTCGAAATAAAAAAAATCCCCCAAGTTTCAATTCTCTATCTCAATTATAACCTGTGCCCTCAACGATGTAACTAGGTTCTCATCTAAATAACATGGCGTTTTTGGCATTAAAATATCAATTTTTTATTCCGGCCAAAGTAATGGTTCAAAAAATTTGAAAATCTGTAGACTTTATGCTTATAATACTAGCTATTCATCAGAATTAATACAGATTTTTAGTTCTTATAATTTTGGAGTTACACTAGATAAAATATTGATAAATTTTAGTGTTACTAAGTTAAAGACTCCAAACTTATAATAGCTAAAAATCTGTAAAAATTCTGAAGGATAGCTAGTATTATATGGATAAAGTCCTCCGAGTTTTAAATTTTTCGAACCATTACTTTGGCCGGAATAAAAAATTGATCTTTCAGTGTCAAAAACTCCATGTTAATTAGATGAGAAACTTACATCGCTGGGGGCAGAGATTACAATTGAGATAGAGACTTGAAACTTCGGGAATACTTTTTTTTATTTATTTCGAACCATATGAGCATCTGTCAGCGTAAAAATTTGAAAATACCAAAAATAAGAGCACCCTAATACGTATATATTTTATATTATGTATATTTTTAGATCTTGTTACTTTCTATGAGCTCTACGGATGATGAATTAAAAATCTCGGCAGCAGAGTGTATGAGAAATATCCGACGTCTAGGATTGCGTGTAGAAAGAGCAATTTTTGGAAGGGATACTATTTAATAAGAATTCTTTGAAGAAATTATCTTAAAAATAATGTATTTGAATTAAAACAAAAAAAATCTTATACTTAGAATTTTTGTTTTTTAATTTACTATTTATTTTATTAAGTTTTTAATTTATGATATGAAATATGGGAAAGTATTTTAATCGTGCATGAAAAATTAGTGTTATTGCTTGAATTTTTGAAAATTTCTCAAAAAGTGCTCAATCGATTTTGATAAAAAAAAATTCACACAAAACACGGCATTAAGGTCTACAAAAAAGCATTTTATAATAAACTACGTAAAAGAAATATTTTCGGAGATATAAAATTATAAATTATATTTTGAAAATGTCTGCTAGTGGGAGTAGGTAAGTGAGCCTGTGGTTAAAATCTTAAGTGCACTCTACATTAAAAACTAATAGGTATTTAAAAATAAAATTTTAAATTTAGTTATTATTTACTGAGATAAATAGCCCACTCGATTTTTATTGAAATCATATCATCTTGACGCTTGAAGAGAAAATTTGAAATCATTAAATCTTTGGCCGATATGGACGAAATTTTGCACAGCGAGTTATACGACCCTCCAAAATAAATGAGTCGAAAATTAAGAAAGAAAAGTAAAAAGTTGATAAAATTGAATTATACCTTAAACAGATTATTTGTGATAAATTTTGGACATCAGTATTCTTTAAGAATATGTGTAATAAATAAAATAAAATTTGGATGTACTACCATGACTCTATAGAATCCCTAAAATCAATCTGTTTTGAGAGATCGATCAGCCTGTGATTGATGATGCCTTGCCTGCTGTCTGCCAGTTTTATATCTCAGTGACATTTTAATCTTAATTTGTATTTTGTTATTGTTTCTGTTTTTGTTATTGTGATTGTCTTTTTTTTGTTTTTCTGAGTTTTTCTTTCTTTGGATCTAATGTATGTTTGTATTATCTTTTTGTGATTATTTTTTAAGTTTTTATATTTTATTGATTTGTATGTATTGTTTGATCTTATGTATGTTTGTATTATTTTTTTGTGATTATTTTTAAGTTTTTGTATATTATTGATTTGTATCACTTCACTTTTATTTATTATTTATTTATTAAATGAATGTAATGGAAGGCAGCCCAGAGGTAGTGAGGAAAGAAAATTGTTTATTAACACATATCAAATAAGGTGTAATTTATTGGAATCCTTCCTCCTTTCCTTTCAAACCGACGTTTCGGAGGATTTTTCCCTCCTTCTTCGGGGTTTCAAAGGGTCAATGAATGAAACAAATAAAATGTTTCCTTCTTCTCTCCACAGTAGTGTTCAAAAACTTTCTTCATTTTTAACAAAGGCATAGAAAAACAATTTTTTTTTCCTCCCTTTCTTAATTAATTTCTATGCCTTTGTTAAAAATGAAGAAAGTTTTTGAACACTACTGTGGAGAGAAGAAGGAACATTTTATTTGTTTCATTCATTGACCCTTGAAACCCTGAAGGAGGGAAAAATCCTCCGAAACCTCGGTTTGAAAGGAAAGGAGGAAGGATTCCAATAAATTACACCTTATTTGATATGTGTTAATTTTTTCTTTCCTCACTACCTCTGGGCTGCCTTCCATTACATTCAATTAAAGTTTCTACCAGTCCGTCTCTCTCCAGAGAAAATTTCGTTGCAAAAAAATTATTTATTTATTTTTGTGACTTTTGTAAAAAATTTTCAATTGTATTATTGTGTATAAGGACACTTTTGTCCGTTTATTGATTTAAAAAAATAAATGGGAGAGAGCGGGATTCAAAATCAAAATATTTAAATCTAGAGCTTATTTATACTTTGCGGATTAATATTTTGTACAATTACCCTCTAGGAACCGGGAATAAGGTATGTTTATTGCACCACCAATTTTTATTATAATATGTAAATTGAGGAAAAATTTTGAAATGAAAAATGTTATAATATATCGAGACTTAAAAACATAAATACCTGTTTCTTAAAAAAAAAATTGACCAACTGTGATTCTTTAAAGGATTGAAATAGAACCTATGTTCATATAAAAAATGTTGCCCAACAATACTCTAAATTCGTTTAAACTCGTTTTGAATCATCCTTATATATAAATATTTAATTTATTAGACTTTAGACTCTAAAGTATTTTTTGTAAATATTTTATTTCTTTAATTTCTTTAATTTTTAATCTGGGCATGAATACCCGATTGAATGAAGATTCGAAATATAAGTTGGTTCATTTTTTTTGTTTATTCGTAATCCTATTTAATACTAGTAATTCAATAATATAATAAATTTCATTTAACAAATAAAAACTATTAATTAAGTATGCCTACCGTAGCCTTATCTCGTGCAGTCCCAGAAGAGAAGCGCCGTCTCTGCCCCCACAATCCAACCTCCCATCTTCAACTAAAAAAGAAACATACAAATTAATATTATTATCTAATTGAAAATTATTTTATTAATAGTGATTATTAGAATACTAACCGAAGATTCCACTTAATTGCGCCTTGATGGCTTCATGTTCTAAACTAAGCTAGGCCTAATGCACCTTCTAAATGGCACAGATGGCCAACTATATAGCTATTTCTTGAATTCTTCTTTCTTCAAGAGGTGGTCTTCTGACTTGAGATGAACGCGAACGAGAATTCGATGTAAATATCGACACACGCTAGACTCAGTAAGGCCTAGAAAGCCTAATCGAATTGGATAAATCACGAATCTAAAACCGTCGCGTAACGAACCGAAAGTGATAACAACAATATTGTAATATTGTAATATTGTAATATTGTTGCTATCACTGAAAGGAGAGACAAATGGGAACCGAGTTATGCTCACCCATCAATAACTATTCAATACCCTGAAGAAGGAGAGAAAAAAGTCTCCAAAACATCGGAAATTGAATAAAATTTAAATAATTTATGGACGGACTTTCATTGTAACCTACTTATTTCGCTTACCAGTCCGTCTTTCTAAGAAAATAAATAAAATTAAATACTATTTTTTTAATATATATATATAAACTTAATTAATTTTCCCCAGTCTCATTAAGTATTTACTTTTTACAATTTTACTATGGAAACTTAAATAAAAGTATAGATAGGCTTAAAAAAAGAAGATATACCATTTAACTCACTGAAAAAAAATTCATCTTACACGTAAAGGGGGTATCCCTAAATTACGTGAGGCGTTTAGGGAAGGGGTCGAGCCGAATCTAACGTGGGAGAGACGGAGGGGGGGTCTCGGAAAATATCACGTAATTTTTTTTCCGCAAGAAACAGTGTAAAATTACGAGTGAACTGGGTTTAAATAGTAATTATGTTTAAATAGTAACTAGTCTTAACTAGTCTTAAATAAAAATAATTAAGAAAATTATCTTTTTTAAATAAATCCAACTCAATCAAACACAGATTAAGTATTTACACTAAAAATACGAATTTTGAAAAATCCCAAGTGAGATTAGGGGGTGCAGGGGGTCGAGCTAAATACCATGAAATCTCACCAAGGGGAGAGGGGGAGGGTCGAAAAATCGCTAAAATCGCCTCACGTAATTTAGGGACGCCCCTAATTGAAAAAAGACAAAAAGTTATATTTTCAAATTTTATGGTAAGGTTTTTATTTATATATTTGTTTGATTTTTTTTTAATTTTAATTTTAGAGTGTCTTGCATTGTTCAGTAGGACAAGGACGAATCCCGCTTGTGTCATTGCTGATGTCGAATTCCTCTATTTGGGCGTCAAGTGGTGGGCATAAAACATGGCGTAGATTCCTCTTAAGCACCATCTCCTCTTGACGACCAGCCCAGTCTTTCACAAAATCGAGAACTCTTTGAATTTGAATATAGGACACTCTTGGGCCAATGCCTGGGATGTGATAATGCCTCTTTACTTTCTCTTGCTCTTCCTCTTCTTCACCTTCCAGGATTACCGTATAGGTTGAAGACCACGATAGTTCCGAAATAGAAGGTTCTGGAACTAAATTAAATAATTTAATAACAGCAGATCAGAATTTAAAATGGGATTAAATGCTGAAAACTGCCAATTTCAAAACTTGCAAACAGATTTGGATAAAAACATAAATTTATCTATTTTAATAGAAGACGACTTGCAATTTGACTAAGTAAAAACTTTTATGAGGATATCACGATTTTTCATAACATAACTCTGAAAAACTTCTTCATAGTTTCTAAATATCATCTAAAATATTATTGGATAAAATACTTGGTAGGTTTCACATTAAGATATAAAAAAATAAAACGAATTTATTTTTGGAGAATCTTCAATCTCGATATATATATTTCGGGTGACTAACCCATCTTCAGGAGAAACAGAAAGTAACTGACCTGGATAAGTCGAAATTGAATACAAGTCAATGGTAAAATTTATTTTTAAAGATAACAAAAGGGTAAATATTTAAAATTAGTGGAGGGAGAAAAGGTAGGGAGTCTACTTTTGTTTAATTTTGAGTGGCCTTTTGAGAAATGAGGATTTCGAATTTGAATACAATTCAATGGCTCTCTCGAATAAAACGAATATACTAAATAATCAATTAGAAGTCAAGAAAAGTACAATCATTGATTACATTCTTTAAATATTTGCAAATTTGTTTTGTGTGTAAATTCTCATTTCTCAGAAGACCATTCAAAATTAAACAAAATAGACTTCTCTCTCCACTAATTTTAAATATCTACCCTTTTGTTATCTTAAAAATAAATTTTACCATTGAGTTGTATTCAAATTCGAAATCCTCATTTCTCAAAAGGCCACTCAAAATTAAACAAAAGTAGACTCCCTACCTTTTCTCCCTCCACTAATTTTAAATATTTACCCTTTTGTTATCTTAAAAATAAATTTTACCATTGAGTTGTATTCAAATTCGAAATCCTCATTTCTCAAAAGGCCACTCAAAATTAAACAAAAGTAGACTCCCTACCTTTTCTCCCTTCACTAATTTTAAATATTTACCCTTTTGTTATCTTTAAAAAATAAATTTTACCATTGACTTGTATTCAATTTCGACTTATCCAGGTCAGTTACTTTCTGTTTCTCCTGAAGATGGGTTAGTCACCCGAAATATATATATCGAGATTAAAGATTCTCCAAAAATAAATTCGTTTTATTTTTTTATATCTTAATGTGAAACCTACCAAGTATTTTTATCCAATAATTTTAAAAAATGTTTCACCAAGTACCAACACCAAATTCCTTAAAAACTATCATCTAAAATAGTATGGCTAAAAAGAAGAAATAAGTAAAAAATTTCATATATATATATCCGGCAAATGGTAGTGCCGGCCCTGATTAAGCAAAGGATAATTTCATTGAGTTCTTTCAACTCTACTAATCTCAGCAAATTTAAATTTTTTCAACTAAATAAGTCATTAACTATTATGGACAAGTGAAGGTCCTTCGTCATTTGTTGAAGTTTAATATTAAAAAATACTATGATAAATATATAGAAGGAGTCAATAAAAGAGTGGGTCTTCTGTTGAAATTATAAATTTTATTTATAACGAGACTATAGTTTCGAGGGCTTTGTCCTCTTCATCAGTCTATTACAATTGATTCACAGGAATTAATGTATGAATGGAAAGCTTTAATTCCCGTTAACCAATTGTAATAGACTAATGAAGAGGGCAAAGCCCTCGAACTATAGCCTCGTTATAAATAAAATTTATAATTCCAGGAGAAGACACACTCTTTTATTGTCTCTTTCAATATATAAAAATTCTGCTACCCTCGGCACAAAAAACTTTCAATTTAAGATAAATATATAATTAAATTCTTACACATAACCGACAGAATGTTGTCGACAATAGGATAAACCATTTTATAATCAGCTTGGAATTCGTTCATCCCAGTAATTCCGTCCAGTTCACGTTTTTCACAAACATTAAACACGATATCAATCAAATTATTAACAATATCCAAAGAATATCGATGGGCCATTGTCTCCTCAGATGGTTCTATTGTGCTTTCACTTAAGGATATAAAAGGACCAAAGTTTTCTTGTATAGACATTTCGTGGACATCTTCTAACGCTCCAGGACAGTGGATATACTCTTCGTATATTCCCTTTCAATATATGGTTTCTTCTGTTTGACAAGTTCCTGAACAATATCGATATTGGATGGAAGGGGTGAGAGGGATTTCGGGTCAGGACCATTGTCCAGACGTGCGAGAAATACATAGGCTTCTTTGAATAATTCATAAGGAATTGATGAGGAACCTCCTTCTGGCTCTTTTGTCATTGATTCGCAGAAAAGGATCATTGTTGAGACGAGATTCTGAAAAACGGATTAAGGTGATTTAGTAGAGTCAGGTTTGCCGAGTGGTTAATTTGCATGCGCCTTCTAATCAAGTTAGCGCGGGTTCAACCCCGACAAGCCGAAATATTTGACCGGCTATAATCTGATTCCTTCAGGGGAAGCCAATGGGAAACCACCCTGTGAAAAATTTACCCAGGAAAATTACAATGGAAAGGATACTCTCCATAGTATTCGCTCGGAATCGAATATGGCACTTGAAGAAGAGGAAGTAACTTTGCTACAATCATTTTAGGACTGAAGAGTGAAGAAGCAACGTGAGATTTATGAAATTGGAGTGCAAGAAGTTCTCCCCGAGTAGGGGTACTCAGATATATTTACCAACTATGCCTAAAAATATAAAGGGTGTATAATGTATATATACACATATATAAAATATAATGATATTCTGATGTTAAAAGTAAACAAAGAAGTTAGTTTTGAAATTACAGAACTTGAAAGATTTCAACAATCAACAATTGGACGTATATACTTAGTTTTTTGAATTCCTACTAACTCGAATTCGCGATCACCTAATTTAAGTAAAATACTTTTTTATAAATTTAAAAAACAGAATTTAAAATATAAATTACTAACTAGGTTTCACAAAATAAATGACAAAATCCATATTTGACATCACTCTATTTATATTTCGGGATATGAGCAGATCTTCAGGAGTTCAGAAATAAAACTAATAATAATTTTATTTTTTTTAATTTTAATTTTTTACTATTAAAAGAATAGGGAGAGAAAAGTTATAGTCAAATTTTTTAAGAAGTATTTTGATTTTATAAATAGGTGGGATTATTCAAGGTAGTTCTTTCGCGACAATCCACACAAAAGTTTTAGCCTCGTAAGCACTCTATACATATGAACGGTATTAAAATTTTAGATTATGTTTTTAACGTGACTGTACTTCTCACACTACTATATCCTCTTTATGAATGGACCGTTTCCAAGCGAATGTTGTTATATCCCCTCCACTAAAAATAATCGCCCAAATATGTTTTTTATATTTTTATCAAAACTACGAGGTAAATAATTTCAATTTTTTTTAAGCTACTCGGAATATATTATTCTAACAAATATTAATTTTTCATCAAGATGGTGAAAGTCCTTCAATGAAAAAAGGAAAATAATGATCATTTTCCTACCCTTTCCCATGCTACCATTTATCACAAAATTCCGTTTTTAATTGCAATTATTGAATGTTTGGTGTGGTAAATCGTCTTCAAATTTTAACAGTGTGTTTTTATGCTTTTAATGACTTATATTCCACTTTTCGAAGACTTCTTCAACTTTTGCATTTGTGAAAGAACTATCTTAATTTATTTAATGCCATGATTTATGAAAGGGAAAACGTGTTCTACTTTGGGTCACAAAATTAAAATAGCTAAATCGAATCTACCATTAATTTTATTATAATATATGTTAAACAAATTTACTTACTTTTGAAATTAATGCACAAGCGACAGCAAGAAAGAGTTGCGTGGGAATGATTTCTCCCTGAAAAAGCCCGACTTCCAAAATATGTTGAAATCCCTCAACTGGCAAGCAAACACCATCCCAGCGTTTCCATAAAATTTGCAATGCAATTTCGGGATCATCCCCAAACTGAAACGATACCAAAGGTCAAATGGAATGGTAGTCTATTCATAACGAATAATAATAATTACCTGAACTGATAAAATTCTGATAAACCCTGGAGTTAGATGAAATGGAGAATCCTGTACCGGATATTCCATCACTGTCTTAACTGGAGGATCCCGATGCTCAGCCAAAGCCCGAAAATACGCGGAGGACCATTTCAAAAGATCACTAGGCTGCGTACGAATAGCTCCCTTCATCCAGTTTTTTAAAATATAAGGAAAAGTAGGTGGAATGTAAAATTTGTTCCGCACAATACATTTGTTCTAACAAGATTCGCGTGGCTCTGGAGGCTCCGGTCCCAACATTTTGGAATAGGATACTAAACCAGAATTTTTAATATTTAGTTCAAATATAATTGAAAACTAATTCATTTAATTTCGTCAGTGATAATTGGGAAAACTAATCAGATGGAAATATCTAGGAAGCAACAAATTTTTATAAATATATTATTGAACATTGCATCTTCACGTATGGAAATAAATAGATTTTCGAAATATGTTTTTTGAAAATATATTAAAAATATAAAATTTTTGTCTTAAATTTATATAAAATTTAAACTATAGCGACATAAAAAATAATTATATTTTAAGAATATATAGAAAACATAAAATTTATATAAATTTAACACAAAAATTGTATATTTTCAATATACCATATTTTCAAAAATATATAAAAAACATATTTCGAAAATCTATTTATCTCCATTAGGAAAATTTTCCTAATTAATAAACAATATTACCACCTTGTTGTATTTCTTCTAATAAAAGAATGAATGTAACCCATCTTTTAATAAAATGCCCTTTGTACGTTAACTTGAAAGAGATGCAAAATAAAAGGTAATTTGAAAAACATTTTAGAAGATCCTGAAGAATTTGAAAATCTAAGTTAGGTATTCCACTTTTTGGAAGTAACAAGGTTTCATTCGAAAGTATAATGTTATACATTTGTTTTTATTTTCTTGTATTTGTGATTGGATGTAATTTTTGTATATCTTTCGTCCGCTAATATTATGCAGAGTATCCTCTCCATTGTAATTTTCCTAGGGAAATTTTTCACAGGGGTGGTTTCCCATTACTTATATAATCTGTGAAATGATTTGTTTATGTATTATTTGGTGTTGGTCATTTCTTGGATTGTATTTTTTTTTTTTTTAATGCAATCGAATGCAAGAAGGGGTGCACCAGTAAAGATGCAGCCCCTATGGATCTCGAAAGAACCTTGCATTACCGAAGAGAAGGGAAAGTTGATTAAGTGAGAGGGTGTAGACGTAGGTGTCTATGCACTCCGGTTTTGAAGGTTTGAAGATTATAGGTGCTGGGAAAGATAGAGGCTGGGAGAGAGTTCCAGTTTCTTGAAGTCATGGGGATATATGTATTCGCGAATGAAGTGGTCCGGCACTTTTCTAATTTGACCGCGAGAGAGTGTTGAGAGTCGGCAAAACGCGTGCTACGTGCAAAGCATGCTTTGGGGGGAATTATTGATTTTATCTCATCAGAGCACCTGCCGTGATAGTATCTATAGAAAAGGGAAAGGGCAGAGACATTTCTTCGGTGAGCTAGCGAGTCGAGGGAGTCGGTGAGGGTAGAATCGTCAATTAGCCTGACGGCTCGTTTCTGAATTGCATCCAGGGTAGCAAGAGAGTATTTTGAGGCTCCTCTCCATAGATGAGAGCCGTATTCGAGACAGGGGCGGATTTGGGCCTTGCAGTTGGTGAGAGGTTGTGGGAGTTTGTAAAATCGCTTGGACCTGAATAAGAAGCCAATCTTCCTTGCTGCAGATTTTGTATTTTATGCTTCTACTAGTATGTTTTATTCTATTTTGATTATTTTTGTTTTTTGATGCTCATTCTCTTCTCTTTTCTTGTGTTTGGTTTTTTGCTTTTTATATTGTTCTTTTTCAAGCGTCATACTCTATTCCGAGCGTCGGGGAATATTATGGAGAGTATTTCCCTCGGGAAATTTTCACAGGGGTGGTTTCCCATTACCCTTTCCTGGATTTAGTGAGGAGACTCGCATTTTTGACAAAGATGAAAATTGTTCTAAGGTGAGATTCGATCCAGAGTAAAACTTGATCCGAAATCAAGTCTTAGCAATGCTCGATTGGCTCCTCAATGTAATTGTTAGTTCAATATTTTGTTTGGCCTTTCTCTTCTCTCTTTTGCGTGTTTTAGGGTAGGAAAAATAAGGAACAGAAGAATGTTCATTAAGAGAAACAAAGAGGTTGCTCTCTGCTTGATGCAAATAAATGTAGATAGGAATAATATTTTTACTCCAAATCAATCGGGATTCAGAAAGAGGGATTCATGTGAGATAGCTTTACAGTTGATAATAACAAGATGGAAGAAGTGGATCGATGACCCAAGAAATGTGGTGGTGGCGGTTTCGCTGGATCTTCGGCGTGCATTTGAGACGGTGAATCGGGATCTACTTCTGGAGAAATTGAGAAAATATGGTTTTGGTGATAGTGCAGTGAGGTGGTTTAAATGTTATTTGTCTGGTCGAACTCATGTTACAAAAATTAATAATGTGATTTCCGAGCCTCAAATTGAAAATGTTGGAGTCCCCCAGGGAAGTATTCTTGGTCCTTTGTTGTTTATATTATATATCAATGACATTTGTAACTGTATTAATGATGATGTTTTTATAAATCTGTTTGCCGATGATACACTAATATCATTGGAGGATTGTGATGTTGAGAGGGCTTGTCAGAAAATGAATGGAACCCTTAGGAAGCTGGAAGACTGGATAAATATGAATAAGCTGTTTATATTGAAAGTTTTTGTGCCGAGAGTAGCAGAATTTTTATATATTGAGGGAGACAATAAAATAGTGTGTCTTCTGCTGGAATTATAAATTTTATTTATTTATAACGATCGTTGGGAGGGGGGATGGGTTCGGGGGTCGGGAGTCCAGGGGGCGTGCCCCTTGATTAGCAAGAGGGCCGCCGAATTGCAGCTAGTATATATATATGTGTGTGTATGTTTATATGAATCAACAACGCTGCTTCTCTCAGCAAAATAAAAACTTTTCAATTAAACAGAAGAATGAATAAGAAGAGAGAAAAGAAGAAATACCTATATTCGAAGGCACCAATGTACCTATTGTACAATAATAAATAAAAATAAGAATCAATTTAGGTACATTTAATTTGATTTTTTTCAAAAGCTTAAAAAATCATCTTTAGAAAAACTTTGATTTGCTAGAGAGTGAATTTGATTTAGAAAAGGGTGAATTTAATTTGCAAAAATTTGAATTCAAGAGTTCAAAACCTTTAAATCGGAAATATTTTTACATTCACCTTTGGCACTTTAATTATCCAGAGAAGAGCTTTTCAATCAATAATCACATTTTAACTTTCATAAAATTAAGAAGCTGTTACTAGTGGTGTTACTAATATTATTTAAATATTTTTTCAAAAAATATCCCTTTTATTAAATATTTTGTAATCAATTCAGAATTATCTTTGTATTTTTATACAAATTGATATTTTAAATAGAGATATAAACAAACAAACATATACAGGGTGATTCACGATCGATGGCAATTAGACGTTTATGGAAAACGGACTCAGGATTTTTCAAAAAATTTAGCACCTTTCATTTGCTTACCTGTTCTATCGATCTAAAATATTTCAGCATTGCGACGCGACGTTTCGGCTTCCATCGAAAAGTTGTAGCAACTTTATTTTTTTAAATGGAATATATTAACTGGAGTATATTAACACGTTTTTTGAACCGCCCTTTTATTTAAAATACTTTTTGTTAATATTTTACTATATCTATCTCTATCGGTTTTCGAGTTAAAAAATAATTTGTGTTAAATATGGTCCAAAACACGGCCCTAATTAAACTTAAAAAAATTAGTGGTCTCAATTCATGAAAAGTTGATATTTTGTTGGTTGTTTAGACTCACCCATAGTATTTAATTTACGCCGAAAAATCAACTCCATATTATACAGGGCGTGCTAAGATTATTATTATTTCCGTTATTCATAAAAGGGGTCAAAAGTTAGTTTTTTCAAATGAGACCCCCTGTATATTACTCAATAAATTGAAAGACGAAGAAAAATGCTTTAAGACGATACATCATGTCCCTATACCTAAAACATCAAGTTTTCTTAATAAAGGCGCATTTTCGTGAAAAATTACTTTTTAATTAATTTAATTTTAACTAACCATGGAAATATCAAGCTTATGACAGTTTGATGACCATGTGCGGATCCAGGGGGGGCGATGGGGGCGACTGCCCCCCCCCCAAAGCATTGGAGATCAACATTTTTTATATGTTTATTTATTTATTTTTTTTTTTTTTATAACATTAAATTTTAAAATTGAAGAAAATAAAACTCTATGGGGGGGGCGCCTCTGCCCCCCCCCCGCTTGGACAATTCGATCGTGACACACTTTCCGAGATCAAAAGTAGATCTTATATACCGGCGACCGCCCCCCCCCCCCCAAAAAAAAAAACAGAGGTCTGGATCCGCGCCTGTTGATGACTATTTATAAGTAACTTATAAACAGTTTATTGACGGTGTTAAAAAAATCTCCCAAAATGACTGCAAATATTGATTATTCAAACGAAGTTCTTATGAAATTATTTATTTTGTACTATAAGAACTTTTTCATGAATTGAGAGCACTAATTTATTTAAGTTTAATTAGGGCCATGTTTTGGACCACATTTAATATAAATTATTTTTTATCTCAAAAACCGATAGAGATAGGTATAGGATATTAACAAAAAAGTATTTAAATAAAAGGGCGGTTCTAAAAACGTGTTAATGTACGGGGTGTTCTATTTAAAAAAATAAACTTGCTACGACTTTTCGATGGAAGTCGAAACGTCGCAATGCTGAAAATATTTTAGATCGATAGAACAGGTAAGAAATTGTAAGGTGCTAAATTTTCAGAAAAATCATACGTTCCCTTTTCCATAAACGTCTAACGTGCCATCACCCTGTATTAGTAAATATTTTTAATGGCTAGGCTGCTAGCATCGAATTTTTAAATTAGATCTAATAAATTCACCAAAGTCGCAAATTTCGTATTCTTTATTATTGGAGAAAAATATTCTAAACCTGGTCTTTGTATTTTTTTGTCTTTGCTATTTCTCCATTCCAAATATCTCTTAACAATCCTCCTCGTCTCAAAGTGCGCCCTATCGTCTGAGTATTCTTATCATTCTCAAATTTTTCCACAAGGTTTTCTTTTTCCTAATCTTATCAAACACTTATTGTTGATTAGTGCCTAGATTACCTACTCATGTAATTTTCAACATTATCCTATAGTATCGCATTTTGAAATCACAATTGTTTACTGATTAACTCTTACATTATTTGAAATTCCACAATTATTAGAAATACAAAGTATTTTAATTAATTATAACTTTAAAAATTTCGTTTATGATTCACTTATTAAATTTGAAAACTTTTTATTTATTGGATATCCAATAATATCCATAGTAATGCTTTGGGAATCAGTGCATATTAGTATTTGATTTATATTTGGAAAATCTTATCAGGTATACATTATGCTGTAAATACAGAAGAGTCAGAAGAAATTTTATACATTTTATGAATATTTTGAGAAGGAAACCACCAATTCATCCTACTAATTTTTAGATCGACATATAGTTAAATCGCAAATGGCAAATTCTTGTGATTTCCTTTGAAATAATAATTAATAGTAATCCTACAATACATTGCTTCTTAAACTTTTTTATTCGGGACCCCATTTTGACGTAAAAAATTTTCGTGACCACATATTATGGTAAAAACCATCATCTTTACTAGCAAATCATAAATAAATTTATTTTGAAGCAAAACTTTCATAAACATACCTTTTATAATAATTATATCATTTTTACAATGTGCATAATTACAATTACTAAATATAAATATTAATTAGATGAAGCAATTTGAGTCGCAAAAGTTAAATAATGTAATCAATAATTTCTTATGTAATTCTACATATTTAGAAAATTATTTTATTTTTTTGAAAAGGAAAACTCAATTGAGCACCCGACGGGATTCGAGTCCATGTCTCCCTCCTTTAGCCGAAGAGCTCCTTTACCAACTAGGCCATGGATGATCCCGCCAGGAAGGCTCTTTTAGATTGAATGTTATTTTTCCTTTTCTCGGCTTTTTCTATTTAAAGTATAGTTACTTATGTTTTAGACAAATTAACTTTTAAACTTTAGTTTTAATTAGACAATTAGATGAATCTGCTTGTATCTTATAATAAAAAGAATCAAACAGAATTTAGGAGTATCTTCATGGCTAAATGGGCATCTAGTTCCCGAAGAAAATTATTTTTTTTAAAAAAAAAGATAATCTACAACATTATTCAAATTTGATCTGTATTTTGATTTTATGGTATAATCGCCAATGCTTAGAGCGTCGCTACGAATAAATAAATATATCTAATACAAAATTGGCATTTCACAAATTATTGAAAATTCAATGAAAGATATATACCTCGAATTCAGTTTACTCTAATCTTTTTGAATGAATTTTTGCCCTCTGTGCATAAATTTTGTCATTATCATTGTTACCCTATGTTTCGCGACCCCAAAATTCAGTTACTCGGCCCAAAATGGAGTCGCGACCCATAGTTTAAAAAGCACTGCTCCAATACATTGATATCTGCATTGAGCTCTTATTTCACCAATATTTAACAATTTCACGATCTGTACAGAATCCTTTTCTAAATTCAGTTGAGTTCATTGCTATCTTATTAACCTTGTGTGATAAATAGACCTCTTTTCCTTCTATTCATACACATTGACAGGAAATGATAATGGAGAGATCAAGGTTCAAGTCAGTCGCCAGTCAAGCTCATTCAGTCGGCTGCGATGGCTCCATACACATCTACCGTCTTTTTATTCCTCTCTCTGACATTATGCCTCCTGTTCGAGAACAGTTTAGCGCATTCGTTTATTAATCCGTATCGAAAATTAGTGACACGACCTGTGACAGGAGACCCCGGAGAACCGCTTTTTATTACTCCATATTTAGAATCCGGCAATGTAGAAGAGGCACAAAATGCATCGCTATGTAATCTTGGGAATATCGAGAGCCATAGCGGCTACTTCACTGTCAATAAAACTACCAATTCAAATATGTTCTTTTGGTACTTCCCTGCTGAGGTAAGAAATCACTATATGCTCCAATTTTAATTAAAGATAGGGACCGAAATATTGAGTTCTATACATATTAAACTGAGGAATTTTTCGGGCTAGACTACCCATGATGATTAGGTTTCTAATTCTAAAGCTATCTTCAAGAGTTATAGAGAGAACATGTCAAAAGTCTGGTAAAAAATCGATGTTATTATGGAAATTTACTTCTTTTTTTAATTAAGTTTTTAATAAATATTTTTAAGTATATTACCCTAAATTTTATTATTTTGAAAAAGTAGAAATAACCATGACCGAGCGGAATCTTTCTCTTGATACATTGGTAGCATAACCTTTTCCAGAAAATAATATCTAACTTAAATGGTTATATTGTTAGAGTTCGTGGCTGTGATGAAACTGTACTATATGAAGGAGGAAGTATCAGCCAAAGATGGAATCACTGGGTTCAATAAAACACCTTTAATAAAATGTTTCGGCCTGAATTTTATTTGACCATCTTCAGTTAATTAGAAGTTATACACAAAATGCGGCACACATATGTGATCGAACCAAGCCTTATCAAAAATAAAAAAAAATTTAGCTTCATGTAAATTTATAACGTGCCTGGACCCAAAAGTTTCAGAATGAAATGGTTATATTTCATTTAGAAATATTGGAAGAATCCCTGTAAAAAATCCATGAACATTTTTCATTTTGGCTTCATAACATTGATATTAAAAAATAAATAAATAAAAATATTAAGGTAATTATAGTAGGTTAACGCGCTCTGGACTTAATAGAGAGATTGCCGGTTCGATCTCTGTAGGTTCCTCAATGGTAGGTATAGATAATTCTTAAGATATGTAGAATTAACAATCTGAATTATTTAAATTAATTGTCTGATTAAAATTCTCTTACTTAATATTATGTACGTAGATTCGTATATGGAAACTGCTTCAGAATTAGAGACTAAAACCTAGTGAATAAACTAATAAAATATTTTAATAACTTTTCAAATTTCATCATGGATGGTCCAACCCGAAAAAGTTAATCAATAACGACCAAGCATCCACAAATAAATCTATACATATTGTCTATAACATTTTGGAGTGTTGATGTTAATCAAATGAAATTCTTATTTAAGCCTCCTGATTAAATCGATCAATTGTATAGTATCCCAAGTAAATAATCATTCAGTGTTTATATAAGCCCGGCAAGCGCAACTCTCCAGGCGAATGGAGTATTAAATTAAATATTCAAGATTTTTTTCAATTTTTACTTTACTATATACATATATGGGGTAGGGTCAAGTACTGTAGTTGTGCATGAAAGGCCTTTTTATTTCTTTTGTATACTTTTTTTCCGAAACATCTGAAAAACGATTTAAGTTATTTTAAATTAAAAGAATATGAGCTAAATCAAGAAATTTCTGTATACAAGAAACCTTAACTTATATAATGAACATAGAAAAAAAATTATCTCAAGAGATATCTATTATTTTGTCAAAATCTCTTTGATTGAGTTAGATTAGATAGTTACTAAATTTTGTATTTCAAAAATCAATTAGAGTATCAAAACGAAATTTCATGCGTAGATTTTTTTTATATATTGAAATTAAGTAGTGATTGTATTTGAGTGAAATCAGGGCTAACAATTAGAGGGGTGGGGGGGTAGTAAAATTTTAAAATCAAGAAGACTAAAATTACTATGTAGTGTCATATATTTAAAAAGGGATGTGAATAGTAAAATATACTAGGACTCAAAGAAATAAAATTAGGCTCTATTACGCACTTTTCGGGGAGGCTCAGATAACCATAGTTACACTACTACATCTGTATTAACGGAATCTCTTGATATTTTAAATCAAGGGAACTGTATAGTTATTTGTAGTATGCAGAACACAAAACGCGCCCAAATCTAGATATTCGATCTGCAAACTTAGAACAAATTCATTTTCTCTATGTAAATATATTGAATTGTAGACTAGAAAAGATACCGCACCAGTAGTTCTTTGGCTTCAAGGAGGACCCGGAGCCACATCTCTCCATGGACTTTTCATGGAAAATGGACCCTTCTTTCTCAACAAGGATGGAACGTTGGAGCCGAGGAAATTCTCATGGCACAAGCAGCAGCATTTGATTTATATCGATAACCCAGTTGGAACAGGTGACACTTCACTGCATCAATTATATATAGTAAATTTACCAGTAGTTAGCATTTTAAATAACACATATTTCGCTTTCTTTAAAGGCAACTATGAAACAAACTAAACTAATTAATTAAATAATTCTCACACTTGATATTTCAATAAACCATTAATTAAAAGTATGTTCAGAAGTGATAAGTACCGATAAAGTAAGTAGGTAGTTTTATCTTATATAAAGTAACAGCTGAGAATTTACTCAACTTGTTGAACTAATTAGAAGTCGGATTTTACTCAGCAGTGAAAGCTAAGTTTACTTTTTACTTTAGCATAGACGGTATGGTCAACTAATGTAATCAACTAATCGTACTTGAAAAAAGTATTATTTTTTTGGTTGTTTATTTTTGAAATATCTTAAAAACGGCTTAAACTATTTTGGTAAAAAAAATTAAGCGAAACTATGGCGTTTTGGTCTTCAAAAAAGCCTTAATGAGTAAACATCGAAAAAATTATATTTTACGAAATATTAATTATTTGTTTGCCAAAATGTCTGTTAGTATGTTAGTTAGCTAGTATCATAGAGTAATATAGAGTGGAAGGCTACCGAAAATCGAAAAGCGCTCTCTAGCGGCTCGGCGAACATTATTCTTAGTCTCTAAGAGCTATTCAAAGATCATAATCATAGGACAATCAAAGCCTTTGTCATAGATAAAAGATTCATACAGGCTTTGTGCTAAACGTTCATTTAGAACATTTTCCAAAGTACAAATTTATAGATTAAAATATTATTAAATATGCCTAGTTCTCGACGTCAATGTTTTGTGAAAGGTTTCTTTCGCGGCACAAAATCAGATAAAGAACATACTTTTTAAACGACCTAAAAATCCTGAAATGTAAGTACCCTATATAAAATTAACTAGAAATTTATTTCTTTGATTTTTATATGTTAATTCTTTAATAATTTAATTATAGAGCTAAAGAGAGCGGTTCCCCCATTTTATTGCCCATTCCGAACCGCCAGAGAGCTCTGTAACTCGTATAAGCTAAAATACATTGGCTCTTTATGGAGCCTTCCACTCTATGTTACTCTATGGTTAGTATGTTACCAAATTTTGTGTACGATCTAGCTCAATAACTAGTATGAATATCAAAACGAAATTTCACATGTAATATTGGTACATTGATATTAAGGGCTCATTAGATTTTGGTACAAATCGAACCAAAATTTAAGGAGGAGGGGTTTAAAAAATTATAAAATGTTCAAACTTAAAAAGCCAAGAAAAATGAAATATAGTATAAAATACATATAGTAAAAAAAGAGAGTTATTATTTTTTTCGGGGACCAAAGTTATATTTCTCGTATATCTCATAGACAAAATTATCCGGAACGTGTACCTAATAAAGAAAATTTTATAAAATTTAAATAAAATGTGAAATTTAATGAAAAATCAATATTTAAGTGAGTTATTAAAATAAATAAAAGTAAAATTAGAAATAATATTTTAACAAATTAATCAAGAAACTAAAAGATAAGTCATCTTTTTAAATCGAATTATAGCTTTATTTGTGCCGCTAATTTTGTCCATGAATTATTGCTAATTGGGCCAAAATTAAGGGGTGGGTTTCTTTCATAAATAATTATAAATTATTTTATTAAATAATAAATATAAGAAGCCAGGAGTATTGTGCAGTCATGTTAAAGTGTTATTTAACTCCGTTAGCCCTTGAGCAGTGCTGTTTGCTGCTATTATATAAAAAAAATCAACGGCTTGATGTCTAGAAGTGTTATAATATAATAAAAATATGTAATTAGATTAAACTCTTCTAATCTCATAATCAATATTTTGTTATAAGATTAGAACAATGAATAGTAAGTTTTAGATTTAACATTACTTATGATAATTATGCTTGTTGAATAAATATTGAAATGATTAGAAGAATAGACATGTGATAAAATTATTATCTTATTAGAATGAAGGTTTTTAACAAGGCGTCCCCTTGAGAAAACATGAATTATGAATTCTTACAAAGATATAGTAGTAACGTTATGGATTCTCATCAATTTATCTCTAAAAATGACCGAATTGATTTCAGCTCGATTAATAAATAATAAAATATATAACATACTTTAAAATTATATTTGTCTTTTTATAGTCTATTTATAAAAAACATTATTTAAAAAATATATATTTTTAAACACTATTTCGCATTCATTCTTTAAAAAAATACGTTTACTGCCTGGTGTTTAAATTCAGAGCACCAAAGCTTTAACTCAAAACATTTCCGTAGAGGGCAGGACTTTATGGGAACGCCTGAATTTAGACAACTATTATTGATGATTAACAGAGAGATTGCATTCTTAAGGCTTCGACTAAATTAATTTCTAAATTATAATTTTTCTGGGAAAGCGTTAATTATAATAGGATTTCGAAAACTCTGCCATTCTCGGCAAAAATATCTTTTCATATTAGTGTAATTTACTACCTAATTTAATTTTCTGTAATGTAAAATAATAAAGTTAATAATATAGCCTTGGAAAAATTATAGATATTTATTATAAAATGTATTTAAGGATTTTCGATGTGTGTAAATTCGAATTTATTTATTATATATAAAATACTTGAAGCAATATCAAATAATAAAACATAGGTTAACCTCATGTATTTGGAATAGAAAGACAGAAAATAAGATATAAATAAATGTATTTCAAATACATATAATTTAAAGTACTCTGCTCTGGTTGTACATTGTGTAACCATAATTTATTTCTATTTTATGAAAATGTTTCAGATTTATTGAGAAATTTCAGGGATAGTATATTATATGTTTTGGAATGTAAAATTTTCGATAGTAGTAAAGATTTCTAAAGAAAATTACGAGAGGTTGTCAATTACTTGTTATGAATAATTTGCATAAAATACCAAAAGAGTGTATTCACCCCTTTGGAAATTGAGCCCAAATTCCAAAAACGCAATCCGAATAATGGGCCTTAAACGTTCAATTTATGTCAAATGCTATTTGACTAGGAAGTCAAAACAAGTGCCCGGATTACATTTTTGGAATTCGGATTCAATTCCCCAAGGAGTGAGTACTTCTCTTCTGAAATAATTATATAGTAAAGATTATTCATAACACCTCGGATTTAGTAGAGGACAATCTTTCGTTTTTTGTATACATCGAGTATTTTTATTTACGGCTACCTGATTTGTCTTTAATTAGATATAATTTTTTTTAGGTTATAGCTTTGCGGATTCAGAAGATGGCTATGCTAAAAACGAAGTAGATGTGGGAGAAAATTTATATCGTGCTATTCAACAATTTCTTGATCTTTTCCCAAATTTAAGAAATTCTCCATTTTATGTAACCGGAGAATCATACGCAGGTAATAATAAAATTAGAAAACTAAAATAAAAACTACATTATCTTTTAAGATTTTAATTATAATTTATATTTAATTTTTCAGGCAAATACGTTCCAGCCCTTTCATACACAATACATAAAAGAAATCCACAAGCAGAGAAAAAGATTAACTTCCAAGGTAAATATAATTATTTGTTAAACTTGGTGTAAATTTGAGAAATTCGCCAGATAGCTAATCTAACGAGGAGCACAGATTAATTTAGAACCTTGAAATACTTTTTCCCACTCTTAAAAACTAGCATAAACCCTACAACTGGTATTCAAACAGAGCAAGAGGAAATTTATCTAAGAGGTGGTAGGAGGAAAATAGTTTTCGGTCGCTAAACTCAATAAATATTTGCTAATTTCAAATATGGTTATAAATTTTATAAAATTCTTAAATAACTTCTAAGAAAATAAATAAAATTAAATACTTAAATAATATTTTTCAGTGAAATAATTTTTTTTATAATTCTCTGTAAAGATAATATGTAGACTGTGGCATACTTACTGATTTAATATTATAATGCGTACATTAATGGATACTTTTTAATAATATTTTTGATTAAGCTAGGTTTTTGTTAAATATATAGTAAACGCCCCCTGGACCCCTCCCCCGAAACCACGCACCTCGCCCCCACCACTGCATCCCCGCCGCCACCCCCACTCCGCCCCATCCCACCCAAACCCTGCCCCCAAAACCCCGCACATCGCCCCACCCCCGGATCCACTACAAGTCCACCCCCAACATCCGTCCACACCCGGCACCCAGTTTTGCATTTCTAGATTTCTAGTGGTCCACAGATTATGTGTATATATGGTATATAAATAAATTCCGTATAATTATGGTGGGGGAACATTACTTTTGCTATGACCTCAAGGTGGTGGACAATCCTGTGTCTATTTACATTTGGTTTTTACCATGCATATCGTAAAATTATTTTAACTACAATAATTTATTCATTGGCGAAAATCATAATACTCTTGGGGTGCTCGCCATCGGTGAACAACAACATTCCCCCCCACCAAAAAAAGAATATGTTTATTATTAACCCGTTGCTAATGCCTCAAGTTGTTCTCAATAAATCTAGGGGGAGGGGGGGTGAATTCACATTGAATTTGGGCTACTTTATTAATTCTATATATTTTAAAACAATTTAATCCATATCATGATTTTCGCCAATAACGAATTAATCATATAAATAAGTAAACATTAACAATAGTGATAAATAATACATAATATTTAAAATAATGTATCACAAATTTCAAATTTAATCAGCGTTTTTAAAATTTCTAGGATTGGCCATTGGAAACGGTCTCTCCGATCCTGAAAATCAACTACTCTATAGTTCCTATCTGTATCAATTGGGTTTGATAGACGACGCCGGAAGAACTCAATTTGAAGCTGCTGAAAAAGAGACCAAAGAACATATTGAAAAGTATAAAACTACACAAATAAGAATTATTTCAACGATTCTAAGACGCCATCGAATCTAAAAGGCACCTTAATTTTATAAGTCTCAATATTAACTTTATCTTTTAATAAGTATGTTTAATTAATATTATATTAATATTTAAGTAAGTCTTTATTTCCAGTACTGCAACATAATCTTTTAGAATTCCCTCGTTAATTAATCGGGCAAAAGACTAGAAATAGCTTTGAATTCATGCATCCTCTATGTCTTAAATCTAAAAGCACGTAGCCATCTTTCGGACCAGGATAAAAAACTCATTTTAAACACACATCTATCTAAATTTTACGCTTGGCGGTGTTGTGTGATTATTTATAAGCTATTAAATTCTGATACATTCATTTGCCGACCTTGCTTAGAAAATCTATTTGTCGTCGGTCGCTCCACCAGGAAGACAATGCAGCTGCACTATAAAAGTAAACACTTCTTTCATTCCTTCAAATTGGTTGGTGCAAGGCTTTGGAATGAACTTTCATCCAAATTTCATGCAAACTCGACTTTTGGTGTTCTGAGGTCTTCGTTCTTTATGGATCACAATAACTGTTACTCTTTCCTTTTATTTCCTTTATGTTTTCTAATCTTTCTTTATTTTTTTCGCCTTCTAAATTTTTGTATTGGTATAAACTTTTTTGCCAATTTTGCAAATTATTGTAACTAAACTGTTGTATGAACACTAAGTGGGACCCAAGATCCTATGTTAGAATGCATTGTAAAATAAATAAACTCTAAAAGTATTAGAATCTAAGTCCCACCTCGATTTGTGACCTAAATTTTGAAAAAAGTACGTCTTAGAATCGAGAAACTAAGTATAATTATTTTTTTTAACATGAATTTAACCGAAAATTGATTTCTAGGGGCGAATGGACTGAGGCATTTTCTACATTTGATAATTTATTGAATGGCGATCTAACCCCAACGAAAAGTCTATTCTACAACTTAACAGGGTTCAGTTACTATTTCAATTACTTGGAAAGTCGCGAAGTTCCGCCGGCAAAAGAATTTGGCGATTTCGTTCAGACTGAAGAGAACCGAAAGGCTCTACATGTGGGCAACTCCACATTCCATACAGACCAACTTGTCGAACAGTATCTGCTCAGTGATGTGATGCAGAGTGTCCGGCCCTGGATTGAAGAACTTGTCAGCAATTATAGAGTGCTTATTTATAACGGCCAACTTGATATTATTGTCGCTTATCCATTAACGGAAAATTATCTCAAAATTATGGAGTGGGCTGGAAGAGAGCAGTATCTTAAGGTAAATACAACAGGCATTGACTCTATGATCAGTGATCAGTGATCACCCATGGTTTGAAAATACTCTACTCTTGTACCTTAAATTTCTTCTCAGTTTTCTATTCGAGAAGCTACCTAATGATCAATTAAGTAAAATAGTTGGGGGGGTCGGATAGGCTAGGTGGTAGCGTGTCAGCTTGCTAACCAAGTGGACCCGGGTTCGAATCCGACTCGAGGCATCCGGCTAAAATCTGACCCCTGGGACAAATTTAAATAAAATAAATAGTATCGTAAATTGGCTTATGGCTAGAAAAGTTATTTCTTCCACAAGTTCTTGTGATCATACTTATCTTCTTAAATCAGTGTTTTCCAACCTTTTTTGTGCCATGCCCCACCTAAGCATTTCTACAAATCTTATGCCCACTAAGTAAAATTTTTTATAAAAGACAAATTTTTTTGTTATTAAATTTTGTTAATTTTTATTTTTTCAAATAAACTAATTTTGTAGATTTTTATATTTAAACTAAAACTAAATTAGGACTTATCTTAGGACTTACAAAAAAATAAATAAATAACAACAATATATTTATTTATTTGTGAATCTTAAGATAAGTTATTAATTTTTAATTTTAAAGGAAAAAGGGCAAAAAATAATTTAAAAATATCAGTAACCAAAAATAATTATGTTTTATAATTAATTTAAGATGAAGTGGTGTAAATGAAGACTATTTAAATGGTATAATGACATATTTTTCCCACCGCAAAATAGCATATTTTTTTCATTTGAAAATTTTTTCTGAAAAGTGTTTTAAATGATTCTAAAATTGAAATAAATAAAAATAAAAGAGAAATAATACATACCACTAGTTAGAGCCCATGTTCGAATTGCCCCACATAACAATCAAATTGTCTCCCTGTGGGGGCGTAGGCTCCACGTTGAGAAACACTTTCTTAGATTGTTTTAGTCATCTTGATAGCTTGACCGTTACTCAAGCTGACTTTATTTAAATAAAATTTTATTTTTCTTCGGAAAGTGATCATTCCTTATTACTAGAGACCGGATTCCTATGCAAATGCATATTTTGTTTGCCGCCACGTACGACCCAGAGGATCAATTATCTATCCGAATCATGCATCTAGGTTACTGTGGGTTAAATTTTATACTACATATTTTTGCATATTTGAGTAGTAAGGCATAAAATTGCATATTTGAAGGATATTTCATAAAATTGCATATTTCGTGCCAAATATAGAGGTTTTAAAAGTATTTCGGAGAAAGAATGAAAAAAAGATTAAATATAAAACAGGGGAGGACACAAATTTAAATTCGAAGAGGCCTCAACGACACGAAGTGCAGTGTCGGACTACGAAGTAGAAAGTTGGAATACAAAGGATGTAAACAAGCTACAAAACAACAACCCACTCATTTTCCCTATTATTCAGTTGTACTAGATACTATATTCTACACGAAAATGACGAAAAGATTGCAATATTTTTCTTCCAAAGTAAAAGTAGGGAGTTTAAATTCCTTTAAATTCGCCCCCAGTACGTCTATGGATGTGGAGCGATGTTTTTCATCGTATAAATCAATTTTAAGTGACCGTAGGCATAATAACCTGAAGATAATTTAGAAAAATACTTGTAAACATAAATGACAATTGACAATTACAATCACATTTTAATTATTTTGAGATCATTTATTAACTATTTAATTATTTCTTTATTTATTTGTTTTAATGGCCTTCGGTAACTAAAGCCCATTTTGGCCAGTGAGTGTTCGTGTGTATGTATGGAAGTGTGTAAATTATTGTAGGGATCAGATTATAGCCGGTCAAATATTTGCATTGCTTTATTAATTTATTATTTGTACGTCAATAAGAAAAGCTTGTTAATATAAAAAAATAAAAGCAATACAATACAATCGTGTCTGTGAAATAAAACTACCCCCACCCACCCCCAGTATATTTTCGATCACATTTTTTAAACATTATTATATTTGTTATGTTGATATTATTAAAGTGCACCTAATATTTCTTTGAGTTTAAAGATTTTCTTCATTCCGAGGCCATGAAAAAAAAAAAAAAAAAAAAAGATTTTCTAATATATTAAAGGAAATGAAAATTTTGTCCAAAGTTTTACGCAATAAAAGTACATATTTGACACTTGGTGTCTATAGCTTACTTTATCATTTTATTTATTTCATGGCACTCCTTCAAATATATACTATTTTTGACTTCAATTTTAATTTTTTAGTCCATAAAAAAATTTATTTTGCCATTTTTTCTGCATATATTTGCATATTTCACCATATTCTGCATATTACTTGCATATTTCAGCTTTTTTAACTGCATATTTTGGCAGTTTATATTGCATAAAAATCCGGTCTCTACTTATTATACTTTTCACTTTTTATTTTATGTTAGATTCATTTTAACTACAATAATGTGTGGTCATTTGTAAGAATTAAACTATTATATGAAGTTGTAGTTGTGTCGTTAAACAAATTTCAGTTTAAGAATTAAAAGTTTAAATATATTAAATCCAAAAATGTATTAACATTAATTTATAGTCATTGATACAATTAACTGGTATTATAATTGATAAATCTACCAAAATAAATAAATAAAAAATACTAATAATCAGTAGAGATTGTGGTGTTGGTGCAAGGTGAAACATCTTTAATAAAGATAAGAGTAAATAGATATTTTATTTAATATGGATTTACTATGAGTTAAGGATACTGGGTCACTTATTTCGGTCCAGTATCCTTAACTCATAGTAAATCCATATTAAATAAAATATCTATTTACTCTTATCTTTATAAAAAATACTAGTTAAATGTATTAATAATTTTTTTTTGTTTTCCAGACACCGAGATATCGCTGGTGCGTAGGTGAAGATATTGCTGGATATTATAAGAGTGCTGGACTATTGACGGAAGTTTTGGTGCGAAATGCCGGACATATGGTACCCACCGATCAGCCCAAATGGGCATACGATCTTATTACGAGATTTACTTATGGAAAGGCATATCGGAACGAGACCTGTTGAATCCTAAAAGTGAAAAAGAGTTTATTTGAATTAGAATATGCATCTCTTGTGGTCAAATTGAATACCTATCCAACTAAGAAATTTTGTAAACAAACTAGTCTCTGATTTTTCGCAAGACTGGTCTATTTCTTCCTCTTTTATTTTAATATTATTTTCTTTATATACAGTTTTCATGAGATTAGTTGAAAAACAAAATTTCATAGTATCTCTTTGGCTAAAAACAATCTAATATACAATAAAATGATAAAACATCCAATTTATCAAATTCCATTAAAAATCAAAATATTAAATATATAACTTATCAAATAAATAAATCTACTCTGAAAATAATAATTTTTCTTTGATTAAAACTTTTTTACACTGTTATACCTATCTATTCCTTTCCTTTTTATATTATTATATTATATGACCAAACAAATTTTTGGATAATTCATATTATCCTTTTCACATGTTATTTGTAGGTAATATTTTTAATAGAGAAGAAATAATTTTTTTAAGTAAAACTATTAATTTTATAAGAGAAAAGATTTTGTTTTCACGATAACTTTTTATCCGACTTCAAAAAAGGAGGAGGTTCTCAATTCGACTGAATTTTTTTTTGTGTGTCTATGTTACCTGATATCTTCGCCACTTGTGAACCGATTTTGATGATTTTTTTGCATTAGGTTCAGTCTAGTTTCCGATTGGTCCAGTTATTTTTTTCATTGGTATTGGACCTTTTTTTCCTATGTTTGTTAAGGCATAACTTCTTTGTTTACGAACCGATTTCGATGACTCTTTTTATATTGGAAAGAGGGTACCTTAGGGGTGGTCCCATATTAATTTGGTCAAGTTCTGATGATATGATCAATGACGAATTAACGTAAATAGCCAATTCTTATGAGCAAATAATCGAAATTATAATAAATAAAATCTTTTATAAAAAAATCAATCTTAAAACGTTCATTTAAAACCCGCAATCGTTTCTAGAGAATTTCTATATTTATGAATTTAATTTTATTATCATTTTATATTAAGTCACTTTTAATAACTTCACTAAAAAAAATAAAAATAAAACCGACTTAAATAAAATTAAATGCAATAAAATAAAAAACTCAAAAAGGTATAAAATAATAATCTAATTTAGTTACAACTAAACGACGAAATATTTACATGAAATCACTTTTCGAAGTCGGTGCTAAACAAACTATATAAACGAGCGTACCCGCCAATCGTACTAAGTAAAATCCGTCGAGTTTGATTCATAAAATGTATATGTTTGGCACCGACTTCAAAAAGTGATTCCATGTAAATATTTCGTCGTTTAGTTGTAACTAAATTAGATTATTATTTTATACCTTTTAGTGTATTTTATTTTATTTTTGAGTTTTATTATTTTATTTGTTGCATTTAATTTTTTTGAAGTCGGTTTTATTTTTTTTATAATTATATTATATGACCAAACAAATTTTTGGATAATTCGTATTATCCTTGTCGCATGGTATTTGTAATTTTTTAATAGAGAAGAAACAATTTTTTTAAACTATTATTTTTATAAGAGAAAAGATTTTGTTTTCACGATAACTTTCTGTCAATAGAAGTTAGGAGAAGGAAATTTGCGTAATTTTACATGTAAATATCAATTCAATATATCTCAAATAGATGTCATTTCTATCGTGAGTTTCGCCAACAGCAGAGAATTCTAAGTGTCCAAAGTGTAGAGACAGTCTTCATTCAATTATTTTTTAGGTAAATTCATGCCAGATTCTTCTAGTAAATACATAAGTTATATAAATTCGAAAATATAGCATCCAATTACACAAACAATCTACATATATATATATAAAATTCTTTGCCCGATACACTCACTCACTCACTCACTCATCATCAAAACAGCCAGAACCACTGGACATAGAAACATGAAAATTGGAGAGGATATTACATTTATGACATAGGGGCTCAGTAAGAAAGGATTTTTTGAAATTCGACCCCTAAGGGGGTCAAAGGGGGCAAAGTGTGTTTTCACTGATTATGCGATATCTCTTAAGGACGATAAAATATCTACTTGCTTTTTACTTATAAAAATACTAAATTAAAATATCTAAAAGTGAGTTCAGGATTTTTTGAAATTCGACTCCTAAAGGGGTCAAAAGAAGCAAAATAACTTTGCAATGTGTTTAAACTAATTATGCATTTTCAATTAAGAACGATAAGATATCTAATTGATTTTTACTTAATAAAATTCTAAATACAAATATCTAAAAAGTAATTTCAGGATTTTTTGAAATTCGACTCCCAACTATCCAAAATGTGATTGGGGGCAAAAATTAAAACTCTCTCCTATCTTGAACAAATTTTGTAGAGTTATTCTTTATTACTTTAAGAAACTATTTCTGTAAAAATCAACTATCAAAATTGACTGAATGGGGGCGAAGTGGGGGGGGGGCAAAATATATAAATTTTTAGCTTTTTTGTACATTTACTCTTTAAAAAACTGAGAGTTATTTATTTGCAAATATCTAAAAAATAATTTCAACCTCCCAAAATGTGAGTGAGGGCAAAAAATTAATACTCTCTCCAATATAGATCAAATTTTGTAATTTTAGTTTTTAAGACTATATAAAATGTATGATGTAAAAATCAATAGCCAAAATGAGTGCGTGGGGGCGAAAGAGAGGCAAAATATTACAATTTTAAACACTGTTCGATCTGGAACAAATTTACTACAGTTATTCTTTTAAAAACTGTGAGTAAACTTTTGTATCATTTTTATTCAAATTACATAAATTTATTTGAAATTATATATTCTATAATTAATTTTTTGCCAGGTTTTATAATTAAAAAAAAAGACTTTTTTTGGGAATGGAGCTTTTTTTTAAATGAATTTTGGAGACCTAATAATCACATGCCGAGACGCCGCCCGCCAGGGGCACCTGCCCGGAGGACCGAACTGTAGAGAGCGTGCCGAAGGCGTGCTGAACAGCTCGTAATATTATAAAAGCAAAACACAATTAAAGTTTCCAATTTTTATACAATTATTTTTAATTAATTACACTCCATGATATAAATAGAAAAACTAAAGTATATTTTAAGTCAAAATATTATTAGGTACCTACCTACTTTATATTAAAAAAATATTTGGATGGAATTATTATTTGTTTATTAACCCACATTCATAACATAACACAATCTCTGATAGACATGATAATGAAATTTATTTTTTATTTAACGACACACAAAAATAATTTACAAGCCTCTACTACTATATGTATATTTATTCAGCTAAAACTATTATTATTGAGAATTATTATGAATATTATTATTTTATTGGAAATTAGGGTAATACCTAACGAATCGATACACGAAATTTAAAAAAGAACTCATATAGAAAATAAAAAAATATAGGAGCCGATTTAAAAAATTACTTCTTTTATATGCTTTTTGTTAGTACTTAATGCCTTAAAAAGGAAATAAGATAGTGAATGTGAATATTCCTGGTATTTTAAAGGAAAGTAGATCGATAATCATAGGGAATAAAAATAAGTGAGTTTTTTGAATTTTGAAAAAATAATAGATAATATCACTAGAGGTAATTTTCTCAATATTAAATTTAGCTTAGAAAAAATAAATTAAAATCCAATACCAAAGAATTTATTATATCTGTTTAAGTTAGATGTTCGAATGGTTCGCTCCCCCAGAACCCAAGTGCCGAACTGGCTAACCGGGCAAAGGGCTAAGCTTTCAGCAGCCTCGCAAGAATGAACTGAAAATTTCAATATGGTAGATTTAAAGATTATTATTTAAAATATATTAATTCCTAAAAGTAATTCTTAAATTGAGTATTAAAAATTAATTATTTATCTAACTCAATTGAAGTGAAAATGAGCCAATATATGAAGCACTCTTAAATACTTTTAATTTATTTATTTTTAACACTTCTGAATTAGCAATATAGAATTTATTATTATATTTATATCATTTAAGATATAAAACCAAAATAGGTGTATTTAAAGTAAAATTAAAATTTTAAGAACTTGTTTTATAACATTGCAAATGTGCGCAATTGAGACGGATATTGAAAATGTGGCAACAATTAAATTGTCATTTCGTGAGCAGAAAAATAATGAACTTAATTTTATTTTTTAAATATATCTTATTAAATCATTTACTTAAATCTCTGAGTGAATATCAATCAAATTCCTCCCTAGTTCTTTTTAAATCTTTTAGCAACTATTTCCGGTTCCACATTAAGTTTCTTTATGCAACAATTTTTATCAATCATTAAAAGAACAGCAACAGTTAATAGTAATTTTCAGGCATTTGGTTAATTATAGTTCTATCAGTTATTTATTTATTTATTTTCTAAAAAAAATATCTTCTTTCATCCCTCATATTTATGTCTTGTTCTTCTTAATCCTATTTTTAGGCTTTCATCCATTTTTCCAATAAAAATGATATTATATATTTTTTATTTTTGTTAATCAGTATACCTTAAGGCCTGATTTTCATGATATTTAAATAATAACAAAAAATGCTTTAAATTATTATTATAATACTAATAATAATAATTAAAGAAATGGTAGGGAGTTGGACATGATTATAAATTAAATACAAAGTTTTCTATTTAAATACGCCAAACGTTTCGTTGCTGGTTTGCAACTTCTTCAGTGGCTCATTTATTAAACTTAACAAATAACTAAACTTAATAAATGAGCCACTAGAAGAAGTTGCAGAACCAGCAACGAAACGTTTGGGGTATTTAAATTAAAAACTTTGTATTTAATTTAAAGTCATGTCTAACTCCCTTCGATAACTCTAATTATTAATCATGGACATGAATAATGAAATACTAATATTAATCTTTTGATTTAAAAATAAAATAAAATAAAAATAAAACAATTTTATACAAATCACAAATTAATATAAAATATGAATAAGGAAAAACTAATATAAGTTAAAACTATACCTATACTTACTATATATATATATATATATATATATATATATATATATATATATATATTACCTATATACATTTAAAAAACATTAACAAAATCAATATATATAATTACCTATATATAAATTTGAACTAAATATTCTATTATAATATAAAATAGATTATGTTAGTACAACATTAATAATAGCCCTAGTAGCACAATGTTTCAAACTATATAGTAACTATATAGTGCCTATATAGATTCTCGAAAACTACACAATGTTTCAAACTTTATAGTAACTATATAGTGCCTACATAGATTCTCGAAAACTACACAATGTTTCAAAAAATATATTAACTATATAGGTATAGTGCCTATATAGATTCTCGAAAACTATATAGGCACTATATAGTATGAAACATTGTGCTACTAGGGAATGGTCAAAAATACTTGTGGCTTATGATAACTCTAATTTTGGTTGAAATTTTCATCTTCTGATAGTTTCAGAACTAAAAGTTTTTTTATTAATATAATTATCGAAAAAATGTTATTGGGGTGGAAGTTATTCATAAAAATTCATTGAAAGTTTCACTAACTTTCAAATTTATCAGTCAGAATATCATGTCTATCAGCAAATTAATTATTATTATTAATAAATAAAAAAAAAGGTTAAAAATTAAAAAAAATATAACTAGAATTTCATTATTTGACAAACGTTCACAGATATATAGAAAAATTATATATTAAAAAAAAATCTATGAATTACAATTAATTAATAAATTTATCAAAATAGGTCTTATAATAATATATTTTGTTTTTATATATATTTCTATAAAAGTATATATACAATATTTATGAGAGTTAAATTTAACTCTTTGAAGGATCTGTACAGTCAGTTCTTTTAACCAGTTAAAGAAACATTTTTTTAATAGCGCAAGTTACTTTGATTAGCCACTTTTTATATATATATTTTTTATGAGGCTTTGGTGGTAACATTTATAATGTAGAAACTTTTTTATTGGTTTTTGTTGAGAGCCTTTCAGAAAAAATCCAAGGAAAGGGGCTAATAATATTGTTTGAGACCCTTCAAAATTTAAAATAAAAATGTGAACAAGAAAATAAAAGCAATAGTATTTAATATTTATTCAATTTTAACATTTTTATATAACATTAGTAAATTCTGTTATTAGAAAGGCCCTAAAATTGTGAGGCCCAGAGCAGCCGCACCTCTTCTTCCTGAAAGACTCTCTCTGTGTTTAATTGCTAATTTTACTAAATAAGAGCTAGTAGTAGGTATTTAAATTTTCATCGCCTATAATTAAATGAAAAAAATATTCTATTTAATTTGTATAAATAAATAAATATACAGAATAATGTTGTTGCTTTTTAGAATTTCTTTTCAGTAGAAATATTTCACTATTTTCTTGATTTTAATTTTCATTTTTTTAAGTTTTTTACACTTTTAAGACACCAGGTAGCTATTAGTCAAATAATTATTGTTATAGAATTTGTGGATCTGGATGGATAGAAATTAAACACACACACAAAGAAGTAGTAATTAATTTTTTTTCGAAAAACGAGCTAAGAATATATATAAGTAGATATTTATTTCTTATTTAAATATCAACAATTATTTAATAAAGTTTTCTGTAGGAAAAACTCCAGTACACACTGAAAGAGGGTGTTAAGATCATAATAAAGGATCCACAAGCCCTTGCAAATGAGTTTCTTTTGGCTTTTAAGTGATATTTTGTGCGCACTGCGTGGGTACTAAATCATTCAACGTTTTATATCATTTTTTCCTGCCCTACTGTTTTGAACAATTTTTCTATCCTTCAAAGAGTTAAATCTCTATTTCAAATGAGAGGATAGAGAAGTATCCTCTGTAAAATATGAATGAATAGATGAATGATGAAAGAATAAGATGGAGGATGAATACATTTCTTGAATGATAGGAATGAAAAATGAATGGATGATGAGGATTTCGAAATGGAAAGGATTAGTAATTGATTCTTTTCTTTAAGTCTTCAAATGTGTTGATTGGTGCTAGGACGGCGATCACGATCACAGCAACCGTCAAAAGGACGATGATGATGATATACAGGGCAAGGATCACCTTGCGGAAAGCGGAGTACTGAAATTATAAATAAAAACATTAATAAAATAGTTACTTTTCAATTTAAAAAGTTTTTACTAGATTGATAAATATTTGAAAAATCGATACGCCTAAGAATAAGTTAAATAGATAGTTTATTATTATTTATAGTTAAGTTTTCACAGTGGTCTCCAGAGGAGAAAAAACCCCAAAACGCCAAAGTGTGTTTCAGTTTCTCTTTGGTAACAGTAACTCAAAACAGTAACTCAAAATCAGATGTTTGTGAGAATAGTGATACCTTTAATTATTATTATCATTTCCGTCCATAATTTGTATTAATTTGAAAGTTTCTAATTTAGGAAAATAAGGACAAGTTTTGATGTGAGACTTTTTTATTTATCAGCCAACGTTTCGTCGACTTTGCGGACTTCTTCAGAGCGTCAAATAGTGTCGCGTGACTACTTGAAGTCCTGAAGAAGTCGGCAAAGTCGACGAAACGTTGACTGATAAATAAAAAAGTCACACATAAACACTTTTCGCTTATTTTCCTAATATAAACTTTCAAATTGATACTTTTAATTTTCTTTTAGAAATTTGAATACCTCGGATCCTGGGCATAGCATTTTCTTTTCTTATTTATCTATTAAAATTTCAAAAAATAATATTTTTTTTAATGTTATCTTGTTATTAAATCTTGGCATTCAATGTTCAAGTCATATTTTTTGTCTTTGACTTTCAAGTTTTAAAGCTGAGAAATCAAAGCATAATAAGTAACGTAAAAGAAATTACCTATGTTTAAAACTCGTAATTTCATTTGAATTGAATAGCATGAGAAATGATTTAAAATTCGAATTTGTTTTGAAATAGCGTCGACCGAAGGGTGATCCGCGATTGGAAGTAGGTGTACACCTCTTTGGAAGTATTTTGGAAGTACTTGGAAATATTTTGAAGTACTTGGAAATATTTGAAAGCACTTAGAAATATTTGGAAGTACTTGGAAATATTTGGAAGTACTTGGAAATATTTGGAAGTACAAGTGGAAGTAGGTGTACAGCATATTAGGTCGCGGTTCACCCTCGGCGTCGACGCAGGAGCATTTCGATATATAAAAAGATCTAAATAAGTTTTATTAGAATAAATAATTATAATAAATAAGTTGACAATGGTCTCATCTCATTATACTATGTAATATTTTAATACTCACAGGTGCATCCTGTTTTCGGTCCGCTCCATTGAGTGGACTCCTGGATGCAGACATTTCTTTCATTGGAAAGGAATTTACTCGTTTAGTATTTTGCCGTTCACTAGCGCATCCAGCAATCTAATTGGCAAAAATATTAATTAATTCATAGAATGTAAAATATGAAATGGATTTAAAAACAATATTAAATTAATATTATTAATTTGCATACCGAAAAGACGAGATGCATGAATACATGAAATGCAACAAATGCTACCAGAATCCAATCAAACCAGACTGGTAATTCAGCTTTACTTAATTTCGAAGCGAAGAATATTGTCACAACTAAAAAAATAAAAAAAAATTAAAGTTTATTATTAGTAGGTATTTATGAAGATTATAAATGAATTCAAAAAATAAAAAAGTAATTACTATCAAATTAATCATGGTCATTATCAAATTCAAATAACACGGGTGTCCATCCCCCTAGATTCATGACTCCCCCTCCCCACCCCATGTTCATGAAAAGTAACCGGGCGTCTGGCTACAGCAAGGACCCGCCCAGAGCTTCTGGCAATAGTAATTGCTGGTCCCTAATACTATCCTGTATGACATATTAAAAAACTAGCTTTGTTACTATGACGTAGATTAACCCATTTTTTTCACCACTTCGGTAACTGATATCTGACAAAGCCCCCCTGACTCAAGTTAGCTAATACCCATTCGTTATAACCTTCTATAGTACCCATCGAGGGGTGATCCGCGACCTAATATCGTGTACACCTAATTCCACTTCCACTTTCATTTCCAAGTAGAAGACAATAGATGAAGGGGTATTTTCTAATAAATTCCAAAATAATTCCACATAATTCCAAAGACGTGTACACCTAATTCAATCGCGGTATACCCCTCGGTACCTACCCATAGAAAAAAATCTTAGGCTTTCTACTTTGACGTAGGTCTGGAGGTCGCTGGGATCTTGGTCTATTATCTTTTGTTGAAGTTATTAACTTGACCGTTTTAATTTTTAGCATATTATGCTAATTTTGCAAAAAATTTCGCCCCCCTCCCCACACAGAAAAATTTCAATGACGCACTCTGCGTCTTAACTCCCCTGAAATAATTATTTATAGCACTTAATGAAAATTTAAATATCGATAATAGAGCGAGAATTGGAAGGACAAGTGTTGGCAAAATGAGGAAAATATTTGAATTTGATTAATATAAAAAAGCAATTATAATAATAGAATATTCCATAATATATATTCCTACTTTAATTATTTAACTATACGTTTCGCGCTTTAATTAATTTAATCATTATTATTTTTCATATAATAATAATAATAATAATATACTTACTTGTAAATGGTTTCCGAAGTATAAGTTATAAGTTAAGTACTATTTGAAGAAAATTTTGATCAAATGAATCTGCATAAGAATACTATTAATTAAAAATTTACAAGATTTTAGACACAACGGTAATAAAAAACTACTTCAGGCAAATTTTCTCGGAATGATAAAAATAGTTTTAGAACAACTAGAGTTATTATTTGTTCCATTTGTGATCTCAAGCCAATGAAAATTTTCAACATAAGAAGCTCGATTACTGGCAAATTTCAGTAATAAATAAAATCTTAAAAATTTCCTAGGGCATTCTGAATTATATGGACGCGTTTCACAGAGTTTCTGTGACGTCACAATGAATCAAGATAAGACATAGATGGCTAGATGGTTCCTCTTGTGACATTAAGCCAAATGAAAATCAGGATTATGATTTTCTAGTTCCTCTTGTGACGGTAATCCAATGAAAATCTTAGAGTGCTCGAATCCTGTCAATTCGAAGCAATATAATTTTCAAAACTTTATTACTCATCAAGAATAGTATGAATGAATTTTAGGGAAAGCGGTGTAGGTTTATAGTGAAACATATTTAAAAAATTATAAAGGGTTGGAATTAGTGGTATTTCACAAAATAAAAATTGAAATAAAGTTTGAGTTTAATGGATACTGTAGGTATATTAAATTGAAAATTATAACGATAAAATTTATAATTCCAGCAGAAGGCACACTCTTTTATTGCCTCCTTCAAGATACTGTAGATATATTTCGACTCAGTATTTTGTATAAACTCCCGATGATGGGCTAAAAAACCCGAAATATACCGGGTGAGTTTTTTTACTTGAGACAGTCTTACAACTCAAAAACAGTGTAAATATTATATGAAAAAAGCCTCAAATAAAAGTTTATTTATATGAGGGGGAAATTAAACTACGCTATTGTTTGTCGACCTAGAACAAGCTTTCATGGGTATTTCGAGGTCAACTTCTGTTTTTTAAATGGAAACCTATATGTTTCTGTACATATTCTGAATCTACAAAAAAAAACTGAACAACTTTTATTAAAAATATTTTTATACGACATCAAATAATAAAAAATATTAAATCAATTAGATCTCAAAAAAAGTTTAATTTAGTTAGTTTAGTTTAATTTCCCCCCTCATATAAATAAACTTTTATTTGAAACTTTTTTCCATATAATGCACTGTTTTTGAGTTTTAAGACTGTCTCAAGATAAAAAAAAAAACTCACCCGGTATAGAGTATCCATTAAACTGAAACTTTATTTCAATTTGTATTTTGTGAAACACCACTAATTCCAACCTTTTATCATTTTTTAAGAATATGGATGCGTTTCTTTAACCTCACATCATTGTGTATATCATTTGAGGTCACGGCGACCAAGGTTTGGAACGCACTGCCACTCAACTTGAGGAAGATTGGGCGCCCAGAAGTATTCGAAGCAGAACTACACAGGCACCTAGCCTAATATATTTTTTTTGTTTTATATCATATTTATTGTAATTTTTTTTGCTTTATATCCTATATATTGTAATTTTTGTTTTCATATCCTATATATTGTAATTTTTGTTTTCATATCCTATATATTGTAATTTTTGTTTTCATATCCTATATATTGTAATTTTTGTTTTGTTTTGTTATCTTATATATTGTAATTTTTTTCTCCCTCTCCTTCTATATATTTTGTATTTTTTTTATTTTTGTTTCATATATTTAGTATGTATCTTTCCTTTGATTTTTTGTTTTTTTCTTGTATTATTTTAATTAATTTTTTTGTAAATATTTTGGTCTAAAATTGTACAATAAAGGGGCTAAATGGCCCTACAGATACAATGTTATAATAAATAAATAAATAAATAAAATAAAATAAGCCCAAAATTTTGATTGAGTTTTGAGAGGCCAGCTCAATGAAAATCCTGAACCTGGCGTTCTTTAAGGGACGTCAGAGAAACCCACTACACCGTGACAAAATTCAATTAAACCGAATCCATAGTAGATGATAATATTTGCGTCCTCCATATTTTCCTTTTCATATAACAACAATAACTTGAACTATATCCGCAAACTTATTATACTTGGAATTATTAGTATAAGATTAATTGTTTAGTTTTAACAAAATCTTCGTTTTTTATACCGTGTCTAGAAATCGAACGTAGTACTACGTTAAAAATTATAAGGTAGGCATTTTCTTAAAGAAATACTTTGAAAATTGATTAATCTAAATTAAGCTGTGCTTTCAAAGCCTTCTTTATTATAATCATATATTAGATAAGATTATTGTATAGGACGCACTTGCTAAAATATGCGCTGCATTTCCAATAAACCAATGCACCCAGTTGAAGAGTGGTCGTCGTTTGGTACCAGGATGAGGTCGAAATGCGGCAAGGAAAGGCTGAATAAACGCAAGGGCCGTTGTGATCACCCCAAGTATTGCGTGAGGGTTCTTCTCTTGGGACCAGCCGCGCAGGTGGACGAAGATCAACACGAATCCGACTATTGTCAATGACCAAGTGAGCAGCTGAAAATTCAAATCATATCAGATTCATATAGAAATAAAAAAATCTTAATTAATATATTAAATTTTACTTAGGGAAAGTGGTGTGGGTTTTAGGTGAAACATGATATTAATTAATAAAGTAAAGGGAGTATAGTTTCACAATGAATCGTATGTTTCCTATATTTGATTCAATCGCGAATAGAATGCAGGTGATTTTTGTTAAATATTAAGTGAAAATAATATCTGAATTTATATATTTCTAGCTTGAAATAATGAAGTTAAATAAATTTATAGTTTTCTCATTAAAAAATGTTTTTAATCTGTAAAATCCTGATGATGGACCAATAACCCGAAATATATTGAGTCTGTATAAACCTCTTTGAGTTTTATTTCATTCATTGTAAAACTACACTCCCTTTACTTTATTAATTTAAATATATTGAATTATTTATTTGTAAGAAATCAACATAGAATCTATTTTAATTATTATTTTTAGAATAAGCTTAATTTAAAGGCCGAATCAAAGATGTTTTATTTCATATCCGAAGTGATCGTATTTTCTGAAGTCTAACCCAAGTAGTAAACTTGTATTCCAGTCAGGCTACCCTGACATATGAATTATTCTTTAAAATGTCTATTATCTACAAATTAAATCTCATTCAAAATTATAATAAATTATAAATATTGTATGAGATAATAAATTTAATACTGGAAAATGAGGAGTACTTTTTTTTATTTCAAATCGACCAAAATTATTATTCATATGAATATTTTTCTGGATGCACCCCTTTAAAAATAAGCCCATATATACAATATACATACATATGCAATAGGGTTACTTTTGGAATCGAATCTTTCCAATTAATTGTTAATTTAGTTTTAAGGCCAGTCTGCAGATGAATGCAGCTTGAAACTTGAATGCTATTCATGTGGCTCGCTAGGTTGTCTAAGTACAGGCGTTCCCATACATTGGTGCCATTTTCTAATTTTTAATCGGACATATATATAATTAGATTTATATTTGTTGATAGAGTTTGTGGCTGTGATGAAACTGTATTAGATGAAGGAGGAGGTATCAGCCAAAGATGGATGCGCTGGGTTCAATAAAACACCCATGGCTTCCAATTTACTGAAGATGGCCAAATAAATTCAGGCCAAAGCGTTTTATTCAGGATGTTTTATTGAACCCAGCGCATCCAACCTTGGCTGATACCCCCTCCTTCATCTAATATAGATTTATATTTGACTTTGGATAAATTTGTAAACATATGGTAGTATAGTAAAGGAATATTAATAATATTCTGTTTCACTAATCGCATCCATAATTAAAATTTTTAATTGAAATCGTAGCGAGTTGCATAAAAAATTCAATTAAAAACAGAGTTTTATTATTTAATGTTCCAAACGTTTCGTCACTTTATTTTTAACTTTTTCAGGAGCTCATTATATAACAATTGTCTAAACGTTTGGCACATTAAAGAATAAAACTCTGTTTTTAATTTAATTTTTTATCCAACTCCCTACAATTTCAATTAAAATTATTAATATTATTTATTTGTTGATTAGAATAAGATAAATCGAATGTTTCTTACATTTGATTCAATCGCGAATCGAATGCAGATGATTTTTGTCAAATATCGAGTGAAAATAATATCTGAACTTATATATTTCTAACTTGAAATAATGATGTTAAATAAACTTATAATTTTTCTCATTAATATATCAAAGAACAATTGATATATTAACGAGAATTGTTTTGACCGCCCTTTTTTGAAAAAGATATATATCGCGAGACTACTGCGGATGATGCTATTGGAGTCTGCGGAGTCTTAAGTCTGGACCAAGAGAGAAAAAGATGTTATCCATTTAGCTACAATCCAACGTCATTTTGCGTATATTCCGTCCAGACTTAAGACTCCGCAGACTCCAATAGCATCATCCGCAGTAGTCTCGCGATATATATTTTATTCAAAAAAGCGCGGTCAAAACAATTCTCGTTAATATATCAATTATTCTTTGATATATTAATGACAAAAATTATAAATTTAGAATAAGATTGTAAGAAAAATACAAAAATATAAATAAATGTTCTTATATATTATAACTTACCATAAAGAATCGATGCCAGACAAACCATTGATCTTTGCCGCACATTTGACTCCCAACCCAGGTTTGTCGGAAATATCTGGCGAGTAAAATACCAAGCGAAGCTGTGCCAATCCACGAGGCCAACATAAAGGCGCCATGTAATCGGAGGAATAGATTGGAAGCGCCTTCAATATTGCTCACTTCGGATAAATGGATAGCAGCTGCCGAGGCATGTTTTCCGAGATTATGAACACCAATACCCGCGTTATTACCTATTGAGAAATTAAACATTTTTTAGTTTATTGAAAAAAAAACAAAGAAAAAAAGCAAGCAGATAGTTGTGTCATGGATCATTCTTTTGCGTATTTAGCAGAAACATTTTTTAATGCATAAGCAATAATAATTAAAAAATTCTTAATGCGACCCTGATGTGCAGTTAGGATTTTTATAAAAGAGAGAGCAAACTGCAAAAAGACTTTATTGGCTCGGAATGCTTGAATGAAGCGTCAAATAAATAAATAAATAAATAAAAATAATAACATGTTTAATAGGAATTTAAAAGAAAAGGTATCACTCTAGAACAGAGTTCCCTGCTTCAGCATAGTTGATAACGATGTTCAAGCGGGAGTCCCAGGTTCGAGCCTGGCTAGCATAAAAAATGTCGACTGGCTAAATCTCGGCTCCCTCACTAACACTTTACTGATGTGCTGTCTAAATGGGCTTTGTTCCCGGTGACAATAAATAAATAAATAAATAAAATAAAGTAAAAAGAATAGGTCTTTTTTCTATGAGTTTTTTCTTTTGTCATCCGAAATTTTATATCAACCAAAATAAAACTATTGCCTTGAGCTACATTTATGAATTTTTGCAAATTTTTAAATCAGTGAGTTTGAAAAAGTTGGGAGGCGATTTGTAAGATCAAGCACGCGTTTGTGATGTCAAGAAAATTTCCGAAATTCCTGAAATATCAAATAGGTTCTTATATGATGTTGATAAGGAGAGAATGGTCGAATTTAAAGGATTTTTTAAAATTTTATGTTCAGTGGTTTAGAAATCTCGTTAGTTACAAAATTAATATACAAATGAGTATACTTTCTAAACCAGTGGTTTTGAAATGTACATTTTTAAAAATTGAGCTTTTAATTTTTCTTTTTGAAATCTTTACAGAGATAATATTTTTTTATTTTCGTTCTCATCAAAAATTCGATTCTCTCCAAAATAATCAGTATATTAAAATCTAGTATTTTTTATTTTAGTGAAAATAAATACATTTAACTTGTAAGTTTCAAGTTTTATCTTATTTAGTTTATGAGCTTGACAGACGGATAGATAGGCATTGTATTGACACTAATAGAATTCCGGATTTAGGTTTGAACGTAACCCTAAAAAAAACCATTGTATTTTTAACCGACTTCAAAAAAGGAGGAGGTTCTCTATTCGACTGAATTTTTTTTTGTCTATGTTACCTCATATCTCCGCCAATTGTGAACCGATTTTGATGATTTTTTTCGCATTGGGTTCAGTCTAGCTTCCAATAAGTCCCGTTATTTTTTAATTGGTATTAGATCTTTTTTGTTAGGTTTGTTCAGGCCTAACTTCTTTGTTTATGAACCGATTTTGATGATTCTTTTTTTATTGGAAAGGGGCTATCTTAGGGATGGTGCCATATTAATTTGGTCAAGTTCTGATGATATGATCAACGACGAAATAACGTAAATCTCCCATTCTTATGAGCAAATAATCGAAATTATGATAAATAAAATCTTTTATAAAAATATCTTATAACATTCATTTAAAACCTGCAAACGTTTCGAGAGAATTTCTATATTTATGAATTGAATTTTATTATCATTTTCTGATTCATTCGCCTGACGCTTTCTCTTACGAGATGCATGCAAGGTATTATATTAAGTCACTATTAATAACATCACTAAAAAGAGAAAAATAAAAATAATTTTTATAAAAAAATAAATAAAACCGACTTCAAAAAACTTAAATGCAACATATAAAATAATAATAACTTAAAAATAAAATAAAATTCACTAAAAGGTATAAAATAATTATCTTATTTAGTTACAACCAAACGACGAAATATTAACATGAAATTACTTTTTGAAGTCGGTGGTAAACATATACATATTATGAATCGCACTTGACGGATCTTACTTAGTACGTTTGGCGGGTACGCTCACTTATTGATATAGATTATAGGTATTGTTTGTTTGGCACCGACTTCAAAAAGTAATTTCATGTTAATATTTCGTCATTTAGTTGTAACTAAATAAGATAATTATTTTATACCTTTTAGTGGATTTTATTTTATTTTTAAGTTATTAAAATTTTATTTGTTGCATTTAAGTTTTTTGAAGTCGGTTTTATTTTTTTTATAAAAATTATAAAAGATATTTTTAACGCTACCCACTCAATAGAGTGCGTAATTTTTCATTTTTTTTTTCATTAGTAGTTTAATGTTTGAAAATTGGCCTCAAAAAAAATATTTTTTGGAGTTTAACTATTGGGTTATCATCTGGCTATCATCTAACTTTAACATCTTGCCGAATTTCAAGTTTCTTACCTTAATAGTTACTATGACAGATAAAGAGACTAACAACAAACACGCCACATTAGGGTTCTGTATTTTACCAATTTCGCTAGGAAATCTCAAAACCAGGGCCGGATTAGGCAAAGCAAGTCTCGGGGCCCCTCTCCCTTTGTGTAGGTAGGTCTCTAGATAGGTAAGTAGCATTTAAACCTTATAATAACACCAAATTTTAATATCTCGGTACTACTGTATGTATGTCATTTATTAAAACAAAAATTTTAAAAAATAGACCTAAAACCTTTGTAAAACTAAAACGCGAGCATCAAATTAAAACAATGACTTATTTTTCTCACGGATTGGGGTCCATAAGCGGCGCAGGGGCCATAGGCAGTTGCCTAAATTGCCTATTGGATAATCCGACCGTGCTCAAAACCTCAATACAGTTTTTGTGGCAGTTTTCCTAAACCTATTCGATTAGAATCACTCCTATCTAACATGTCTGAAGAAATTTTACTTTTTTTAATAAGCAGAAGGATTAAGTTTTAAACAAATTTAATTCAATTTACCTTTTAAAGAAGTCCCAGAGGCGATTAATAAATAATAAGCATTATTGACAAGATCATATTGGTTTCCTTCAACGGTTGTCAATTTTTCACGAACAAATTTACAACGGACCGAACCATCGACCATACTACCAGAGATAGATTCAATTCCAGTAGTCTAAAAAAATCAGTCAAAAAGTTGTATAAATTTTTTTTAAATTTTCACTAAAAATCTGAATAATTCATCAACAAACCCGAATTCTTCTGTTTGATTTTCCTTCATTCCATGACATATAAGTTTTGACAGGGGAACCAGGGGAATCCTCGACACATTCCACAACAGAATCATCTCCCTGTAAAAGTAGAAGTAAATAAACAAATAAAATATTATAGAATACAATCATTTATATAGACAAGTTATGTTATCTAGACCTGGAAACACAACCCTTTTATTTATTTTTTTATAGAAATAATATGTGAAATTTTAGTCACCATCTTTTAAATAATATAAGCTTACATAATAAATGTATGGAAAAATGAACATTTTTGAATTATTTAATAATTTAAAAAATATTATATATGTACCTACATGTTAAAATAAAATAGTCCTTTATAATATTTTTGGCTAGATTACCTCCCATGAATTGTGAAACATAATCAGTGGTTTAATAAGGCTGTGGTTCTTAACCTATGGGTTGCGACCCAAAATTGGGTCGCTAAGTATATTCTTTGGGTAGCGCAGTGTCGTTAAAAAAATATTTTATTAACATTTATTTTCCTTAAGTTTAAAAATATATTTTAATTTATTTAATACTAATACAAAACACGTGCTTTTTCATTAAATTTACCTTGGATCTAAAAGTAGGTACCTTTGTTTATCTTAATTGGTAAAAGTGAATTAAAGAATTTGAAGAAAATTGTTTAAGAATGATCTAAAAAAAAGGTATAAAAAAAAATTGTTTTTTGGGGTCGCAGCATTAACATATTTCTCAAATTTGGGTCGCGGCTTAAAAAGGTTAAGAACCACTGTAATAAGGCACCATGTGAACAAGACAAAAATATGGATGTTTTAAAATACAGAATTTGAGGAGAGGACCAACCTAAAGTATTGGAGAGAAGACCCTTCTTAAAACTAAACTTGACTAAGGGTGCAAAAATATCTTTTTTCGTTTGAGAGACTAGCGACGAGACTAGACGAATTTTCTCTATCCAATCAGGTATTGACCCCATGAAAGGTGACAGATAAAATATTTCTAACTAGCTGCAAGGCCCGCCTTCGGCGGCCCTCTTGCTAGCCATGGGCACGCCCCCTGGACCCCCAACCCACGAATCCCACCCTCACACTACACTCCCCCCGACCCATCCAGCACCCCTACCCCCGCACCATGAACCCGTGCCCAACCCCCGCCCCCATACCACAGAACCCAAACCTCACCCCCCACTCCAACCCACCACACTCCCCGAAACCCACCCAGCACCCCAACCCCCGCCCCCACACCACCACCCCAACCCTCACCCCACCCACCTCGGGCCCCCAACCCACGAACCCCAACCTCACCCCCCACTCCAACCCACCACACTCCACGAAACCCACCCAGCACCCCAACCCCCGCCCCCACACCACCACTTCAACACTCTAACCTGCACCCCCCACCTCGGACCCCCACCCCGTACCACCCCACTACGCCACTGGACCCTCACCTGAACCCCCCATCCACCAACCTTGCACCACCCCCGTGCCCCCCCCCCCCCTACTCCGCCATACTCCCTCACTCCACCGCCATTCCACTCCGCGCATCCCATGCCCTAACCCACCCCCACTCCACCCCCGCACCCAGTTTTTGCATTTCTAGCCTTCTAGTGACCCACAGATTATGTAAACAAAATTTGGTTGAGTTTGGTCCAAGAGCAAGAATTTTCATTTTTTGACCCCCCCCCCCATTTTAGGTGGTTAGTTTTTGCATTTCTAGCTCTCTAGAGTCCCACAGATTATGTATACAAAATTTGGTTGAGTTTGCTCCAAAAGGCAAGAATTTTCATTTTTTGACCCCCCCCTTTTTTAAGTGGTTAGTTTTTGCATTTCTAGCTCTCTAGAGACCCACAGATTATGTATACTAAATTTGGTTGAGTTTGTCCAAGGCAAAATTTATTCTTTTCTCTTCCCCCCTTTTTGGGTGGTTTTTGGGGGGAATTTTTTTAAACAAAAGTTGTCAGAAATCACATCCCCTACAACTTTGCTCATTATAAAATTTCCCGTAGAGTTAATAGTTTAAGAGTTATTTGATAATTTTCATTCGTGCACCCCCCAAACCCCTTTTGGGGTCAAAATATCAAAACGTTATATAGCTAAAAACGTAAGTTAGAAGACCTCTGATACAAATATGAAATTTCATAATAATCCCTTCAGCCGTTTTGACGTGAATCGTGAGCAACTTTTCGCGGAAACCACTGAAACAGACATACAGACAGACAGACATACAGACAGGAATTTTGTTGAGGGTGTTTTCGTTCATAACTTTGCTTGAAACGTGTGCAACCAAAATTTGGCGTGATTTGGACCAATGTACAGACAAAACCTTAATTTTATATATATAGATTAAAAAGACTGATGATTAAAGTCAAACCTTAGAAACTATAGACTGAAACAAATAAATTATATATATATACATATTTATAATTGATATATAGGTATATGTATATGTTTATTTGCATCAAGCAGAAGACACCCTCTTGGTTTTTCTTTATTTATAATATTTTTCGACAAATTTTAAAGAAATTTGATTTTTCGTCTTTATATAAAATATTCATTTATAAGCAAGTTTAATATTTCAAAAAATAGAGTTGGAGAGTGGGATGCTGGTGATCTTAATTACACCACTGCATATAATTTAAGTTTTATGGATTAGGTATGTGAGAATGCTAAAATAAATTGTAGGTATGTAGAAAATTGAGTTAAATCGGCTTTTCATATATAATAGATTAAATTTGTTGTGTGGCTTAGGTATTAAAATTTTATTTCCTAAATTAATTCCTTTTAATAAAAGACAAATTCATTTTCAGTACTCGTGAATATCTCAAAAAAGTAATCTATCCCCTACGCTTTTTCTTATCTATATCAACGACCTTCTAAACTTCCCCTCCAATCCGGTACATTGTTACGCAGATGACAGCACCCTACATAACGCCCCTGCATCGCACAAAACCGTGCCGACATTGCCTTCTCAATTAATTTAGACTTATGCGAACTTAAAAACTGGGGATCCCAAAATTTAGTTAACTTCAATGCAATGAAAACTCAGTGTTGACTTATTTCTAGAAGCGTCGATTGAAACCTCCCAGGCATATCATTCGATTCAAACTCAATGGAATTCAGGGATAAAATTTCAATGCTAGGCGTCACACTAGGGTCTGACCTTTCTTGGAATGACCATATCTCAACCACTGCTAAAGCTGCAGCGCGCAAGCTTGGTCTCCTATTTAGGTCTAGACGCTATTATACTCCCAGTCAACTTCTTACACTATAAGGCTCAAATTCGCCCCTGACTCGAATATGGCTCTCATCTGTGGAGAGGGGCCTCCAAGCATTCTCTTGCCACACTGGATGCAATTCAGAAGCGAGCAATTAAACTAATAGGAGACCCGGCCCTAACTAATTCAATCAATTCCCTGGCTCATCGATGAAACGTTTCTGCCCTTTCCCTGTACTACAGATACTATCATGGTGTCTGTTCAGTCGAGCTGAAATCAATTATCCCCCCTAAAGCTCTCTTTAAGAGAAACACGCGGTTTTCGAAAGCTCAGCACCCCTTCGCTGTCAAGTTGGATAAAAATCGAACAAGCGCTTTCGCTAACTCTTTTATTCCTCTGACCTCCAGAGACTGTAACTCGCTCCCACCCAACGTCTATTCCGCGACTTATAACCTTCAGCTGTTTAAGACCCGTATCCACAGATACCTTCGAGCCCTACCCACCCCATAAAAAGTCTTATTCTTCCTCTTTTCACGATGGAGGGGCCAACCCAGGCCTTTAGGGCATGCACCTTTTTGGTGTAACTCCTTCTCTCATCATTTTCATTAAAAAAAACCACTATGCAGTCGTAACATTTTTTTAATAAAATATGTATGTTATTTTAAATAGTTAACTAGGAAATGTTCATCTTCTCATATAGTAATACTTAAAAGTAATTTTGCTTCTTTAAAAATGGTGATCGAATGTATCAATTCGACTCAGTAATCAGTTTTTCTTGAATAAACAAATAATACACAATATGCTAGGCAATTTACCATAACAGGGTCATTAGAGAGACCCACTGCGACCCATTTGGCCCCTTGCGCTATCATTTCGAATTCGTAGCGATCTCCCTTGACAGAAACAGCAACCGCCATTTGACATGATGCACTTGAAGTACATTGATCAGGAAAGCCGAAACAGGTCTTAGTAGCTCCACAGCCATCGTAGAGAACATCATTTAACTTTTTATCCTAAAAAAGAAATACAAAAATTAGCTGGTGTGCCTTTCTATTATTTCTCGAGAATAGAACTCGTTTCTTGACCATGTCGTCTTACAATCTAAACTCTATTAAGACCCGCATCCTTCGACTTCAACCCAATCCCTGCAATTTCTCAATGTAGATTTTATTATGTGAGTCAACCCTGACTTATAGGTGTGTTGCAAATTCTCCGATCGTATCACAAAAAAATTTCACTAGCATATTTTTTATTATTTTTTAGGGTTCTATAACAAAAAGTGAACCTCCTCGGACACCTTTATACCCGGCGTGTAGCTTATAAATGATTAATACTAAGAGTTTGAAATTTGGAATATGGTTAGTTTTGTGAACACAGATAGTCCAATTTTAAAACTAATAAAAAAAATATTTTAAGACCACTTCCCAAAAATTAATGATGATCTTCAGATAGTCCAAATTTAAAAGTAAAAAATAAAAAAATATACTTTCATAAACCTATTCATATGGACTTTTACTTTTTTTTTTTAATTTGTATATAATATTGAGTGGATTCTGATGAGGCAGTCCAAAGTTCAAATTAGAGAGATAATTATAACTTATATTTTAATTCAATACCGACGTTTCGGAGGTTTATTCCCTCCGTGTTCAGGGTTTTGAAAGGTCCGTGAAGGAAATACAATGTGTCATTCCCTCTATTTCCTCCCTCAGTGGCAGTAACAATATTATACAGTATTTAATTCTCAGCATACTAAATTAAATTCTGCTGAGAATGAAATACTGTACCTATAATATTGTTAGTTCAATTGAGAGAGGAGACAGAGGGGAATGACACATTGTATTTCCCTTCACAGACCTTTCAAAGCCCTCAAGAAGGAGGAATAAATCTCCGAAACGTCGGTATTGAATGAAAAAGATAGTTATAATTAATCTCTTTTTGAACTTTGGACTGCCTCATCAGAATCCACTCAATTCACTTGTCAGTCCGAAAAACTACTTCAATTGAAGGAGACAATAAAAGAGTGTGTCTTCTGCTGGAATTATAAATTTTATTTATTTATAACGATTATTTATATCGTTATAAATAAATAAAATTTATAATTCCAGCAGAAGACACACTCTTTTATTGTCTCCTTCAATATATAAAAATTCTGCTGCTCTCGGCACAAAAACTTTCAATTTAACTACTTCAATCTTATGTATAATATATATTTCTTCTTACCCTTGGGCTGACAGTTGGCACATAAGCTGGGGTGGTTGTTACTCTTGAGGTGGTAACCACAATTGGTCCATTAGTCGTTGAAATACCACCCTGACTGTCGTCTTTTCTAGAGGACACAGAAACTGCCTCAGATGCAATTCCTACCCAATAGGTTGAATAATCCTGAACTACCGTTCCACTAAAACAAAAAATATCCATAAATACATATTTAATAGATTATAGTATATTATTGTATACTCACTTGAAAATGACATTGCCTTCAAAATTATTAGGCGGAGTCCATTCAAAAGACATCGTCGTTTTATTAGAAGCATCGCTATGAGTTACACCATTCTGAAATCATTCAAAAACATTGATTATTTGTTCATTGAGGAATAATAAATATATTTTTATATTTAGTAAAAAATAAAAAAAGACACTGTCACGAATCATTGTTTTACTGCATTTAATGTTCTTCAAAGCTAGAGCTAATATATTTATTTATTAACGAAAATGAATTTAGGTCAAATCAAAGATTTTAATAGATATGTTTATATTGAATAAAGGAGGGTCTTGTTTGGAGGTGATGGTTGCCCGGAAAGCGTACTAGTGCTTGGGTTCGACTCCCGAGGGGACAAGGCCCTCCTACATGCAATATAAACATATCTAATTGAAAAGTTTTTATTTTGCCGAAAGTAGCAGAGTTGTTGATTCATAAAGAGAAACAAGAGGTTGTACTCTGATTGATGCAAATAAACATACACACATATATATCAAAAATATAATCTTAAATTAAAAAGACTGATGATGAGAGCCAAACCTTCGAAACTATAGTCTCCAACAAATAAATAATATATATATATACAGATATATATTTTTGATATATATGTGTGTATGTTTATTGGCATTAAGCAGAGGACAACCTTTTTGTTTCTCTTTATAAACATATCTATTAAAATCTTTGATTTGACCTAAATTCATTTTCGTTAATACAATTGATTAAATATCGCGAGTTAATTTTGAGAATAAATTCGAACTTTCTTGCTCAAATAAACACTCATTTCCTAATATTTATTTATATCTAATTTGTATTTTTAATATATTCAAATAAAAAAAAAAGAGTGCATTTGAGTATTATGTCAATTTTTTTATCCCACGCCTTTAAGTTTTCGTGATTGTTATAGGTAATCACATGTAATTCACGAATCGGGCAAATCCAGATTTTATTGCCTGCATATATATAAATTAATAAATAAATAAATTCAAAATAAACTTTTAAGGAAAATAAAATTAGAAATTCATTCTTACATTTTGCCCAGTTCCACAGTTTAAGGTGTGTGCGTTTTCAGGAACCTGTGTCCAAGTACCAATCACTTCTCCTGTGGATGGATTTTTAGCATGAATCAAAATCCCTTTGAAGACAAACTGATCGCGACTAGAAAGCATGACGTTTAGAGCTTCGCCCTGGCTGATGCTGGGTTTCGCGGTAGCAATGATAAACGGAGATAGGGAATTTTGGGAGCTGGTATTCCGATGATGCGGCATTAAACTTAAGCAAACGCCGTCAGGTGCACCGGTTTGAAACGCTAACATCTCTCGAAGGCATAGCGTCGTTAGTAAGAGTAACAGAAGAGGGGGATGTAGCGACATCTAGAAAAAAGAAAATAAAAAAAATTATTAGTATAAGGAATTTTTTTTCAATATGAATTAATCGATATATACAGTGAAACCCCTCAAATCGGAACCCCGGTAATCCGAAATCCCGGAAAATCCGAACGCAAAAAAGAGAAACTTATTTAGTCATAAAACAATTAAGTTTATATTCTACATTATAACCTTATTTTACATAAATAGTTAATAAATTAACAAAGAAGTACAGTTAGCATACCTAACAAAGTGTAAATGTGTCTATATACTTATGTCATCCACGATTGAAAAACGGTAAAAGTTGATTATTGAAATTCTTTAGGTTAATCACTTTGCAAAAACAATGAAATAATAATAGACACACACAGAATATTCCGAACAAATTGAAATCCAAACAGGCTACAGCCCCAATTAGTTCGGATTTGAGGGGTTAATAGAATATTACAAAATACAAATCTTTAATAAATCAATCAAGAACACGTTTATTCTTAACCAAACATATCGGAGGAATTTCTCCCTTTTTCAATGGTTAATTAATTTTCAAAAAAGGAAGAAATTCTTCCAAAACGTTTGGTTAAGAATAAATGTGTTCTTGATTGTTTTGTTAAAGATTTGTATTCTTTCATATTTTATATAATACAATCAATAATTTTTTCTTTGTAATAGAATATAGATTTCATCTAATTATCAAAACTCGTCGTAAAAATTAAATTTTTTGAAAATATTTATAATACAAAATGGTAAATAATTTTGGAAGAATATTAGTAAAAGTTCAAAAAAATAAGTAAAGAAAGAAACCAAAGAGGGTTGAAATATTTTTTTACTAAAAATTGACTAGTGTTTTGTCTTTATTTGTATTTTAAAGAAAAATCGATCATTCGTAAACATAGAAATATAAGAAAATAAAATAAATAAATCCAGTAGTTAGGTTAAAGTTAAAAATAGGATTTCTTAAGAAAATCACCGGAAATTGTCAACTACTGAATCCGAGGTGTATTGGATGATTTGTATTATATGTCAGAAGGGTTGTATCTCGAAGGGGTGAATATAGCCCTTCTAAAATTATGAGAGATTGTCAGCTATTGAATCCGAGATGTTATGGATGATTTTTATTATATCACAGAAGGGTTATATCCCGTAGGCATGAATACAAACAAGCCTTCTAACATATTATAAAAATCATCCATAAAATCTCGAATTCAGTAGTTGACATCTCTGGTGATTTTCTTCAGAAATGTTAACTCTGGTAATAAAGGTAATTTGAACTTTCATATTAAAAATTAAAAAATAATTAATTTAGTTTCGGTGGTATTTTTGTTTTTTGAAACCATGTTATTTTGTATTTTTTTTCTAATACTAGAAAAATATGTTAGAAAATTTTTTAATAGGTTTAAACTTGTGTGTGAGTTTGGATTTGCACTTGACCGCTTTTTTCAAAGGAAGTATTTATTTAGCCTTGCCTAGAGCACAAATAAATCAATTAGAATTTTTCAATTGATAAAAAATGGTCTTGAAGTTCAAGATTCTCAGTAATAAGGAAATCAGTAAACAAGAAATTATCCGGTACTCGAAGGCAGCGAAGCTTTTTTTCAAAAAATAAAATTGAATTTTCTTCATGGATTTCACTTTTTTCACAAGAGTATATTATTTATTAATTTATTATATATTAAAGAAAAAATTTAATTCTAACTAAAATTAAGTGTGAAATTTCCATTATGTACCATGATTTTTTTCGATGAAGAAGAAATATGAAGATCGCAAAAGTTTTAACACTATTAATATTGAAATGCTTGGTTAGTCACTGAAGATGAGTAAAGTAGTACTCGAAACATATGTTCGAATAATTAAATGTGTAAAAGATTGTGAGTGAGAAATATACAACGAGATTGAAACAAAGAAATTAAGTTTCATTGAAATAATAACGACCAATCAATAATAAACAAAAAATCTAATTAGATTATAATTATAAGCTTCGAAAAAATAAAGTTTTGAGCATTCAATCTAACATAATAAAAATTGAATTGTATTTTTCTAAAATAAGTAGTAATTGAAGTTTAAACAAAATAATTCCTAATAACACATATGTAAGATATTATGTGAAACTTACCTAGAATTTAAATCAAGTAAATAATTTAAAATGTTTCCTAGTGAATAAATTTTCTAGTTAAAGTGAATAATTGTTTTCGCTGGCGTTGTAACCTTGAATGATTTTGTTTGTTTTACCATTCTATTTCCTTTTTTTATTTCATCGAGACTCGATGCATAGGAATTCGGAAATTATAATAACAGGGAAATAACAATTTGAAAAAATGTATAAAAATTTGTTTATCGATATATATATATCCGATTATTTTTCATTAGTAAAAGCAGATAAGGTCAATAACAATGATATCGCCAAGTAGCCAGCTAAACTAGCACGATTTTAGTATAAAAAAATATGCCTTTATATGCAGAAACCGATTAACCTTCAAGCCTGTCAATAGTGGTAGTAGTACATTTTTGTGGTCCGGAGCAGTCCCTCCTTCCTAATATTTTCCAAAATGGCTTTTTGTCAATGAGAAATCTTGATAAATAAACTAAATTTGAGGTTATTGTTTGTAAAAAATATATACAATACTCATTTGGACTTTCTAAGCTTCTGATATATAATCTAATTTGCCACACACGCTACTACTAAATTAATAAATTCATATACCAATGTTTTATATATGTATATGTATGTGTTCAAAATTTCAAAAAATCGACTTGCTAGAAGAAAGATAAAAGCTCCTTTACAAAATTCTATCCAGACAGACATATTGACAAACATATAGACAGAGACATTAAGTGCATGTAAAAAATTATTTCTATTGAAAATAAAATACAATAAATAGTTTTTGGATTGACAAATACATACAACATGTATTTTATTTATAAATATATACAATAAATTTTGACCTTGTAATAGTGGCTTTGAAGAATGTTTAATTAATGCATTCTCACCAGCCTTGCGTTGAAGTCTCCACATAAGTTTTCAAACTGTTCGTTCTTTTACCAACCTACTTAACTAAAAATGTCATTTAACGTAATATGTATATTAAAGTTTTCCATTTGGAAGTAAATATTTATATATATGTGAAAATTTTGTAGTATATGTAGAAAATAAAATCCCCAAGAGGATTAATTTGAATATTTATAAGTCGCTCAAGAATTTATAAGTTTTCCTATTTAAATATCATCGTTAGTGTTCCAATCTATTATATTTCTATTAAGCTCAATTGATAGGTATTAATTTACTTTGAAATCAACTAGTGTGTGAGCCATCTGACTTTCACTTAAAGCCTCCTCTTTTTGAAATCATACTTCCAATTTTCCTCTTTCAAATTAGTTGTAAGGATGTAAGTAAATTCGTGTGTGTCGAGTTGATTTTTAAGAAAATTTATATAATCAGGCTAGCAATATGATAGAGTGAAACCCCAATGTATGGATATTTAAAAAAAGAATCACTATTCACAAGTTATTTAAATGGGAAAACTTGAAAATTCATGGGTGGCATCTAAAATATTAAAATTAAGAGCGGTAGAATTTTGTTTTCCAAATATAAGTATCACAAGATTTTTGTGTATAAATAAAAAAAAATTAAAATAGTTGTTTCCAAAGGAAATTCTCTAATATACCATAGATTAGGTTGGTATATAATCAAGTTATATAAACTAAAGATTTCCGATATTAGGACATTGATATTGAAATTCTTTAAATTTTTTTGTCATTTATATTCTCTTACGTTATTGGAATTTAATTAATTTAGATAATCTCTCTAGTAATTAATTCCTTTTCTCGTTACAAAGATTATTTTTGTTTATATAAAAAGATTATCCATCATATTAACAATGTATTACCAAATAAAGGAATTAGCAAATTTTGTTATCGTATTTGTCATGATCGAATGACACTTTTTAAAATATCGTAAATGTCAAGATAGTTTTGATAAAGATGAATATTTCTTATCTTCGAAAATTCCATTAGATTAAAAACGTATGATTCTTTAAAAAGAAATCAACTTTAAAATTAGACAATCTCTCTCAGAAATTTACGTCATAAATTCTTTTGAAGGAATTCTTTGAAGGATTCTGAATCTAATAAGATTTTCAATTATTAATGTGTTTGTCTTTCCACGATAAATCACTGTCCTTTGTGAACTCCTGAAGATGGGCTTATACCCCGGAATATATATAGTCGTGCTAAACAAGCATATGATCTTTTATTTATGTGAAACCTACCTAGTATTTTATATTTTAAATTTTAAAAAATTTCAAAAATTTTCTTTACTTTATTCAATGTTTCACTAAAAACCTACACCATTCTCCCCGAGGGGTGAACCGCGATTGGAATTAGGTGTACATCGTCTTTGGAATTATTTGGAATTACTTTGGAATTCATTAGATAATCTATTATCATCTATTGTCTTCTACTTGGAAATGAAAGTTTAAGGGGAAGTAGGTGTACACGATTTTAGGTCGCGGTTCACCCCTCGATTCTCCCTTAACAAAATTTCCTTATAAACAAACAGTTTTAATAAAACTTATAATACCAAAGAATATGTCATTTATGAACAATACAGATAATTTTACAAAGCGCAAAAACTGTTTTTTATTTTATTATTAAAAAAAAATGTTTTTAAGAAAATTTCGAAAAACGTAAAAATTCCTAGAGAAGAAAGCCAGTCGATTTGAACCAAAACTTTCCTATGATATATCCAGACAATGAACAAATTAATTTTAAAACAGAATAATGATTGAAAATTATACGACTTAGACTAGGACATGCAATAACACCTGCATACCTACACAAAATCGGCCAGAGAAATAATCCATACTGCTCTTGTGATTCCATTTCTATATGGCGATATTAACCACGTACTTCTGGGCTGTGTGACACACAGTCAAAAAATTGATCGTTTATACCTGAATATGGAAAGGAAGAAATGATTTATCCACATGTGCAGAGATCCTATTAGCATCTCTAGACCAAGGAGGGCCAACTGCAGACTCCTTTATTAAGCATTTTAGTTTCCATTGGTTTCCAACTATAATCCAACGACTTTAGTTATTTGTTTTGTTAGTTTATTTTGTTTTAATTAGTTTTGTTTTATTTAGTTTTATTTTTATTTGTTTATACACCTATTCGACGTGAATCTGTGACGACTGGCTAAATGGGCATCAAGTTCCCGAGGCCAAGGGGTAGAAAAAAAAAAAAAAAAAATGATTGAAAACGTTATTAAATTCAGAATCCTTCAAAAGGTGTATTTCTGATGTACATAAACTTGAGTTTGAATTTTTGAACTTATTTTCAATATATTTAAAAGAAAAAAATTAATTTTAAAGTTTTTGGTAAATAATTATTGGCAAAAAATATTGAAAAAAAAATATTTATTGTTTTCTAATATAAATAATAATAATAAATAAATAATAATAAAAAATTAAAGGGTTAAAATTTAAAATTATAATATTTTCAAACTAAAAAAAAAAACAAGAAAAATGAAATATACTATAAAATGAACCTATATTAACGAAAATATTTTTTTTCTAGCGCTAAAATTAAGAGGAGGGGGGTCAAAAATAAAATCTAGGCCATTTGAGCAAACTCAACCATATTTTGTATACAAAATCAGTGGGCCCCCAGGACACTAAAAATGCAAAAACAAACCGTCCAAAATGGGGGGTGGGGTCAAAAAATGAAAATCTAGGCCCTTGGACCAAATTCAACCAAATTTTGTATACATAATCAGTGGGCTACCAGAAGACAAAAAAAATGCAAAAAACTAACTGTCCAAAATTGAGGGGGGGAGGTTGTAGGGTCAAAAAATGAAAATCTAAGCCCTTGTACCAAACTCAACCAGAAGTGCATGGTAAAGTCAAGTGGATGTCCACATCAGAACGTGTCAATTTATTTAAAAGATGTAATTATTTCTATCCAAGATATATTTAATCAATTACGGCGAATTCACTGAAAATCCACTCCCTAACATAGAATGACAGGGAGCTCTCGCGCTATTAGTAATCAACAACTTTATCCCCTATTAAAATATGTTTGTTATTCACTGATTTTCAATAATTATATTTGGTTCTTAAAAAATTTTATTATATTTTTATAAACAAAAATGAAAATTCTAAAATTTTTGAAATCCAATGTTATATCCTATCTATTGTTTTGTTAATGTTAGCGATGTGACACATTTCCTAATAATTTATTTCCTATTTCAAGGATAGGAATAAATAAATACAATGAAACAAAAATGTTAATAAGAAAAAAAAATTGAAAGCAATGATGTCTAATTAATTTTTTTCAGTTCGAAAAAACCTAATAACCTGTTATATAACAACAATAACACTCGTCAAATCGAGAATTTTGCAGATGCATTTGAATTTGACCCAATTCCCAGACGAATCAAAATATAAACTAAACAAAAAAATATATAATAATATTAACAAAAAATACCCATCATCATAAAATAATAGTATTATAAAAATCAATTGTAATGGCTAATACATGATGCGTAATTCTCATAACTTTTTATTTTTACATAATTATGAAGAAAAAAAGAAGAAGAATTCATGTCCATGAAGGGCAAGAATTTGTTAATTTTATTGTATGGAAATGAAGTCAGGTGTTAATCTTAAAATAATATACCAATATCCTTCCCATCTTTAAATAATATAATCCCATATTTCTCGAAAATTAAGTAAATTAGTTTCTAAGTGCCCATGCCCATATATGAATTTTGCGTGCTCTTGACATATAACAACCGTAGGTATTATTAGATACACACACACACACACACACACACATAATATATATAGATATATATCTTTTAAGAAATAATGTCCAAACGTTTATTCATATCCGAACATTTCGGGAGAATTTCTCCCTTTATCAATACCTGGATACTGACTGAGCGAGCAGCTTCGCGAGGCTGCCTCGGGCGTTTGCCACAGAACCGTCCTGAGTAAATGCAGGAAACAACCGTGGCCTTTGAGCATTAACAAAAACCGACAACCGATGGATCGGGCCGAGGCAGCCTCAGACGAGGCAACGGGCACTTTTGCCTTGGGCGAGGCACGTACTGACCGACCAGGCATTTGCCTCAAGGGGCTGGCCTCGCGAAGCAAACCCTCAGTCAGTATCCGGATAATGGCGTTTTAATTTTTGAATCGGTAAAAAGAAAAAAGTTGCTTTGTTATTTAAAGCAATTTTTTTTCTTTTCTTTTTACGTTATTAAAAAATTAAAATTCCATTAATAAAGGGAGAAATTCTCTCGAAACGTTTGGATTTTAATAAACGTTTGCAGATTATTATTTTAAAAATTTGGTATTTATTTATTTTATATTAAAAAAATAATCAATAAAATGCTTTTTCTATGTATAGGTAAATAAAAAAATGTCATATTAGAAAATGATTTCGAAAAAAAAATAAAAATTCCGAATGGAACCTTTTTGAAAGTTACTATTAATATTTTTTAAATGAGCAAAATCCTTAAATCAAATGAAAAGGATTTTGTACAAAAATTATAATCTAAAATGATTTAAATATTAATTGCTATATTGAATATGAAATAATACAATATGTCTAGAATTCGCATTAAAAATATCAATTCATTGTAATCTATTTGGAAGAAGTAAAAATAATTCTATGATTAAAAAACATTAATTAATAAATTAAAAAAAAAAAAAAAAAAAAAAGAAAGAAAGATGTCGAAATTTGTTTTTGTTGTCGGCTATCATTTAACTCGTCAGTATTTTAATATTATACATATTTGGTCAGTATTTAAGCCAAATGGTCAGTATCACACCTGATAATATTTTATCCAAACGGATAGTATTCTAACTTAATGGTCAGTATTTTAATCAAACGACTAGTATTTTAACTAAATGGTTAGAATTTTAACCAAACTGTCAGTATTTTAACTAAATGGTCGGTATTTAAATAAAAACATAGTTCATACCATAATAACTAAAGGGTACATGATGTGTTTGTTTATCATTATACTAGGTGTACAAGTATGAAATGGGGATTTGAGAAACAGATTACGTACCAATTCAGTGTGTAGCATAAAGATTCTACATAGATGACATTTTGTTGCTCCATCAACAAGTGTCAAACTCGCATAAGTGATAAATTGAAAAAATGTTTGCATAGTATTATTTTGCTAAGTTCAATTTGTCGAAATTTGTGCCAAATAAGAGCATTCGCCGACAGCATTAATTTTTTGTTTTCATTCGAAGAGAACTGCTGCTGAATCATACCGAATGCTTTGAGAAGCTTATGGTGAACATGCTCCATCGCAAGATACGTGTGAAAGATGGTTTCGGAGTTTCAAAAATGGTGATTTTGATGTTGCAGACAAGGATCATGAAAAACCGTCAAAAAGGTAAGAAGATGCAGAATTTCAAGCATTGTTGAACGAAAACGATTGAAACGGTTAATACAAACGCCACCAACAACAATTGATCGGTTTAAACAGTTCGCTGCACAAAAAACGACCAGAATATCAAATTATAATACTTGATCATACCCTGTACGGTAAAGTAAAAAGACAAAATAAGGTCATTTTTCTCCATGACAATGCTCCATCAAATACGGAAAAACCGGTTCTCGTGACGTTGGAAGCACTCAGCTGGGAAGTTCTACCTCCATGCGGCTTACTCACCAGACTTTGCTCCTTCCGATTACCACTTGTTTGAATCGAAGGGTCACGCACTTGGTGAGCAGCGCTTTGGTTCGTACGAAGATGTGAAAAAATGGCTCGATGAATGGTTCGCAGCAAAAGGGGAAGTTTTTTACTGGCGTGGTATTCACAAATTTCTCGAAAGATGGGAAAATGTATAACAAGCGATGGAGCATACTTTGAATCAAGCACTTTTGATCATTCTTCCGAATTTAACATGTTTTTTTAGAAAAAAAATATCCATTTCACACTTGTACACCTGGTAAATAAGAAGAATATTGTATTCGAATTTTATCTTGCATCTATAGAATGAAATTTTTACAGGAATAGGTGATTTTGATGATCATAATTTAAGGGAAAATCAACTACCCAAAATTGGGAAGAGTAGAGGGGTCAAAATTAAAACTCTAGACCTAATGTCTCATTTGCTAAAAATTTTACATGGTACTACTTATGACCTGTAAACTATTGGTGAACATTCAACTAATCAAATGGGGATAAAGGGGGTATTAACATTTTGATCTGGACCTAATTTTGCTCAATTATTCTTTGAGGCCGTATGAAATTATTGGCCCATATATTAAATAACTGAAACGGGGGGGGGGGGGGGTAAAGTAAGTAAAATTAGATTTCACCAAAAGAATTAAATTACCCTATTAAAATTTTAATACGATTTAGAAGGAAAAATTATGATGGTGACTTCTGTTTATTATACTAGTGAATCCTAGTGGTTATGAATAATAATTTATATTGATATAGGTATATATATCTGCCTGTCTTAAGGCTATATATTTTTACTTTATCAGACAGGATATGGTCAAATATTGTAATCGTGCATGAAAAAAGTGGGTTTTTTTCCTTCTTTTTTTCGAAATATCTCAAAAACGGCTAAAACTATTTTGATTAAAAAAATTGAGCGAAACTATGGCATTTCGGTCTACAAAAAAGCCCTAATAAGGGAACATCGAAAAAATTAAATTTTTCTAGATAATAATTATTTTGTCAAAATGTCTGTTAGTTAGTCTGTCTGGTTGTTAGTCTGTGCGTTACCAAATTTTTGTGGACGAGCTAGCTCAAAAACTAGTGGGAATATCGAAACCAAATTTCACACGTAGTTTTGGTCCATTGGGATTAAAAGCTGATTAGATTTTGGTACATATCGACCAAAAATTAAGGGACGTGGAGGGGGGTTAAAAATTAAAAATCTAGGCCATTTGAGCAAACTCAACCAAATTTTGTACACGTAATCAGTGGGACCCCAGAAGTCTAAAAATGCAAAAACTAACCGCCCAAAATGGGGGGGGGGGTGGCAGGGTCAAAAAATGAAAATCTTGGCCATTTACCAAACTCAACCAAATTTTGTATACATAATCAGTGGGCCCCCAGGAGTCTAAAAATGCAAAAACTACCCCTCCCTACATGATTATAAATAATTTTATTAAATATTAAATATAAGTGAGCGGCCAGGTTGTATGGTAAAGTCAAGTGGATGGCCAGATCAGAACACGTCAGCTTATTAATTATTATTCATAGATTATTAATTTATTTTGATCAAATACTTTAGTCACTTTAGCTTTACTTAAGCTTAAAAGGAATCTGTGACGACTAGATAAATGGACATTTAGTTCCCGAGGGTAGAGGAAAAAAGGTATATATCAAAATTACTCATATATAAAGGTTGATAAAAGTAAGAATTTCCTATTGGTTAACTCTACCTCCGGGAGTTTATTGGATTAGAGAAGAAGATTTCAGGCGATACCATCCACTGGGTTTAATTAATTGTATTTAATAATTAAATAATTTTATATCCTCCTTTCTTCCATTTATATAATAAAAAAAATAATAATAAAATGTAAATATACGCCTTCTTATTAATTATTCAGTAGCTTATCCGGGATGAGGCGATTAAAAAAATAATCCTAAAATTGGTATAAAGCTTTGCTGTTTAATTTATAACCTTCTTCAGTACAATGTTTTATGTAAATTTAGTAGAAAAAAATGTAAAACTTGGATGTTCACGAATTTAATCAATTTACCCTAAAGAGTAATAGCAAAATTTTAAATTAAAAATATAGAATCCATAAATCTAGATCTGGGGTGTCCAACCTTTTGGCTTACACGGGCCGCTTTGAAGGAAAAACAAATGACTCGGGCCGCATTAAAATTTACTAATTCCATTGATATTTGTTAATAAAAAAATATAGCTAATAATGTAGAATAATGATATCCACTAAGACAAAAATCAAAAATATCATAGAATTATAATCTTTAAGTTCTTTTCCTACAGGATTTTGTTTTTAAATCATCTATCTACTTCTATTAACAATTTGAAGTTTTTTAGAAATATATCGAGTTTAATTATTTCTTAAGGAGGTCCTTTCGCCGCCAATGTTATTTCAAATAAAAAATAATTTTTAAGAAAAAATAAAAACCGACTTCAAAAAATTAAATGTTACAAATAAAATACACTAAAAGGTATAAAATAATTATTATCTTATTTAGTTACAACTAAACGACGAAATCTTAACATGAAATTACTTTTTGAAGTCGGTGCCAAACAAACTATACCTATAAGCGAGTGTACCCGCCAAACGTACTAAGTAAGATCAAATACTGTATATACAGTATTTGGTAAGATCGATCCGTCGAGCGCGATTCATAAAAGGTATATGTTTGGCACCAACTTCAAAAAGTAATTTCATGTTAATATTTCGTCGTTTAGTTGTAACTAAATAAGATAATAATTATTTTATACCTTTTAGTGTATTTTATTTGTTGCATTTAATTTTTTGAAGTCGGTTTTTATTTTTTCTTAAAAATTATTTTTATTTTCTCTTTTAGTGATGTTATTAATAGTGATCATATCATCAGAACTTGACCAAATTAATAGGACACCATCCCTAAGACACCCCCTTTCGGATAAAAAAAGAACCATCGAAATCGGTTCATAAACAAAGAGGTTAGGTCTAAACAAACCTAATAAAAAAGGTCTAATACCTATGAAAAAAAAACGAAAAAAATGGGACCAATCGGAAGCTAGACTGGACCCAATGCAAAAAAATTTTTCAAAATGGGTTGACAATTGGCGGAGATATGAGGTAACATAGGCACAAAAAAAAAAAAAAAAAAAAAATTCTAAGTCGAAATAAAGAACCGACCTCAATTTTTTAAAGTGCGGTTAATAAAATACACTAAAAGGTATAAAATAATTATTATCTTATTTAGTTACAACTAAACGACGAAATATTAACATGAAATTACTTTTTGAAGTTGTGCCAAACATATAACCTTTATGAATCGCACTCGACGGATCTTACTTAGTACGTTTGGCGGGTACGCTTCGCTTATAGGTATAGTTAGTTTGGTACCGTTAATTTTTTGAAGTCTGTTTTTATTTTTTCTTAAAAATTATTTTATCGAATTCAAAAAAGGAGGAGGTTCTCACTTCGACTGAATTTTTTTCTGTGTTTATGTTACCTGATATCTTCGCCAATTGTGAACCGATTTTGATGATTTTTTTGCATTGGGTTCAGTCTAATTTCCGATTGGTCCTGTTTTTTTTTTCATTGGTATTGGACCTTTTTTGCTATGTTTGTTTAGGCATAACTTCTTTGTTTATGAACCGATTTCGATGATTCTTTTTATATATTGGAAAGAGGGTACCTTAGGAGTGGTCCCATATTAATTTGGTCAAGTTCTGATGATATGATCAATTTGAAAACATTCATTTAAAACCCGTAAACGTTTCTAGAGAATTTCTATTTAATGAATTTAATCTTATTCATGCCCGACCCTTTCTCTTACGAGATGCATGCAAGGTATTATATTAATAACATCACTAGAAAGAGAAAAAAATTTTATAAAAATTATTTTTTACAATAGAGAATATATCATTGACCGAGGAATTTACTTAAAAAAATCACATAAATGCTATGTTTGGATGTAACCAAATTAATACAACACATTGCCAAATCATATAAGAAATATTATCAGCTGATTTGAATAAATCAAACTAACTTTTGTATTTAATTATTTTTTATGATTGTTTTTATTTCAAACATTTACGGCTTTCATACTATTTATTTTTTAATTCTATTATTTTTCATTTGTATTTTAACTTATTTTATTAAATATTAGATACTACACTTCTTTTGACTCAACTGGAGCGAAAGGACCTCCTTAACATTTCCAAATTTTTGAATTAATTGAATGTTCTCTCTATATATAATAACGAGTATCCAATTAGTCCAAGCGCAATAGTCAAAAGGACATTCCTAGACTAATAGAAATTAAGCAAATAACTTCTCCTAGTCTAAAACAGGTCTGGGCTTGTATTTGAATCATTGTCTTAGCTGCTATAAAGAAAGAGCACTTTTTAGTTTTTTTCTAATTTAATTATTTTTAATTACTTAATTAATAAATATTTTTAAAAAATGGAAATATGAGATGAAAAACAATTTTCAATTATTCTTAACTTGGTTATTTTTGTCACCTGATAGTTGAGCTTATAATTTTGCTTTTAGAGAATTTTATTCTCGAAAATAGCTTTAGGTAGGTATATGTATAAATTCATATTTCTAAAAAGTAAATAATTATTGTGAAGCCAGGAGGAATATTTGTTTCTGGATAGATAATTTTTATGAAATTTTAATAAAGAGACATTATTAAATATTTCTTTCAGTTCATTGCCATACATTCAATCAGAAAGTTAAATATAATAAAAATGGTTCAAAATATGCCAAAATTGTGATTATTTTTTCGGAAATCTCTATTTATTTTTTCACATTCATTCATTTTGGGGAGATTTTCTAATTTCTTCTTATTTTAGAAAAAATAAACTGCAACGGATCGTTGCTAAACTTTATCCAATGTACTATCTTATTCTAGGGTGAAGTACTTTAAAATATAATATTACAATAAATCTTTATATGACCTTTTTTGTGGTCCTCAAGGTACTTAATTAGAATATTAAATTTCATCAAAATTGGTTTAGTAATTTTCAAAATATTTAGAAAAAAAACTAGAAAACTACTGAAATAAAGTACTAATATTTCATCATTCGAGTCCATATTTTATTACATATTTTAAAATCGCAGGGAAGTGGACAAAAAATCAAACAACAGAGTTAGCTATTCAATTTACCAGACGTTTCGTCACTTTATTGAGACTTCATCAGTGGCTCATTCAATATAACTCTTTATCAAAAATCTCTCAACTATAAGACATCCAGCAACGAACATTTTCCATTAAAACACAATTAAAACATTTTAAAAACAATATTAGATTGTCTTGTAATTTAATTGTGTTTTAATAGAAAATTTTCGTTGCTGGCTGTCTTATAGTTGAGAGATTTTTGACAAAGAGTTATATTGAATGAGCCACTGATGAAGTCTCAATAAAGTGACGAAACGTCTGGTAAATTGAATAACTAACTCTATTGTTTGATTTTTTGTCCACTTCCCTGCGATTTTAAAATAAAGTACTAATGTTTGTGAGCAGATATGTACCAAAAACTAATCAGCGCTTCATTTTGTTAAAATAATGGTAGGTTTTCAATTTCATTTCAATCAGTTGTACGGTGTGGAAAAAATCGTGGACGAAAAAAACTATAACATCCAAACATCCAACCATCCATCCATCCATCTACTTCCTGAAAAAATCGCACTTTTTGGCCTCTGGACGAGACCCCATGTAGTTTTTGTCAAAACCGTCACGTGCTAAAAGTCATTGAGACCTAGGGTTCCGTAGTCTTTACCTGAGGACCCTTTAAAGTCGTGCTTGCCGCGAGACCGATTACAATACTTTCCCCATGCTTCGCATTGGATAAAGTAAAAAAATATCAGGTCATTTTGTATCAGATATATATATCTATCTTTTCCATTATCATAAAAATCTCAATGTTTTAAGGAAATTTATAATTTTATGTCGGGCTGCATTAATTGCTGTGCTGGGCCGCAGGTTGGACAGCCCTGATCTAGATAGTCATTTAAAATGGAAACCCCGCTTTCATTATCTTATAAATACAACTCAAATCACGGGTAGGTATACAAATAATACAAGATAAAAAAATTTGCTTATCAATCAATTATATGTCAAGAAATTATTTAATAGTAATAACCTAGAAATAAATACTGATAATCAAATTCTAGACACTTATTAGATTCAATAAGTAGATAAACAACCAATTAATTTGCTTTTCTAATTTTCCCTTGAGTACCGAAGTGATAATAAAAGAATTCGAAAACCCTTGAAATCCAATTGAATTGTATAATATTATAAAAAAAACTTTCCTTCTAAATGGAGAGATTTTTTTAATTATTTTTATTTTCGCCATACAATTGAATTCAAGAACATTCATAGTGAGAGACAAATTGTTGAAATGCAATCGGATGGAACCGAAACCGGGGATTTATTAAAAATACATACCGTTGAAAGAGAGAGGAAATTTTCAATTAATGCCAAATCATAATAATTAGAAGAAGCCGGCCAAGTGCGAGTCGGACTCGCATACAATTTTTAAACAAAGCGCACAACGTGTGTAGACCAAGTTCGAGCATTGGCTTAACGTACACGCAGTACGCTATTTACATACGCTATTTACACGAACCATTTCGAGCCAATTTCGACCCCCTGCAGCTCGGAACCCAATTGAGATACAGGGATGAAATTATTCACATGTAATTATGTAATCTATCTTGAAGAGAGTACCAAATTTCAATAATATAGCTTAAATGGATTCTGTGATATGGACCTGAGAAAATAGCTAATTTTGGCACTCATTCACTCACTCACTCAGGTCATCAAAACCTCTAGGGTACTTCCAATCATCCCAGCATCATAAAATTTCGCCTGTTAGTAGAGTTTGGAAAACAAACAAAGGAAAAATTCCATAAATCCAAACTTTCTATTTTTCAACCCCTTCAAAATGGGGGGGGGGTCAAAAATGAAAATTCTAGCCCGTTGGACCAAACTCAACCAAATTTTGTTTGCATATTCTGTGGGCCCCCAGAAGACTAGAAAAACATAACTAACCACCCAAAATGGGGGGGGGGGAGGAAATAAAAATTCTAGCTCTTTGGACCAACGGGCTTCCTCATAGCTAACAAAATGCAGAGAAATCTAAACCAAAACATTCCGTGAAAAAACTGGCCAAGTTCGAAAAGGTAGTGAAATCTAGTGGGAAGCCAAGTTAAATTCACCAAGAATATTTAAGTAGAGAAAATAGTAGATCTCTCAATGATTGCGCTACCGACCCCTCTTATATTCTTTATGTATATATGTAAATGTTTATTTGCATCAAGAAGAGGACAACCTCAGTGAATTCTCTCAATGAATCAACAATTCTCCTACTCTAGGCAAAAAATTCTTTTCAAATTCGTCCCTACTTGTCGTTCATAGAATAAACAAATTTTTTCTCAATTTAAGGTAAAGTTATTTTGAATTTTCGAAAGATACAAAAATCGGTTGAAAATGGGTACTTTGGGGTGCTAACACCCTTAATGAATTAAATTGAATTTTTTTCTAATTATACTTGATGAGATCATTACAGAGATGTCCCACAAACTCTGATATAAGGATAGTTTTTATTTTTGACCAGTGAAGACCGAAACTCTTGGATGTAAATAAATAAAAGAATAATTTACTTATATAAGTTATTAAATTTACTTTACGATTTTATATATTTATTTATTTACCCTAAAAACCGCAACAGTGGCCTCTCATAATGAGTTGGTCAATGGTTCTAATTTCGTTACGACTAATATAGGTAGGTAGATATGTAATTCGGTGTCTAATTAAACCATCTGAAATTCTCAAACATACTGCTTGTAAAAATATGACAATTTATTTCATATAGAAATCCTTGTTTGCACTGATGCACAAAGAATTCCTTTCCAAAAATTGGACAAATTTTTTGTTTATAAAACTTTATCTCCTAAAATACCAATTCCCAATCGCATTTTATATTCTGATTCATTTTAATCGACTTGAGGATCTAAAAATTATTTACAATGCAAATTAAAAAATAATTAATAATTAAAGATTATATAAATTAGAAGTATGTTATACTATATACTAAATGAATTTACTATACTATGAGATTTATTTTTGCCAATTGGCCAATTGTCATGACAGTCCTGAGAGGAACTTTAAAGCTAGACCGTTGATCCAAATACCCGGATAGCGTTTTTGGTACTTGGGTTCAATTTCTGAAGGACCTGCTATTTTTGAGACAAAAAATCACGGTTAACTAAATAGTATGTTAAATAGCTTTCATTTGCATTTTCAAATGAATTTAGTCTATGGACTTAATTAAGTCTCTAGTAGAATTTTGGAAAAGTGAAATTATTTTCGAAATTCGAAAAATTCACTTGCTTCTGATAAAATTATTCATCTGTTTATATTGAGGTTCCGTTTAAAAGTAAAACAGGAGTGTCGCTACAATGTCTATCTGTTTGTCTGTCCATCTGTCATCAGTTGTAGCTCGTCAACTAAATAAGACAAATTTGAAATTTTTACATGCTTTATATTAGCTTCGCCTGTATGTATATATCTATGTATCTATCAATGAGACTTTTGTTCTGTTAAATTCCACAAACATTTCTCTATAAAAATAATTGTTATGAAATTATATAAAAATAATAAAAATAAATGCATTTCATTCTGTTAAATTCCGCAAACTTTTCTCTATAAAAATAATTAAGATTAAAAAGTAAAAAAATAAATTATATTTAATAAAAAAAACTAAAAAACATGCCTCTAAAAGTACAAAATAATGCAATACTTAATCAAAAAGCGTGAGCCACTTTGTCGAAATTAATTAAAAGTTTCTGCTTCCCACACTTTTTAAGTATTTCATTATTTTGTACTTTTTAGAAGCATGTTTTTTAGTTTTTTTTAAATATAATTTTATGTATTCATTTTCTCCGAAATCACAATTAAAAAATATATTAGTATTAAAATTTTAATCAATTGGTTAAAATTATTTCATTGGGAATAGTTGTTTTTTGTGGGATCAAAAATAACAAATATTTTTATATCTTCAGGTATGGGATATCCATATAAAGATCTCTTTAAGTAAATTTTTTTTAATTTATTTTGTTTTAAAATAAGGATAGTGTGAGAGAACCTAAAAATTTGTACCTATCGGCTTAGAAATGGCATAACTTAAAATTATAAAAAAATCAACAAATTTACTCATACTCTCCTTATCAACGACATCATAACGAATTTATATTTTAAGTATTTTACAAATTATAAAGTAGAAACCTTCGGTATGTGTTCCATCTCCCACATATTCAATTTAATTTTCTAAATTATAACGCGAATTTCTTCTGTTTACATAATTAAGTAATGGAGAGGGATTCAGCCAATGGGTAGCCTCTGTTTACATTTATAGTTGAAAAATATCTTTTACTTTTTGAATTTTTATCTAGTTAGTAAATTAAGATTCGAATATAATTTTAAGATGAGTTTTAATAAAAAGATCAATTGATAGCTAAAATAGAATTTTCTAAATAGCTACCTAGAGAGAGGTCCAAAATAGGAGCAGATGGATATAGGCTGAAGAAAGAGAGGATCTTTTCCATTCAGGTCGCGACTTGAAGCTGACCTCAAGAATCGAATTGAGAATCGAGTGCAGGTGATTTGTGTCTTGGCCAAGAAGAAACTGCCAAGACTCTTCAATTCCGATCACAAACACAATAACTCTGCATAACTACTCGTATATCTAATAGCTATCTAAAATATGTTGATTAATTTAAATTTTTTTATTGGATATGAATTTATGTCTTGTAAAATTATATGTGGTCTATTTCACTGGTCAACAGTGGTTTTGTTGCCCTGGATATAAAAATAATTTCGAGTAATTTTATGCCAACAATTTATGAAACTATAAATGATTTTGGAATAGTGGCTCTAGTTTTTTTAATCTTCATTTTCATATTACACTATAAAAACCAGTAAATATGAAAAAGAAAAAGCATGTATATTCTATAATATCAATTTTTTATTGAAAAATATTATTAATTGTTTTGTTTTAGTGTTTCATTAATTTATATAGATGTAAAAAGAGAGAAAAATTAGCAAAACAATTTTACACTTTAAGATGTAAAGAAACGCCTTATATAAGCTTATTTTAAATATTATAGGTACACCAAAATCATAAAAACGAGATCCAATTCAGTATTTTCATGAATATATTCGTAAACTGTGTACTTGAAATTATAGAAATCCGCAGGGCAACAATTTTTTTTTTTGAGCTGTGTTTTCATCTGGGTTTCAGTTAATTGACGAGAGAATTCAATTGGAGAAAACCATGATAGGGGCGACATTTATTAAAAATATATAGAAATAATAAAGTTGCGAAAATTAACTATGAATTTACCCCCTAAGATCTATTGGGAAATAATTATCGGTGAACTACCAGTTTTCAACCCATTAGAATGTTTGTTATCACCGATGGACACAAACACTATCACTGTGCGTGCATGACTACTCGTTTATCTAATAGCTATCTAAAATATATCGATTAATTTCAATTTTTTTATTGGATACAAATTTTCGTCCTTTAAAATTACACGTGGTCTATTCTAATTTGAATTTCAGTTTAACCAAAAAATTCAATTTGTGGAAATCACGATACGGGTGTCATATATTTAAAATAAATATAAATAATAAAGGTCCGCAAATTGACCCCCTGAGATCTATTGGGAGACATTTATCGGAGAACTAAAATTTTCCTTTCCCATTAGAATGTTTGTTATTCACCGATGGCGAGTGCCTTAAGCTGTTGGTGATTTTCAGAGGTTTTCAAAATTAGGTAAGCTCGTTGAAATTTTTAGGGAATTGGGAAGTTTTGAAAGCAAATCGTTTGAGCTGGAAAGCAGAAACTTAGCATAAAGAAAAAGTTTTTTAATAGAAGCTGTTGTGTTAAAATTCAAATCAATAGCTACATGAACTCATTATATGACGATTGTACTAAAAAAAAGAAACACTTCATATACGATTATAATACTTCCCTATGGTAAAGTAAAAATGAAAATATAAAGGTATTTAAAAGTCCAATTAATTTCATTAATTATAATTTTCTCTACATCTCTCAAATTGATTATAATGAATCAGAAAATAAAAAGTGAGTTATGTTTGATATAATTGAAACCTTTATGGCTTTATAAGTAGAGAAATTGTAAAATTTTTGTAAGAAATTCTTTATACATTATCAAGTATACAAGAAATTCTATAGAAGAAAATCATGATAGTGGTGACATCTATTCAAGATATAATCGATAAAGGAGAGAGAATACAAGCGAATTCATATGTCAGACAGTTATCGGTAAACGACAAATTTTCTCCCTTATATGAATATGATAAAATAAATTCGTTATTCTATAGATAAATATAATTCTTTAATGAAAATGAATTTCGGTCGAATCAAAGATTTTAATAGATATGTTTATATTGCATGTAGGAGGGTCCTGCACCCTCAGGAGTTGAACCCAAGCACTAGTTTGCTTTACGGGCAACTAGTCAGACGTTTATTTCTTTCTCAAATAGATACTCATTTCTTTGCATTTAATAATTCTTTAAATACAATCAGAAGAGTTTCAAAAGTGCAGGGAGAAATTCTCCTTTTATCAATGGAAAATTTGAAAAATCTAGTTACTTTAAGATAATTATAAAACAAATAAAGTAAATAATAATTAAATATTTATTTTATAATCGTATAAGCCCCTGTATCTATTTATTGTAAATAAAAGAAGAAAAAAATTGGTAGATGCCGGGTATTAGGTCAAGAAAGGGCGATCTATATATTTATTAATAATAGCGCAATAATCTAAAAAAATCTAACCTGAATAGTTCTAATTTACATAATTCGATTACTCTGTGATTTACTTTATTTCCGTGTTTGCGATTCATGAATAAAACATTCGTTCCTTTTAGCTATATATATTAGCCAGCTTCCGCCTATATTAGGAATCCTATTACCCTTAAGAGGTGTAGCGTTCCTAGTGGAGATAGAGGGTCGCAGCTCTCTCTATGTCCAGCTAGATTCAGTGAGTTTCCAGCATCAGAAATGGTATCAAGGACAATCTTTAATAAAACAACAGCATTCAGTGCCTTTAAAGATCACTTATTTAAGAAGAGCAATACTGCTTAACTTCGCTGATCAAAGTGAAACCGGTGTTCTCAATTAATAATAAGACCACAGTTTTTCATTATTGATTTAATTTCTGTATCGATCGAGCCTAATCCATAAATTATCTTAGGAAGAGATAAAAATTTCCGACAGTAATGCTGAAGTTTCCGCATAAGAGAGCTAAATTCGGTTTGGGAGTGTTGGGGATTATTAAGGAAAGTATTTCTACATAGAAATGTTCATGTATAAATGGTACACAAGGTGGTTTCCCATTTCGTTCAACTAGCTTAAGTACTAAAGGAACTATGCATCAAAATTTTAAGGTTTCGAACAAATTAGACTCAGAATAAAACGTAGAAGAAGTTTACATACACCTCAGTGAACTTAAAGTGTATCAAAGATTAAAGTTTTCATAGAAATTTTAGGCGAGAAAAATTTATGATAGACGTGGGTTCAAACATTAAGAATAGAAAAACTATTTATCTTTTACGTGATCTCGAGAGATTTGCTGAGGGGATCTCCAGCACCCATTTGTAAGGATGAAACGAAAAGATTAAGCCTGAATCACACTATAAAGGTTTCATTCAAGTTTTCACTCATTTCGATTTTCATTCAAATACAGAAACTAGGTCTGGGCAAAGTTTCCATGTAAAAGTCTTGCTGCAACAACAAAAACTTCTTACTTTCGTTGTCAAAACATCATAAATACACATATAGAAGAATTTTCTTGTTCTGTAAAAATAAGAATATCAAAGTTTTGTCTGGAGACTAGCAAGGTTTTTGAAGACACAATGGTTGACTAGATAATTACTTCTAGACTAAAACTTGCATATATTCTCGTATTCAAAGTTTACAACCACGTGTGGTGTGTAATTCAGGAATTTAGATTGTACATTGTTGGAGAAAAATTAGATCAGATATTCCAAAACATATTTTGTTCCGGGACTTTTATAGAATTTTTCCGAAAGTTATTGGTAAATTGTATTGTTTTTTTAAATATTGTACCGACATTTTTATCAATTCCATCATTATTATTTTTAATATATCTCGCAAAGCCCTGCAAACATTTCGCGAAATACCAGAATTGAGCGAATCGGGAAACAGCACAATAGATAATGGGTTAGTATGCCAAACTTAATCAGTCAGACGGGGGTAAATAGCCCAACTGGGCCATCAAGTCTAAGTCACGCAATCTTCTAGAATTAAGCAGATAAAAAGAATCCGATTAATTTTAAAAATTTCGTACTTAGTATTTATAGCCTGTTTTCTTTCAAAGAAGAATAATTTAGATAGTTGTTCTAGAAAAGTTTTGATTTAGTCTCAAATGAAAAAGGCTTCAATTTTTAAGAACATGCTTAAACATAGGTTCGTAGTAGTACTCTCAAATTACAGTCTATAGGAAGTTTAAATATTTAATAAGACGCCTATTCTCCTTTTAACTGGGAGATTAAATACTTCTTAAGTTAAAGGGATCTTCCCCTCATATTGATTTTAAAACTAGACTGAATTGTTTATTTAATTTAAAAGAAATCGATAAACTTTTTAAAAATTTTGACAAAAGATTATGATATCTCGTTAAGAAAAAAAACCCCGAAATTTGATAAGATTGACCAAAATTTTCCCCTCATTAATCATTAGTTTAGTACCTACTCATTCTATTCCCATTACGTGTTCGATATTATTAATATTAATAGATCGAAATGTAATGGCAAATCATTTAATATTAATGTAAATACTAATAGATAAAATGTACAAGAACCTTATCAAAATTTATAGATTTGCTTAATGTTTCCACGGACTTAATCATAAATTAGTGATACGAATCTAACGATTTGGTGAAATACCTTGATCAAAAAGTTTCAAGAATTTATTCAGAAAATCAAAAATACAAATTTATTCATCAAAATCAATATTGTCCCATTCAAATTAGTCCCCATCAACTGCAGTGCACTTATACCAGCGCTTGGCCCAATCGTCGAAACATTTTTTATACTCGATTTTCGGTATGGGCTATCGAGCAGTTTTCGATTTTTACGATTTTAAAAATGAAATTGTCTTTGCATCAACGAGGTTGTATTAAATTTTGAGTAAAAAATGGTGCGAAAATGTTGAAGTAGTGTTACTCTATCGAAAATAAACTTTTATGTGTGGCCCAAGTTTTCGTGAGTCTGTCGAGAATGACGAACTCAGTCGACACAGAAAACCGACAAAAACGTCGATAAAATCAAAAAAATGATGGCCGAAAACTGTAAATTGAACATTGGAGAGATGGCAGAGAACTTAAACATCGCTTATGAATCCTTTCAACACTTTTTGTTTAATGATTTTTCTTTGAAACGTCAAAAAAGACCGGATTTGTGGGAATCATGAAACGTGCGGTCGAACAATGCCATCGTTATCTGCAACTTTTTGACCAAGAACGGAACGAATACCATCCAACAGCCACCGAATTCGACTGATTTGGCTCCCTGCGACTTCTTCCTGTTCAGTCGACTCAAAAAATCGCTCCGGGGAACGCGTTTTAGCAGCCAAGTGGAGATAATGAAAAAATCGAAGACGACTCTGATGGCCCAACCGAAAACCGAATATAAAAAATGTTTTGAGGATTGGATCAAGCGCTGGCATGAGTGCGTTGCAGTCAATAAGGAGTACTATATAAGGAGTATCGATTTTGATTGATAAATTTGTATTTTTGATTTTCTGAATAAATTCCTGAAACTTTTTGATGATATTGTGCATTCAATTTAAACTAATTCAAAAAAATTATAAGTTTCACTTAGAAAGAGAATGCACACAAAATGCACTTGGTAGTAGAAAAAAAAATCGTGGGCCAAAAAAACGATAACATACATCCATCCATCCATCCATACATACATACATACATACATACATACATACATACATCCGCACGCACTAAATGAAAAAATCGCACTTTTTGGCCTCTGGACGAGACCCCATGTACTTTTTGGCAAAACCGTCACGTGCTAAAATTCAATCTAATTGAATACTACAATGTGTGACTTAAGTTGAGGCCATGGGTTCCGTAGTCTTTACCTGAGGACCCTTTGAATTAGCGCTTGCCGCGAGACCGATTACAATACTTTACCCATGCTAAGCTATGGATAAAGTAAAAATTATTAGTTTATTTAATCATCTTAAAAATAGATTATAAGTATGTTTAATAACAATAGCAACAGTTACAAATAGTAACAAATATATTAAGCCAACAATAGCTTTGAAAGATTTAGGTCTCTGTTGGAGTGAAGGGGCAAAAAAATAAAAACCCCATTGATTTAAATTTTTTTGTAAAGATAAAACAATGAGGTTGTCCTCTGCTTGATGCAAATAAACATATAGGTACACATATTAATCATGAGTTTCTTACATTTGATTCGCTCGCGAATCGAATGCAGGAAATTTTTGTCAGGAAATAATATCTGAATTTATATATTTCTGTGTAAGAAATAATGAATTTTTAAATATTTTTCTAATTAATATATTTAAATGAATATATATCAAAGAGAGTCAAAAATAACTCTCTTTGATATATATTCATTTAATATATTAATTAGAAAAATATTTAAAAATATACACATATATCAAATATAAATATGCATACATAATTTATTTGTTTGAGACTATAGTTGCAAAGATTTGATCTTCATCATCAATATTTTTAATTAAAAATATTTTATCTGTATTTCTCATGGGGTCAATTATACGAATGGATATCAAAATTCTCTCCTCTGAAATACTTTTATAAAATAAGTGATAGATTTAATCGTTCCAAGTAAAACTACTGTCTAGAATTACAGTTCTATTGTATTCCGAACATTTGTACTGAGGAATTATTTTAGGTTGTTAGTTATGTTAAATTTCTAGTCATAACGTTTTCACCTTGTAGCTCTAAAAAATGATTTTTAAATGATAATAGATATGAAATAAAATCCAATTCAACATTGATATTTACTTCATCTATATTTATCACTTGAGAATAGTGGCTTCACAGTATTGAGACTAGAAAAATTTAACCAATTAGTCTAATTTCACCCCAGGCCAATGGTCAAATCCAAGAAAATCAAAACATTTCTCTTTATGTGAACTATATTTAGTGTTTCGGTTATTTATCTTTTAATTATCGAGTCTCTATCAACAAATGCCTCGCCTCGAGGGCACAAATACTGCGTCTTCAGTTCAACCCCTAATTACTTGTATTTTGTTTAATTTTAATCACTTGTTTGATTTTTATCTTGAAGTTCAGGGTATTTGTCGCCTACCTTATGTACCCTGCAGAGTTTGTTCACTAATAACGTAATAACTAATCTCCCAATAGATCTCATTCATAGGGAATTTCCGCAATTTTATTATTCCTATATAAATATTTTAAATAAATGTCGCCCCTATCATGATTTTCACCAATTGAAAAATAATGCTAATAGAGTTAAAATTTATTGTCATGACCTTTAATATTGATATATCTCACAAAACTCATAGTATAAAATTACTGAAATATTTTTTTTTATTGTACCTAATCCTATCATTTAATAATCTAAATGCATCCTGACCCTGGAACATTTATCAAATGAAAATCATTAAAAGCCTAGCATTCTCATTATTGTTTTTTATTATTATTAAAAAGGTAATTATAATAATTATTCTTCCTGGATAATTTCACTTGGCGAATGTATTTGAATCTTGTTTATTTATTTGTTCAGATCAAGTTTGTGGCTTGGAACAACACACCGGACTTTCCAATACACTTTTCTTAATCATAATCACATTCCATTCTGTTACAGGTATGTGTAAAACAAAAAATAAATAAAGAAATAGTAACGGATCTATCAGAAAATAAAATCTACTATGCTCAAACAAAATGATTGAAACAATAAAAAACATAAAACTTTTCAATCAATATTTATATTATTATATATTGATAAAAAAAAGGCCGTTAACCTCGAAAATAATTACCCTCTCCTCTATCTCTCTTTGTTGAATTCGATAGAAAATAATTATATACCTAAATACAACCCTAACAAAACTTACTTGAAAAAATAATAACTACTTTATATTAATAAATCATCTATGTTGTATTAAGAATAATTAAATTTTTTTGAAAAAAATTGCAAATAACAATTCACTTGGCCCAAGCGCATGTCAATAGGCAACCAACATTACGGGATTCATTTTAGTTTCCCAAACTCCACTAAGATCACCTCTATCGATAGAGGGGTCGGGTTGGCCAAGGGGATAGCGTACCAGCCTGCTAATCAAGTGGGGTTTGAGTCCAACTCGCGACAACCGGCTAAAATATGATCGATAGATAGAAGAGCAAAATTTCAAATATGATAGTAAATTGGCTGATGGCTAGAAAAGCCGAAAAGTCTAAAAAAAACCTCTATCGATATCGAAATATAATTTTCAAATTCAAGAACCTGATTAAAATATGTTTATAAACTATTCATGGAGCTTGTTTTGTAGGACGATTCGCGTATTATATTATTATTAATTTAAATTGATAATATTTACCATTTATATAATAATATTACCTTGATATACTATTAATATTTTACGTTAAGCCAATTCTTGAATTTCATAAAATGAAATACTGACTTAATTGAACCAACAAGTCTTATAATTGTTTTCCAGTGTATTTTAAAGATCTAGTTATTTGCTCTCGTATATTAATTACTTTACCTTAATTCAAGAATTGTGTATGATTTTTGGTTTTTGAGGTAATCTACTATATTATAAATTATTTAACGGTATATCACTCGCATCCATAATAATTAATAATTAAAACAGGAATAGCGAGGAATTGGACAATAAATAAAAAACAGAGTTTTTATTAAATGGGCCAGACGTTTTGTCGATTTATTTCGACTTCCTCAGTATCACTCTTTGTCAAAAGACAAATTCCACTATGCGACGAAACATCTTTAATCTTTTTATTATAACTACAATACATTCTTGGCCTCAACCATTCAACAATCTTGAACCATTTTTCTCCTTTCAACAATTAAAAAATCAAAATTCTTATAAAAATCTGTGATGTTGTTTTTATTTTTAAACAGAGAGGTTTGTCTGTTTAAAAATAAAAACAACATCAAAGATTTTTATAAGAATTTTGATTTTTTAATTGTTGAAAGGAGAAAAAAGGTTCAGGATTGTTGAATAATTGAGGCCATGAATGTATTGTAGTGATAATAAAAAAGATTAAAGATGTTTCGTCGCATAGTGGAATTTGTCTTTTGACAAAGAGTGATAAAATGGGCCCCTGCGGAAGTCGAAATAAATCGACGAAACGTCTGGACCAGTTAATAAAAACTCCGTTTTTTATTTATTGTCCAATTCCCTGCTATTCCTGTTTTAATTATTAATTATTATTTGTATCTCACTTATAGAATATTAGCTTGCTGAATCCTAGTGAAAAAGAAAAAAAATTCACTTCAAATTCAATTTCTACGATATCAAAATTACACAATGCAATAACGTATGACCTCAATAAACGAAATAAAATATTTATTTAATTTATGGCACCAAATATTGTATTTAAATAGAGTGTTGTCGTTCAATAATAATAATTGATGGATAACAATTTTTACCAACGTCTCTCTCTTGTACTAATAGAATGTCAAAGCAATGTTATTAATGTTTAACGAGAACTATTTTCAAGATAAAATTATTTTATCTTTATAATTTATGGATTGGGTTTTTGTTATTCTCGAATTGACCGATCGATTTCTAAAACTCTTTTTCTATACTTCATTTAAAAACGCGTTGGGTCAGAGAGTGCTAATTATTGAAATTCTAATGGGAGATTTACTCTAGGACAGATTTAATTAAAATTCAATAAAACTTAGTTTTCAGGTAAGAAGGCAGTAGTCAAAAGAAGAGATGTGTAGCTCATATAATTTCTGCCCGAAATTTTTAATGATATGGATTTGAAGTTCAAATAATATTTTTCAATACTTAATAAAATGCAAGCATCCACTAATTTTCTTATAGGGGCTAGAATTTTCATCGGTACGAACCGAGAGTATCAAAGTATTAGATTAACTTGATTTTTTTACCTATTTGTTGACAAAAATGTCTAAAACATGAAAAACAAAATTATCAAGAATGATTTTGAATTTACCATAGAGGGTAGGGTCAAATATGGTAATCGTGCATGAAAAAAATGTTGTTGTTTTTTTGCTTCGTTTTTTCAAGATAATTCAAAAACGACTGAAACTATTTTGATAAAAAAACTTGAGCGAAGCTATGGCGTTATGGTCTATAAAAAAGCTCTAATGAATAATTATCGAAAAAATTATATTTTTCGAGATAATAACTGTTTTAACAAAATGTCTGTTAGTACGTGAGTGCGTTCCAAATTTTTGTGGACGCACTAGCTCAAAAACTAGTGTGAATATAAAAACAAAATTTCGGATGTAGTTTTGGTGAATTGAGATTAAGAGCTGATTATATTTTGGTTGAAATTTAACAAAAAATTAAGGGAAGGGGGAGGGTTGAAAAATTAAAATTATAAAATTTTCAAACCAAAAAAAAAAATAGAAATTTACTGTAAAATGGACCTAAAATAAAAAAAAGAAGTTATTAATACTTTAATCGGAGGCCAAAATTGAGGGGGAAGGGTTCAAAAAAATCAATATAAGTCCTAGACACTTTATTAAAAGAAGATATTATTAATTGCTAATGGGCCAAAAATTTAGAGAGAGGGGGTTCTTTCGTAAATAATTATAAATCATTTTATGAAATATTAAATATAAGAGAAGGGCCAGGTGTATGGTAAAGTCATGTGGATGGCCACGTCAGTTTATTTTTATCTGTTTATAATGTGTATTATAGTTTAAGAATTATATCTGGCTTTGCGATTTAACACGATGCTTTTGAAGCATCGGACCTCCTCTTATCTGTTTATTTATATGTCTGGATTCTAATACCTTTAAAAAAAACTATAAAATATGGAGATAATAGTAGGTATGGCTGTTTTGGTGATTTTTTTTAAATTAAAATGTATTTATTGCATTTTATTTAATTTGAAAATACATAATAGTTCTCTCCGTGAGAGCGATTGGTGTTTAGTTTCATGATCTTGAGTTCAGTCGGTAAGGAGTAACCAGTAACCAGTAACACACAAAGGCTTCGAAATCGCCTTCCATCTGAGTCAGAGTTCTTGGCTGTGGGTTATTTGACCTCGAGTCAGACTCGCCTTCAGCTTTATTCTCCGTCTCGCTCATTTCACAAGTCAGTTCTCCTTCAAAGCCCGACAACATCAACCAACAGACTAGCCAGAAAAGATCTTTCTTTGCAAGACGACAACAAACACCTGCTGAAAGAGTCAGGCAGCGAGAAAGAAAATTTTAAAAATTATGGGGGCAAAATTAACCACACCCATAAGAATTATCTGAATTAAATAAGCCGATCAGCTTATATCTTCAAAAATACTTGGGATATTAAATTCCTTATTATTTTGTTAAGGGAGAATTGTGTAGGTTCTTGGTGAAACATATTTAAATAAAGCACTAAATTTTTCGATGTTCACTATAAAAGGTTTTATTGCAGACCGAAACGTCGTAAATTCACTCAATTGTTTTCATGATAATAGTTTCACACTTTTTTGAGATATTTCGAAAATATCAAGAAAAATAATATCAGTTTTCTGTGTGAACTCCTGAAGATATATAATATAGTCATGCTAACAAGCATCTTGTCTTTTATTTTTGTGAAACCTACCTAGAATTTTATATTTTTAAATTATTTTAAAAAAAAATTAATTTTTTAAATTTTCTTTACTTTATCCTTATTTTTGTTGTTAGGGAAGCCCTTTCGCCGCCAATGTTAAATACAAAATATTAGGTTATAACTATAATTTAATTTTTACTTTATCCAATGCGAAGCATGGGTAAAGTATTGTAATCGGTCTCGTCTATAATAGTTTAACTCTCTATCTATGCTTTGGTGAAGTTTCAATCACACATTAACGAGTAAATTTTTGAAAATAAAATTTTTTTTAATTTTTTTTTTTTTAATGATATTGATGTGAGAAGGAGATACACCAGAAGGTGCATCCCCTAAAAGCCTGTATGGGATGGCCTCTCCATCGTGAAAAGAATAGAGTAGAAGGAAAGAAGCCGAGATCACGAGCCAAATCTCAGAAAGTTAGATGCAATCTAATTTACTAAGTTTTTTTTAAGGGCTTCGAGCAGTGGTAAATTCTCCGCGCGATAAATTAGGTTAAATTTATCTCCCACTTAAATGTAAACATTTTCTCAGACTTATGGAAAATTAAGATCTTGACACTTTCTCTTGAATTATACTACTATTAGTTGAATTGATAAAGTTAAAAAAAACTAAAAATTAGCTTTTTGAAACATGCAGGTTTCTTTTTTTGCAATAAAATATACCATTGACCGAGGAATTTACTTTAAAAAATCACATAAATGCTATGTTTGGATGTAAACAGAAACAGTGGTTAATACAACACATTGCCAAATCATACAAGAGTTATTATCAGCTGATTTGAATAAATCAAACTAACTTTTGTATTTAATTATTTTTTTTATAATTGTTTTTATTTCAAACATTTACGGCTTTCATACTATTTATTTTTTAATTCTATTATTTTTCATTTGGATTTTAACTTATTTTATTAAATATTAGATACTACACTTCTTTTGACTCAACTGGAGCGAAAGGACCTCCTTAAGAAGAATAGAAAAATGTATTTGTGGAATGTTTTCATAATTTTATATAATACGCCGATAGGTACAGAAACATCTTAAAATGATCACTTTGGGTCTCTTTCAAAGAGTTATTTTAAAGAGAATTAAATTTTTTTAAAATTTATCAGAATTCTATTAAAATAAATCATAATACTAAAAAATCATAATACTAAAAACATTTTTTGTTTATTTTCAAGACCACCAAAAATTCAGTCCTCCACAAAATAGGTATCCGTTAAAATGTTGATTTAATTAATTATTGATTTCGATTTATATTTTAATAATTTCAAATTTTTATCCTATTCAGTTTACAAGGTACAATGTTCAATGTTCTGAGAGAGGAACAGACAGAATGGTATTGTACCAACATTAATACCCCCGTGGCTTTTACTTTATTTTATAGCAAATCAAAATTAAGATTGAATGATGAAAATAATTATTTTAATTTCATTTACATTTATATCTAAACTCACCCTTATAGGCGAAAAAATGAATTATGAAGGATCGATCAGCTATCACCTCACCTGAAACAAAAATAAAATATATTAATAAGTAAAACATACCTTGAATCTTATTGTAATAATTAAAATAAGAGAAATTATATATAATAGAATTCACTTTAGACTCAATTAATGAACGATATAATTTTTAAGTGAAACAACCCTTAAATATACTAAAAAAAAGATATTGTATTAAATTTAAATTTTAATAACTTTATTATCAAGGTAATATAAAAGTAAAACATACTTCGAAATTACTTAAATTACTAATCGATAGAATATTTAAATCGCTTATGGCCGAGTCCGCTAGACAACTGATAAAAATATAAACGGAAAAAAGGACAATTGTTAAGTCCCAATATATGGTCTATGTCTATGCAAGATCTGTCTATGGCGATTTGGTAAATTTGTTTTCTATGCAAATGACTTGGCCTAAGAATTTGGCTCAAAGATATAGATTATTAAAATATAATAAACTTTTTTTTTTTTTTATTTAAATTGTACATTATCAATCCAGTCAGATGACCGTTTTATGATTTTACTATAATAAAGTATATAATATTCAGGAAGCATGTCATCTCATTGATGACATTGCAATTGTCTAACACTATCCGTACACTGGGGTCATTTTAAAGTTTCTCATTGGGACAAGTCAGTTGGCTTGGTCCTTTTCATTTCTCCAGCTGTCCGACGGTGCTGAGTAGTCGAACAGCTTCGGGATTGTAGTGATCTAGTGATTTGCCAGTCGCAATTTATGATTTCTGGCTGCTTTAGTTATTTCCTCTTGTACAGTAGTAATGTGGAGATCCTTTCTGATGTCTCCGTTCCTGATGTACCAGCGGGCATCGACGATATCTCGCAGAGTATTATTTTGAAAAGTTTGAATCATCTTGATATTTGATTCTTTGCTACAGCCCCTTTGGATCTATGGTATACAGCTCTAATAAACTTTTAAGCCAATTTTTTTTTATCTATAACCGTTCAAGAGTTTTCCATATAACGAATTGATCGTTTTTTTTCAATTTTCTTAATTTTTATCAAGAAGCTCTGAAACTAGATACCTCAGAGTTTTTTTTTAGATCTATTCTAGCTTCTATTTAAGAATTTTAGTTCTTCATTTCGAAAAATACAAAGATATCCAACTTAAATTATAAAAAAAGTACCTAACTACCTAATGAAAATTTAAAAAAAAATTTTAATTTAAAAATATAAAAATTTTAGGTAGTTTTGTGAAACCTTCCAAGAATTTTTAAATATTCATTACTCTATTAAAATCGACGCACATCGTAAAAAAAAGATTTCGATGAATTGATAACCTCCTCCTTTTTTTGAAGTCGGTTAAAATACCTCACAGAACCTACACCATTCTTCCCTAACAAAAAAGATCTTTTTTTTTAATTCTTCATCCCCCAGGTGAGATTCATAATGGGGCTATAGTAATACAGAAGTCATTAGAGTATTTTGTCCCACGATTATGTAAATTCATGAGCTTACTAAATAGTATTATACCTCATCTGTTTTTATAAGATACGATGTCAAAGGAGACGAGACAGGGGGCTGTAGGTCTGAGGCCCGGCTTCTGAAAATATCCAGGATGATCGCCAAATAAAATATTTTATTTCTTGATTAGTTTTTGAGAATTTTTTATTTTAATATATAACTAAATATAACTATCCTCAAGAAGTTTAGTTATATTTAGTTATATATTAAAATATTTTATACTTGTACCTATATATAGTAATTTTAAATTTTAGTTTTCATTATTAAAATCGAGGGGTGAACCGCGACCTAATATCGTGTACACTTACTTCCACTTTCACTTTCATTTACAAGTAGAACACAATAGTTGAAAGGCGCATTATCTAATGAATTCCGAAATAATTCCACATAATTCCAAAGACGTGTACACCTAATTCCAATAGTGGCTCAACCATGGGTTAAAATATAGGACGAGATATCCAGGAGCCCAGCTAAGCTCTCGCCGGATCTGTTTATATAAGAGACTAAATGACCGATATGGCGGTTAAAGACTCTACTAGTATAACTTTGAGAGAGTTAAAGCTTTTAAAGAGGGGAAAAACACTAATTTAACTCTTTAAATCAAACAAATCAGCAAAATCTCTTTTTAGAACTTTAGAGACATACGAGAAGTATATTTTTAAAAATACATATATAATATATATAATCTATATATTTTTCGAATACAAGGGTATTTTTCTTCATATTAATTTAATTTACCTATATACGTTTTATATTTTAAAATAGACCAAATTAAGCTTGTTGTGCATAATATTATTTTTATATTAAAGAGAAATAACCATAATAGCTTTTTGTTAACTTAACAATTTCTTTAAGAATATTTCTTTAAGCTTTCGTTAAGGATTAAATAGTTAATTATTTAAGCCTGAACATAATCGGGCCTTTAGATGTGTAAAATATAATTACAACCCCCGCGAACTTTTCTTAATAAAACATAAATTGTATTAAATTTATACTTTACTAGTAAACAATAGTAAATACCTGTTGTTAATATAGCGAGTCCTTGAATAAAGAGAACAGGGTCACTGTGATAATTTCACTAATGAATGTCTCACTGATAAAATTGACACTATATATATATACCTTATTAATTATGGTTCGAATATCTAATCTGGTTTATGATTTCGCTGATAACACAAAAATAGTCTCACTCTGGAGACAGGAGAATTTTTCCGATGGGAAGAATGAAAAGTGATTGTAAAATGTGCGTGTTGCTCTCATACATGCACACCAACCTACTTGTCCACCCCTGATAAATTAAATTACTTTTATATATAAATAACGAGGAAGTATCAGAGAATAGGAGTTGGGGCTGAAATCAATCATCCCTCGAAAAACCTTTGTATCGTTGAAATGAGTTTTCCTGTATTTTTTTTTTGTGTGTATATAGGTTACAAGTGATCAAAGGCCGTAGGTGGTCGATGGGGTGGCAATTGACTGTGGAGGCATTAATTGAATAACTAACTAAAAAGTTATTTAAAAATTTATTTTGTCTTTTATTGATTAAAACAAAATTGGAGGAAAGAGTGATTGAATTTTTTTTTTATAGATTCGATACACTCTGGAAATTTTGGTATTTTTACACGCTTTATATTAGCTTCACCTGTATGTATGTATGAATTTATTTATTTATCTATGTATCAATGTAACTTTTGTTCTGTTAAATTCTGCAAGCATTTCTCTATAAAAATAATTGTTTACCTTACTCAATTTAAATCTTCTTCTTCTCTTCATCTTCTCTATAGGCTTTCGCCTGTTCTTCCAATAAGAAAAAAAAGAATAAAGACGTTAGTTTCTTGCTGCGACATCTTTCCATCTTTTTTTCGGCCGCCCTCTGCTCCGTGTGCCACGTGGGCGATTTTCCTTCACGATTTTTGCAAGGCGGTCATCCGTCATTCGTTCCACATGTTCCCCCATCCTCTCTTTCTCACATCGATCCATTCCACTATATCCTGGATTTCGCTTAGTTCTCTTAGATCTTTGCTGCGGATTCTATCCCTTAATGTTTTCCCATGTATAGCCCTTATTATTCTCATCTCTGTTGTTCGGAGTAGTTGTTGGGTGGTCATTGTTGATGCTCTGGTTTCTGCTGCATATGTTAACATTGGACGTACGCAGGTCTTATAAATTCGTACTTTGCTTTTTGCTGACATATATTTATTTTTCCAGACCAAACCATATAGACATCCAGCTATCCTAGCACCTTTTGCTACTTGGGTTTTAACCTCTTGGCTCAGATCTCTGTGCGCCGAAATCTCGGCTCCCAAATAGTTAAATTTTTCAACTTGATCTAATGTTTTTCAATTTAAATGAAATTATATAAAAATCAAAATCATAATAATAATAACTCAAAAATCAAAAAAATACACTAAAAGGTATAAAATAATTATAAAATTTAGTTACAACTAAACCACGAAATATTAAAATGAAAACCACTTTTTGAAGTCGGTGCCAAAAATATACATTTTATGAATCGAACTAGATGGATTTTACTAAGTACGTTTGGCGTGAACGCTCGCTTAGATAGTTTGTTTAGCACCGACCGACTTCAAAAAGTGATTTCACGTTAATATTTCGTCGTTTAGTTGAAACTAAATTAGATTATTATTTTATACTTTTTAGTGTATTTTTTTGATTTTTGAGTTATTATTATTTTATTTGTTGCATTTAATTTTTTTGAAGTCGGTTTTATTTTTTTTATAAAAATTATTTTTATTTTTCTCTTTTTAGTGATGTTAAGAATAGTGACTTAATATATTACCTTGCATGCATCTCGTAAGAGAAAGCGCCAGGCAAATAAATCAGAAAATGATAATAAAATTCAATTCATAAATATAGAAATTCTCTAGAAACGTTTGTGGGTTTTAAATGAATGTTTTATAAAAGATTTAATTTATTATAATTTCGATTATTTGCTCATAAGAATTGGAGATTTTCGTTATTTCGTAATTGATCATGTCATCAGTACTTGACCAAATTAATATGAGACCACCCCTAAGGTAGCCCCTTTCCAATAAAAAAAGAATCATCGAAATCGGTCCACGTGGCAAAAAGTTCTGGCTGAACATACATAAAATAAATAAAAAAAAATAGTTAGATATCCTGACTATCTTGGAGCTATACTGATCCAAACGCAGAAAGAATAATCAAAATCGGTTCATAAACAAAGAAGTTAAGCCTGAACAAACATATCAAAAAAGGTCCAATACCAATGAAAAAAAACGGGACCAATAGGAAACTATACTGAACCCAATGCAAAAAACCATCAAAATCGGTTCACAATTGGCGAAGATATCAGGTAACATAGACACAAAAAAAAAATCAGTCGAATTTAGAACCTCCTCCTTTTTTGAAGTCGGTTAATAAAAATAAATACATTTCATTCTGTTAAATTCCACAAACTTTTCTCTATATAAAATAATTAAGACTAAAAAGTAAAAATGAATTATATTTTAAAAAAAACTAAAAAACATGCTTCTAAAAAGTACAAAATAATGTAATACTTAATCAAAAAGAGTGCGGCACTTTGTCGAAATTAATTAAAACTACATGTTTCTGCGCCCCATACGTATTACATTATTTTGAACTTTTATGAAGCGTGTTTTTTATTTTATTTTTTTAAATATAATTTTTTTGATAGTAAATTATTTTAGCTAGAAATCTGCAACTTAGTAAAAAGATGCAGCTTATTGTTATACACTTGTCTGTCAAATTTCAACTCATTAGCTATAACAGTTCAAAAGTTTTGATTTTTTTTCTGACTTTCTGGATATTTAATCGTAAGTTCAAGAAAGTCTAAAATTTATTTAATTTTTAATTTCCAAAATTCAAAATTTTTGGTATCAAAACTTTATACAATCTTCTATTTTTGAACTATCTGACACGAGACAGACAAATGAACAAAAATTAATTTTCCCTATGTTATAGATAAGTTAGAATTGTATATATTTTGAGTTAATGTTACAAAAACATTAAAAAATTGTTTGCTTATTTATTGAACTGCCTGGAAAAGTCGTTGTTAGTTTTAGAAATACAAACACTTTGTCGCCAGAACGAACTTTCAAAAATTTTTGGTGAACCTGTTGTGCTTGTGAATAAATGATAAGTTTACCAAATTATAATAAGAGAATCGGAAGAAAAATCAGAAGGTAGATTTATGCCTCTAGGTATATAGATCTAAAAAGTTAAGCAAAATCCGAAACCTGACTATAGTCATCAGAACTATAGTTCTTAAATGAATGATTATCTAGAAACACGGAGTGTAAAAAAGTTACTATAGCAGCTACTCGTGAAAATTGTATTTTACTAGAAATGATTAGTAAAAGTCAAAGAGATAATCTAGGATCGCATTATTATTATTATTTATTTATTTAAATTCATGGCTCAATAATGTTTATTTTTTATGTTGAAGTTTGAGAAGGAAGTGATTCACTCGATATTTGTAATCCATGTATAATATTATGAAGTGTTTACATAAATTAGTGTAATATTTTATGTAGTAAATCAAAATGTTGTTTAAAAAAATTCTCTGTTGGAACTATTTTTTTTAGTGATTTGTTTGATTTTTTTATAAGATAATCTATTTAATAACATAAACCTCAAGTTTTGTTAACCTATGATCGTTAATACCTATATCTACTACCTTTAAATTTTAATCAAAAAGAAAAGTGAAAAAATTTAACAAAATAAAATAAAAAAATGTACTATAAAATCCACTATGATGGAATTAATAATTCACCCATATTATCTTACTTGACTCGACTTTAAATCGAGCTTATTCAGGATACACAAAGAGAAACAAAGAGGTTGTCCTCTGCTTGATGCAAATAAACATACACATATATATATATATAAATATATATATATATATATATATATATATATATATATAACGAAATTATATATCTGTATATATATTATTTATTTGTTTGAGACTATAGTTTCGAAGACTTGGTCTTTATCATCAGTCTTTTTTAATTATAAATATCCTTTTTCATGGAGTCATTATTGTATGGATATTGAAAATTTTCGATCTTTACTTAGCTGGAACCCAGTTAAACTTGACCCCATGAAAAATAATATTTATAATTAAAAAAAGACTGATGATGAAGACCAAGTCTTCGAAACTATAGTCTCAAACAAATAAATAATATATATACAGATATATAATTTCGATATATATGTGTGTATGTTTAATTGCATCAAGCAGAGGACAACCTCTTTGTTTCTGTTTGTGAATCAACAACTCTGCTATTCTCGGAAAAACAAAAACTTTTCAATTATTCAGGATAGATTATCAGTCACAACAATTTTAATCTTTGTTAAAAATGCAAGGTATATCCATAAATCCATGGGAAGGAAATGGAAAACCACCCCTGTGAACAATTTCTCCAGAGGAGAGAATATCCTCACCAATGAATAAGCAACGCTCGGAATCAAAATGGCACCCGAAGAAGAATGTTACTCAATATAAATTAATAAATTATTACACTCATATTTATGAATAATTTTAAACACTTGGAGTTAAGTAAATGAATGTGAAGAGATCTAGTCCACTTTCCAAAGTATTCCAATACCAAAAATCGATCAATTAATTAATATATCAACACTTAGATGTCGAAGTGTTAATACAAACAGTAATAATCACAATATGTATTCAACCACCAGAACTTTTAAAAAATCATGAAAAATTCATGAAGTTTAAAAATAAATCATCCATTAAAAACACAAGGGTTTAATTTAGAATGCAGTGCAATAAAATATTAAATTGTTTGATAATAAATAAATAAATAAATAAATCTTTATTCCTCGACCTGCTTAGAGGCACAAGTCCTCGGTGGCTAGGTCCTCCAAACATCAATACAATCTAGCTACAATACATTAACAAACATCAATACAAATTAATTACAACAATTTAACAATTAATAAACAAGTAAAAAAAAAAAAAGAAAAAGAAAAAAAAATAGAAATGTATGCTCATTAACAAATAACATGACCATAGATTTCCATCAAAAGACAAAAAGTAATTTAAAAATTCCGCGCAAAAACCCGATACCAGGAGCAAGCGACGCATTAGCCATCCCGGCATTTGCCATAAGTTGTTAAGGAAACCTGGTCAAAACCTTAACAAGGATGGTATGACCTCACTCTACCTCAGCTAATCTCTGCTTGTGAGAACTAAATAAAATTTTGTACAGCTCTAGGACTTTAGGACTTGACAAAATTTATAATTGATTTAATCATAGGAGGCAGAATACTATAATCCCAATTAGTAATAAATAGACAGACTTCCACAAATCAATGCCAGATCCTACAAATGAATGCAAACCTATATATTAATATCTGAATTAACTAACTTGTAGGAACAATACTGTATTTAAATTAATACCATTCTTCCCTATATCCTTATAATCTATATAACCATCTGAATTATTCTCATAAGAAAAAACCACCACTGGTTTTAACACCTATACTTCTAGCATAGTCCCAACCCTGAATTGACTATCCTTTTTAACCATATTATCTAAAAAAAGAAAAAATATTTTTAAAATAAACAAAATATTTACCTTAGCAACGCAGAGATTTCCTTATTCCAGCCTAATTTCAAAACCAACCCTTGCTTTTCCTATCTCTAAATGGAAAGAAGAGTTAACAAACCCCTCTCCCCAAAAGAGACGAAAAAAGAACTAATAAAAACCTACCAAAAAGCTTCAAATTCGCAAGACAGCTTTTTGTTTACCCACCAGACTTCAAAGAGACCTAACAAAAGGGATAAATTATTAAATTGAACATAGGACAAAAATCAATAGGTGAATAAAATAGTAAATTAAATCTACATAAATAAATGATGTTTTCGAATAATTAATCACAATCTTTGACGTGTTCTACTTGTTTTAAAAAATAAATTCCACCATTTGTATTTATTAATAGAATTGTTCAATAAATAAATGAAAGGCTGTAGAATCGTTGGGAGTAATTATTTACGGGTGGAAATTATCAAAAAAAAGAAAAACCCATTAGAATGTACTATTGTTAGATAGATGTATATCAAATATCATGAAAATATAATAGCTTATCAAATTATGCAATCATATATAAGAAACATGACAAAGCTTCTTTAAAAAAATTCAAGAAAATCGTTAATGCCCTTTTTTGAGGAAAAAAATTTATTCCTCAAACGTCTGTTCAAGCACAACCAGGAGTAAAAGATTCATTTTAATTACACAGATCCCGCTAGGGTCGCCTCTATCGTTACCTTAAAACAGGGTTTCTTAAACTTTTTTAATTGGCGACCCCATTTTGACTGAGAAGTCATTGTTGCCCTATGTTTAGCTACACCAAAATTTAGTTTCGCAAATGGGGTCGCTACCCTTAGATTAAGAAGTCCTACCTTAAATCAATGAATTTGAATTAGACATTTATTATGTTATACCCAGTAGTGGTGTCATCGTAAATTTAGTACTGTGGGACAGCTGAAATTCCGGATGACCTGGGGGTTCCGGGAGTACTCCCCGGAAATTTTTGGAATTATAGCTATGTTCCAAATTATGCATTTTAAGGGTTTCTGGCTCCAATTTTTTAACCCCTAAAATAAAGAGATAAAATAAAAAAATAAAAAACACGCAAAACCAGTGAGCGAACGGCGTCATGCCCCCCCCCCCCCCCCCCCCCAAAAAAAAAAACACACAACATTTCGACTTCTGAAGTAGTTTTAATGTTTTTGAAGCCATTTTAATAAATATAGGGTATTAAAAAGCAACTCCAATTTTATCATGTGTGCACTATTTCAAAACTATCAAAAATACTGGCTTTTTTTTAACACGCTTTTATTAGTTTCACCTGTATGTTTGTTTGTTTGTTTGTTTTTTTGTATGTATGTAAATGACTCGTTTGGGCTCGATTTTTTCTGTTAAATTCCACAAGCATTTTTCTATAAAAATATTTGTTTACCTACTCAATTTAAATGAAATTATACCATTATGGATGAGGAGAATTCAATATGGTATTGGAATAATTATCGGAAAAGAGGTTTTTTTTCTTTAATTAGTTTTTTCCTCTTATTAAAAACAAGGACTAAAGATGATCAAGGACACTCGATGGTGGAGAACTAATCTCCGGAATCGAAGCTCAAAAACAATGTATGCATAAATTCATGTAAAATAATTGGTTTAATAAAATTTATAAATATAAATATGAAATTATATAAAAATAAAAACATTTCATTCTGTTAAATTCCGCAAACTTTTCAATATAAAAATAATTAAGACTAAAAAGTAAAAAAATAAATTATAATTTTAAAAAACTAAAAAACACGCTTTTGTCAGTAATTCTCTAAAAAGTACAAAATAATGTAATAACCTAATAAACATAAAGTCAAAAAGCGTGGGGCGCAGAAGCATGTAGTTTTAATTAATTTCGACAAAGTGCCCCACGCTTTTTGACTTTATGTTTATTATGTTATTATATTATTTTGTACTTTTTAGAGAATTACTGACAAAAGCGTGTTTTTAGTTTTTTAAATTATAATTTATAATTTAATAATCTATTATAGGAGAATGCGTACAAATTTAACAATTTTAATATGAAAATATTGTTTTATTTTTTGAAAAAAATACATTATAGAATCAATCTGACGTATAATAATTAAAAAAAAAAACAATTGAGCAGAGGACGAATAGTTTAGTAATTCTTAACAATACAATGTATCAAAGATATCCGATGTTTACAAAACTTATAGACATCTAACAAGAAGGAATTTATCATAAAAATATTAAATATTTAGAACTTTTTGAGATAAATTATAAAAAAAAAGCTGAATTGAACCAAAATCTTTTATGATATTTCGAGCCGATAGCTCAAATTTTAAATTTTACTTCCCTGGGATGTCGTGTTTTTGCGTTATGGTATGTTAACAAGCTGACAAACAAACATGCAGGCCAAAAATGGTTTTATTTAATTTAGGATACCAAAAATAGAGTATTTCCGGTGTAAGCTCAAATTCGAATATTTCAATACATTCCAATAATTTTAGGTGTTCTAGATTGTATTAGAAAGTAAAAATACAACAGACAGGAAAAAGTAAAATTATGTTCAATCCCTAGATGTTGAGGAAACCATTCACGTACTTACCGAATCAGAGTTGAAAGATAGAATTAAGTTTAATTCAATGTCTTATTCATTTTAGTATTTTATGAACAGTTGAATGGGATTCCCAGGTCTCCATGTGACTCACAGTCAAACCTAAGGTTAATTATAATTATTATATTTTAATCGTGATCTCGATACTTGTCCTTCGTTTCCTGAGTTGAATCATACCCTTCGGAGTATCACAGTGACCAATTTGGTGGGCGAGGAATTCCGTGTATGGAATAATCCGGAAATGATTGTGCAAGAAAGGTCTTTGCCCCTTTCTTTTTATCACAAACCAATATAGTTCTATTCATTATGAAATAATAAATTAAAATATGACTTTGGTTGGCAAATCCTTGAGCGCTCCCTTCTCCCTGACCAACCTGTGAACTACACAGCCTCCTTTCCAAAGAACAAACGATTGCTTTCAAATTCCTGGTTAAGGTCTAGCACGAAGAAATGACAACTATCCTTGGTAACAACACTTGACGTAGTGGATTGTTGACACGCTAAATTAAATCAATTTAAAATAGAAGAATTCACTACAAGGATGAAATTTGTAGTTTTTTGCAATGAATCATAGGAAACTATTACAAAATTAGATGTCACTATCTTCTAAATAAATGAATAATTTCGTCTCTTAAAAATTGTAGAGAAGCATATCACTCTCATAAATTATAAGGGCAGCTCCTTTGGTGATCTGGTGTTTCCAAGAATTCCACCACAAACATTTCGATCTACTTTCTCGTTTCTAGATCTTCTTCCGCATCATCCCTCTAGCTTTCAAGTCGCCTTTGCTCAATACAGAAATAGCATATTCCATGCAGGGTCGCATTTTCCAATAGGCAATGTAGGCAACTGCCTATGGTCCGCGCGCCGATTTTAATAAATGACATACATTCATTAGTACCGAGAAATTAAAATTTGGTGTTAAATGGTTTAAATGGTATTTACCTGCCTAGAGACCTACCTACATAGGGGATAAGGCCCTGAGACTTCCATTGCTTAAGGGCCTCTAATGGCCGGTTGTATGTCGCAAAGTAAATGCTTTTTACCACTAACACAGGGTAGATGATAAATGGAGGGACTGGGATGGCCAATCAGATGCCAGGCACTGACAGTGTGTTAGTGGTAAAAAGCATTTACTTTGCGACATACAACCGGTCCTAAATGGCTTAAAGCAGCTCTGATTCCATGCACCATTTTCCATGTCCATTTATCATAAGAAGGGTCATTTCTGTGATATTTGTCCTGCTACATTTCCTTGGAAAATCGTAAATGTGTTATTTTACAAGGTGGGACAACATCACGCTTAACCCCTTTTAGTCGCCTCTTACGACAAGCAGGGGATACTGTGGACCAATTCTGACCCCAGTCCACAGGGGGAGGAGATATTTAACAAGATTTGTATTTATAGATAATATTTTTTTCTTTAATGATAGAAAAATGTCAAAAGTTTCGGAAGGCCGCTTTCATCTTCAGTTTTATGTTTTTATTTATTTAATTTATTTAATCTCATCTGTACCCTATTTGGGTATCATGAGTTTTATATAAACCCCTATTAAAATTTAATGAAGTTTTAATCAGAATTTATATTAAACCGAGGGGTGAACCAGGACCTAATATGGTGTACACGTACATCTACTTCCACTTCCATTTTCATTTCCAAGTAGAAGACAATAGATGAAGGGGATTTATCTAATGAATTCCAAAATAATTCCACAAAATTCCAAAGACGTGTATACCTAATTCCAATCGCGGTTCACCCCTCGTATTAAACGAAATATAAAGACAAATCTAAATTTTATATAGTATCACATAAATGAGACATGTCTGCACCACTTCTACTGTAGTGTATAGTTCAAAAGCTGAACTGTCGCAACAAGCATTATTAAAAATAAATAAATAAATAAAAGTACCTAACTTGCAATGTTGAGATAACGTTAATATCATTAGAAAGTTTTTGTCACTTGAAGGAAATTGCAAATACATTGACAATATGGTGTTTAGAGATGCTATCCAAGCGTACTAGTAGTAGTAGTATAAAGTGTGACCTTATAGTATCTTCAAATAAAATCGAGCATTGAATGGAGTGATTGTCAAATGAGGCCGAGGTCTGGGAACCTGCATTCTGCTCTTCACTCAAATCAAGTTCTCACTTTCAAAATCTATGAATAGCAAGTTGAAAAGAATAATTTAATTGTGACAGGTGAATGCGATAACTAAATTTTATAATAGTTAAGAATTGAAAAGTATTAAAATTCACTTTAGGCTGGCATTTATTGGACAATGAACTGGTCAAAGGGTACCGAAAAATTACATTAAGAAAAACATATTTTTAAATTTCCCATGCTGAAAATCAAACTAGTTTTTATAAGAAATATTATCGTTAAATGGTTGATTATCATTAAATGACTGTAAAAATAATTGGAAAGTGAAGGAAAAAAGAACACTTTTTCAAGACTCGGTTTCCGCTTTTGGCAATTTTATAGTCTGCAATCGATTTGAGCTAGAACAGCGGTTCTCAACATTTTTGTTCCAATAAACCCCTTTTTAGCTATTGAGAAAGCTGAGGCTGTTTTTTGCCAGCTGTTTAAAACTTTTGAAAGTTGTACGTAGATAAATTCTCCCCTTGAATAACTAAAATTCCGAGGGGGGAATGAATTCCACCCTGGTTGAGAACTCCTGAGCTAGAAAGTTGAAACCTGACAGAGAAATGCACTTTATTAATACAAACTTGTAAATTTTAGTTGATAGCTAGCTCTCAATTTAAAAATTTGATTTTTCCTGTTCAAATTCAAGTTCTGAAGCTAGAAAGACCAAATTTAATTATTTCCGTCAGTATAAACTTTCTACGACTTTTCGTTCTTGAGTTAACATGGATAACGAAATAAAGACCGACACACACTACAAAATAATAAAAAAGTTTATATTGTTGAGTAAGAGAGTTTTATTTGATCAGAAAAATCAAGGACAGTGTCCTAGACTTAATCCAAGATGTTATAAATAATTTTTTGAACATGTGAGAAAGGGTTGTTTTCACGCCCTCAAGATTCGAACTCCTTGTGAAAAAGCTCTTCAGTTCTTTGACACTCAAAGGAAAACTATTTTGACACTCATTTTAAATTACTGAGAAGATCAATAAAATCCTTCTGAGATGTGCGAAAGACTATTTATAAAATTTCGAAATAAATCAAACGATTGTTTGTTGATTTTGTTAAGGGAGATTTTGGTGTGGGTTCTTGGTGAAACATTTTAAATAAAGTAAAGAAAATTTTGAAAAATTTTAAGAAACTTTTTAAAATATAAAATACTAGGTAGGTTTCACAAAAATTGTTTGTTGATTAAGCAGCTTACTATTACAACAAAACGAATTTACATACATCCAATCGGGTATTGCAACCCATGAGAAATAACAGATAGAATATATCTAATTAAAAAAAAACTATAATGAAGGTTAACCTTAGAAAATATGGCCTCTAACAAATAAATTATATATATGTTTATTTGCATGAAGCAGAGGACAACCTCATTGATTTCTCCATAAGAATAAATAGAATACAATGATTTTCCCAGTCACGAAAATGCATAATATGGTAATTCTCCACGTTTCAGATATTTGTTAACAAAAATAAGCCCAAAAAATCCAAGTGTTGTAAAACTCATACCAAAACGCTGTCATTTACATAATAGTTCGTAAAAATGAATTTTCATTAGAAAAGCTAATTATTAATTAATGCGATTTGATTGAATAAATCTACACCTAAAAATCATTTTATTATCCGCTTAATACAAAGATTACAAATTGGTATGTTGGGTGTGTGCATGTGTGTATCTACATATATATGAGTGGGAAAGAGATAGAGCGATAGTCGGCAAAATTCTTAAGAGCAAAGAATCCCGTTAGGGTGCCTAGATAGAGAGTTAGCACAACCTGAGAGAAACCTCTTAATATACTTCCTCGAACGACAGACGGACAGACACCTCAGTCGCCATTTGAAAGTAAATCAAATTAAAGATAAACGATGCGATGAACAAATACTTGTAAACATATGAATTTTAAAGTGGGAAATATTATTAATAATAATAATCAATTAAAATTGATATGATATATTAAAAAAATAAATAGGCGTAGTGGCTTCTTCTCCTCCTCTTTGAGTATAAAGTAACGGTGAGACAAAAATCGGAAGAAATAGAACGTGACCATTGCTAATCGAATGGGAAAGAAATACAAGATCAATCTTACTTCCTTGATTATATCAATATTATTAACCAGAGGTACCTCGGAGACGAGCTTGTCAAAATGTCTTCGGGCATTGCCGCTAGTGTTCGGGTCCTCTCGGACAAGGCCATTAACATTCTATATACATTATAGATCGCTATACGCCATAGTGGTACTTAGAATATAGAGCCTTAGAAATTTTCAATATTAACAAATAGAGTTTATTTTTAAAATATTGAAAATTTAGGTAATAAAATAAAATTTAATTGTCTTTCGGGAGTATTTATTTTCAAGTGAATAATATATCGCCCCTATTCTGCCAAAACTCACCAAACACGAAATAGTTTGTTTGTTTGGCAGAAAACACATTTTTCACATTCCTTGAAGGAATGATTATACAACAAAGACAAAAAGCAGACAAAAATAGTTTTAACGACTTTGAGTTTTTCCACTTGAAAGATTTCGTTATTCTGAATCTAATGATGTAAATAACTAAAAAACAGCTATTTTGCAATTAGTGAGTTTTTGCCTGAACAGGGACGATATATAATTTGTTAAAATATCTCAAACCTAATTTTGAAAATTTAATGGAAACTGAAAAAAAAATATTTAAAAATAATGTACTTCATAAAATGTTATATTGTTTTCGGAACTGTACTTTTTTCAAATAAATGTTATAATTAATTACAGACCCTGAAGAAGGAGGGAATAGCTTCCGAAACGTCGGCTTATGAATAAAAAGATAGTATAAATTATCTTCTTTTTTTGGACTGCCTCATCAATATCCACTCAAAGTTATAAATACTTTTAAAAAAATGTGATGTGTTGAATTTATGACTTTATCATACATATATCTGTCCTCCCATCCGGTAATTTTAGGAACCTGATTTTGCATTGATAGTTCCCTAAGGGCTTAAAGACTAACTGTGCGAAATTTGGCCCAAATCGGACAAGCCTCAAATTTTATCCTCACTTCCATAATTTTTTCTTCGATTTCAACGAAAATCTAATCAGCTCTTCATTTAGAAAAAAAAATGTAATTGTAATATTACTTCTTTAAGATTGAAAATAATTAATTTCTATTATACATAAAATATAAAATTTCATTAAAAAATTTGGAAGAAAATAAATTTTGAAAATTTCATGGAAATGGTTAAATTTCAAAAGTGAACACTATTTAATTTTTGATGATTTTGTCTTCTCATTGTACTTAAAATTTTAATTTAATTTTTACTTTATCCAATGCGAAGCATGGGTAAAGTATTGTTTTTTCATTTAATTCAATATTAGAAATATTAAATAATAAATATATGCTAGCCCAGCGATGATTATACTCTATTGTTTTAATGTTATATAAAAAGTATAAAATATGAGTTAAATAAAAAGAAAAAATTCTACTTCAATTGCGCGTCTATAAAAATCTATATTTCAATTAATTGAAATAAATGATTCATCGAAGTCTGCTAAAGATTTTAGATAAAGAGCGCAGCACATTCAAAACATGTAATTTATCTTTTTAAAATAATTCAATTAAAATTTTTCCCATTCGTTTGTTTTTACTTTTCAATTAGGTAATTTGAAAATTCTTGTCATTTTTTTTTACTTGGTAGTATTTTTTTATCAATCGCATTATCTTAATATAATTAATTCAATTTTCCTAGTCAGGTGAATATTATAACAAACTTAGTTAGTGACGTTTTACAAACTATTTCGATAGTAAGTTTAAGATAAGTAAGTGATTTATGGACGATTCATCGTGTAATTTCACCGATTATGAATTAACATTTCGGTATTAGAATATGTATTTGTCAATAAGAGATAATATACTTTGTTAAGTGTCTAGACTGCTGTAAACTACTTTATTTATTTCAGTTTCGTCTGGTGTTCACTATAATGATTGTTAGTGTTATTATTGTTTTATTATGGTGTCTATTATACCATTTATTTATTTATTATTTGATAAGCTAACTTACAAAATTTGTTAGGCCACACCTATATTATATATAGGTTCATACAATATATATGTTGCAGTAAAACCCCGTTTTTAGTAGTAGTGTTCTTACCAGTTAAAACGAGTTTCACCTAATACCCTTGTGGCAACTAGAGTCTACTCATGTTTGTTGAGTTTGGGTCTTAAAGGTCTCTTCTGGGTGTTTATTGTATAGGATGTAATTTTTGACATTTTCGTTTAAAAATTTTTGAAAATAAACACCTCAAATGAAATAAAAAAATGAAGATTCTAGACCTTTGAACCAAACTCAACCAACATCAGTAAACTCTAGTTTCCACAAAGGTATTCAGTAAAACGCGTTTTAACTAGTAAGAACGCGTTCTTACCAAAAAACGGGTTTTTACTGCAACATATATACTATATACGCTTGGTCTAGATTCTAGAAGATGTCTTATTCAGTTTTTTTTTAGTCTTGGTATCTTCTTTTCTTTTCTTGTAATTAATTTCTGAAGAGATCTTCTAGAGCTCTTGGGAAGACGTCTTTAAGATTATTCTACTTTCTTTTCGAAAAAAATATAGAAATAAATAAATAGTACTTATAAAATATAAGTTTTATAAGGCTTTATAAACATTGTAGTTTAATAAAATTTTATCATTTATCGCACATAATTTTTTTCTTTGTCGAAATGACATGTCTTTGAAATAATAAATCATTTATGTTGTAGAAGTTGATAATCAAACGAAAATAATATTTCAAGAAAGAATGTAATTAAGGTCAAAAATCTAAGATTTTAGACGTTAATGAAATTATTTTTTGATATATTTGGTTTTCACCGCGATTAGTATTTTTGAAAAAAATCCATCTAATTTTCAAAAAAAATAGATACTGAAACTTTCGGGTTAATTAAATATTTTATGAAAATTATATTATTCGGAATTGATTGCTTTGAATCATGAGATGAATTAAATAGATGGAAACTACATAAATAGAAGTTAATAATCATAGAACTCCTACTTGGAGAGAACAGGTATAGTTGGAGTCATGAAAAAATAAATATTGACCCTCTGTTGCATTTTCCCTGTATGAAAGAGTCGAATCCTTAATTTTGGATTTGGCATCCGCACCCTCCGCCCAGTAGCTAAATAATCAAAAGGGTTTGATTCTAGCGCCCACATAGGAAATAGCAACAGTGGCCCCAATGATTTGGTCAATGTTTCTTTTCCGTGACGACAACTTGAAATATATTATTTAATTATTTTTTATTTTATTTTAGCGAAAACCCCGTTATTAGTATTTATTTAATTTTTACTAAATTAATACTATTTGTTAATTTTAGAAATCTTAAATTTCTTAACAAGTGCAAGGGATGTTTCATGCACTTGTCCGGTCACACTTTGACGTTAATGCAACCCACGGGACGTTCATTAATTATAATTATCCGTTAGTAGAACATGCGATGGAATGCTAAATTTAACATTCAGGGTATATGGTATGATGAAGTTGATGTCAAAGCCTTTAGGATAGGTACAAAAGATATCACAATAATTGTCATTTACTTCTTTGCAAAATATTATTTCCTTTCTGTACTTCAAACCGTAAAATTGTTATCCAATGGCAATTCACTGGGAAAGGATTTTCTTTTTAATTATTATTATAAGTTTATTATTTTTCTTAATCAGCGTTTTGTTGGACAGTGACTTTTCAACCAGGGGATTCTGTTCAGAAAAGTACCCTTCATTTTTTTGAAAGTTTATTTTAATCTTCGCTTTTTTTTTGCGAATTTCATCGAATACGTGATCATTTTCGTTATTTTTCAAATTTAACATTACATTTTTTTAAAATATATTTTGGGACCTTCGCCCCAAACGCATACAGCTTTGTGTGAGTGAGGGTAGGAGTCAGAAATTGAATCTTGTGACTTTTCTCCGCGGACTCTGAGATGGAAATCGACCATCTTCCACAATGAATCAGCCTGTCCTATAAGAAAATCTTAAATTTCTCATAATTCTATTGCTATAAGCAAGCTATGACATGCCTATAACACTCTTAATTATTTCCGATCTTATATATTGAGAGTTTGTAGAAATGGATTAGTCCAAAGATTCCCGAATCATCTTTATTCTTTTTTGTATTATTACTATTTTAATAGTTCCTAAGCGAGAACAATTTTTATTCAACTAAAACTCGTCTGAACTTGTCTCTGACATGCTTGAACTGGAAGATATATCTACCAGGCAGGGACTACAAACCTTCTATCAGCACCCTTTTCGGAAAAAGCATTCATTTTAATTGCCCCTTGAAACTATGCAACAATTTTATTTCATTTCGAGAACAAATATAGGTACATACTTTTCAAAATAAAAAATGTTTTCTATAGAAATATTTGCAAAACGGATAATAATTTGAAAATTTAAAGATCCTTCTCAAATTTTGAAGTCGACTTTATATGTTTATGAAAATGATCTAAATGTTTCAAATATTAAGGGATGCACAGCATCCATGGACCACACACCACTGTTATGGTGAAATTAAATTTTTTTAATTTTTCAGTTTTTACGATATTTCATTCTTTAATTCTGAAATATTTTCTATATCTACAATTTAAGAAGCATTAACCAGATCAACGCGAGAGCCATTGTTACCATTTCGGTGCGACACTAGTAAGGAATACTACGAGCTAGGTCGCCATCCAGCTCATCAATTAATAAATTTGGCCATGCATCATTAAATACATTCAATAATAATATTCACATTTCGATAAATACATTTTTGGGATCAATATGAATAATATAATAAATATTTTTAAATTCCATCTTGAAAGCAAATAAGCTGACGTGTTCTGATGGGGCCATCCACTTGACTTTACCATACAACCTGGCCCCTCACTTATATTTAAAATTTAATAAAATTATTTATAATCATGTAGGGGAGGGGGGATAGTTTTTACATTTTTAGACTCCTGGGGGTCCACTGATTATGTATACAAAATTTGAGTTTGGTACAAGAGCCTATATTTTTATTTTTTGACCCCCCCCCCCCCACCCATTTTGAGCGGTTAGTTTTTGTATTTTTAGAATTCTGGTGTCCCACTGATCATGTATACAAAATTTGGTTGAGTTTGCTCAAAGGCCCTAGATTTTAAATTTTTAACCCCCACTTCCCTAATTTTGGGTCGATATACACCAAAATCTAATCAGCTCTTAATCCCAATGCACCAAAACTACGTGTGAAATTTGGTTTCGATATTCACACTAGTTTTTGAGCTAACTCGTTAACAAAAATTTGCTAACTCACAGACTAACTAACAGACTAACATACATTTTGACAAAACAATTATTATCTTGAAAAATATAATTTTTTCGATGTTCACTTATTAGGGTTTTTTTGTAGAGCGAAATGCCATGGTTTCGCTCAATTTTCTTAATCATAATAGTTTCAGCCGTTTTTGAGATATTTTGAATAAAAGAAGGAAAAAAACACTTTTTTCATGCATGATTACAATACTTGACCATACCCTGTATGGTAAAGTAAAAGTAATTGTGAAACCTACCTCGCATCTTGCTCAAGTTTTATTATTATATTAAAATGGTTCACCTAGAACCAACAGCTAACTCCTTAAAAGTTATCAAAAAAATTTGATTGAATTTTAGTTTAGAGGACTGACTGCATTTTCTAGCCCAAAATCCAATTGTTTCGCGTACTTACTAATCTAAAATCTAATCAATTAGTTTGTCGCTTCTTAGATTGCCTATTTTACCTAATAACTACACCAAATCTAGTGGGTGAAATGTCGTGTATTTTGTTTTTAAACGTTAGTTATTCATATATAATATTTCATACAAAATTGTAATTAACTATTTTAAAACTAAAATCTCAACAAATCCAATCATAATTATTAGCCAAGTTTTTTTTATCATCAGAAATATATTTAAAAGATAAGTTTCATCAATAGGAAACAGAAAAGACGATTTATCGGGATTCGTCACTATCAACTTCCTTTTCTTTTTCTAATGAAATAGCCTCTCATCTTCATCGATGAGTATATATATACTCGTATACTCATTAACTTAAAAATAAATCATGTTCAATTTAATTTTATTTAATAAATTTATGAATTTCAACATAAGAGAGAGAACTTGTAGTGGTTGAGTCACAATGTCGAGATAAACTCCGGAACCAGGAAAGTATCCGTCATCAAGGTTTTTCTTAAAAGTAAGAAATCATTTCAAATATGAAAAACCACAAGGTCGAACTAGAGAGGTCGGAAATATTAAGAAATGGGATCAGAATCACTATCAATGAAATTCTATTGAGGAAACATAATTTGTTTGCTAAATGATTTCAGGAAATTTCTCTTAAAATAAGTATTGCATATTTCCACATTTGTACTCGAATAATTATATTATTGAATCTGTGGTCTCAATTATATTAAGACATGGATTTTTTCGAAAAATGTTTTACACACGACTAAATTTAGTACTAATCTATAGAATATAGTATTCAGTCCAAGAAAAATTGTATAGTTTTCTTTCTCCAGGCCTAAGCCTGTTTTTCTTCACAGATGACCAAAGTGTTTCTGTGGATGATGTCGCATAGGTAATTTAATACAGAAATTATTGAAAAAATTAAATCAATCTCAGAGAGGCAATTCTTTAGAACGTATATTTTACTGAATAAGCCTCGATTTCCGGGCAGAAGTGCATGTTAGGGGTTACAGCCACCGAATTTCGGGTTGATAAAATTAATTAAATATGTATATCAATAATAAGGAAATAATTAAAAAGTCAATCAGTCACCTCAAACAAATTTAAACATGTAAATATTTAAAAATTTGAATTTATTTCCCACTTTAGCCACAAGATGGCTCTAGAGTTCGTTTGAGGGTTAGGCATTATTAACAAAAATGTATTTTTTTTTTTTATAATCACATATTGATTCTTAAAACATTCATTAAGTATATTTCGTTCATTGACTGATTAAAGGAGTCCAGTAGTTTTGAAATAACACTATAGTCAAGTCAATATATTATTTTTTTATTATTTTAAATTTTATTTAAAATTATAATCGTGAAGATAAGGTATAAGAAATTTTTTAATGATCTCTGAATAAACAAAAAGTATTCTAAAAAAACACAATTCTATCGTAATAATATCTAAGGTTTTAGTAGAAAATATTTTTATATTGCATTTTTCAAAAAAATTTTGAAAAAATTCTATCTTTTTTCTTAAGAAAGACACTCACATCTTTGTTTTAATTATGTAAAAAATAGTAGTTAGTTTTATTGCAAAATAATTACTGCACATCTCTAACCATAAATTTCAATAAAAAATTTTTGTTTCTTACTTATTTGTTTTTAAGAAATGAGTTTTAAACGTGGAGAAAAAAATATTTACTCATCTTACGTATATTAGTCGCTTTATGTGGATTTTACTATCTACATATGATATTAAAGAACGGAAAATCGTAGAAATGTTCATTCTGTCGTATATTTTACTAGGATATCTCAAACTAATATCGCTAACTCATTCTTAGTTATTTAGATTCGATAATTTTTTTTATCTTTGCTTATTTTCTTTGAAATGTATGACTAAGAAATAAAGAAATATTATTTCTAACCATATAGATATACTTAAGTAAAAATAGATAGTTGCAAAAATTTTAAATAAAAAAAAAGAAACGGTAGATATTTCGATTTGCGGTCGATTCCATTTTAAAAGAATAAATTCAGGAAAACCTCTAAAAATTAAAGAAAAAAAAAAAATTTTAATTTGTAATCCACTAATTTGGTTTCATTAAAAAATTGCAAGAAACAGTGGAGATTTTTAATCTGACTAGTGAATTTAATTGATATCAGCACGATAAAATATTCTTAAATATAGAATTTTTTAATATTTTGATTTTACAGAATTTTAGTAATAATGACTGCCTAAAAATTTCAAAAAATTTATGTCAAAAGATTAATTACAGAATTTTTCGTAATAATGACTGCCTAAAAATTTATGGCAAAGATTAATTTTTTGAAATTTTTAGGCAGTCATTATTACCAAAATTCTGTAAAACCAAAATATTTAAAAATTCTATATTTCTTAAGAATATTCAAATTTTTCTAATTGTTTTGAAGTTCTTCCCGATTTATATCTGTATGTGTTTAATATTTTTTTTTTTATTTTTCAAGGAAAATTTTTAATAGAATTCTGAAATTCGTAGATTCATTTCGGCAATCAATTGCAAAGGTCATAATCACCAAAATACAATCGAGAAAACGCATTACATCAACAACAAAGCAAAACATAATAATAATAATTAAAGAAAGAATTAAATATTCCCACACGTTAAATGACTTCATTGTGAATTACCTCATTTCTACCTCCGGTTGTCATACCTACATTTTCTCTAGTAGAGATTCTTACGAATGAATATTATTTTAAAAAACTTTTCGCTAACATCAAAACGTCATTAAATCAGATTAATAGATCTTTTCATTTTTAAATATTTTTTTTTCTCTTTTTAAAAATTACAAAAGCCTTCTGTGTAAGCCATATATTTATAAAGGACCTAAAGCAAACGTAGCCTATTCTATGCTTCACGTCATGAAATTAAAAGTAATGACCAGCTCAGTAAGGGGCCAGTGATGCCTTTTTCAGGGCGGCGGAATGCGCTATAGATGAACCATAGCTCTGTTGCCACATCCTTTATGGTTCATCTTTATAAGATTCCCCTTTTGTCCTATAAATGGCAACAGTGGCTCCGCGTTGATCGGGTCAATTCTTCTAAATTCGTAATCACTAATATTGTTGAGATTTTATCATTAATAAAATATTATTTTTAGTCCGAATAAAATCTTTAAATATACGAGTATATAAGCTCTGAGTAAAATATGGTTAAGTTAACACTAAGGCCCGGTTGTATGTCGCAAAGTAAATGCTTTTACCACTAACCAAGGTAGATGGTAAATGGAATGACTGGGATGGCCAATCAGATGACTGGCATTGAAAGTTCCTGTCATCTGATTGGCCATCCTAGCCCTCCATTTACCACTAACCAAGGTAGATGGCAAATGGAGCCACTGGGATGGCCAATCAGATGACAGCCACTGAATATATCTGTCATCTGATTGGCCATCCCAGTGGCTCCATTTACCATCTACCTTGGTTAGTGGTAAAAAGCATTTACTTTGCGACATACAACCGGGCCTAAGAAGTTAGGATAATAATTTTTGCATTTTAAATAACAGGTACTAAAATAATTAAAAATAAATATAATATTTACATACCAAACAGTCTAAAAAACTCGAATTTCTATAATGGCTGGTGACATTGACTACACTTGGTATTCCCTTTTATCGCTAAACTGATGCCCTTGTTGATTTATAATAGATAGCCCGAATAGATAAATTAGATTGTCGGACGGCTGTACTAACGTGACTAGCCAAAAGTAATAAAATAGAAATAAAAAATGTTTAAAGCAGCCACGTGTAAACAGGTGTTTGTGTCATTGATTTATAATTTTTTTTCTTGTATAAAAAAATATTTTTCAAGCTCCTAAGTTTGCTTAGAAGATCTTTGGTAGTGATGGTTTAAAAATTGTATTTCAGCTTAAGTAGGAGAAACTTCACCCTCCTTTCATTTACCTATCTATATTTTGAAAAATAAAAATATTGATTGTTTTATAGAATTAAATTAATATAATTATTTTATAAAAAAACAATCTCAAAAAGCTTATTAAATTTCCAAATGTTTCGAGAGAAATTCTTTCTTTATCAATGGAAAATTTGAAAAATAGTTTCTTTGTGGAGGAATTATAAAGCAACTATTTTTCGACATTTCCCCATGATAAAGGGACAATTTCTCCCGAAACTTTTGGAAATTTAATAAATATTTTGAGATTGTTTTTATAAAATAGTTGTATTCATTTGATATATAAATGGTTCTTTGTAAATGGATTAATTTCAAAATATTTTATACAGATCAGGGGTGACCAACCTTTTGGCTTAAACGGGCCTCATTTGAAGAAAAAACAAATTCCTCGGGCAGCATATAAAATATACTATTGATATTTTTCAATAAAAAAAAGATAATTAATAATGTAGAATAATGTAATCCACGATGACAAAGAAGCAAAAATGGCATAGCACAACATCTTTGAGCTCTTTTCCAGCATAATATTGATTTTAAATAATTTAGCACTTCAAAAAATTTAATAAATATTTTAGAAAATGTAAATATCAGATGAAGAATGGATTTTAAATATTCGAATTTTCATTATTTTTTTACCTGAAAGCTGACCTAGCTGCTTTTAGTGAATTTTGAAAATAGTTTTACGTAGGTACCTATGTACAAGTATATATAAATTCATATTTCAAAAAATGAATAAGTATTGTGAAGGCAGGAATATTTGTTTCTGGTTAGATAATTTTCATAAAATTTTAATAAAGTGATATTATTAAATTTTTCTTTCAGTTCAATCTCTAATTGCAGGTCTATACTTTCAATCAGAAAGTTTGCAGGTAAAATAAGTATATCTAATAAAAATGGAGTCAAAATATGCAATATTGCGATTATTTTTTCCGAAATCTTGATATATTTTTTCACATTAAAAATTGAAAAACTTTCCTTTTATTCATCAAAAACTTTTGGGATGCTTTTTCAATTTCTTCTTATTTTAGAAAAAAAAAAATTTTATATCAGATTACATAAAAATCTTAATGTTTCAAAAAAGTTTATAATTTTATGTCGGGAAGCATTCATTGCAGTGCAGGGCCGCGGGTTGGACACCCCTGATATAGATATATATTCATTATAATATAGATATTTATTTATTTCCAACAAGAAGAGGACAACTTCATTGATTTCTCCTTATGAATTAATGAACAAGTCTGCTACTCTGAGCAAGCGAAATGTTTTTAATGAGTTTTACAATATTATATTAATACAGAAATTAGAATAAAAAGATAGACGGTTATAATGTTTTTTTCTTTAAAGAAATCGCAGTTTATAAATTTTCTAAATAAGATAGAATTCAATAGTGATTTGAAATGAAGTATAAAATGACTCCGATTAAAATTATATAAGTGTTGTTCATAATAATGATTAAGAGAGAAAGTCTTAAGTATCGCCTCCTCGCTATTAATATTTATTTCCCCCTCGAGTTACTTTCCACTAATAGCTTCCATCTATGAGTTCAATATCTATATTTATAAATTTGAATGGATATTGAAATAAATAGAAATGTTGAAATGACGAAAGGGTGACATCGAATGGCTATTCAAAACAAGAGAATTACTCAAGCGATTGGAATTCCCCTCACAGACAACAGGTGTTTGTGTGCAGAAATTTCAAAACAATCCATATCTTTAATAAATTGTCTATCAAAATTGTCCGAATGTTTTCTACATTTGATTCGATCACGAATCAACTGTAGGGAATTTTTGTCAAATATTGAGTGAAAATAATATTTGAACTTATATATTTCTAACTTGAAATAATGATTTTAAATAAATTTATATATCAATGAGAATTGTTTCGACCGCGCTTATTTGAAAAAGATATTTTATCACGAGACCACTGCGGATTATGCTATTGAAGTCTGTGGAGTCTTAAGTCTGGACCAAGAGAGAAAAAGATGTGATCCACTTAGCTACAATCCAACGTCATTTATGCGTATAGCCCGCTAGACATTCGGACGGATCACCAGTGGTCTCATGATAAAATATCTTTTTCAAATAAGCGCGGTCGAAACAATTCTCATTGATATATAAATTTATCAAAATTGTGTATTGCATGCCCTTTTTTACACTGCATTTAATTACCTTGGTTTTTCTGTGTGTTTTCCTGGGTGGAATCATGGAACCGAATTTTCCACTTCTACTCAGCTTATTTTTTTGAAATCTCGCAGTCATACTAGTTTTCTTCAATTTCAGTAATTATCTCTATATCTATAAAAGCATAAACATGTTCGTGTTTGTGCTACCTCACTGCATGTTAAAAAAAATATTTGACGCATCACAAAATTCGACCTCTCCCGAAATAAATAATCTATATCAACTTAAATCTATATAAAATTAAGGTTTTCTCTATAAAATGCTCTAAATCGCCCCACCCAAATTTTGGAGGTACACGTTTCAAGCAAACTTATGAAAGAAAACACTCCCAACAAAATCCCTGTCTGTATGTATGTATCAGGGTGGTCCTTATTTTGGCTATTTTCGAATTTTTACGCTGACAAAGGCTCATATGGTTCGAAATAAATAATAAAAAAATATCCCCCAAGTATCAAGTCTCTATCTCAATTATAACCTGTGCCCCCAGCGCTGTAAGTTTCTCATCTAAATAACATGGTTTTTGGCAATAAAATATTATTTTTTTTACTCTGGCCAAAGTAATGGTTCAAAAAATTTGAAACTCTGTAAACTTTATCCCCTCTAAAAATTTTATGATTCGTTTTTGAATAGAGTATCAAGAAAATACTCTCCAAAATTATATAATAATTTCTTCTGGAGTAGGAAATATTTATTTAAACAAATTTTGCTAATCAATATTATGTTGCGAATGTTATAGTCTAGTGCTATATTTCTTAAAAAATGAATCGTGATATTGTAATTATCAACCCTTCAAAAGTATCACATGTTTTGTATATGTTCCCTAATAAAAATAATAATCATAACATCTTATATTTGAAATTGATAATCGTTCTAATAGTTTAGCTAAAGAATTAAGAACATTCCAATTGACTACATTTTACGTTAAATGATACTAATTACTTAACATCCGTTTTCTAATTAGATTTATAAAATGTATTCTTCCAGGTGGTTCCTCAATTTGCATTTTTTTAAATTTTTCATACTGAATTCCTGAATCATAATACTTAAGAGTAATTATCATGAATGAACTTGTTTAACACATAATTCCCACATTTGATATTTATAGGCGGTTTCAATGAATGGAGTAATGAGAAGTGGGGGAGTCGTGTCTTTATTCTGCCCTTGACACGTTTATGTCATAATGAGCAATGCACCAAGGACATTTCAGGAAGTGACATCACCCAAAAGATAAGGGTGTCTTTTTATCTCACTCACTTCATTATCCAATTTCTTAATTAAATTAACATCGACAGAGAACCAGCTGCTTTACTGAAATCATATTAATCTGTGAACCATCTAAGAAATAAAACTAGGAAAAACAACTCCTTAGATTTTATAAAATAAAAGCTGCATCGACTTTATTATGTAGCGAACAAATTCAAGGGTTAATGGGAAGTTCTCCTGAAACTACCTAGATCAGGACTGTCCAACACGTGGCCCGCATGCGGCTAAACACTGCAATGAGTGTGGTCCAACATAAAATCATAAACTTCCTTAAAACATTGAGATTTATATGTAGAGATATATTTATTCCCCTTTTCGTAATATGAATGTACATTTGTACAATACGTGAAGCTTTTTTTAAGAATAAAATTCACTAAAAGCAAAATTATAAGCTCAACTATATAAGATAAAAAAAAATAATGAAGTTTCGAATATTTAAAAATTCTTCTTCTTCTCATATTTTTATTTTCTAAAATATTTATTATTTCAGTAATTTATATGCTACGACACTAACCAAGTCTATAGTTTATTATTCTAGTACATCAATAAGACAAGGAATTGGGGTTTTCTAGAACAATCACAATTAATTGATAATTTCTTTTCTGGACTAAAACTTGTCAGGACTTGTCTTTTAGATCTTTCCATGTTCTTACATGTCAATAAATAATGGATAGTCAGGGATTATTATATCCGTGACCCTTTTAAAAAATAAATTATCATTCCTCATATCCTTCTTTAATCCCATTCGATTTAAACCAGGGCTGTCCAACCCGTGGCCTAATATAAAGTAATAAAATTCCTTAATACATTGAGATTTATATGTAGATACTGGAAAACACACAACAATTTGGCCTGATAATTTTTTTGTCTCTAAAATAAGAAATCTGAAAACTACTGTGAAGATTTCAAAAAATAAAAGTGCTAATTTTAAATTTTGAATCTGGAGCTAAATTTCAAGATTCCCGAAAAAAATAATCATCATTTTGGTCTATTTTCGACTCCATTTTCATTAGAAATAAATTTTCTGATTGAATTTCTAGATCAACAATTAGAAACCAATCTGAAAGAAAAATTGAATATTGTCTCTTTATTAGAATTTTATATTACTATAATTATCTAACCAGGAAAAATATAAACAAATACTAATACATCATATCACTTTTTGTAAGTATGTAGGTGTAGGTGTGTATTTACATATTCGAGAAGCTATTTTCAAGTATAAAATTTACGAAAAGTAAAATTAGAAGACTATGAGCTAAAAAAATAATAAAGTTCTTATTTCTACATTATTAAGTATCTTTTTTGAATAACAAATATCAATAGAATTATAATATTTTATCCGCGGTTCGAGATAATTTTTTTCTTCAAATGTGGCAATTGTAAGCCAAAAGGTTGGATACCACTGACAGACGAAAATTCGCTGGAAATTTTAATATTTGTTTATAAGCATCTTCTTTGAAGAATGATACCGTTGAGAATCCGAAATGTTAGTGAATGCATTTATTTATATTTAGGTGTAATACACATTGAGTATATATGCTTGTAATTATTTTCACCAAGCTGAAGAGCCATCTTTGAATTGCTCTTATAAAATCAACATCTTTGCTAGTCTCGGCGAGATAAACTTTTTAAACACTCAATTTGAATTTCCAAATAAGAGTTAACATTGTGAAATGAAGAAATCTCGAGCTGCCTACTCAAATGGAAGCGCAATGCAAACAGAAAGAATAGCCAGAGACAGGCAGACCAAGCCCTCAGCAGTGATCTCTCCGCAAGAAGATGAAGAAGGTCAGCCAATGCTAATTGCCTCCGTTGTTACGAGTAGCTATGCCTATGTATATACTAGGTGTGTGTGTATAGGATTAGATATGCAGAAGGAAGTTAGTTCTAGTCGTGCACATACGGGTGTAAATGCTAGCTGGCAGCAATATCAATAGCAGCACCACCTTTGCTATTAAATTTATTCCAAATGATGATTTCATTAACAGAGGAAAATAATCGAAAAAAATACCTCTTCTTGGAATCAAAGAATGTAGGTAGCAGAGGATAAATTAACTGATATGCACATCAGACAACTTTAACTGATCCCATTTTTAACCGACTTCAAAAAAAAAATTTTAAGAATAAAATAAAAACCGACAACAAAAAAATTAAATGCAACAAATAAAATACACTAAAAGGTATAAAATAATTATTATCTTATTTAGTTACAAGTAAACTACGAAATATTAACATGAAATTACTTTTTGAAGTCGGTGCCAAACAAACCATACCTATAAGCGAGAGTACCCATCAGATATCTAACAGCAATATTTGAAATTAAAATATTTTGCTGCCGTAATAGAAAATAGCTTCTCTTTGATTTTCAAATTACCACTTGATTTTAGCTCAATTAGAACTCGAGTTATAACTAAAAAACTCAAACTATGTGATTATAAAGGATAATAAACATAGATAAAAACATAGGGTATTAGTTTTTTAGTTATAACTCGAGTTCTAATTGAGCTAAAAACAAGTGGTAATTTGAAAATCAAAGAGGAACCTGTTTTCTATTACGTCAACAAAATATTTAGATTTCAAATATTTCTGTTTAATAACTAATGGAACTCGAAAAATAGGTCAAAATGCCTTTTTCGTCGTTTTGACCGATAATATCTCGAAACTATGACGTGCTGTAATAAATTGAGAAATTGCATGATATTCAAGGTTTAAAACTCTACTGGAATCCATTGTTAGGTTTACGGGGTAAATTTTTTGTCGATCAGTGATATTAAATTATAGAGTAGGTATAAAAATGATAGTGTGACGTCACAATACAGGGGGAGGGGCTCAATGAAAATGTGACAGAATGTGACACAGGAGGGTCTAAAAATCTTGAAATTCGTGTGACGTAATTTATGGACGGCCCTTAGAAGATTTCGACCCCCTAAGGAGGATCAAGTCCAACGTCCCGAAAAGCAGGCTAGGCACTCAGGTTCGACTCATGGGGAGTCGAAACCTTCTAACATAAAAAAAACAAATATAAATATCTACCAAAATCTAAGATAATAAAGACTTGTATTCTTAAATCGAATTTTAAGATTATTAATTATTGCGACATATACGCAAAAGTTTGTTTAAAATTTAGAATAATCCATCCATTTTATAAGATATAAGCTTGTTAAACACTTTCAAACTTTCATGAAGTAAATTTCAAAGAATGCATTAAAAATGTTTTATTTATTGCGATGCTAGTGAAGTTACTCGAGTATAATTTGATTGATGTTGATTTAAATAAAACTAGCAAACAGAATGTAATCGGCATGATGAAAATAACCAACAGAATATACCTACAACGTTTCGATTTTTAAATTGTAGACTAGTTTATAAATCGAATTTATATATTAGCCAGTCTCTACGTATATTATCAAAGCCATATTCTTTTAAGGATCATAACGGTTCCGTTTCAAGAGAAGATCAAAACTTCCAGTATACTTTTAAAACTTCCAAATCAATTCTAATGGGACGGTGAAGCAAGCGACACGTCTGGGCGAAAGGCTGTAAAAAATAATTTTTAAGAAAAAATAAAAACCGACTTCAAAAAATTAAATGCAACTAATAAAATACACTAAAAGGTATAAAATAATTATTATCTTATTTAGTTACAACTAAACGACGAAATATTAACATGAAATTACTTTTTGAAGTCGGTACCAAACAAACTATACCTATAAGCGAGCGTACCCTCCAAACGTACTAAGTAAGATCCGTCGAGTGCGATTCATAAAAGGTATATGTTTGGCACCAACTTCAAAAAGTAATTTCATGTTAATATTTCGTCGTTTAGTTGTAACTAAATAAGATAATAATTATTTTATACCTTTTAGTGTATTTTATTTGTTGCATTTAATTTTTTGAAGTCGGTTTTTATTTTTTTCTTAAAAATTGTTTTTATTTTTCTCTTTTTAGTGATGTTATTAATAGTGATCATATCATCAGAACTTGACCAACTTAATATGACACCATCCCTAAGACACCCCCTTTCTGATAAAAAAAGAACCATCGAAATCGGTTCATAAACAAAGAGGTTAGGTCTAAACAAACCTAATAAAAAAGGTCTAATACCTATGAAAAAAAACGAAAAAAAAATGGGACCAATCGGAAGCTAGACTGGACCCAATGCAAAAAAAATTTCAAAATCGGTTGAGAATTGGCGGAGATATGAGGTAACATAGGCACAAAAAAAAAATTCAGTAGAAAGAGAACCTCCTCCTTTTTTGAAGTCGGTTAAAAATACAAATAACCCATGGTTCTTGAAGAGGGTCACCCATTTCAGGAGAAATCGAACCAAATGCTGCTTAACTATAGATATTTCTTGGGCACCGATGCCAAGGCCGTTGGCAAATGTTTTTTTACTGTAATCAAAAACGCATAATCGAAATGGTTTTAGTAGAAACTACTCAACAAACAACGCAACCAGCGAAGCATAAAATTTATATTTTGCAATGGTTTCACTTAGTATTGTAAATAAGAGGAAGTAGGAATTAGTAAACTCAAAAAGTGAAAGATTCCCTGATCGCTATGAATTGATTTGGATATTTTATTCTAACGTTAGTGCTTCATTCACTATATGAATATTATCAAGTTTACTTTCATACTTTCATTATCAGTGAACATCCGTTTAATGTTTCAGCTAGAAATCTACGTCTAATACTGGGAATCCAATCTGGTTTTATTTCGTATGGAATTTATGAAAATTACTATCTTCACTAAAGATGGTTTAAAACTGCGCTGGGGCCGCAAAACGGATCGATTTAAGAATTTGCTTACTCTTAATTTTTTAAGTCTAAGTAGGTACATGGTGGATCAATGTCTTTACACCATAACATTTGGTCAAGTATTATATTATAAAATACAGAAGGATCAAATTTGAATTAAAAGCTGGGATTTGAAGCTTTAGTGACGCATACTGAAAGCCTAGCTCATAACACGTGGTTTGAAGATATTAGCCAGATTAATAATATAAAATAGCTAAAACCTTTGGAGCAGACATATCTTTTTGGAAAAAATGATCAGGCCCATGATGTAACCCTTTGCTTGTTGACTACGCCAGATGAAAATAAATCTTATCGCCTAGTTAGCACTTGAAGTGGTTAATTGTTAAAAGAACTATACACATTTTAAGAACTTGTTTATTAATTTGTTTGTTTGTAGGAACCTTAATTATTTCTAGTATTGTTAGTAAAATCTTGAAAATCAAAAACCCCTACATTGGGAACCGGTAACAGACTGGTTAATATATAGTAAATAGTATAGATACATCATTTAATACCGCTCAATGAACTCTGTATTAAAAAATAGATGAAAATAAAAAATTTGTTAAAAAATAAAAAATTGTAAGTTACCCTGTTCTCTGGAAGCAATTCCACCAGATGTGAATCCTTGGTAAGATAAATATATAAAGAAGGCTGACGTATCTTGATCAAATTGGCTGGGAAAAAAATAAATAGCTTAGGATAATTTTCTTATTCCCCATTTTTATCTATTTCCATCCTATTCAGATAAATTTAAAAACAAATAATCGATTTATAACAGCGTGGAGCTAATATAATTTAATTTATTTTTTATCATCCACCATACTGGTATGAAGCTCGTTTTTAAGAAGTTAAAAAAACATATAAAAGGCTATCGGAGAATAACAGGAAACGATTTACTTTTATCAGAGGGGAAAAAAATAACACAGCTTACACGTATGTAGAACGGATAAAAATGGACCGAGTCACTCGCACTGGTCAAAATTCGTTCAAGGACACCCCGTGGTTGTGCATCCTATTTCATTAAATTTAAAAATACGAGTATTTTCTTAACTAGAGTTTGATATGAATTTGTTAAAAATTTTCCTACACATCATTTGAAATTTTACAGTGTCTAAACAAAATTGTAGTAATAATGAATAACGTCGAAATGAGGAGTAAATTATAAACTTTGTTAGCCATATTTATAATTTCCCGGTTATTATCATATTTATACATAAGTTTTTATGAGTTTACTTTTTTTTAATCACTTAAAACCCTGTAATTTGATTAAAATTTATTCAGTAGTGAATCATCGTAAAACGTTTAAGAAAGTGTAGATTTTATGCATGGGTGGTTGAGTTGTTTATCAAAAGAGAAGTTTTGGGAGGATTTCCCTAGATCAGGCATTTTCAATGCGATATTATCTACAGAATACACAACGTTTTGACACATGAGTCTGTAGTCATTTTCAAGTGCCCCTAAGTCATTCCATTCAGTGTATTGATTGGAATATCACTAATATAAGTGCTTTCAGCTGAAGCCTCTCTTTTGATAAACTCTTCCGGAAACCTGATCTATGTCAAGAGATAAAAAAGATTTAAGTTTAAAAAGCGAAATTTTAAGATTTATTTTTGGGAATTTCATTAACCCAGCAATATGATATATATTCTGTCCAATCGAGAAGTTACTGTCTAGCTCATCAAATCAGAAGAAGTAGTCTAGCATAGGTGACTTGAACTTGGTCAAATAAACTAGAATTATCATCCCTGATAAGATAAGTACTAGCATAGGTGGGTAGGTTAAAAAGAAATTTTCTAAAGCTGGTGATTCTGATTATGAAGATACTGATTATGTAGGTACATCAAAAACAGATGTACTGTCGTCAGTATAGGGTCAAGATTATGATGGATTGTAGAGTTTTGGGGTAAGTAAGTAAGAAAATAAGTTTATACACCGTAAGTAATTAGAGAAAAGAGAATGTCTTTACAAAAAATGAAGAAGGAGGATATAATAGGAAAAGAACCAATGCTACACTCAGTTCGGGATCCCGTGGTCGCCATCCACGTACTCACCAAAAGAAGTGAGCCCCTGGGATTATAGTTTATAAAATTAAATAGACCTTACCGTAAAAATTGAATCTAATAAACTAATGATCAAAATATATTTTTATTAAAATGTACAGTTCAAAATAATTACGTATATCGTTGCCTTAGAGAGTAAACCTGCTAACTCACAACAAGGAAATTTTACAGGAGAGAGAAAAAACAAACAAAATTTAATATTGTTGTTATGGAAAAAACTATTTTTCCGATTTTTTTCTTCAACTTACGACGGTAAATTTAAGTAGTAGTTTTACTTGGACGATGCTGCATTTCTTTTTCTTTCGAACGGTATTAATATCTCATATATGATAAAAAAAATGGATTTAGCAGGTTTACACTCTAAGCCGACGATATCTTCTTTTTAGGGTCCTATGAAGGTAAAACGAGAGATTATTATTTGTCTCACTATGATGTCTGTTTGTTTATCTGTCCTAGCATTCGATTAAATATGATAGAAACTTAAATTTACAAATGATTTTACCCAAAACCAAAAAAACTTTAATCAGGTTATTATTTTTGGAGAGTTTAAATTTGTTATAGAGAAGAAAATAAATAAATATTTTTTCTACCTAGAGTGTAAGATATATCATTCTAAAGAGCTAATTGAGTAGAATAGAGGTAATTTTTGTAAAATTTAATTCAATTCAAAAAGACGCTGTGATTTTGACGATTTTAATATCTGTAATATTATATGTCATAGAAAGGAAAGGCAATAATATTATTTTTATTATTATATTCGTATTCAGCTCTAGAAAATTAAATTGGTTTGACTGATATATTTTATAGAGAATAAAAAATATTGTTTTTTGACTTTAATGATTATGATGGCAATTTAAAAGTCAAAATCTAATAATTTGGCTTTCTAGAGACACTAAGGCTGTTTCATTTTAACAGAACTTTTCCTTAGAAATATATCACAGTTAATTAAACAGCACATGTTCATTATTTATTATTTGAAAAGCAGATATAAACATCGATTCAAAATTAAAACCGTTTGAATAGAAAAAATAAGACATTTATTTATTTTTTTTAATTCTCACTTGAAAATAATTGGAATAGCTTCCACTTGAGTTATGAGTATAGTCCATAAACGCAACTGAATAATACATTATATCAAATTGAATGATTGATAAATAAAATCGTTATTACTTAAGGAATTTTTTCCTCATTGGTAGTTTACCTTGAACAAAAGTTGAGTTTTATTCTTTTGAAATTATAAATTCCCACTTTATTAAAATTAAAATAATATTATAATTAAGTAGATATTTCTGTTTAATATTTTAAAACTTATTATTGTGTGGTTTAGTTTGTATATTGTAAAAGTATGAATTTGGGAAAAAATGAAAATCTAACCAGTTCCCCGCATTGAAAACACAAACATTTTGGCACCAGAAAACACTTTCTACTATTATCTGTTCCTGAATTATCGTGGTTATTGAAATCCACACAAACAGACCAACAGACAGAGGAAAATAATTATTGAAAATGATTTTTCTTCACATTTCAAACATCTTTTAAACACAATTACAAAAAAAGATTCAAAAGTGAGCTTACTGGGTAATTTACAATTATTATAATTTTAAGTTCATTTTGCAAATAGTAGAGCTTGATTTTATTGGAAAAATCACGAGAGTATCTTCTATTTAATCTAAGGGGTGAATAAAGATGATACCATGATATATATTAGTGGAAAAAATATTGAGGATCTTATTGTAAAAATGAATGAAGACCTTAATAATATTTATAAATACTCAATTTTAATAGCTTAAAAGTAAATATTGATAAATGTAAATATATTATTGTGAATGACATAAGAGACAAAATTAGAGGACGCATTAGTATTAGCGATATTACTTTGGAAAGGGTAGATAAAATTAAATACTTGGGGGTGCTGTTGGATGATAGGGTTAAATTCGAAATTCATGCAAGATATATTATGAATAAAATTTCTAGGCAAACTCACCTATTAAGTAGATTGGGAAAAAATTTGTCTTACAATACAAAATTATTATTATATAAATCTCTAATAGAACCTCACTTCACTTTTTGTTCAACAATATTAAATAGTCTTCCTGATTTTATACTTAAAGAATTACAATTAAAACAAAATGTGTGCATGAGAATAATCTTGAAATGTAATAGATACACACCAGTATTAATACCATGCTAAATATACTTAATTTTCTCAGTGTTAAGGGGACTATCTATTGTAATTCAATAATTATGATCTTTAAAATAAGGGACAATTTAGCACCAAAATATTTAGTAGAAAAATTAAAATATACAAATGTAGGGGGTTGTTATGATTTGAGAAGTGGGGAAAATTTCAAAGTTGATGTTTGCAGGACAAATAAAAAATTTAAAACTTTATTCTACAGGGGTTTGTCGGAATACAATAAAGTGTCAATTGAGATAAAGAATGCCAGGGGAATTCATGAATTCAAGAAACGATTGTTAAAATTTGTAATTTCGAAGAGATGATCTTCTTGTGATATCTCCACCAAAATGATAATGCTAAGTTATGGTATACTTTGTGTTGTTTTCTGTATTATTATTATAATGTTTTTATTGTATTATTGTTATAGTGTTTGTATTGTATGGTATAGTATTGTATGTGTATTATTGTTATAATATTTGTATTCTATTGTATTATCTTTGTATATTGTATTGTATTGAATATTATTATTGTATATGTATAGCTGTGAAAAATAGCTAATAAAGAAATTATTATTATAATAAAGTCCTACTGACATGTAATAAAAATTATCAAAATATTAAGTAGAAGGCAATCTAGTGATTATTCATTTTTTTTTTATAATTAACGAATTACAAAAAAAAAGTTTTTACAATTTTTGAAAAAGACTATTTTTCAAAATGTTTTTCATTATACATCACGAACTTGGGCCGAAAATTTCATTTAGTCGCCAGTAGAATTTTACATCGAGCTTACCATAACTTAAGTAATTTTTTTTAGCTCGGCATATGCATGCCGGATTGTGTCACTAGGGTTAAACAAACTGCCCAGAATGCAAATTTGGCACTTTTGAGTTGAGAGGGAGCGATCCCTTCTGACATGAAATCAAACATATTTAATAAGATCTTTGATTCAACCTTTAAATTTCTTTTATTTATATTATTTTTCAAATTATAAATTTTATAAAATTCGCATTTTTAAAAAATTAATTTTAAAGAATTATTTTATCTATTTTTTTAATATTGGTTTAGTTGTAAATTTAGAGTAACTGTAAGGAGGGGCTATCAGGGGAGGACAAGAGGGGCAGCTGCCCCGGGCCTCATAATTTTAGTTAGTTTCTCTAAAATAAATAAAAGTTTTCATTTAATAAATATAAAATAAAGATTGTTTTTATTTTTTCGTCCAGAGTTTTACTTTGAATCTTGAAGGCCCTCAAAAATATCAGTTGCCTCGAATCGTCTCTGAAAGGCCCTGACTTCATGTAATATAAGTATTAGTTTATTTAAGTAAAGAAAATTATGTATTCACAGTTACCCCTTCTATGGAAAGACTAGTATAAATAAATGATTAAAAAAAATGAAAGTAAACACAATGATTCTTTAAAATGTCTATGAAAATAAAAAAAAAAGAAAGTAATAAATAATGAGTTATGGAAGTGTAAAGTCAGAGATAATCTTGAATGAATTACTTGCTTGTGCGAGTGAGTGAGTGAAAGAACGCAAGACGGACTTTTCCGAGCTAATGAATGATTGCCTCATCGATTTAAGAAAAAAAACGAGCATTATCATTAATTATATTAATCATTTTTTATGGGAATGTAAACTAAAAGTGACAGGGGGGATTCATTTCATTTACATTGGGTTTATTATAGCCATTGCCGGATGAGATTGAAATACATGTATATCAAAAGAATTCAGTCGGAATGATAAAATAGGCCAATAAGCGAAATAAGCCAATACCCTGACAAACCTTGAAACAAAAGAGATGGGCAGTATCAAAAATACAAGTATTTAACTTATGTATTTTGTGTCGAAAATACTCATTTCCAATGTAATTTGTATTTTCTATCTAAAATACATGTTTTCAGCTATTTTGAAAAGTACACTCAACTCTTTTTTTACACGGTAGATAGGTTCCTCGAAAATTCGTTTAGAAAAAAAGTGTTTGAAAAGAATTTCTAATTATTACCTTATAAAACAAAGAAAACACGAAAAAGCAAGACTTTTTTAACAGTGTAACTTCAAATTCGTGTAAAAAAAGAATTGAGTGTATTTTGTATCGAAAATACCTATTTCCAATGTAATTTGTATATTTTTTATGTGTTTTGTATCGATCGGTTTTGTATTTTCAGGTATTTTGTATTTTGAAAAGTATTTTGTACATCCAACTCTTTTTTACACAGTTCCTCAAAAATTCTTGTAGAAAAAAACACGAAAAAAATTTATAATTATTAATTCAATAATTTTAAAAATTCCCTTATAAAAGAACGAAAACCCGAAAAAGGAAGACTTTTTTGAGCCGTGTAACTTCAAATTCATGTAAATAAAGAGTTGGGTGTATTTTGTATCGAAAATACCCATGTTCAATGCAATTTGTATTTTGCATCGAAGATGTTTTGATATATTTTGGCCATCTCTGGCTAGAAAATATGAAAATCTTGATCAAAAGCTTGACCAAAAATTGATCAAACGCTAGATATTTAGAAACTTAGAGAGGACAGTATCTCTTTTTGTTTATATGTATTTAAAACGTGATCGAGCATGTGTAATTTAATTTAAAAATTGAAAAAACTTTATTACTTAATCGTGTTAAGCTATCTACTAGCTAATATTGTATATTTCATCCATAAACCACAACGCAATTCCTATTGATTTAAAAAAATTTTATATAAGTTAAAAGCATTTGATTACTGATAAGCACAGCAAATAAAAAAATATATTAGGGTTGTTTTTGAGAGCAGTGCCGTAACTAGACAGGTGCAACATGCGCACCTGCATAGGACCCTAAAAAATCCCCCAATATAAGAAAAATGTATTCTATTGTAAAATAGTAAACAATTATTACTAGTGAATACTATAATAATAAAATTAAATTCTTATAAAAAATGCATTATACTACTTGTTTTAATGATATTTAGAAGAAAAAAAATAGGGGGGGTCCAAATTTAACACTTAGCTCAGGGCTCGTCAACTGATTTTGACTGACCATTCTTAAAAATCCATAGAGTAAGTGATTTGAACCAAAACCTTGCTTTGATAATTTGATAAACATTGGCAAAGTCAAAATGATGTCCCAGGTTAGTTGAATGGCTAGTTAGCACGGTACATTCGGAATTTTCTGTTCTAATCGAATATTTTTGTTTGTAAATTCTAGATTTCAAATACTGTTTAGGTAATTATATATATTTAATAACCCTGTTAGCATACTTGGTCTAGAACATGTTTTCTAGACACTAGGAGATCTTCTAGACATCTTAAGACATCTTAAGGTAGTTCTTTCACAAATGCAAAAATTCAAGAAGTCTTTGAAACTTGGAATATAAGTCATTGAAAGCATAATACACATACTGTTAAAATTTGAAGACGATTTAATACACCAAACATGAAATAATTGCAATTAAAAATGACATTTTTTACATATGGTAGATTGGGAAAGGGTGGGGAAATGATCATTATTTTATTTTTTTTCATTGAAGGACTTTCACCATCTTGATGAAAAACTAATATTTGTTAGAATAATATATTCGGAGTAACTTAAAAAAAAATTGAAATTATTTACCTCTTAGTTTTGATAAAAAACAAAAAAAACATATATGGGCGATTATTTTTAGTGGAGGGGATATAAGCACAATGGCTTGGAAACGATCTGGCAAGTATGTGTGTATTGATATAGAGATTTCATAGTGTGAGTGGTACAGTCACGTTAAAAAACATAAACTAAAATTTTAGATCCGTTCATATTTATAGTGGTTACGAGGCTAAACTTTTTGTGTGGATTGTCGCGAAAGAACCTCCTTAAAGACAATAAGAGCTGAATAAGACAACTTCTAGAGCGAGTATGCTATCTCGGGATAGAACAATTTTATTTTAAAGCATATTCATCCAAATTTTAGAAAAATCATAAGAATGCTAAACATATTTACGTATTATATAAAATTGAAGGGAAAAAATGCTTATTCATAAAAAAGCTCAGAAAATATTTCAAACAGGTCAATTATTATTATTATAATATTATTTATCAATGATGATGGTATTCAGCTGCTGTTGGCCGTATTTCCTTCCTTCCTTCCCCTACTTATTCTATACAATGCGCAAAGGAAAAAATCGAGAGATCGAAATGGAATTTCACTAAATGAAAGCTTATCGTAAGCAGAGTGTGCCGAACGAGATTATTCCGGCCAGTGGATGTCTTGTTTTTTTTCTGCTGGCAAATGAATAGACATCCTCAGCAGTGGGGGAGGTAAAAAGATAAGGGACAAAGAGAAAGAGAATGTGGGAGAAGTATATATGTTTAGTACAATACGTTTATAAAAACAATCTCAAAAACGTTTTTGGGGAAATTTTCCTTTTATTAATAGAAATATCGAAAAATAATTGCAAATGTAAAGTAACTATAAACAAATAAATATTATGAAAATATGATACAGACAAAACAGTTTTTAAAATTTAGAATTTACGAACATAAATATTCAATTAATACAGAAAATTCCAAATTTATCATGCTTTCTACTAACCATTCAACAAGACTAGGAGACAATTTTGATTTTTTTCAATCCCAAAATATAGGATAATGAACGGAATTTAGAAAAAAGATTAAGTTTAGAAATGATCGAAATTTTAAACAACAAAAATTCAACTAAGAAAGGTCAGATATGGACAATTTTTCTAATATTTATCAGAAATTGTAATTAAAAAAAATTATTTTTAGTAAATATTTATATTTTTTATAACATTTAGGGAAAGCGGTTTTGGTTTATAGTGAAACATATTAAACACAGGAGTTTTTAAAGGGTTATAGTGGTGTTTCACAAATAAAATAAAAATTAAAAAATAAAAATAATTTTTTTTTTAATTATATTTTTGGAATTTTATTGAATACACTATGGAGAATATATTACAAATAACATTCAAACAAATCATTATAAACATTTCTATCTTCAAAATTTTAAAAATCATACTAAAATTTGAATTTATCTTATAGAAACCAAAAAAGAAACTCAAAATCAGAAGCCTTTCTGGATGGATACATCACTATAATCCCCAAATGTTTTCTAATTTCTTAGGGACATCATAATCCCACTTTAAAATCTCTATCGGAGATGATCCTCAGAATCTTGTGCCAGCCTTGTATTAATATAGAATGAATGAATGTCTCTTTATCTCTTATTTTTTTGTTTTTTAAGAGAAGCCCACAAATCATTTTTTTATAATTTTTTAAATTCCGGGGGTAAGTATGTCCTGTGTGTGGTGTGTGTGTGATCTCTACAAATTATGAATATTATGTGATTTGATAAATAAAAGATTGAATAAAGTAATATTACCTACTAAGACTTCATTTATACATAATATGGTATTCTATTATTTTTATTATTTATTCAAAAGTCAAATAATTATACATTTTTCAAAATATACAAGCAAACTATAAACAAATAAATATATATTTTGAAATAAACGCAACGGATCGTCTAAATTGATAAAATTATCTTGACATTAACAGTCAAAGTAAATATTCAATATAGTTTTTAAAGGGTTCATATAACGGTAGTCTTCACAGATTAATGATTAAAATATTAAATTATTTAACTTTTTAATTATATTTTCTAGATATTTATAATTAGCTAATAAATCTAAATAAAATTTGTTATTATTAGTTATTTGATATTTACGAAAACTAAATCAGGCTTAATACACGCTACCAATGTGGTTTTCATTTACGCAAAATACAACGGTGTATTCTGTCAAACATACAACATCCCTAATCTCATTTAATACTGGAGCACTGAATCGAACAAACGATTCGCAATTCATTTATCCATCCATAGACCACCATATGAATATTGGCAACTTCTCGTGCTCCTCACGACCGTACTTTCATGCACAACTTATGACTTTCAATCTAGTTCAGGACACAGCAGTCTTTACCTGATGACCCTTTCGAGCTCTCTACCCGAGACCACTCGAAACTCTCCCCTATCTTCGCATTGGACAAGGTGTCCAGTCAGCGAGACATACAGAGGTCAATGATACAGATTGCCTTGATAGATAAAACTAATCTTTCTAAAGGTAAAGGGTGTATACAAGTAAAGTAAGAGCGAACAAAATAATAATTTATTTTTGAATTTTATTGAATACTCTAGATAAGAAATTTTTTCTTCAGTCTTTTGTAAATACAACTCCTGATGATGGGCTAAAAACCAGAAATATATATAGAGTATTCTTCAATAAAACTCCAAAAATATAATGACATTTTTTTTAATTTTTATTTTATTTGTGAAACACCACTATAACCCTTTAAAAACTCCTGTGTATATTTTTTATTTTTATTCAAGGTAATTTCATCTTCAAGACAATCTGTATCATTGACTTTTTCAAAATATATATTTATTTGTTTTTAGTTGCTTTCTTTATATTTTGAAAAATGTATAATTATTTGACTTTTGAATAAATAATAAAAATAATAGAATATCATATTATGCATAAATGAAATCTTAGTAGGTAATATTACTTTATTCAATCTTTTATTTATCAAATCACATAATATTCATTATTTGTAGGGATCACACACAAACACACACAGGGCATACTTACCCCGGAATTTAAAAAATTATAAAAAAATGATTTGTGGGCTTCTCTTAAAAAACAAAAAAATAAGAGATAAAGAAACATGCATTCATTCTATATTAATAGGAAGCAGGCACAAGATTCTGAGGATCATCTCCGATAGAGATTTTAAAGAGACAGATTATAATGTCCCTAAGAAATAAGAAAACATTTTAAAGATTATAGTGATGTATCCATCCCGAAAAGCTTCTGATTTTGAGTCTCTTTTTTAGTTTCTATAAGATAAATTCAAATTTTAGTATGATTTTAAAATTTTTGAAGATAGAAATGTTTAATGATTTGTTTAAATGACATTTGTAATATGTTCTCCAATTCTTTTTCCATTTCATTCAAATTATTGTTAATCTTTAATGAGGGAAATCTACAAAAGAAGGAATCATTAATTTATAAATATCAAAAAATTTTATATTTTTAAAAATTTCTCCATTAGTGTGATTTTTGAAACTACGTCCTTTTTACCCCTTGTTGTATTTTATATTAATATTTAACAAATAAATTTCGTAACATAGACTAGTTAATCTGAGATCAGATAAATTGTGATCGAAACGTTTTCTAAATATATAATATTAAAATAGTGAAGAGAATTGTTTTTGATCGCGCTTTTTTAAACAAGATATACATCGCGAGACCACTGCTGGTTGAAGCTATTGGAGTCTGCTGAGTCTTAAGTCTGGACCACGAGAGAATGAAAAAGATGTGATCCATTTGGCTACAATCCAGCATCATTTCGCGATTGGCCCGCATGACACCTTTTATATCAAACACTGATATGGATCACCAAATGAATTTGAAATCTGAGATGTTATATATTCAATCTCCCAGTCCAGAGCGCCCGATCTGTTAACACGTGTGTTAGGTATTTGCCATTAATCCAAGTGTTAACAGATCGGGCGCTCTGGACTGGGAGATTGAATATATAACATCTCAGATTTCAAATTCATTTGGTGATCCATATCAGTGTTTGATATAAAAAGTGTCATACTGGTCAATCGCGAAATGATGCTGGATTATAGCCAAATGGATCACATCTTTTTCATTCTCTTGTGGTCCAGACTTAAGACTCAGCAGACTCCAATAGCTTCAATCAGCAGTAGTCTCGCGATCCATATATTATTTAAAAAAGCGTGATCAAAAACAATTCTCGTTAATGTGTTAATTATTCTTTGATGTATTAATGAGAAAATTAACTTCACTATTTCAAGTTAGAAATATATAAATTCGGATATTATTTTCCCTTAATATTTGACAAAAATCATCTGCATTCGATTCGCGATCGAATCAAATACAGGAAACTTATGATTTATATAATATTATTAACCCCGTCTCATGAAATGTTGAAAAAAACACTTTATTTATTTTTTCTTATTTTTAATAAATAATATATAAAATTAAATAAATGTTTACTTTTTTTAATTTCTCGAAGTTTTTTGATTCCCTCATCCCTTGTTCAGTAACATTGTATCCACAACATAAGCTAATATTAAAAATGTTCTTTGTAATCATTTATTTACGTATAGATAATGTTTATATGATTTATGCCTATCAAAATAAGATAATATAATTATTCATTCATCATTCTATATTCACGTAAACAAGATTTAAGAGCCTGGGGTTCATGTCCGAAAAAGATTATATGATCCGTGAAATAGTGATCAAAACGGTATTGTGTATTTGTATATTTTTATTAGAGTTATCAGGTATGGTGCCCCCTTCAAAAAAATAATCTAACATTGAATGTAAATGTAAATTAATTAAAATCTCATGTAAAATGTCTTTTAAAATTCAAAAAACTGAAAATTTTATTATTTTATGTGATTACACCCCATTATTTCCCAAGTTAGGTTGCTGAAATTAATTGAGAGGTATTTAATTATATTTTATTTAACTAATTAAGCACGTTTGCAGATATTTGGACAGGAAGGTGTAAATCAAAAAATTGTCATTGATTTTTGCGACGTTTCGCCAACTTTATTCTGGCTTCATCAGGCTTCTAAAAAATATACAAAAACAGAGTCACAGAGAAATCAACAAGTCCCATCATTTTTTTCTTCATTTCTTTTTTCTATGATTAAGCCAGAATAAAGTTGGCGAAATGTCGCAAAAATCAATGACAATTTTTTTGATTTACACCTTTCTGTCCAAATATCTGCAAACGTACTTAATTAATTAAATAATATGGATGCTATGGACTTTAATAATTAATTAATTTTATTTAACATTTCAATATTTTTATATTAATAAAAACATCAACAAAATGTTGATTTTTTTTGCAAAAAAAATAATTTTGGACCCCTTAAGAAAAAAATTAAGGTTTTGTGCTTTGGGGGTAGATATAATTAAATAAAAATTTTAGTTAGGTATATGGTTACTTTAATAAAAATTCTAATTCAAAAAATTTACAAACCACCCAAGTTTTGATTGAATTATAAAATCAATGACATCTGTTAATTCAACCTATAGTGTTAAGTATTTCTTTGTTCTTGTTTTGGAAAAGTTGGCTGATGAATTTGAATTATTTTTAAAATTCGATAAGTGAGTTTTGTTAATGGAAATAATAAATGTTCGAGAGTGAAAGCGGAATCGAAACGTTCGCCGCTGCTATTGACTTTGCTGTTTGGTGTCAATAGCTACAGGTGGCAAACAACAAGCAAACAACTCCGTCTGATGAGGATGATTACCTTGACAACCCCGGTTTTCGGTGGATGTTCGGTTTCTTCACACAAACACGGATCGAATTTGCACCGTTGTTTATATGTTCACTTTAACACCCGTGCATCACTTGACACTTCTCTAGATTAGGCCACGCTTTTTTACACACTTAAGAGAGACTTTAATGCCGCGTTGGTGTTTATGTCGGGTTGTTAGCGCTCGACACGGTGAAACCTGAATAACCAGAATAAGAGAGAGACAGGTTCAAGTGAGCGCCGGGCCCCCTCGTGTTTGACCAAGCGCACGCAAGGTGGGAGCACTTACTAGTACTAGCCCTAGGACTAATAAAACAGCACTTTAATCAAATTATTAATCTTAAATTGTTCAATGCCCTTAAATAAGAAACAAGTCATTAAAGCTTTCAGATACACTTTTTTCTACATTTTAGTGTAATGAAATTTCAAATGTATCCAAAGAGGGACATCCCCGAAGCCAGGAGGGGGACAGGTTGGACAGTACCCATACTGGAAAAATGTGTGACCCTACTAATTTTCTCGTATTTGTCCTTGATAAATTTTCATTTATAAACACTTTTCTCGCTAATAAATATGATTCCTGTGAAACCCCACATTTTTATATATAATTTTATTCATTTATTAATAATGTTTCTCTTAAAACCTACACCGCTTTCCTTAAAGGTAAATGAGAAAAACAGTTTAAAACGAGACTACTGTAACTCTTACCTTTAAAAGTCCACTAGAATACAATAATATTACTTAATTTTTTTTATTTTCTTAGAAAGACGGACCGGTAAGCGAAATAAGTAGGTTATAATAAAAGGCAGTCAATAAATTATTTAATTTTATTCAATTTCCGACGTTTCGGAGACTTTTTTCTCTCCTTCTTCAGGGTATTGTATAGTTATTGAAGAGTGAGTATAACTCGGTTCCCATTTGTCTCTCCTTTTAGTGATAGCAACAATATTAAAATATTACAATATTGTTGCTATCACTGAAAGGAGAGACAAATGGTAACCGTGTTATACTCACCCATCAATAACTATTCAATATCCTGAAGGAAAGGAAAAAGTCTCCGAAACGTCGGAAATTGAATAAAATTAATTAATTTATGGTTTGCCTTTCATTATAACCTAATAATATTACAATAATAATATTTCTTCATCTTCTCCATAGGCTTTTGCCTGTTCTTCCAATAAGAAAAAAGAATAGAGACATTAGTCATATTTAATATAATTTTATTATTTATATAATATATTAATCTAATTACTATATACTATATATATACATAATAATAATAATATTACAATATTAAAAGGACGTTTCTGCTTAAGCATAAAATAACTTAAGTATAAAATTTAGTTTTTATTAAAGACCTGTATGCTAAATGAACTCTATAATAATTTTAATAAATAAAGTTAAGTTCCAGATTACGTTGAAAGTTAAAGAGATAATAGATTTAAAACTTATTTTCCCATATAAAATCCAGTGTCCGATCCAATGTTAAGTTCTGGCTACAGGCCTGAAGCTCGATTAACATCAGTTATTCCTACATTTTGAAGTCGGACAACCCGGTCAGTATTTAATCCAGTATTCTTCAAAATCATTTCCAATAAAGTTCAGTATTACGAGCTGGCCATTCAAGTTCGAATATGAATACTAAATCAGAAAAAGGGCCTTTTTTAAAAGAAATACGTCGGTCGTAATTTCACATGTTATTCTTTCGGTCATTCATTAATAAACCAAATTAGGAAAAGTCAAATTTTAGCTTAAAAAATAGGGTGCGTGGCGCGTCTATTCTAGGAATAACATCATCATTGAGTATACAGTCCTAAGACTGGTTTGACGCACCCGGCTCTGTCCCCCGCCAGCTGTTTGACCTCTCTAAATGTCTCGAATCCCTTATCCCCAATTATTTGGTCGAAATATTTTGATCTGGGCCTTCCCCTTTTCTTTCCCCCCTTCCCCTTCCAAGATATCTCTAAACAATACCCCATGTCTCAGTGTGTGCCACATCATCTGACCTCTTCTCTTCCTCAGACCCTTCTCAAGGATGTTCTTTCTCCGATTCTTCCAAGAACTTCTTCATTTGTAATTTTATCCATCCATTTGATATTCATCATTCTTCTGTAGCACCACATTTCGAAAGCCTCTAATCTCTTTCTCTCCGCTTTTCCAATTGTCCAGGTTTCACACCAGTACATAGGTCTTTAATAGCATCTTCTTGTTTTCTAAGCTGATTGAGGAGGAGCATAGCAGTTTTTGTTTTGAATTAAACCCTATTTTTGCTTGGGCAATTCTTGATTTATAGTTTTCGCTCCTCCCATCCCATGTGATTTTACTTCCTAGATAGCGGAATTCCTTAGGAATAACATACGATAGAAAAAGAAATTTGAAAGTTCATTTAGTTACGTTAATACTATTAAAATATTAATATTCATACTTATATATTCTTAGTAAATAAAAAAATAGACTTCAAATGTGCCTAAGAAGGATCAACTAATTTATTTTTTGATGTCAAATAAATGGCGTGATGTCAAAAATCTGCTTGGAATCATTTTTTAGCATTTGAAATGTTCAAAGGATTTTTTTATCAAATAAACAAAGAACAGCGTTGGAGATTAATGCACTATTTTAATACACGAACTTTTTAACATCTCTAAAAAATTTCGTTTTTGCTGATGTCTGTGGGTTAGAGAAAGTTTGAATTTTTTAACCCAATTTTGGGATTCCCATTGGAAAATGAGCCTTAAAATATCATGTGTTATAGGGATAAGTGAAATTTTGATCATCTTCAGTTGATAAAAAAATGTATTATATATTTCGATTATAGAAATTGTGATTTTTTCTTTTAAAAAAAAACTATTTTCGGATCATTGAATTTCAAGTATGCATAAACCCAGGAATTAGTTTATTTCTTGTAGAATTTCAATTTCTAAACCTTCTTGACTTTATATTTGCAGTTTCATTTTTGAAGTGCTCCCATTCTGTCCTTCATGATATGTGGAACCTCCAGAGGATTCTTCCAGCCATGAGCTTAAGATTTACAAAATTATATTCTAGCTTCTCTGGGTGCCAAAAAGAAATTTCCCATTAGATTTTTGTCTAATTTTATTGTTGCAAGATTGCGAAATTTTGTATAATAGATTAAAACAGTGAAGAGTTTTTTTTTTAATGATAAAGATACTAGAAGGAAGAACACTTAGAGCACCATCCACTGTGTAAATGGCAACGAGCCAAAGTAAAAACAGGACTAAGGCTCAATGAAAAACATTCACTGAAGCTTTTCAAGGAGAGTGAAAGGAACTATCAGGTGTACAAGTATGAAATGAGGATTTTTTTCTAAAAAAACACGTTAAATTCGGAAGAATGATAAAAAGTGATTTATTCAAAGTATGCTCCATCGCTTGTTATACATTTTCCCCATGTTTCGGGCAATTTGTGAATAACACGCCAGTAAAAAACTTCCCCTTTTGCTGCGAACCATTTACAAAGCCAATTTTTCACATCTTCGTATGAACCAAAGCGCTGGTCAGCAAGTGCGTGACCCATCAATTCAAACAAGTGGTAATCGGAAGGAGCAAAGTCTGGTGAGTAAGCTCCATGGGGGTAGAACTTCCCAGCTGAGTGCTTCCAACTCTCGCGAACCGGTTTTTCCGTATATGATGAAGAATTGTTATGGAGAAAAATTACCTTATTTTGTTTTTTTTGATATTCTGATCGTTTTTTCAGCAGCGAACTGTTCAAATCAATCAATTTTTTTTTTTTTTTACACCAAAAAGGTGCAACCCCTAAAGGCCTGGGTTGGCCCCTCCATCGTGAAAAGAAGAAGAAAGAATTTTATGGGCTGGGCGGGGGTCGAAGGTATCTGTGGAAATCAAAATCACTATTTTTGAAACGCCAAAAAAATCTTTCACACGTATCTTGCGATGGAGCATGTTCACCATAAGCTTCTCGAAGCATTCGGTATGATTCAGCAGCAGTTCTCTTCGAATGAAATCAAAAAAATTAATGGTTTCCGCGAATTCTCTTTATTGGCAAAAATTTCGACATATTGAACATTGCAAAAAATACTATGGAAACACTTTTTCAATTTATCACTTATGCGCGTTTGACACTTGTTGATGGCACAACAAAATGCCATCTATTTCAAATCTTTATGATAAACACTGAATTGATGCGTCATCTGTTTCTCAAATACCCATTTCATACTTGTACGCCTAGTAAAATAATATTAATATATTATTATATATCTATATATTAATTTTTTTAAACCATTTTTTAAGAAATATTACAAAATAATTTATATAAAGGAAATATCAGTGTGATAGATTAAAATAATTTATTATATTATAGAGCATCTTGTTTCTTCACTTTTACATCTGTCGAAATTGTAGTGGTATTCATTATAGTAGTAGTAGTTGGAACTATTTTCGGTGCGCAGACTAAGACATTATCAATCAGTCCAAATTCTTTCGCTTCTATAGGGGACATAAACTTATCCCTTTCGACACTACTCTCTAAAATAATAAAATTGAAACATTCATAAGAGGGAATGATTTTTAGTAGATATATATAAAGAGACAAATCAAATCAATTATTTACCGATTTTTTCTAACATTAATCCTGTATGTTTAACGTAGAGCTGATTAATTTGTTTTTTAATTTTTAAAATTTCTTCGGCTTGGATCTGTATATCGGTAGCTTGGCCCCGAAAATAAAAAATATAATAAATAAAAGAAAAAATCGTCAATTGATTTTCAAAACAACAGATGTAATTCTTTAGTGCAGGGCTGTCCAACAACATTGCAATCAATGTGGCCCTACATAAAATTATAAACTTCCTTGAAACATTATGATTTTTATGTTGTACTTACTGGAAAACATATTTTGCCAGCCTCCCCATATACATCATAATATTAAAAAACAAAATAAGACATAAAAAACAAATATTCACAATATATCACTCACGGTGTTCAGTAAAACGAGACATAAAAAAAAAGAGAGACACACTTTCACGACACTAGACACACTTTCTTCTAAAAAATATCGCAGCCCAGATATATGAGCTGGAGAACCAATTTTCCAAGTTCCCCGGCAACTGATAGGCAGGCGAGTAATATAGTGGCATTTGTAGAGAACTGAATTTTTCCCCGAACCTTGTCATAAAATCGGCTATTTTCCGCCGAGACAACCCGCACCCAAGAAGGGCATGGTTTAAGTCCCCCCCCCCAGAGCCCGAATCACGACAGAAAGGATAGTCTCTAAGACCAACTTTATGTAGATACTCGGGAGTCGTCGCGTGACTAAGTCTCAACCTAATTGTATGCAAAGACATTTTTCTATACAGGCGATATCGATCAAACCAGGGCTGTTCTGGGATTCCTGGACACCATTTGCAGAAATGCTGCCCCTTGACAGTACTGGATAGCTTCCAAGAATTTCATTACTCCTGATAGATCTCTTCTTTATTAATTCTTTGGCTAGGGCGAAAATTTTTGGAGCCTAATGGTTTTTTGCCCTGTTGACTTGATATGATCTATCAGTGTGATATATAATAACTTTTAAGGAGTTCGGTGTTGGTTCTAGGTGAAACATTTTAATATAATAATAAAACTTGAGTAAGATACGAGGTAGGTTTCACAAAAAAGAAATAAAACAAAATTGAGTTTTGAATTCGATATATTTCGGGGGTTAGCCCATCATCAGGAGTCTAAGAAAACTGATTATATATTGGAAAAATAGTTTTACAAGTAACAATTTTTAAAAAAAGTGTGATATGTATCTATTTATATTTTCTAAACAAATACAAGTACTATTATAAATTTTTTTAAATGTTTATAATAAATATATAGTTTATATTTTAGTAAGAAGAAATCATAAGTTGGTGTCATCTATTAAATTCGATGGAATGGAATATTTTTAATTATATGTCAGAGGGGTTGTTGACATATAATTAAAAATATTCCATTCCATCGAATTAATAGACGACACCAACTTATGATTTCTTGTAAATTTGAATCTATTACCATCGGCAAATTAATATCTTTCATACTTTAGTAAGCATTAAAAGGTAAATTTTACAAGGTCCGGAAATTACAAATATTACTAATAAATCCGGTTAAAAATAGTCACGAGTTCAGTTTATTCTAAATGCCGGAGGTCTGTTTAATGAATCCCAAGCTCAGATTAGTCACTAGTACTATGACTATTATATTGATGAAATCTTCAACATTTCCTTAACGGGATAAAGTAATTGTTTTTATATTTGGCACTTTATGAAGAAAACTTTGATTTAAATTACAGAAAACTACTCAAAATAAATTATTTTAAGAATTAAGTAGATTACAATGTAATCAGGGCTGGGGGGTTTTGAGGGGGCTCGGGAAAATATTATATGCGCAGGACCCCGAAAAAAAGAAGAAATAATGCATGAAAATAATTTTATTAATTATTAATTCATCATTTATTTTTTTATTGATCATTAATAAATAAATGGTCTGAGAAACCTGAGACAAATCGCCTGGCTTGTCGCTGTTCAAATGTAGTAGCCTTAAAAGATCATCAAGAGAAACAAAAAGGCTGTCCTCTGCTTGATGCAAATAAACATACACACATTTATAAATCAAATTTATATATGTATATATATTATTTAATTTTTTTGCAACGAAATTTTCTCTGGAGAGAGACGGACTGGTAGAAATTTTAATTGAAAGTAATGGAAGGCAGCCCAGAGGTAGTGAGGAAAGAAAAAATTAACACATATAAAATAAGGTGTAATTTATTGGAATCCCTCCTTTCCTTTCAAACCGACGTTTCGAAGGATTTTTCCCTCCTTCTTCAGGGTTTCAAAGGGTCAATGAATGAAACAAATAAAATGTTTCCTTCTTCTCTCCACAGTAGTGTTCAAAAACTTTCTTCATTTGTAACAAAAGGCAGAGAAAGACAAAATTTTTTTTTTTTTTTGAGATATTTCGAAAAAAGGAAGGAAAAAAAAACACTTTTTTCATGCACGATTACAATACTTGACCATACCCTGTATGGGAAAGTAAAATCAGATGAATAATATATATTTGAAAGAGAATTTTACCCGAAATCCGCCGGACGGTTGATGAATCATTATTCGCGAATTAGGTAATGAATGTCTCAAGCCTGGTGATCCAGCGGCTAATAAAAGACTTCCCATGCTACATGCCTGTCCTACACACCATGTAGCAACTGGTGGTAATATATATTGCATTGTATCGTAGATACCGAGTCCTGCAGTGACACTTCCACCTGGACTAAAACAAAAAATTAGAAAAATAAATTAATATGAATATGTAATTATTTTTAAAAACTAAAAATTATTGTAATGAAAATAAGAATAATCAAGAATTTTTCAATTTTCTTATAGAGAAGAAAAAATTGTTTAAAATAGTGTTATTTGGGAAAAAATATTTGTTTATCTATAGATCAATACTAATATATGAAATTGTTAAATATATATGAATTAAATTGAAATTAGATGTGACAAATCAGAGGAGAAAATGAACAATTAAAACATGTGATGATCAATTGCAACGTTTAGCCAATTTATTGTGGCTTCATCAGGTTCTATACAAAAAATAAATACAAATGAATCATTCACAATCATCAAAATCAACCCAGTCATAATATTGATTTTGATGATTGTGAATGATTCATTTGTATTTATTTTTGTATAGAGCTGATGAAACCACAATAAATTGGTTTAAAATGTTTTAACACGGTGTTTAATTGTTCCTTTTTCCTCTGATTTGTCACATCTACTTCTGATAATGGAACTGAATAACAATAATAATTAAATTGAAAGTTTATTTTTACCGAGAGTAGCAGATTTTTATAAATTGAAGGAGACAATAAAAGAGTGTGCCTTGTTCTGGAATTATACATTTTTAATTTATTCATAACAAGACTATAGTTTCGAGAGCTTTGCCCTCTTCATCAGTCTATTACAATTGATTAACATAAATTAATGTATGCAAGTGTTACTTAGATACATTAATTCCTGTGAATCAATTGTAATAAGAGCTGATGAAGAGGGCAAAACTCTCAAAACTATTTTCTCGTTATAAATAAATTAAAAATGTATAATTCCAGCAGAAGACACACTTATTGTCTCCTTCAATCGAAATATTATGGTCAGAGCTTGGAAATTATTGGGGCGATTGAAAAAAATATTTTTAATCTATCTTTTCAAATGTTGTTACACTTTTTATATTTTCAATATCGGAACATTTAAAATATTATAGAGTTCTGAAGATGATCTAATAAAAAATCGAAAAAAAATTCAAAAAAGAATTATTTATTAGTGGTAGATTCTAATTATAAAGCCTAGTTTACACGGGCTTAGTACTAAGTATTAGTGCTAACCACTCGCACTAATTCTGTGTCGTGTAAACACACAATATAAGTGGTTAGTATTAGTAGAGTGGCAAGTGCGAGTGAATAGAAATGGTTTCTATTTACTAATGGCAAGTAGCTTCCAGTACCTATATATTTTCACTATTTTTCAATTTCAATAATATACAATTTAGGAATTCAAATATTTAATGAATTTGATAATTATGTAATATGATCGTTATTAGGTAGATTTTTCTTTTTAATATTTGTAAAGGGAATCAAATTTAATCAAAGATTGATTAAATAATCATTTAAAATTTATTATTCACTTGAACTTCGCACAGGCAACTTAAATTGACGATACTCGGCGATTTTCAGTTGCAACTTCAGGAATTGCCTAGTGAAGAGGGCAATATAGATTTGTGAAATAATTTTTTTTTAATTAATTGTAAATTGATTGTAAATTTGTGACAAGTGAGTAATAAAATTGAAAACTTTTTATAGATAAATCAAATTTATTCAAAAATAAGCTGACGTGTTCTGATGTGGCCATACACTTGACTTACCATACAACCTGGCCCTAAAATTATTTATAATCATGTGGGGGTTACTTTTTGCATTTTTATACTTCTGGGGTCCCACTGATTATGTACCTATACAAAATTTGGTTGAGTTTGGTAAATGGGCAAGATTTTCATTTTTTGCCCCCCCCCCCCCCACCTCATTTTGGGAGGTTAGTTTTTGCATTTTTAGACTTTTCAAAATTTTGACTTCTGGGGGTCCACTGATTATGTATAGAAAATTTGGTTGAGTTTGTTCGAACGGCCTAGATTTTTAATTTTTAACCCCCCCCCCCCCCTTTATTTTGGGTCGATATGCACCAAAATCTAATCAGCTCTTAATGGACTAAATAAATCAAAATCTAATCAGCTCTCAATGGACCAAAACTACGTGTTAAATTTGGTTTCGATATTCACACTAGTTTTTGAGCTAGCTCGTCCACAAAAATTTGGTAATGCACAGACTAACAACCAGACAGAATAACTAACAAACATTTTGACAAAACAATTATTATCTCGAAAAATATAATTTTTTCGATGTTCACTTATTAGGCTTTTTTGTAGAGCGAAATGCCATGGTTTCGCTCAATTTTTTTAATCAAAATAGTTTCAGCCTTCTGCTGGAATTATAAATTTTCATTTATTTATAACGAGATTATAGTGAATCCATTGTAATAGACTGATGAAGAGGGCAAAGCCCTCGAAACTATAGTCTCGTTATAAATAAATAAAATTTATAATTCCAGCAGAAGACACACTCTTTTATTGTCTTCTTCAATATATAAAAATTCTGCTACTCTCGGCAAAAACTTTCATTTTAATAGTTTCAGCCGTTTTTTAGATATTTTGAAAAAAACCCACTTTTTTCATGCACGATTAGAATACTTGACCATACCCTGTATGGTAAAGTAAAATTGTTTGTCATGAATTGTCTGTATTCTTGGTGATTCTCAGTTGTTAGCTCTCTAAAAACTCCAACTGGATCCCCATGAGTATCTCTTAGCAACCAATTCCTTGTCCACACGCGTTTTTCATTTTTCAATACCTCTTCAAACTCTTCTATTAACGATGTTAAAATAATATTCAAATAATGATTAAAAATGCGATGTTTGACAACTAGAATTGACATCTTGCAACTTTCCCTATACACTAATTACATTGGTTAGGAGTAGAGACCTGTGAACCACTACTAACCAGTTAGTCTAATAAGTGCTTAGTAAATCGAATAGTACTAATGGCAAGTAGTAAGTCCGTGTAAACTGAGGCTTAACTTAAGATAAAGTAAATTGATGTTCTCTAGAAAGTGGAAATACCTGTTAATATACATGTGAATAGGTTTCTTGGAACTTTCGGCTTGAAGAAATAATAATTGAGCTATAACAAGCGAAGCCATTTCGTCGGCAATCTGCAAATTTCGGAATGGTTAGTATGTTGTATTATTATAGGAAATAAAATCATATTTGGTATTATATAAACTAGAAATTATACCGGGCCCATAAGACAAATGATTCGATCTTTAAGAAGTCGAGAGAAAATGTCATAAGCACGTTCTCCTCGTCCTGTTTGTTCTACAACAATTGGAACTAGAGGTAGAGTACGAAGTGCAGAGAGATGCAGAGCAGAACGACATGATGATACGGGCGGCTAAAAAATAAAAAAAAGGTCAAAATTTTATTTTATTTTTAATTTAAAACTACTTTTAAAGTATGAAGCAACCACATGCATGAAATTTTTGGCCCTAACGAAAATGTGCTGAGGGTTCAAGTGATTGCAATAGAATTGTATATTATATTACACAATTGGAAGCAGGAAAGGGTTAATACGGTCGTTCCATGAGATTTTGAATCACTGTACCTATTTTATTTAAAACTATCAATTTTCAAATAAGCATGCATATCCCTCTACAGAAGCGTAGCCACGGAGGGGGGGGGCTCAGAGTAACGGCAACGACAAGCCGTTTCTTATGGCAAACTAACCATAATTAAATATATTTCGTATGTTTAATGAAGAATTTTTTTTTTAATTTCTTGAAGTACCTATTTGTTTTAATACAAAAAAAATTTCCACTAAACATTTTGCTTTGTGGATTGAGCCCCCCCCCATGAAAATTTTCTGGCTACGCCACTGTGCCTCTAAATGATGAGTGTGTGATTACGTACCAAAATCTCTTTTATGGAATCTCCACGAATCAAACCAATATTTTTACATATAATTATTAATCCCAGTTTAACGTGACTTTAAGTATCTAGCCTCTTTTGTGTGTTTATACACTGGGTACATAATATCCTAAGATGTTCATAGAAGATTATGATGAGGTGCATTATCTTCGGGGTAGGGGGGATTCTTTTAAAATAATTAATATGTATTAATATTAAAAATTTTATTCAAAAACTAGTTGGAAATGAATAATAAGTTTTCTTTACTATTTTCTGTTCGAATATTTCTATTGTTAACTGTATACATATCAGGCACGTAGGTAAGGGAGCCCCCCCCCCCAAGATATAATAATTGAACCACATCCTAATACTACTACATAGCTGTGTCCGAAGGGTGAACCGCGACCTAATATGGTGTACACCTACTTCCACTCCCATTTCCAAGTCGAAGACAATAGATGAAGGGGCATTATCTAATGAATTCCAAAATAATTCCACATAAATCCAATGACGTGCACATCTAATTCCAATCGCAGTTCACCACTCTGCTGTGTCTAAATTATGAATATTAGAAAAGGATTACAATTTTGTTTTACCTATGCTGAGGTGAGGGGAATAATATACCTAACAAATCAGGTGTACAGTCAGTGAACCCTCAAAAATCTATACCTACATGCCTGATATATAAATATATATGTCTGGTTATTCAATTGTACTACCTGATAAAAAATTAAAAAATTAAATTCGAAACGTCGATTAATTGAGAGTTTTATTTCGCTGCATGTGTTTTTTCTCTTAAATTAACTTCTTTCCAGTATCCACAAATTTTATGACATGTCAAATATATAAAAAGAAAAAATTAATAAAATTTTATTTTCACACTCTTTAAAATTTTATTATATTATATTTTAATTTATAAAATTATCCATATTCTATTATTTTAATACCGAATTAAATTAATTTTAGTAATCATTCTATCCCTATCCCATTTAATAGTAATTTAGAGGTTAATCTCGCGACAGAGAAAAATCAAACTTACATTTCTTGATAAAATATATTATGAATATTATCCTTAAATATATCAAATTATGAAATGTTGAAAATTCAATAAAAATAGTTACCGAATGTTTAAATAAATGACAAGAGTTGGCGATAGTCCTTAACATTTTCAAAAATTTAAAAAAGTATTTGATGTTTAACTACCAACATAACCATTCAAAATTCACTACCAAATTAAATTATTTAAATATAAATATTTTTATAGTATATAAATAAATTGTTCTAGGTAGCTCAAATTCAATGAAAAACAAAATAAATTTAAAATAGATTTGTATTATTTTGAATTAAAAGTAATTATTTTATTATTTTAATAAATTACTTTGTTATTACTAGCTTATAATTTTATATAAAAAATAAATGAGAGTGGTCGAATTTTAAAAAAAATATTAAAATTAAAAATACGATATTTTAAATAATTACTTATTCAAAAAATTTTTACATGATTACAATTAACAGAATTATTTATTACAGATTCGAGTGCTACTCAAAGTAACAGTCCTCGTTTTTGCGAAAAAATTTATGATCGATGCGCTTAGTTAAGGGGGGGGGCAAGGGGGCACTGCCCCCCTAGAAAACTCCTTGCCCCCCCTAGAAAAATCGAGTCAATATCTCAATAACTATGTATGCTATGAGATTAATTTTATTCTTAAAAAATCAATACAGATTGAAAAATGTAGATCTCAAAAAAAAATTATCTTCCCATATAGCCCAGTAAATAGAGGGGTTTCAGCTTATATTAATTGCGGGAAAAGATTTTTTAGCGTCATATGGTGTGAGTATGCCAAATCTAAGTTTGCGACCTCGAAAGTCTGGGAGACAACTTTTGGCGGCCGAAAAACCTCGAAATTTGCTGACTTTTTCCAGTTTTTCGCTTATAACTCGAATACAGTTCATATTTTATAAATAAACGTCTATTATAATAAATTAAAGAAGATAAATTTCGCGTTGCCTAAAATAAATAAATGCAAAATTGGTCTAGTAGTTCAATTTTTAATGGGGATCCAAAAACAGCCTTCGGGATCATTTTTGAATATCCCTAAAACTCGGACTTTTTACGATTTTTTCCCATTTTGACCATGATGAAGCACATTTTCAACAAAGAAGACTCAATACATTTTAAAACTAGATTAAATTTGCTACAATTTAAACAAAGTTTCATATTAATTGGATAATGGTAACCCGTGTAGCAATGAGGTTGAAATTTTGAAAAAATGCAATTTTTGCAAAAAATTGCAATTTTTCCTTCATAAAATGAAAACCACTCATCTTAGAAACTTGATTTCTATCTCACTCTCTAGAAACTTTTTTGTTAAAACTATTCGATTTATAGATATCCTACATTTTCCGGACAGGATATGATCCGAATCCTCATGCGTCATGAAAAATGCTGAATATCTATAAATCTAAGAATTTTATCAAAAAAATGGTCCAAGTAAACGTTCAAGTCAATAAGATTTTCTACAGAATGAGATAGAAATCAAGTTTCTAGGATCAGTCATTTTCATTTTATGAAGGAAAAACTGCGATTTTTTGCAAAAAATTGCAGTTTTTCAACAACAATTTGGGTTGGGAGGTTTCAAACACCTCGCTTAACCCTGACGCCGCCACTGCGGCTGCCCCCCTTAGGAAAATTCTCTAACTATGCCAATGGTATGATCCAGCCTAATCCTACTTGGAGCGCATGCCGAGAGTTCCTTGTAATTTTAAAATACTTGAAATATCAAATTTGTTCATATGTGTTGTTGATAAGGAGATAATAAGAAAAATTTTGCAATTTTTTCATAATTTTAAGTTAAGCCATTTCTAAACGATTACAATTACAAAAATCACCTAAAAATGGCTACTTTAGGGCGTCTTTACACCATCATTTCTAAGCGAAATATATTTAAAAAGTAGGTATAATTTTCACAGGGATATCTCATTAGGATATTTTCAGATTTATTTTCTAATTTTTAAATATTATTTCAAAAAGAAAATATTTTAAAAATAGCTGTTCACAAGAACATAAAAAAAATCTTAGAGCGACTAGGCCTAGAAAAACAGGATTAATACTTTTTAAAATTTCATTAGTTTTTCTGATAGTTGAAAATTTTAAAAAAGAAAATATCCAATAAGGGTGGTCAAATGATCCTTTTTTAGATTGTATTTACATATATATAAATACAATCTAAAAAAGATCATTCAGGCTTGATAAATAAACTGATGATTTCCATTAAAAGAAGATTTATTGGAAACTTTTTTCAACACTTTTGATTAAAAAGAAAAGTTTCGAATAAATCTTTTTTTATTGGGAACCATCTATTTAATTATCCATGGTAGGGATGAGCATCGATGGCCGATGTTTTCAAAACATCAATATTTTCTATATCGATATTTCTCCCCGACATCGATGTTTTTAAATATTTACAGTATCTATTTTTTTCTTCATTAATTTAGATAAATTAATAATGAATTGATATACTCAGTCGGACATTGAGAACGTATTGACAGAATATTGCTTTTAGAAAAACACCGATTTTTTTACATCGATAGTTTTCATGGAAATATTTCAGTTTATTTATGAATTCTGATTAATTTTCTGAAACCATGAATTTTTTTAATATACATCAATGTTTTCAAGCGCTACTATTTATGTTACCGCAGATTTTAACATAAACATACGCATATTTTAATTATCTATGCTCATCCCTAATCCATGGTATGCCTATCATTCAATCCTCAGTTCAGTGGAGTAGCGTAGGTTTTTGCCGCCCGGGACAGATGCCACATTTGCCACCCTCTCACCCATTCACACATAGAATTTTCAATAAAATTTCATTTTACCCTAAACCTTAAAATTTTTAGAAACTGGAAAAAATATTTAATGGTAAATCATGTTTTAGTAGTCAATATTCAGTTATTATCCAAAAAAATAATTACTTTAAGGAAATGAAATAGGTTGTTCAGTGAACAAAATCATATTTAACATCAATTTTATTAAGAATAAGCTCGAAGTTATAAAACATTTTATAATTTTTTCTAAAATCTGCAGCCCTATCAGAGTGCCCCCCACCCCCCGCTACGCTACTATCTCAGTTATATACCCTTATAAAATTTAAGAACGAAAAAACTGAAAATTTAGCCTTCGGTAAGTAAGTCTGAAAAATCGCAGTTTAAATTTTATAATATGACAGAAGTATTTTTCTAATAGTTGTGATATCATAGGGCAGGCAAGTGAGGAGATTAAATTTTTTTCTTCTAGCCCAATTATTAAGATCAAATACACCGATATATTCAGTTATTATCCAAAAACAATATATATTAATTACTTTAAGGATAATTAATATTGAATTTAAATATAAATTTATGTTAGGTTAAAAATAAAATGAGAGAGTCTTCTGTTTTTTAAATAAAATAATTTTTAATTATTTCTAGAGACTATAGTTTCAGGCATTGCCTTCATCATCAGTCTATCACAAATATTTCAAATTAGTTACAAATTAAGATTTACATTGAAAATTTTGAAAAATATATAATGTCTTTTTCTTCATGTTTCCTCTTGGGAGATTAGAATATAACTGCACTAAGCCAGTAGTTATATTCTAATCTCCCAAGAGGAAACATGAAGAAAAAGACATTATATATTTTTCAAAATTTTCAATGTATAAATCTTAATTTGTAACTAATTTGAAATATTTGTGATAGACTGATGATGAAGGCAATGCCTTCGAAACTATAGTCTCTAGAAATAATTAAAAATTATTTTATTTAAAAAGCAGAAGACTCTCTCATTTTATTTTTAACCTAAAATAAAAACAATTCTGTTACCATCGACAGTGAAATCTTTTATTCAACTAATATAAATTTATGATTATTTATTATTTGTTGAAAATTATAAAAAATCTATTGAAATTACTGAATATTGTGAAATAAATAGCTTGTTCACTGAACAAAATCATATTTAACATCAATTTTATTAAGAATAAGCTCAGAAGTTATAAAACATTTTATAATTTTTTCTAAATTCTGCCGCACCTATCAGAGTGCCCCCGGGGCAGTGACCCTTGCCTCCCCCCCACTACGCTACTGCCTCAGTTATATACCCTTATAAAATTTAAGAACGAAAAAACTGAAAATTTAGCCTTCGGTAAGTAAGTCTAAAAACTAGTAGTTTAAATTTTATAAAATTTCAGAAGTATTTTTCTAATAGTTGTGATATCATAGGACAGGCAAGGAGGAGAAATAAAATTTTTTTTTAATCTATCCCAATTATTAATACCTAATAAACCGATATATTCAGTTATTATCCCAAAACGAAATAACTACTTTAAGAATATTTAATATTGAATTTAAATATAAATTTAAGGATATTTATTATTTGTTCAAAATCATAAAAAAATTATTGAAATTACAAAATATTGTGAAATAAATAGCTTGTTCACTGAACAAAATCATATTTAACATCAATTTTATTAAGAATAAGCTCGAAGTTATAAAACTTTTTATAATTTTTTATAAAATCATCGGCCCTATCAGAGTGCCCACAGGGGCAAGTGCCCCCCCCCCCCCCCCCCCGCTACGCTACTGTCTCAGTTATATACCTTTATCAAATTTAAGAACAAAAAAATGAAAATTTAGACTTCGGCAAGTAAGTCTAAAAAATAGTAGTTTAAATTTTATAAAATTTCAGAAGTATTTTTCTAAGTGGCTGGAGCACCGAGCGATGCTCGGTAACTTTTTGCCTCTAAATAGCTTAAGTTTCAAATTTCAAGGCACTGCGACTTACCAAAGACGATATATGAATGATTAAAATATTTATTTTACGACACTCCTAATTTACAACCCCCTTCCTTTATTTCAATCGGATTAAAATCTATACACGACTAATAACTCATGACACTTGATAAGTATACCAATTTTTAAAACAATCGTTAGTGCCGTTTTTGAGAAAATCAAAAAAAAAGAAAAATCTTTCATGTAAATGTCCACTTACGGTGTTCCGATTTCAAGCAAAAGCTTGCTGTACCCCTTCTAGCCTATATCGAGCTTAAGTTTCGAATTTTGTAGCTCTGAGATTAATGGTTGCGAAATACAGGGGGGTATATTCTTACGTACGTAAACATCAACTTCTATTTTAGCCAAAATCTCGTTGTACTTCTTGTAGCCTCTAGATAGCTTAAGTTTCAAATTTCAAGGCTCTGCGAGTTTCCGAAGACGAGATATGAACGATTAAAATATTTTTTTGCGACATGACTAATAACTCATGACACTTGATAAGTTTACCAATTTTTAGAGAAATCGTTAGTTAGAGCCGTTTTCGAGAACCCGATTGGATATATATACAAGAATTTTACTTATGGAAAGTGGTGTAGGTTTTAGGTGAAACATGATGTTAGTTAATAGAGTAAAGGGTGTGTAGTTTCACAGTGAATGAAATGTATTCATTAGTATTAACTTGTAAACTCCTGATGATGGACTAATAATCCGAAATATATTGAGTTTGTATAAACCTCTTTGAGTTTTATTTCATTCACTGTGAAACTACACACCCTTTACTCTATTAACTATACAAGAATTGCTTATTTAATAATATAAGAGATAAGATAAGATAATATAAGATAGTTGTGATATCATAGGACAGGCAAGCAGGAGAAATAAAATTTTTTTAATTTTTTCGATAGACGTTTCGATTGAATTTTTTCTTCTAGCCCAATTATTAATACCTAATACAAGCAGGTCGTTATTGTATATTTCTAATTTTTAAAAAGAAAAAGTCCCCTTTTTTAGAATATGTAAGGAGAAAAAAAATTCGGGCTTGATCGGGCATTTTAATAAGATTTTTTCGGATGTGTGTTTCTGATTTTTGAAAATTCAATTTAAAAACGAATATCCAAAAGAGCCGCTCGAAAGTCCCTTTTTTGCATATATAAAAAGAAAAAAAGAAAATCCGGGCTGGATTTGCGCAGAAGAGTTCTATTGTCGGAGGCGACGATCGACCCGGGTGCGGCTATTCGGGGGGCGGGCAAATGGCGACCTCGACGGACGGTCCGCTACGGTGCTCCTCGAAAATGTCCATCTTCTTGGGTCTTTTGGCCCTTTTCGGGGCGGCACAACAGACAACTGGCGACCAGGACCTACGGGGGTCATTTTACGAAGAAATTCGTGAACTTCTCGCGGACCAAGCCCCGAAAAACACCCTTCAGGTCCAGGTAGGGTAACCGCTCCAGAACGCCCACCCTTATCTTTACACAATTCCACTTTTAATTCAACATTTATTCAACTAAATCTTAAATATTTTTTATTATTTAATGAAAATTTAACGAAAAATGACAAAAAAAAATCCCTTTTATAAAAACTACAAAAAGTTAGTAAATTTTAATTAAACTACGTTCTATTTCATAAAAACCCTTGCTCTAGTATTTCTAATATATTATTTTCATAATAAAAAAGTTTTATACTGCATGACCGACTTGAATAATTAAAATTTTTTCTTTATATTATTTTTTTAAGCATGAGATTTTGAAAAGAACTCTTAGCAATTTATTAATTTCTTACATATTTTTTAAGAATACATGTAAAAAATGTATATTTAATTACGAATTATATTTAAATATTTCTTTTTTCTTTTTTTAATTAAAAAAAAGAAATTTCGAATAAGACTCTACATACATGCAAAAATCTATAAACTTTAAAATGTTGATGAAAATTAATATATATAAATTGGGGGTGGTGTTTTTTTTTAATCCACAATTTTCATATCATTTCTTCTTCTTTTTACTTAAAGAATGAAATTTGGATTAGGACTGTTTCTGGAATTTATTGATTTTATGTATCCATTTCTCATGGAAAATAAATTAGAAAATAATAATAATAATAATAATATAAATTCATGAAAAATTTTCTTTTTTTTTTAAACAGGGCAAGATATTTTAAAAAGGATTGTACTAAGCAATTTATTAATTTGTTAACGTAAAAATATTGAATAAATATGGTTCGTGTTTAAATTTTAGCCATTTATAAATCATTTTGTTTCAACGAAAAAAATAAATAATTTGATCATTTTGTGACTTTTTTTTTATTATTTTATCGCACCCCAGAGGGGTTGTTCAAAAGGGGATGTTATGTAATTGATCGTCAGTTTTTCATTTTAATGACGCGCAATATTTAGACCGCTCGATAATCGCTGCCCCTTCAACCTTCAAACCCCTTGGGAGCACCTTGTTATTTATCAGCGTTAAGATACTGATTTTGTAATCGTCTCCCGGGGAGCTTATCTATCCAGTGACGTCAGCATCCGAGAGTAGGTAATCAATACTCTGGACTGGATTCGCCTTGAACTTGGACCCAGCCACGCCCGTCCGGGATTTTGCACCAGCAGCCCGGGCCCGAATTTATCATGAAATTTTATTTTGGGTTGAAATTTTTAGATATTCTTAAACCTATTAATACTTGGTTTTTAAAAAATGTATAATTCTTAAAAAAAAGTCCTAAATATTCCACTGTTTTGAAACAAATGTATATTATTCTACTTATAATATACCTATACTCAGTTGAAATATTAACATTATAATTATTTTTAAATATCTCTATACATCAATTTTGTTCTAAATATTATAAATACTACTTAAATAAGCTGACGTCTTCTGATATGCCCATCCACTTGACTTTACCATACAACCTGGCCCCTCACTTATATCTAATATTTAATAAAATTATTTATAATCATGTAGGGGGGGTAGTTTTTGGATTTTTAGACTCCTGGGTGCCCTCTGATTATGTATACAAAATTTGGTTGAGTTTGGTACAAGAGCTTGGATTTTCATTTTTTGACCCCCCCCCCCCCCCACACACATTTTTTTGGGCGGTTAGTTTTTACATTTTTAGACTTCTGGGGTCCCACTAATTATGTATATAAAATTTGGTTGAGTTTGGTAAATGGCCAAGATTTTCATTTTTTGACCCTACATCCCACCCCCCATTTCGGGAGGTTATTTTTTGCATTTTTAGACTTCTGGGTTCCCACTGATTATGTATACAAAATTTGGTTGAGTTTGCTTAAATAGCCTAGATTTTTAATTTTTAACCCCCCCCCCCCCCCCCATATGCACCAAAATCTAATCAACTCTTACTTAATCTCAATGGACCAAAACTACGTGTAAAATTTGGCTTCAATATTCTCACTAGTTTTTGAGCTAGCTCGTCCACAAAAATTTGGTAACGCACAGACTAACAGACATTTTGACAAAACAATTATTATCTCGAAAAATATAATTTTTCGATGTCCACTTATTAGGGCTTTTTTGTAGAGCGAAATGCCATGATTTCGCCCGGTTTTTTAACCAAAATAGTTTCAGTCGTTTTTTAGATATTTCGAAAAAAAGAAGCAAAAAAATACTTTTTTCATGCACGATTACAATACTTGATCATACCCTGTATGGTAAAGTAAAAATTTAAGAGAGTGGACTTATTTAGAAACGAAAATGAGATATTATTTGATATACCTAATGGTAGACTTTTATGGAAAAAATATCACGAATTTTTTCTACTGCATTCGAATTTTTAAAGATAAATTTTCTATTCGTCCTTTTGAAAAATAAAACTAAGTGCCAAAAAGTAAAAGTAATTTGCTCTTTTGACTGTCCTTCAAACCAAAACCAATCTGACAACAATTGACCTTATAAAATATTTACTCAAAGATTAATCTTCATAAATAAAAATTTTTGTTTTCAAGTGATTCTAAATTTGATCTAGATAAATTTTACTTTATTTATATTTATTTATGAGTTAATTATTTCATTGAAATTTGAGTTTTGAAATATAGGAAAATTCGAAGGACTATAAAATTTTTAGAAAAATTATACAGAGTTTCTCTATAATATATTTAAATTTAGAATCACATGAATGTGGATTTTTTTTAATTATGAAGATTAAAAGTAAAAATTGTATATGTCTAATATATATGTCAGATTGGTTTCACCTCGAAAGACACCCAGTGACCCAGATCGATTTGACACACTTGACTACACTTTCCAAAAGGGTGAATACAACCCTTTTGATATGTAATAAAATTTATTCAATAAAAGACTTTCTCGTGACTTTTTACAAGATAATAAAGTTTCAGAATAAGTTTACACTTTAAATTTTTATTCTAAACAAGGTTAATATTATACTATATTTTGATAAATTTAGTAGATTAGTAAATTTCTGAAATCTTTTTAGTACTTTTTCAAAATAAGATGTTGTGGCCATCCACGTGACTTTACCATACACATAACCCCTCTCTTATATTTAATATTTAATAAAATAATGTTTATCATTTACGAAAGAAAGACTCCCCCTCTTAATTTTGGGCCCATTAGCAATTGAACATATCTTCTTGACAAAATGGAACTCTTCTAGAGTAAATAGCTTCAAGTATTTTTGTGTGAAAATTTTATCATTTTAATAATCTTTGATCCCCACCCCCTTCCCTTTGGATCACTCTCCTTTTGCATAGAGAGTCATTTCCGTAAGATTGTATAGAATGCATTTGAGAAATTTCGTACAAATCGACTAAAGGGCCTAGGATTTATATTTTTTGAACCACCCTAATTTAGGTCCCAAAGAAAAACAATGACTCTCTTTTTTTATTATAGGACTTTTATATTAAATTCCATTTTTCTTGTTTTTTTTTTTAGTTTGAAAATTTTATAATTTTAATTTTTTAAGACCCCCCCCCCCCTCTCCTTAATTTTTGGTTCGATTTCAAACAAAATCTAATCTGCTCTTAAACTCAATATAAAGAATCTACATGTGAAATCTCATTTTGATATTCACACTAGTTTTTAAGCTAGAGCATAGACAAAACTTGGTCATTGTCACATTTATAAGTCATTATACATATATAGCTTAATAAAAAATAAAATTGTATATGTATTATATAGTTTTTCGTTGAAAAATAAATCATTCAAACGCCATATGTAAAATATTGTTTAGATAGTAGCGAAACAATTTTGCAAACACTCAATTATTTAAGAAAAAGGGACACAAATAAATTATGAAATAAAGATAAGAGTAAATAAATATTTTATTTAATATGGATTTACTATGAGTTAAGGATACTGGGTCACTTATTTCACATTAAAATTAAAAAATTAAAAGATATAAATTCTTTTTCTTTTTCACTATATATATTTCGGGCAATCAACCCATCTTCAGGAAATACAGAAAGTAACTAATGAAGTAATAATTTTTAATTTTAATGTGAAATAAGTGACCCAGTATCCTTAACTCATAGTAAATCCATATTAAATAAAAATATTTATTTACTATTATCTTTATTAAAGATGTTTCACCTTGCACCAACACCACAATCTCTACTGATTATAAATTATGAAATATCATATATTCACCTTTAATGCAGTGGGCGATCGATCATTCTCTAGACTTTTTCGACGTCTCCAGATGGTGAAAAAAGCTTTTTTGAGTGAATACCTATAACACTTGACATAAACATTAGTAGCAACCCCCCCCCTTTTACTACATACTAATTTAGTCATCAAGACGTATGTAGTAAACAAAGTAGTTCCCTTTAATTCGCGAAAAATTCAAATTTTATTTCATCCAAATCAAATTCTTATAATTTGAAATATCAGAGTAAAATTCGAATTCTTATAATCGGACTTCGAGAGAGCCTGAAGACGTATGTATCAGTGAGAGTGGCCTTGATTTTTTGGAATACGGATAGAACGAGAGACCAGGGCGAGCTGAAAAAAGATCCTACCTAACATTTCCACTTGCCTCATCTATACAAGATTGATAATACCATGTTCATATTTCAATATGTATACCAGCTAGGGGTAAAAATGAAAAACCTTATTAGGCAAGTGGTTAAATATATGAGAAAAAGAACTTATAGTGTAACACAGTGCACCGTCTCCGCCAACCGGCCGGCAGAGCCCTCGTGCCCCTAGCCACAAGGCAGCCGCTCTTCTTCCTTAGGCTATTCCTGAGGAAGCAACGGACAACCTTCTGGTCTTCGTTCTAGTCCATAGAGCCACCTCAAACCCGCCTTCAAAGACACAAAGTAACCAGGCTCCCATACCACCCCATTGTTCCATTTGAACAAGGCGTCAAGCGACGACTTTTCGGAAAGACACAAAACATGCAAGCACATGCACGAACCTGGACCTCGATCTTTAGAAATCTGATCGAATCGGTCACTTCCCTGGTGATTTGTTCATGGGTCCAACAAATGGGTGGGGTCAGTTTTAGCTCTCTTGCGGGTCTTAATACTAAAATTAGCTTAAAACTAAATTGAAGGGCACAAGAGAGGGAAACACAACATAAAATATCCCTAAGAGGCCTAAGATAGACGACACCGCATTTGCTTTCTCCAGGAAGGAAATCCGAGGGAAGAGTGCAGGTCCCCAACACAGAAAGAGAAAACGTCATCGTTGGCATGGCATATCATCCCACCCTCCCTCTAAACTATATGCTCTATTGCATACACAATCTATTAAAACTGTGAATTTAATTTCAATAATTTTCAATCACATATTCAGAATCTAAGAATTAAATTTCATATTAAAATAGCGATGAATCCCATCGGTGGTCGAGGTGGTGAAACCTGAAAATCCCTACGGAAAATCTACTATTCTAATAAATTCTCACTTTGTGAATACCCTCCAATGGTTCCCTTGTTGCTTCACTACAGATGAAGTTGAAATGGGGATCTGAAAATCCTAATCTGATTTTCTTTTAAAAATTAAGTAAAAAAATTATTGAAAAATGAAATGATTACAGTGATTTTAATTTATTTTTGATATTAAGAATTGCAAAAAAATTGAAAATTAAAATAAAATGAAAATCAATTTAAGCTATTGAGATTAATTTGATCTAAAATTGAATTTATAAAACATTTAATAGCCAAGTTATTTAATTAAAAATGTATTAAATTATAATTGAAAGGAAAATCTTTAATATTATACCTATATTAAAATATGTTAAGATTTATATTAATTGATTGTAGCTAGAGGGTATGTGCTGTAAAAGAGAAATCATCCTAATTACTATAATCTAGCTATAAAAAAATCCCTTTGAAAACTTTAACTAAATGCCATGCTAAAAAGTTTTATACTCATGTTTGGTGCGCTGTTATTGAGAAGATAAATAAATGTGTTGGGTGTGACGAATTCAGCAGCAAAACATCATCAAAGTGAAGATTCCATGAAAAAGAAGAGAAATATAAAGTTAGAAATTATATAAATCAAATTGAAATATAATATTAAATGAAATGAAATGAAATGAAGATGAATTAAATTTAATTTATCAAATGGGAAATTTACTCTACTCTACCATTTTTGATAAGAATTTTGAATAAAGATCATTGAAATCTCTGAAATAAGGGTATCTAATTTGTAACTCAAGAAGGTTTGAGGGATAATTAAAAATAATGAAATTTCCATGACTCTATCTTTGAAATTACAAACCAAAAGATATACCTATAGAATAAGTACTAACCTCGTCGTTAAAAGAAAAGGCACAACTCGCAGGCAGCCGATGATCTCATTGCTCAGGTGATTCTGTCACCTTTAACAAAATTATTGCAAAATTAGTATGCTACATATTTTTAAAAAAATTTACTTTATCAGTAAAAAAGCTACGGCTGAATGACGACATTTCTAATGAGATATTCTCATCAAAGGACACAATGAACATGAATATGCAGGCTCTCTTTCCCATTGGTCACTCTGGGCAAGTGCCCAGGGCCCCAAGACCCATGGGACCTATTACTTTCTAGGAACTAATTTATTTTAAAATCGATGCTAGCAGAACACTTAGTATTTCTTTTAGAGGGGCCCCATTATCCCTAAGTGCCCATGGCCCCCAATTTGTTAAAAACGGCCCTGGGAATATGAATTCGTTTTCAAATGACACATAGAGCAGTTAGAGACTTGCATGAATTCAAGCTACTTTTATAACACTTGAAAACGATTAAAATTAGGTAACAAAACGTTGGGCATACCCAGAATATACCTCACTAAAAATACATCAGTTTCATTCCGAAACATTTTTAAGGATATAAAATATAGATAATAGAATGAAACTTACATGGAGATCCCTGGCGATTAGACTTAAACTATGACTTCCCTGGCTCATTTGCTCATGGATCAGCTGATCGCTGAAAAATAAAATCACGATTAAAAACTCAAATAAATAATGTATATATATATATATATTTCTGCCTTCAGAGCAGGTGGCCGTATTCAAGCTCAATTTATACTACTATTTAAAGATATACATGAAAAAATAAAAATAAAAAAGGATCTGATCAAATGAGCCTTTTTTCCCAGAGTCAGCTGTTTATTTATTACCTTGCTTTGGGAAATTACTTGGGCATAATTGAATTTATTAATCAGAACACGGTCAGAGCAAAATCAGTCTACTGGGCGGGCTGGTAAATGGATTTGCCTCGATTTTTTTTTTATTTTGGGGATTTTCAACCTGATAAAATCTGAATAATACCCCTAAACTAATTTGAAGACACTTAAATTCATTCATAAACATATAAATGAATACAAAATAACAATCAGAGAGAATCTGACTAAATCAGTCTTGTTACCGAAATGATAAAAAATAAATGCATTTATTAAATAAAAATAACGAAATTTCTTAAAATATGAGGGTAGATTTTCAGGCAAATGGGTGGAATCGAAGATCCCAGGATTTTGCATGAAAATGCACAAATATTGGAATATTTCGAAAATACAAATTGAAAATATCATTATAAATATTTCTCTACAAATAATATTATAGATATATTGCAACTCACCTGTATTTGGGATTAAAAATTTGATAAATCGTCGTTCGGATGTAAAAATCCTTGAATAATTAGACGAAGTAATTATGATTGACGCTACCGACGCTATACTGGCTGTAGGTAGGTTGGCTGGGCCAGCGCCCGGCCCTTCGACTTGTCAAGACTGGTATGAGAAGGTGTGACGTCACAGCCCAATGCACCTATTGGCGAATAAAATAATATAATATTAGAAATATATTTAATTCACACACACACACACACGCTCGCACGCTTCTGCAGATATCTAATAAGAGAGAAAGAGAGCGAGATAGAAGTTCCCTCTCTCACTCGCACTACGGAATAGAACTCACGCTCTCTGATTGACAACTAAATGTAAAACTAAATTAACAAAATTATAAAATAAAATATGTTTAAAATTTTATTTAAAATAGCTTTTATTCCAATACTTTTATATCAAGAAATACCTTCATAACCTAATATTATAAAATTATTTTTTCTCTTTTTTTAATACTCTCTGCCGAAACAATTTGAGTACATGCCTGACTTGTGCTTTAATAAATTTATCGCTAAGGGTTCAAAAAAGAATGCTTAATTTTTCATATATGTGATTGAAAAATAAAATATAATTATATCAGGAAAATATTTTCACACACATAGACAAAATCACTCTAGAGATGTTATATTTAACAAATCATACTAATATATTATTATTTATAAAAACATTTTCTTTGATATTAACAGACAGGAAAGTAAAATTCGAAATGTAACATAAAATTTAACCGTTTACTTACAATTATGCTTTGATTACATTCATCCCCTTTTTACACAAAGCAAATAGACTTTCGATCCATTATATTATTTGCTCTATATGATGGTTTAAATCTAAAGATGATCCTTATTTGATGGATATTTAATAAAGCCATTTGTATTTTTTAAATTAAAATTTATTTCGAAATAAGTCCAAATGCCTGGCGAATATGTGAAATCATTTTAGAGATGAATGCTCTCTTTGTTGTCGGCTTTGTTAAAGAGGCGCCACCGGGGCTCTCAATTGTTAATCGATTTCAAATTCGAATTTGAATCTTGTTATCAAAGAAACATATATACTATACAGTATGCGCATGGGAGTCCGTAGAAATTTTCCCAGAGGGTCCAGTAAAACCTCAATACATATTTATATAAGTTAAAATTTAATTAATAAAGTTCTTACATATATAATATGTATTTTAATACAAAAGAAGAAAAATAAATAAATTATATTTATCTTAAAAGTTAGATTAAAAACAATAGGTATTTTTTCCTCTTAAGGTATTTTTTTTAATGATATTGATGTGAGAAGGAGATACACCAGAAGGTGCATCCCCTAAAGGCCTGTATGGGATGGCCCCTCCATCGTGAAAAGAACAGAGTAGAAGGAAAGAAGCCGGGATCACGAGCCAAATCTCAGAAAGTTAGATACAATCCAATTTACTAAGTTTTTTAAGGGCTTCGTTGTTTCACCATATTTCTTAGGTTAGGTTTCTTAGGATTTTTTGAAATTTAGATAGATTATTATTTAAATACTTCTGCATCGATTGGTGGCAAAACGAAATTGATGAACAATATATTTCCGGAGATAGTAAATTCCAAATATAGAGTTTTTCAGACTCTTATACATTGCACTATACGGGGTATCGGAAAGTTTACATACCTATTTAATTATAATTAAGAAACTCTTCTTTCCATTGTTATAAAAAACTAAACCAACATTAAACAATAACTAATACATTTTTTAAGAAAATTTTAATTCATAGTTACAACACAGTTTCTGAGATAATAATGAATAAATAATGAAAAATGTATAATGAAAAATTTACACTAAAAACGAGGTGGCAACGACGCATTTATTTAACCTAAAAACTGGGTTAACTTTAGTACTTTTTTTGAAGTTTTTTCGCTTTAGACATTGTCGCAACAGCTTTTAATCGTTTATTAACAACTTTTTGTTTAATAAATCTATATTTATAAGGTATTTTATCTGTCATTTCTATGATAAAATATATACAAGCTCGGACAGTGTTGCCAGATTTGTCAAACGAGCACGGGATTGGCTATAAGTGGTACATAAACAGCAAAAAGTTTTGGGCTTATGAATTATGAATCCTTATTGCCTGTTCTATATACTCGAGCATTAACTTTTTGCTACTATTGTCGCGAAACAACCACCTTAAAGCAGTTCAAAAAATCAGAGCTTGAAAGCCAGGGGGCTTTAGACTCGCCTGCCCCCCCCCCCGCCCCGCATACCTCTGCATAAGAAATTATTTTAAGAATATCCAAAAAATATTAATTTTTCAAAGCCTCGACACGGTCTTTACACAATTTGATTTTGAAATCCCTTGAGTCCCTGCAGTTTATGCAACTATATCGACAGGAAAGCATGGAATAAGTTCATATAGCAAGGGGAGCCCAACAAATATTCAAAGCAAAATCATGAGATTGATATATTATATATTTTAATTTTAAAATACCATATATATTTTAATTTTAAAAACAAATTAAATATTGAAAAATTCGGGTAGGTAAAAGGGTATAAATTTCGGAACCATTTTCCAATATTAAAAAGATCTTCAACAAATTGCGGATTACTAATAATATCTAATTCCATGATATATATAACTGAAGCTAGATAGAGGATTATTGATTCAAGTCCTTAAAGATGCGCATGTAACTGACCCTTGCGAATATTCAAAATCAATAAAACAAGGAACAAAGAGTATTCTTCTAAAGCTTAGTTTACACGAGCTTAGTACTAAGCATTAGTGCTAACCACTCGCACTAATTCTGTGTCGTGTAAACACACAATATAAGTGGTTAGTATTAGTAGAGTGGCAAGTGCGAGTGAATCGAAATGGTTTCTATTTACTAATGGCAAGTAGCTTCCACTTCCACATATATTGAGAACTCGAATTGCCATCTTGCAGCTTTCACTATACACTAATTAGAGTGGTTAGAAGAGACGTGTGAACCAGTACTAACCAGTTAGTCTGCTAAGTGCTTAGTAAATGGAATAGTACTAATGGCAAGTACTAAGTCCGTGTAAACTAGGCTTAAATGGAATAAAAAGAAAGAAGACTGATATTTAGAGATTTCTAAATTATTATTTGATTTTTTTTTAATTTGATAAATTATTTTTATTTCTTTTTAAAAATAATACTACTATTAACTATACTACTATAGAGTTTCGGTCGCCACTGGTTGACTATTTTCAATAGTAAATATCATATTAGTTTTTGGAAATTTTCAATAAAATCATCTAATTATTTATTCCATTACATAGATTTGACACTTATAAGTTGACATTCAATAAAACTATTTTTAAATAATTTCTAATAAAAAGATGCCTTTATAAGTGTAAAATCTATAAGGCACGAAATGAATAATGAGATGATTTTATTGAGAATCTCCAAAAACTAAAACGATATTAACTATTGAAGATGGGGATAGTTAGGGACCGAAATTCAATAGAGAATAATAATTAAAAAAAATAAATTGTAAAATCTACCAATGTCCCGGGAAGACTTAAAACAGAAATACGGAAAAGTTTTTAAGATAATTATATCAAGGAAGTAACAATACAATACAATAAACAGATAGTATAAGTAAACAAAAAATACTATTAAAACTATATAATTTTAAAAATAGTGTAAAATAATGTTTTATAAGATTTTGAGTAATTACAATCAGAAAATATAATTTTAATGTAAATTTTTCCACTCAAAATTGAAAAAAATAAATAAAAAAATCGATTTCTCTATGTCTTCAGCAATGGTTACTAATAAAAACCGAAACGTCAAAAATCCAATATAGAATGATTATTCCTCAAGAACTAGATGAGAATCAATCGCTATTTTTGGTTTAAAATCGATTTCTCTATGTCTTCAGCAATTGTTACTAATAAAAACCGAAACGTCAAAAATCCAATATAGAATGATTATTCCTCAAGTACTAGATGAGAATCGATCGTTATTTTTGATTTTAAGTCGATTCCACCAAGTCTTCAGCAATGGTTACCAATAAAAACCGAAACGTCAAAAATCCAATATAGAATGGTTATTCCTCAAGTATTAGATGAGAATCAATCGCTATTTTTGGTTTAAAGTCGATTCCTCTATGTCTTCTGCAAAAGTAAGGGATAAGAAAACAACGCAGTTGCTATGGTTACTTATAAAATTTCCTCCCAAATTTTTAGCATTTCACAGAGAGAAGCCTATCCATTCTTATTTAAGCAAGGCTAAATGAGCTATATTAAATAACATTGTTGTAATTATGTATATGGAAAGGGAGTATTTATTGCTCGATGCTCAAATAATTGTAAAATAAAAATTAATAATGTAAATTTTAATTTGGAAATAAAACATTTTGTTCAAAATATTTTCATATATGATATCTCGGTTTCTTAATAGAAAAATAAACATATTATTTTATTATCTTTTCGCTTTAGGAGCAGACTGTATCCCCACCGCACCCTCGCGAGGTACTGGATTGGGGGGTCGCTAGTCCTGTCTTGGGTCAAGTCAGTGGAGTGACCATCAATCCACAGGGTCAACCTGTCATCTTCCATCGAGGACCCCGAGTCTTGGACCAAAGGTAAAAAAAAGAGCTTTATCTAATATTTCTTAGGCTGGAAACGAGGGGTGAACCGGGACCTAAAATCGTGTACACCTACTTCTACTTCCACTTTCATTTCCAAGTAGAAGACAATAAATGACAATAGATTATCTAATGAATTCCAAAGTAATTCCAAAGACAGTGTACATCTAATTCCAATCCCGGTTCACCCCTCGACTGGAAACATAATGAGAAAACTAAAGAAAGAAGTAAAGGAAAGTGAATTGGATTTACAGTGCAATAATCTAGAACAGCACTTCTTAAAATTTTTTCATTAGCGACCCCATTTTGATTGAGAAATTTTTTAAGACCCCATATTGTATAAATATATGGTATAAGTACGTATAAATCATCATTTTTACTAGCAAATCATAAATAAATTTATAGTGAAGAAAATTTTTATAAACATACCTATTATAATATTTAGGGAAACCCGAGGAGTGAACCACGATTGGAATTAGGTGTACACCGTCTTTGGAATGAAATGGAGTTATTTTGGAATTCATTAGATAATGCCGTTTCATCTATTATCTTCTACTGGGAAATGAAAGTGGAAGTGGAAGTAGGTGTACACGGTATTAGGTCACGGTTCACCCCTCGGGGAAAGCGGTGTATATTTATAGTGAAACATATTTAAAGAATTATAAAAGGTTGGAATTAGTGGTGTTTCACAAAATAAAAATTGAAATAAAGATTGAGTGTAATGAATATTCTATATCAGAGGTGTCCAACCTTTTGGCTTACTCAGGCCATATTTGAAGAAATTTTTTTTTTCTAAAATATATTAATTAATATTAATACTATTAATATTTGCTAATATTAATATTTGTTAATAAAAAAAGATAGTTAATTATGTAGAATAATGAAATCCACCATAACAAAGAATACATTATGTAGATATGAGGTATTTATTTTTATTTTTAGAATGATTAAATTATCCAAAAGATTTTAAAAATAGTATTTAAATGTTTACCTTGTCTATCATGAAGGTTTGACAATTCTCCAAAAAGCAGTTGTCAAAAGAAATACACAAAACGCGACACCCATAAATCACAAATATTAAGCACTTGAATCGCTGGCTGTTCGACTCGAAATGAAATAAATGCATTTCAATGCAAAAAACAGAGCAAAGGGAAAAGAATCCCGTTACTTGATTAGATATCAGAAAGGAAAATAATTCCAGATAAAATAAAAACGTATTTAAAACATGCCCAATTGATATGAGATTGTTTTCAAAAAACTAGCGTTTGAGAGGAATAAACTTTTAAATAAATATTTAATAAATAAAATAACAAATAATCATCTAATATTGTAATAAATTCTATCACAAATTTACAAATTTAAATACAGTTGTACAGGGGTTATGACCAATTATTTATTATTATTGGTAAAAATAAATACTACCCAACCATATAATCCACTAACAGACATTTTGACTAAATAATTAATATCTTTAAAAATATAATGTTTCAATATACGAGGTTTTATTGTAGAAGTTTTAATTACTTACTGAAATAATAAATATTTTAGAAAATTTAAATACGAGGTAGAGATTGGTAGGTATTTAAAAATAAGAGCTTTATTATTTTTTTAGCTCTTAGTGAGCTTCTAATTGTACATTTCGGAAATTTTATTTTTAAAAATAGCTTTTCTTATATGTAAATACATACCTATCTACTTACAAAAAGTTAAATCATGAATATTATGAAGCCTGTGTAATATTTGTTTCTGGGTAGATAATTATTATATTTTATTAATTAATATTTCATATAGAGATGAATGAAAATAATTTCATTGAAATATCTTAAAAATAATTACATTTTTGACCGTTAGAAAAAGCAGAAAAGTAGGTAAGGGCCCCCTTATGAACTCTTTATGGATTTGAATAGAAAAATAAAATTTAATTTACGTGAAAATTTTACTATTATTTTAATTAAGCAAAGATCCCGGGTTCGAGCCCCGGCTGATCCTTTTGTCTGTAATAAAAATAATCTTTTCTTCGTTCCCTAAATTTGAATTTGTTTTTAATTAATATTTCATATAGAGATGAATGGATATAATTTCATTGAAATATCTTAAAAATAGTTACTTGTTTGATTCTTCGAAAAATCAGAAAAGTAGGTAAGGGTCCCCCCTTATCAACACTTTATGGATTTTGATAGAAAAATAAAATTTAATTTTCGTGAAAATTTTACTATTATTTTAATTGGTATTTCATATAGAGATGAATGGAAATAATTTCATTGAAATATCTTTAAAATAGTTACTTTTTTACTCTTCGAAAAATCAGAAAAGTAGGTAAGGATCCCCCTTATGAAAAATTTATGGATTTTGATAGAAAAATAAAATTGAATTTTCTTGAAAATTTTACTATTATTTTAATTAGTATTTCATATAGAGATGAAATTATATAATTTCATTGAAATATCTTAAAAATAGTTACTTTTTTGACCCTTAGAAAAAGCAGAAAAGTAGGTAAGGATCCCCCCTTATCAACACTATATGTATTTTGATAGAAAAATATAATTTAATTTTCTTAAAAATTTTAATAGAGACATTATAAAATTTTTCTTCAGATCAGTATCTTATTTTATTTCTATACATTGAATCAGAAAGTTTGCAGGTAAAAAATTTATATCTAATGAATATGGAGTCGAAAATAGACGAAAATGGTGATTATTTTTCCGAAAATCTTGAAATCCAGTTCCAGATTCAAAATTTAAAATTATCACTCTTGTTTTTCGAAAACTTTTCAGTTGATTTTCAGATTTCTTATTTTAGAGAAAAAAAAATCATCAGGGCAAATTGATTCAGATACAATTTCTAGTAAGTACAAGTACATATAATGTTTTAAATAGGTTTATAATTTTAGTGCTGGGCCGCGGGTTTAGACAGCCCTGCTCTATATATTTCGGGCTTTTAGCCCATCATCAGGAATTTATACAAAAGACATTATATATAATAATTGGATTAAATCTAAATAATAATTAAATGGATCTGCTTGTTTCTTAGTAAATAAAGAGTCAAACAGGAGTTCATCATCTTCAACATTTGTCAAATTTTTATCTGTATTTTGATTTTATAATCGCCAATGCTGAGAACGTCACTTCACATAAATTAATATATTTAATACAAAATGGCAATTTTAAAATTATTGGAAATTCAATAACAGATATACTTCGAATTCAGCAAACATTAATTGCGTTGCGGAATATAATTTTTGAAGTGAAACTTCTTTAGCGACGTATCTGTTTGAATTTTTTTTTGTTACAATAAAGGGGACAACCCTTGCCGGAGCATCTGGCTTCGACCTCTGGACCCGTAGTGTATTTTAAAATAATAATTTAAATTTACTAATTTTAATAAATTTTATTTATCATGAATTATTAGTGGGTTTTAAAATAATAATTTAAATTGACTAATTTTAATAAATTTTATTTGTCATGAGCTATTAGAGGGTTTTAAAATCAAAGTTTCACTTCCCATGTGAGATCATATGGATGAGACTTAGACATTTTTTTCATTGTTTCATTGTCATTGTTGCCCTATGTTTTGCGACCCCAAAATTCAGTGTTGCGACCCCAATTGGAGTCGCGATCCATAGCTTAAGAAGCACTGATCTAAAATAAAATGGAATTCAAGTTAGTTTGTTTTCGCTGCTTAGATCCACTATGTTTTCAATCTTAACTAGTCACAGCTCAAGGATCAACTAACCCCTTCAAACTTGAATATATTTTCAGTTGTTTCAATGACTCCAATATATTCCAACATGCCGCGGAGGGTGCTATTCCAGTGGATACCATCCTGACCTTGAATCCCGATTCAGGGTCTGTGATTTCTGCCTGGGGTCGCAATCTGTTCTTCTTGCCTCATGGGATTCACGTGGATTGGCAGGGGAATACATGGTTGACGGATATAGCTTTGCATCAAGTCTTAAAGGTAATTATACCTTACATGTAATACACTTATTTTTTCCATTACTGATTTCAATTTGAATTTTCAATTAAAGTGAATTTTCAAAAATAATTATTAATGTTCAAATTCAAATTATTGTTATTTCAAACAACTAAACCTATAACTTATATAGACATATCCTATATTCTATTCCTCATAAGGTGGTCCTTATTCTGGGTATTTTCGAATTTTTACGCTGAAAGAGGCTCATATGGTTCGAAATAAATTTTAAAAAAATCTACCCCAAGTTTCAAGTCTCTATCTCATTTTTAACCTGTGCCGCACAATGATGCAAGTTTTCCATCTAAATAACATGGGATTATGGCATTGAACGATGAATTTTTTTATTCTGGCCAAAGTAATGGTTTAAAAATTTGAAACTATGTAGACTTTGTCCTTATAATAGTATCTATCCTTCAGAATTTTTACAGATTTTTAGCTATTATCATTTTGGAGTCTATAACTTACTAACACTAAGATAATAGCAGTAATTCTATCTAGATGTAACTCTAAAATTATAATAGCTAAGAATCTGTAAAAATTCTGAAGGATAGCTAGTATTATAAGCATAAAGTTTGCAGAGTTTCAAAATGTTTTAACTATTACTTTGGCCGGAATAAAAAATTGATCGTTCAATTCCAAAAACCCCAATTTAATAGGGATTGTGGTGTTGGTGCAAGGTGAAACATCTTTAATAAAAGATAAAAGTAAATAAATATTATATGAATTATTCATTTACTTAGAAATCTTAACTCATAGTAAATGAATATTTCATATAATATTTGTTTACTTTTATCTTTAACCCCATTTTATTTATGGGAAACTTCCGTTGCTATGCGGCACAGGTTCATTTTGAGATATAGACTTGAAACTTTTTAAAATTTTAAACGATCAATGATCTTTTCAAAAAAATTTTAAACGAAAATGTCAAAAATTACATCTTCATTAGAACTAAAGTTGTAGAAGATGTAATTTTTGATATTTTCGTTTAAAAATTTTGAAAATAAACACCCAAAATGAGGCGGGAGGTCAAAAATGAATATTCTAGACCTTTTGACCAAACTCAACCAACATCATTAAATTTTAGTTCCACAAAGGTATTCAGTGAAACGCGTTTTAACTAGTAAGAACCCGTTCTTACCAAAAAACGGGTTTTTACTCTGACATAGATATGTTTTAAAATTGAATAAATCATAAAATTACGAACCACCCATAATAGCTTTTTAAATTTTTATTAAACTTTCGCCAGGTTTTATTATCATTTCCAATTTTTCTTTTTTGTGTAATCTAAGTACATATTTTTATTTTTAAAAATTTAATTGTAAAAATTATCATAAGAATTCAGGGCGTTTTTAGTGAGGGCATTTTTAGTGAGCACATTTTTATTCTACTCTGACGGGATTTGTAGAATTAAGTAAATTCAAAATTTTTCATATAATGTTCAGTTTATTGTTACCTTTTTTAGAATAAATATAAGTTGCCTGGAGCACAGAGCGATGCTCGGTAACATTTTGCCTTTAAATAGCTTAAGTTTCAAATTAAAAGGCCCTACGAATTACCGAAGACGATATATGAATGATTGAAATATTTATTTTACAACACTCCTAATTTACACCCCCTTCCTTTATTCTAATCGGATTAAAATTTATACACGACTCAATAACTTATGACACTTGATAAGTACACAAGTTTTAAAAAAATCGTTAGTCGCCGTTTTTGAAGAGAAAAAAAAACGAAAAATCTTTCATGTAAATGGCCACTTAAGATTTTCCAATTTCAACCAAAAGCATGCTGTACCCCTTCTAGCCTATATTGAGACTTAAGTTTCGAATTTCGTAGCTCTGAGCTTTATAGTTGCGAAACGCAGGAGGGGTACATTCTTACGTACGTAAACATTAACTTCTAGTACTTCTATTTTAGCCAAAATCTTGTGGTACTTCTTGTAACCTCTAGATAGCTTAAGTTTCACATTTCAAACGCTCTGTGACTTACCGAAGACGAGATATGAACGATTAAAATATTTATTTTGCGACATTACTAATTTACAGCCCCTTCCTTTATTTCAATCGGATTAAAAAATTGACATAACTAATAACTTATGATACTTGATAAGTACACGAATTTTTAGCGAAATTGTTAAAGCCTCTTTTGAGAAACCGATTGGATATATATATATATATATATATATATATATATATATATATATACAGGGTGGTCCCGAATTCATGGACAAACGTATATATACAAGAATTGTTCTTTTAATATAATAAGATTTTTAATAAAAATAAAAATATATATTTTCGTGAAACATGTATTAGCACTGAATACACTATGACGAGTATTTAACAAAAAAACTACTTGTGAATTTCAATATACCTATATGTTTAAGTAAATTATGAAATTTCAGTTCCCTCCGTACTCTATGGAGCCGAGTATGGTCCTGGGACGACGTTTCGAGCCTGGTCATGGGGCAGATCGATTTTGCAAGCCAACAGCAGTAGCTGTGGCCTCAGATGGTCGCTTCTTCGTTGCCGATGGCTATTGCAATTCCAGGGTGTTGGCCTTTTCGCCAAGGGGGAGATTGCTACGCATTCTTCCTCAACCTGAAGGTATTTATAACACTATAACTAATTTATACCTTTCTTGCTTACTATACATTCTACAAATAGTGTGAGAATCTACAAAATAATATTTATAATTAAATTTCTTAAAAAAATCATTATTAGATCATTTATTTTATTTTGAAGAAACCCGGCTTGAACAACTTCTCAAATTATTGAGTAGATATTGATGAGGCAGTCCAAAAAAAGAAGAAGATAATTTATGCTATCTTTTTATTAATAAACCGACGTTTCGGAGGCTTTTTTGGACTGCCTCATCAATATCCACTCAATTTCACTTATCAGTCCGTCTCCAAAAATTATTCCAATCTTCTCAAATGTTCTTATTTATTCTAATATCGAGAGTTTTATTTATTTATTTTAAGCTTAAATTGAAGCGAAATAGTGATTCGTAAAACACCAACGTTTCAACAATTAACTCTTAAGTAAATTAGTAGTTTAAAGGGTAGTTTACACAAGCTTAGTACTAAGCATTAGTACTAACCACTCGCACTAATTCTGTGTCGTGTAAACACACAATATAAGTGGTTAGTATTAGTAGAGTGGCAAGTGTGTGTGAATAGAAATGGTTTCTATTTACTAATGGCAAGTAAATTTTGTATACATATTCTGTGGGTCCCAAAACGGCTAGAAATGTAAAAACTAACTACCCAAAATGGGGGGAGGGTCAAAAATGAAAATTCTAACCAAACTCAACAAAATTTTGTATACATATTCTGTGGATCCCCAGAAGGCTAGAAATACAAAAAATAACCAAATTTTGTATATATAGTTTAGTCGAAAAGGCTAGAATTTTCATTTTTAATCCCACCCCCTTTTTTTGTCTGATATAATGTTTAAAATACATTTAAAAAAAATTTAATTTATGTTCTTTTCAAAAATATATTCAGTTATTTTCTAGTTAAATTTTTTCATTTTTTTATATTTCTTCAAAATGTGGTAGATCTTTATGCCCCACCTTGTATATTGACAACTCGAATTGCCATCTTGCTGCTTTCACTATAAACTAATTAGAGTGGTTAGAAGAGACGTGTGAACAACTACTAATCAGTTAGTCAGCTAAGTGCTTATTAAATGGAATAGTACAATACTAATGGCAAGTACTAAGTTCGTGTAAACTAGGTTTAATTGTTAGCTCCTGAGGGGATGAGACCCTTTGATATGAAATAAATATATCAATTAACTACCTTGACATAACTTTTCTCAACATACAAGTCCTTTTAAATTCTTTGCTAAAAATATAATTTTGGGAAATTGTAATATAGCTAATATTAGTATATTTCATGTTTAGACAATTAAAGTAGTTCTTTCACAAATACAAAAATTCAAGAAGTCTTCGAAGCTTGGAATATACGTCATTAAAAGCATAGTAAAGGCACTGATAAAATTCGAAGACGATTTACCCCACTAAACATGAAATAATTGCAATTAAAAATGAAATTTTTTACATATGGTATATTGGAAAAGAGTGGGAAAATGAGCATTATTTTATTTTTCACTTTATCCAATGCGAAGCATAGGTAAAGCATTGTAATCGGTCTCGCGGCAAGCGTGACTTCAAAGATTCCTCAGGTAAAGACTACGGAACCCATGGTCTCAATTAAAGTCACAAATTGTAGTATTCAATTAGGTTGAATTTTAGCACGTGACAGTTTTGCCAAAAATTACATGGGGTCTCGTAGAGAAGACAAAAAGTGCGATTTTTTCATGAAGTGCGTGCGGATGAATGGATGTATGTTATCGTTTTTTTCGTCCACGATTTTTTCCACATCGTTGAACCGATTGAAATGAAATTGAAAACCCTACCATTATTTTAACAAAATGAAGCGCTGATTAGTTTTTGGTACATATCGGCCGGCAAACATTAGTACTTTATTTCAGTACTTTTTTAGTTTTTTCTAAATATCTTGAAAATGACTTAACCAATTTTGATGAAATTTAATATGCTAATTAAGGACCTTAGGGCCCACAAAAAAGGTTAAATAAAGTTTTTAGTTAAATTATATTTTAAAGTACTTTACTCTAGAGAAAGATAGCACTTTTTTTTAAATTCTTTATTATTTTATTTTAAACATGGACCGCAAATAGACTATATGATTAATAATAAAGTAATAAAAATATTGATATTTCAAATGACTTTGGATAAAAGTTTAGCAACGATCCGTTGCAGTTTATTTTTTCATGGAAGGACTTTCACCATCTTGATGAAAAACTAATATTTGTTAGAAAAATATATTCGGAGTAACTTAAAAAAATGAAATTATTTACCTCGTAGTTTTGATAAAAAATAAAAAAAAAACATATTTGGGCGATTATTTTTAGTGGAGGGGATATAAGATCAATAGCTTGGAAACGATCCATTCATAAAGAGGATATAGTAGTGTGATAAGTACAGTCACGTTAAAAAACATAACCTCAAATTTTAGCACCGTTCATATGTACATGATCTATAGATCTATACAGATTTGTTATGAGGCTAAAACTTTTTGTGTTGATTGTCGCGAAAGAAGTTTACAGTGAAATTGGAAAATCAATGAAATTTTTTTTTTGGCGATTTTCGTGACGTTTTGACTTATAATTTTAGAGGGAGGGGACGAAACGTCTAACAGTTAGATTATAAAATCCAACTTTCAGCTTAAGAGGTAGAGTGGATGTACCAAAAGTAATAATTACAAGTGGGGTTACCGTAATTTGATTACCCACCCTTTTCGTAATTTTATGAATATCAGTTATATTTTGATTATGATTTTGATTTTTTAATTCATCAAGCAAAGTTTCCTTAGAAATTTCCACCAAATCTTCACAGTATACGATTCCTTTAATTGAGTTGAGCTTTTGGTGTGGTTCAACCTTAACTGGTATTTCATTAGTAAAATTAGTTAATTTTAGTAATGCTTTAGTTTGTTTGTTGTCAAACGTTTCCACCAATATCGAGCCATTACGCAATTTTTTTATGCTTTTGACCTGGCCCGACACTTGGTAGGTTATTATTTTGTTAATTATAAAAGGAGATACCTTGTTTAGTCTTTGGTTAGTGTCGGTGTGGCTAATTACTAGAAATTTAGGTTCGGGTATTTCTATTATTTGGTCATTTAGTTCAAAGTTGTTGAATCTTCTCGGTTTTTTATGTACAAGGGGTGGGTAATTGTGGTCATCAGGTGGGTGTTCCCTAGAAAGAGGGAGAGGGTTATTTACCCTAATTCCGTCCGAGGACTGGGCCATGGCGATTTGCCAGGCCCAAGGAACAAAACTAAAACTATGGATTAATATAAACCAGAATTAATAATATATATATAAAGAATTAGTATTAAGAAGAAATAATAAAAATTTAAAAGGTATATAGTTATAAAAGAGAGAGAGAAAGGGAGAAAAAAAAATTTGGTTATCTGTGCGCAGGGCAGCGAAGTCAGGAGACATCCGTCGTCCAGAAGCTCTCACTCACGACTGTAAGAATAATTATTGTTTTCAGAGATCCGAAATGTGAAATAATATTTTTTTTTCTGAAAATTCAAAATTCTAAAAGTCCAAGAAAGTTCTGGATATCTGGGATGATTCTAGTCACTTTTTAAATTGCTTGAATATCTCAACAACTTAAATGAGAAAATAAGAAAAAAAATTTATAAACCCTAGGAATCAGCCGGGATTCGATCTTGTAGAAACCGGTATGAAACTGTAAAAAAACTGAGCTATAGGTCAATTAACTCAAAAGAATTTTAGTTGTTTATATGAAAATATTTTTACATTTCATCTTATAATTTTATTTTTATATATTTATTTATTTTTTCGGCTCTACAGTGGCCTCCCTATGAAAATCCTCTTGATAACATTACAACATTTTAAATTATTTTCTAACTACGCAATGAGTAGTCTGCCCAGAATAATTCTTCTTGATTATTTTACAGCTTTGAAAATTTATATTTTATTGTTGTAATTCACTTCTATACGATATGTTTCATAAATCAGGTTTTGGCTTCATTTGAAATATCAAAAATTAGTTTTTAATTCAAAATTATTGTGTATTAAGCGGAAACATAATTGATCTTATCTAAAATGATATCTAGATAGGGTACTATAAATGTTTTAAATTAGAAATTTAGTGTTTGATGAGGGTTTTGAAAGCCTTGGAAACGGGTGGAATGTCTTCGATAGGAAAAAGAATACAAGATTTCTTTATAGTCTAACCATTTATTCTCCAGAAAAACTTTTGAGACGTTTCGGCTGATATTCTCACGCCATCCTCAGTCCTGGTTTTTCATAATATAGTACAATTTTTTATGCAGAAATTCATTCCTTTTCCACAGTTGACACATTATAATTTGTATTTTTATCAAAGAAAGTGGGAAAGTCCAACTAACCCCCCCCCCCCTCCTCCATTGTTCAGGGTTTTAGTTTAAGATATATACCTATATGAATGTGTGCCCAAAAAATGTTTTTTAATTCTACCTGGCTATTCAGTTTAGAAGACGGACTGGTTTTTTCAAATTTATTCAATATCCACGCGATGATATTCTGATAGAAAGTAATATTTATAATTAAAAAGACTGATGATGAGGCCAAGCCTTCGAGACTATAGTGTAAATACAAATAAATAATACTATATATATTTATCTAGATTAATTGTACCAACGCTACGAGAAATTTCTTAAAAAAATTTTCCTTCTTGCCTAGAGTTGAACCTACGAACTCTTGAACTGAGCTTTAACTAGCTTTAACCACTAGACTCTTCATTAATATACATATACCATGATCTTCTGTTGACTAAAGCTATAAATTTTTGATTTAGACTTTGTGTCGAGAAAATATTGTATTCATTTGAACTCGAATGAAAATGAAAAACACCAATTGATGATCAAATTAAGATACATGAGATATATATTAATTAAAGAGGCAAATCTCATGAGACATATTGTCAGCTCGGATTTTAAACTGATGGCTCCAATCGATTTTCATTAACCAGGGAAATTTGAAATATAATTGTAATTTTGAAATGAAAGACTCCGATTCATTTTAAATTAAGAAACATTAAATATATTTTTTGTAATTAATTAATTGAACCGCGTAAATTTGAATAATTTCCATGATTCAGCCTGCGAATAATTGTACAGATCATAAATCATTTCATTGTCTTATTGTTTTGACAAGCACAAATGAGATCTACATTTCTAAATTCAAATATATTCATAATTATTCCTCCACCTCCCCCCCGCCTATTCAGTAATTAGAGAGGCGAAACTTTTAAGAAACGATGTATTTTCAAATAGTTTTCAGTATCCACTTGCGAGTGATAGTTCTAATAAAAGGAATAATATTTATAATTAAACAAGACGCTGCCCGCCATGGCATCGCCTGAGGGTCGAAACTATAGGTGCTGAAAAAGCACGAATAAATCGATATATATATATATACAGATATATCATTTCGATATATAGGTGTGTATGTTTATTTGCATCAAGCAGAAGACAGCCTCTTTGTTTCTCTTTGTGAATTTTTATCAAAACTTCTAATAAGAAATAACCAACTAATATTGGTGAGTTTTCATAAGTTAAGATTATCATTAATATGAGGTGAAATACTAGTATGTCCATACAATTGAATACATATATAATAAAATGTTTTTAAATGTTTTTTTTTATAATTATTATCTCTTTGCTCTCAAAATTGTTAAGTATTTCGAAAGGAAAGAGATAATTATAAAAAACATTTTAAAGAAATTTTTAAAAACCATTTTATTATATATGTATTCAATTGTATGGACATACTAGTATTTCACCTCATATTAATGATAATCGTAACTTATGAAGTATTAGTTGGTTATTTCTTATTACAAGCTTTGATAAAAATACAAATTATAATGTGTTAACTGTGAAAAAAGAATGAATTTCTGCATAAAAAATTGTACTATATTATGAAAAACCAGGACTGAGGATGGCGTGAGAATATCCGCCGAAACGTCTCAAATGTTTTTCTGGAGAATGAATGGTTAGAATAAGGAAATCTTGTATTCTTTTTCCTAACGAAGACATTCCACCTGTTTGCAAGGTTTTCAAGATCCTCATCAAACACCAAATTTCTAAAATTATATCATTACACATTCCAAGTTCTGAATTATTTCTGAAATTTGAAATATTTGATTGTTTTTAGAGTTTCTGCCACTGCGAGTACCACACTCGTTAGCCTTGCTCGAGGCACTCGACTTGCTCTGCATCGCGGATCGGGAAAATATGAGAGTGGCTTGTCCAGAAGCGGGTTTAAGAAGAACTTCTCAAGTGAAACGAGGAGTTACCACGATACAAGCACCTGATATGGGCCGCGTTTTTGCTATCGCCCCTCTCGGTAAATATACATACAATTATTATTGCGAATCTATTACGTTTTTAATCAAATATTTACATATTACTAAATGGAAATTTCCAGGGGATCAACTACTAGTGGCGGTGAATGGGCCTACGGCGCCAAGCATCGCTATTCAGGGATTCACACTGGATCCGGTCGGCGAGACGGTCCTTGACCGATGGGCACCCCATCAAGTGAGCAAAATTAAAAATATGCTGACGTGTTCTGATGTGGTCATCCACTTGACTTTACCATACAACCTGGCCCCTCACTTATATTTAATAAAATTATTTATAATCATTTAGGGGAGGGGGGTTAGTTTTTGCATTTTTAGACTCATGGGGGCCCAATGATCATGTATACAAAATTTAGTTGAGTTTGGTACAAGAGCCTAGATTTTCATTTTTGACGATACACCCCCCCCCCCCCCTTTGGGTGGTTAGTGTTTGCATTTTTAGACTTCTGAGGTCCCACTGATTATGTATACAAAATTGGGTTGAGTTTGGTACAAGGGCCTATATTTCAATTTTTGGCCCTAACCCCCCCCCCCCATTTTGGGCGGTTAGTTTTTGTATTTTTAGACTTCTGGAATCCCACTGATTATGTATACAAAATTTGGTTGAGTTTGCTCAAATGGCCTAGATTTTTCATTTTAACCCCTCCACTCCCCCTTAATTTAGGGTCGATATGCACCAAAATCTAATCAGCTTTTAATCTCAATGGACCAAAACTATGCGTGAAATTTGGTTTCGATATTCACACTAGTTTTTGAGCTAGCTCGTTCACAAAAATTTGGTAATGCACAGACTAACAGACATTTTGACAAAACAATTATTATCTCAAAAAATATAATTTTTTCGTTGTTCACTTATTAGGGCTTTTTTAGAGCGAAATGCCTTGGTTTCGCCCAATTTTTTTAATCAAAATAGTTTAAGCCATGTTTGAGATATTTCGAAAAAAAGAAGGAAAAAAACACTTTTTTCATGCACGATTACAATACTTGACCATACCCTGTATGGTAAAGTAAAAAAACTAAGCCTGAAAACGTAGTGCTGAGAAAAACAAAGAAGTGAGCAAAGCGGCGAAAAAGCTTGCTTGAATTCTAAGCTCAGATCAATGTTGTATACCTCCGATCTAGGATTTAACAACTTTGATTTCTAAATAAGACTTTAAATTTCAAAGGAAATCTCAAGAGATTGTCATCTACTAGATCCGAGATTAAAGTAATAATATGTAATTATATGTCAGAAGAGTTGCCCCCGCCTCCCTCGGGAATTGAACCAAAGTGCCAAAATTAGCAATCCAGCCCAATTGGCTATCCTGTTAGGTCAGAGGGTTGCCAATTGGATGGATTGCTAATTTTAGATGTCAATTACCGAGGGAGTAAAAACAAGCCTTCTGACATATTATTAAATATAATCCATTCAATCTGCAGTAGATGACAAATTTTTTAAATTTTCTTTAAAGTTTAAATTCGTTACTTTTCTCTCTTTTTTCCCCTACACACTGTTTTGGGCTAATTAAATGATGAATTTATAATAATAATAATAATAATTAAAATTTACTGTTTTATTAAAAAAAAAAAATTAAAATAATTTTTTTTTATATACGGTAGAGTCCCGAAAACTCGGCCTAATGTGGACCGAAGGGTGACTGAGTTTGTGAAAATGCCGTGTTATCGGGAATGTGGTTAAAAAAGAAAAAGTACGAGTGTATCCTCAGAAAATACATTAGGTACTGTACTTGTATATATTGTTTGCTTGAGAATACAACAGAGAATAAACTGCCCAAATATTCTTAAACAAAGGAAAAGTACGTACTTTATGAAGACACAGAGAGCCTTTACAACATGAAAATGGGTTTTTTTTTTCGCCCTGCCAGGGTGTAGCCGAGTTATCCGGACTGCTGGATTTGGAGTGCCGAGTTTTCGGGACTCTACTGTATTTTCTAATTTACTGTGAGTGTCCGACCAGAAAAGAAAGATTATATCACAGCGAGACCTAGACAAAAAAGTTAAAAAGTAAAAAAAATTAAATGTTGATTTTTTCGTAATATTTAAAAAGTTCACTTTCAATAATTTCTAAACTATAGACTTCCAAAGATATTTAGTAAGAACGGTAAATTTTAAATCACTGATTGATTTGATATAGCATTTTCTATTTTCAAATTAGAGCTTTAAAAAATTCAAATACATTTTGAAATTTTATTTCGTAAAATATTAAAAAATTAAAACATAAAAATTAAGTTGTAAATTTTTTCAATGTTTAATCTCTACAAGACATGAATTCAGAATTTAAGTTTTCAAGAAAAAATATTACAATTTGATGGGATTTAATTCATTGACCCAGCGGAAGATTTATTTTTTCAATTGTTATGAATAAACAAAAAATTGACTATTTGATGAAATTTCATGAATTCAAAAATGTTTAGGTAAAAATTTTAAAAAATTCAATGAAAAGAACAATATTCAAAAATCGATATAATTAATTCTTCAGGAGGCCTTTGGAAAAATGAAAGATTTCTCAATATTTAGTGCAAACTGTTATCTATTCAAGAATTAACTAGAGAACATGTAGCTCAACTGCCAAGATCTATTATTCAACCAGAGTCTTTCTTTTATTAAAAATAATTAAGAAGTTATTATTTATTTATTTAATTAATTTATTTATTTGTTTATTTATTATTTTATTTTTAAATCATTCTTCGTTAAAATGAAGGGCTGGCCCTGTCACAAACACAACAAAACAATAATTTTAATAACCATCAGAATTATCCAACTGATAACCATACAGTTTCGGTCACCACTGGTCGACCATCCTCAGTAGTTCCAAAAACTGAAATGAAACATCCATTCACATTTTCTCCTTTTATAGAGAATTATATAACACAAAATTTTTCCTTACAATAATTTGAAATCATACACACATCTCGCTCAAGAACCGGAACCCGTCATTTCACATGAAACACTCATTCTCAAATCCTCAATACAGACACATCACACAATTCATTACAATCACACACACACATACATACAGCAACAATTTATAAAAACGTTTATCACTGAACCAGAAACCATCTTGAATCAATGATTATACCAAATATTATTTTCAATTTTATTCCCTTCCAATTATCTCATTGCATAGTCAATCATTATACAATTAAAAAACCCATTATAAATAATCCATTCTAGAAACACATTATAAGTTAATTCATTCCTCATTTTTTATTTTTTATCAATGAAACATCAAAATACACATCTCCCTATTACACCCCTCTTATAAAATCAATACCTGTTCAATCAACATACCAAATCAAATCAACACTCACACAACAATGACACAATGAGACTGCAACACTCTGACATGCCTTCCGAATTCATCCTGAAATTCACACATATTTGAAATCACGTGATGTGGCCCCTAGAGCTTATGCAACATTATCGACAGGAAAGCATGGAATAAGTTCATATAGCAAGGGGAGCCCAACAAATGTACAATTTTCGAGCAAAATCTACTAATGAATAGCTAATTCCATGTATTATATAAATGAAGTTAGGTTATTGGTTCAAGTCCTTAAAGATGCGCATAATAACTGATCCTATCGAATATTCAAAGTCAATAAAATAAAATACAAAGAAAATTCTTCTAAATGGAATAAAAAGAAAGAGGACTGATATTTACCAGACATTTCTAAATTATTATAATTATTTTTTTTAATTTTATAAATAGTTTTTGATTTTTAGACAAATTAACTTTTAAACTTTTAGTTTTAATTTTTTCTTAAAGCAATTTGAACCGCAAAAGTTAAATAATATAATCAATAATTTCTTATGTTAATTCTACATACAGAAAATTATTTTATTATTTTTTGAAAAGGAAAAATAAATTGAGCATCCGACGGGATTCAAACCCGTGTCTCTCTCCTTTACGCGAAGAGCGGCTTTCCAACTAGCCTACGGATCCTCCCGCCAGATAAGCTCTTAGATTGAATGTCATTTTTCCTTTTCCCGGCTTTTTCTATTTAAAGTATAGTTACTTAGTTTTTATTTATTTTTACAAATTACACTACTAGTAATTATAGAGTTTCAGTCCCCACTGGATGACCATATTCAATAGTGAATATCATTTTAGTTTTTGGAAATTCTCAATGAAATCATCTCATTATTCATTTATTTCTTCCCATAGATTCGACACTTATTTGTCAACATTCAATAAAATTATTTCGGAATAATGTTTAATAAAAAAAATATATAGGTGTAAAATCTATGAAACGAAATGAATAATGAGATGATTTTATTTAGAATTTTCAAAAACTAAAACTATATTTACTACTCTAGATGGGCAGCTAGTAGGGACCGAAATTCTATAGTGAATTTTTAAAAAGAAATTAAAATAATTTATCGAATTTAAAAAAATAAATTGTAAAATTTAGCAATGTCTCGGGCAGGCTTGAAACAGAAAAACGTATATCAAAGAAGTCTCAATAAATGAGCAGAAAGTATAAGTAAACAAAAAATACTATTTAAAGTAATAATTTTTAAAATATTAAAGAAAAATGTTTTATAATACTTTGAATAATTGATTAGATCACATATTAACATAATTTCCATTTATTATAACTCGTTTTTTAATTTACCATACAGTACGGTATGGTCAAGTATTGTAATCGTCCATGAAAAAAGTGTTTTTTTTTTGCTTCTTTTTTTCGAAATATCTCAAAAATGGCTGAAACTATTTTGATAAAAAAAAATTTCGCGAAACTATGGCATTTCGGTCTACAAAAAAGCTCTAATAAGTGAACATCGAAAAAATTATATTTTTCGAGGTAATAACTGTTTTGTCAAAATGTCTGTTAGTCTGTTAGTTAGTCTGTCAGTCTGTGCGTTACCATATTTTTGTGGACGAACTAGCTCAAAAAACTAGTGTGGATATCAAAATCAAATTTCACACGTAGTTTGGTGCATTGAGATTAAAAGCTGATTAGATTTTGGTGGGTATCTACACAAAATTAAGGGGGGAGGGGATTAAAATTTAAAATTATATTTTCAAACTAAAAAACAAGAAAAATGAAATATACTATAAAATTAACCTATAATAAGGAAAATGTTTTTTTTTTCTGGTGCCAAAATTAGGGGAGGGGTTAAAAAATAAAAATCTAGGCCGTTTGAGCAAACTCAACCAAATTTTGTATACATAATCAGTAGTCTTCCAGAAGACTAAAAATGCAAAAACTAACCGCCCAAAATGAGGAGGGGGTGGGAAAAAAATGAAAATCTAGGCCCTTCTTCCAAACTCAACAAGAAGTGTATGGTAAAGTCAAGTGTATGGCCACATCAGAACGTGTCAATTTATTTTTTATAAAATTACTAGTGATTAATTATTTGATGAAATTTTACAAATTCAAAAATATTTAAATAAAAATTTAAAAAAATTCAATGAAAAGAAATCGGCTATATTTAGCTTCAGAGGCCTCTTGAAAACTGAAAGCTTTTATTTCTATAACTAGATACTTGGTTAAAAAATGGCAAATTGCAATAGATTGGTATAGAGACCACCGTGGAAGGAGCTGAGTCTCTTTTCAAAGACCTTAACACTTGACTCACGTGAAATTTTCCTCTAACGGATTCTCATTAATGGTCACGACTTGGAATGATCGTGTCATCGTGAGATTATTCATTAGGATTAGTGGAGGCCTCCCTACTTTTATACCTATAGTATATACTAAGAGGAGGGAATTTCAGGGAAACGGCCAGAAGAGATTAATCCATTCTCAACTCAAGAGTTTTAAATAATCTTCGTGAGTTTTAATGAAATCTTCTTCTCAGGAGTTTCTTTTGAAACACAAAATCCTCTTCTTTTTTTCAATTCATCAAATACACAAGTGAATAGCAAGATTGACATTAGAAAGAATTAGAGATCTATTCAGACAGAAAAATTCTATAAAATGAATCATCAGTTTAAATAATATTATAACATGAAATTATTCTCATACGTAATTGATAAAATTATCATCAGATCCCGTAAAATTAAACCAGTAATCTATGCTTTTTAAACTTGTTTAATTTTTTTTTTTTATTGTCACCTGAAACAAAGCCCATTTAGACAGCACATCAGTAAAGTGTTAGTAGGGTTAGTGAGGGAGTCGTGTTTTAGCCGGTAGAAATTTTATATGCCAGCCAGGATCGAACCCCGGCCTTCCGCTCCAACATCGTCATCATCGATGCCGAAGCGGAGCTAGCGCGTTAGCCAGCTCGGCTAACCCGACTCCCCTTCTTTAATTTAAATCGCATAAAATAATCCAAGAAATTGATTCTAAATATTTGGATTTTAGACAAGTGGTCGAATTAATAATGTTTAATTATTATTAATAATATTCTATATTCAGGTCAGACTATTCGGGATGAAATTGAAAAATGAGTTCAAGTTTCCTTGTTAATTTCATTAAAAATATGAAAATAAATAAATAAATATACAAAATAATAATAATAATAGTTATTATTATTAATTTTCTATCAAAAGTTGTTAAAAATTGTTAGGATTTTTTTTATTAATTTTAGACATATAAAGCAATAAGTCCTTTAGTTTTTCGAGATAACTACAATGAACGTACTTTCGATAAAGACCTTATTTTAAGTAAAAGAATGAAATTTTACTGTACAAAATTTTGACTAAGAGCCTGTTAGTCAAACTTCCGGATATTTTTGACAGCTAACTAAATAGTGTATGCAATCACCTAAAGCTAAAATTCAAATATGACTATAGTTTGAGCTTAGTTTAAGCTGAAAATATTAAATTGATAATCGATTTTTAAAAAGAGTGAGGTTATGTTCCAATTAAATTTTAAGGTTGCCTATAAGCAGCACTGCAAAGAAATTTCAATGTTATCCTGTCAACTAACTTAATCTTCAGTCGTAAAACAGCAAGTTTTATTGGACGTTGACAAGATATATCAATAGTATATCGTCGCCTTAGACTGTAAACCTGCTAAATCATATATGACATATTAATACCGTTTGAAAGAAAAAGAGATGCAGGATCGTCCAAGTAAAACTACTACTTAAAATTACGATTAACGATAAGTTGTAGAAAAAAATGTGAAAAATAGTTTCTTTCCATAACAACAAATATTAAATTTTGTTTGTTTTTTTTTCTCTCCCCTGTAAAATGTCCTTGTTGTTAGCTCACAGTAAGCAGGTTTACACTCTAAGGCGACGATATTATAAAATAGTGATGTTAAAAATAAGATGATAACAATGTTTTGTTGATTTGTTTTTGCAGGGCTTCCGCAATCCACATGACGTAGTTGTTTCTCCAGATGGCTCTGCAATGTATGTGGCTCAAATCGGTCCAAATCGTGTGACTAAATTCACTCTGGACAACCCTGAGGAAGCACCTAAGCGGGCCGCATTTTGAGCTGGGCTATTTGCCCGCCCCCTCTAAACTCTTTCCAATCCCACTTTCTTCTTTCTTCTCATACTTTATCTTTTCCTTTCTCTTCTTCCCCATCTATTGGTCTTTGTCTTCTTCTATTTCTTCCACTATCTGTCACACCCTCACTCTTCTTCTTCTACTTCTACACCTTGCACTCTTTCTTTAAATCCAATTGGAAACTCTGCACAGTTCTGTCGTCTGCATTTCCTTCTTCCATTTCACTATTTCTTCTATCTAAGCGCGCTACTCTTGTCTCTTCTTCTTCTCTACTTCACTTTGATTCTACCTAACTCCTTTCTTACCCTTCTTCTTCTTCCCAAAAGAAGATATGTGATTAACAGCTGAACGAATAAAACAAAACAATCTTAAAAAATACACAAAAAAAAATAAAAAAATAAAATAAAATACAAATATCTATCAGTAAAGTAAAAAAGTAAACAAATAGAAATAAAAAAGTAAATTAAAGAGAGAGAAAATAAAGTACAAAAAAACAAAAAATTGGAATGGTTTAAAAAATGAAGTTTTAAAGTTCCCTTTATGTTAATGATTTGCGTTAACACAGGGATTTTCAAACGATAAAAGCTAAAACCTTTGGTTAGAACGAAGTCCAGAGATAATGCATTACAACACCAACACCAGTAACAACACAAAACAAAACATCAATACAATTCCACAAACCAAGAAGAAGAGATTTCTAATTTGCTCTGCGAGAACCGAATCGCTTAAATGTTAACCAAATAATGCATCCTTAGAGTAATAAACACACCAAAAACACAATAACACACACATTACACACATACTCATTCAAAAACCACCACAATGTCACTAAATCAAACACGCTAAAACTAACACCAAATTGTCAAACTACTCACATTAAACAATTAAACACAACAACTACAAATTCGTTCAAACCAAATAATTAATATTCTATTCTCAACAAACATCAAAAAACAACAACAAACAAAAATAGTTTCACATTTTAACTCTGTTAGTGAACAGTAAAAACAAAATAGAAATGTCGAGTTCTTAAACAATTTTCGATAAGATTGTCTGGAAACAGAGTTTAAATGTCGAAATGAGCAATAACAACAGACTCAACTACACCAACAATAACAAAAACAAAGAGGAAAACCAACAAATTAAGACCAGTTGAAAGTCAATTTTACACTTAAGCCAACCTAGGAACGGACAGGGTGAGGGATTCATGTTCGTTTATTCTTAGTTCCCCAATTTAGAGATCCAATCGTTGTCTTAGGAATTAAAAAAATCTTACTACACTAGTTCAATGGGTATCATAATAATCATAGGGAAAAGTTGATAATCAATATAAATTATTTTTAGCGTCTAATCATCATCTCTTCCGGGGTCAAAATATCCCATCGTTGTCATAAAAAAATCCAAAAACTATTGGTCTATGTTGAAACGAATAGGACCTATATATATCATAGCGAAAAGCCTTAAAATTGTAGGAAAAATTGATAATAAATGAATCAATTTTTTAGTGTGATCATCATCTCTTCCGGGTATTTTCAATGGAAGCTAAAAAAAAATCGATTGAAAATACCCCCTGCCTCAGACTCGATAAAAAATTTCAAAAAACACATTTGGCTTGAAAATTTATCAAAAACAACATATCTACACATCTAATAATGGATTATTAATATTATATGTTTGTTTATTTGAGAAATTTATTAAAGGGCATTTTGATACAGACTTTTGGATAACACCTGATGAAATACCGTTGTCAAAAATAGAGAATGCGGGAAATGGGCTATTATAAAAGTTCAATAAGTAGAAATGCTTTATTGATGAAATTATAAACATACCATCTTAAATCTTGGGGGTGAGTTATCTCGAACAAGTCTTAGGACTGATTACTCTGGAGAAAAAATACATCATAAATCTTGGAGGCATGTGGTTGTGTCAAACCAGTCTTAGGACTATAACCTCAGGAAGAGAAAAAGATCTTTAAGTATAGAAAGGAAGCATTTTATTTTTTCTAAACATCTCTCTGAACAAACACTACACCAAACTTAAGCCTATGTAACTCATTACGCGGCAACGCATTACCACAAATTATTCATGAATTCGAGCAGGATGATATTCTGAAGAGTCAAAAAATAAAATGATTATTTCTGTGCATTAAATTTCTTAAATTCAGCATTTCAATGATGACGAATTCGACTTATGAATCTGCCACTGCACTGCAGTGAACCACGCATGCGTACTTTGACTTTTCATTAGAAATTTTAAAGCGCACATGTATAGCTTGTACTAGTGCAGTATCAGTTCTGTAAGTCGAACACATTCTGACCTTTTATATTCACTTTTTTTCCTACTACAGCCCATATAAATTTTTTGAACAAAAAAGCATATATTATCTATTCGTGATCAAGTTCCGAAGGAAAAACAGGAAAGTTATTCAGATGATATCATAATACATATACACAAACAAATTTCGGTTTAATAAATAAATAAAAAATCAATCGAGTCCCAAGGCACAATGCTAGATTAATTAATAATAATTAAATAAGTAATTAGTGAGTTTAAAAAACATGGGAGTAAAATATAACAGTTAATCATTTAAAAATACGCACAATATTTGGCTTTTAAGTTGTTCCTGATAGTGAAAAACTCATTGTTGTATAGCGTAATTATTTCTAAGGCACAATAACATCGCTTCATAGATTAATTCAATGTTCTAGTGTACATGCTAAGAAGTTTTTTTTAACTCTATTAGGTTTGTTTCTTCAACCGTCGTGAATGGTTTGAGATTGTCCGATGCATCCGCAGTATATTACTACGCATGTACTTGATAGTTTCAAACCAGTTGCGAAGGCTCTAGAAACAGGCCTAGTAATATATCGATGGTAGAGTTAAAAAAGCAAAAACAATGAAAACAACTCAGGTATTTAATTCATTGTTTCTGTCTATATTAATAATGTATTCTAATCGAAGTAAAACATTAATATAATTGTCTGGTGTGTGGTTCATTTTAATCTTAACTTGGAAACAAACAGCAAAAGGTATGAAATTAGCGGTGAGGGTTGTAACTCTTATGGCGCAATTGGTTTAATGCACTAGCCCTACACTCGGGTGAAATGAGCATGCGTATTTTGACATTTTTATGAGAAGTATCAAAATGCGCATGCACAGTTCGCCCAAGTACAGCGCGAGTGCTCTTAAGTCAAATATGCTATCAGTTTGCGACGTGTGGGTTATTTTAGAAGTGTTTCATTTTATCATCTTTTTACTTTCACTTATATCTATATCATTATTTAATATTAGATATATGTGGAAGTATTCTTCTTCTTCTTCATCTTCTTCTCGATCATCATCCTCATTTTGCCATTCATCCATTCATCTATCAAATTCTCCATCCTTCCATTAATTCATTCATTATCTGTCCTTTTTCTCATCATCTCTTCCTCCTCTTTTTTCTAATCATTAAAAAAACGCACAATTAGTGAAACATCAGAATTAAGAGGAACACTATTCAGCCCAGGGTTGTAGTTTTTAGGTTCGGGACGGGGGCCAATTCGCTAAGTTTCCCTCAGGGTCTAGACCGCCTGTTTTTAGATGATCGTGTCATTTCCATCTAGGTATGGCGGGAAAGAAGTATTCATAAAGTTCTAGTCAACTGGTGTAGTTATATTCACAAGTGAGGTAACCAAAAGTACAGCTCATTTGGATTGTCCAAATCATGTGAGCTGTACTCTAGATTGTCCAAGTTGCAATTAATTACACCATTATATGTCTCTCTTGGCGTATTCGACTTGAGGCACTAGAACTGCACTCGAGCGAGATGAGCATGCGCACTTTGAGATTTCTCATAAAAGTTGCAAAGTGCGCATGCTCAGTTCGCCCAAGTGCTGTACTAGTGTCATAAGTTGAATACGAAATATCTCTCTCTCTTTCTCTCTCTCTGTGTGTTTTAGATCAAAAGTAAAAGAACAATAACATATTCAATATTAATCGCGTTAATTAAACAATCTAATGTGTGTTAAAATCCAAAGTAAATAAATAAACCTAAAAACAATTTCGCTTTCATTATCTTAACATGTGTAAATATAATCAACAAAAATAACAACCAATGCTGAATAAAACATTAAAAATACAATCTAATTAGTTGTAATGTGATAAAAAAATAGGCTTTTGTGTAAAATTGACTTGATATATTATGTAACAATACTTACTAATAACAACAGCCATAAGAGAGAATAGGATCAACAACAAATAATAAACTAATAATAAAATAAATAAATAAATTCCAACGAAAACAAAACAAATCAAAAAATACAAAAAAATAACAAAAACACTAAATAAAAATCCTCTCAAAAAAAAAATTAATAATAATTATAATAATCCAATGAATCGCAGATTGTGTTTTGCATTTTTCTGTCTCACCCATGTCTGGTATATGTTTGTGTACGTCGTGTGAGCGTCCTTAAAAAACAAAACAAGCAGAATAAAAAAACTAAAAAAAAAAAATAAAATGAAACATAATAAGAGAAATAATAATAATAATAATATATATAAAAAAGTAACAACAGGAAATATTAACCAAAGTAACCTTAAATCGAAGTGAAAAAAAAAACAAAAAGAAAAATAAAACGATAAAGAATAATTAATTAAAAAAATGAAAACAAAAACAAAAAAAAAATCAAAAAAATTAAAACAAAAACCTAGGAATGATATTCAGATGGCACCACCGAGATCGGATGAAAAGCATTAGTGATAAGATAGATGGATAATTTAAGATAAACAAAATAAAAAATTAAAAAATAACAAAAAATGTAAAAAAAAAACTTGTAAGGGCAACAAATAAAAAACAACAAAACAATATCTTTTTTTTTATTTATTTAATAGAGTACCTACTCAAGTCAATGAGCTACTTGAACAATTTTTTTTTTAATTGAAAAGATTTAGTTTTCTAGGAGTAGCAGAGCTGTTGATTCATTAGGAGTAATCAATGAAATCAATGAGAATGACCTCTGCTTATGGAAAATAAACATAATTCTAATATGAAATTTCTTCACCGATTTCTTTGAAATTTTCACACAACATTCCATTCAAATACACGAGTGTTTTTATAGATATCACACCTGTGGCATGTAAAAAATATTTTTTTCGAGGAAACAACTCCAGCGCCACTCTGGGGGGTAAAAGCAAACAAACGAGATGACCGATAATAGCTTTTTGGGAATCTTTCAACTGACAATATTATTTTTGGTTAAGGGAACAACAATTATAAACCTGGCCCAAAATTTAGATATACCAATGGGAGAACCAAACGGACATATGTTGTAAATATAGTTTCGATACGTCCAGTGGTTTAGGCGTGAAGCATAAGAGTCACAGCAACGCGTGATCGGGTCAGCTATTATGTATATATAAATTTTAACCATAAAACGAGACGCTCCCCGCCAGGGACTAGGTGACGCCATGCCGAAGGCCCGGGCGTCAGCTAGTATTATATAAATATAAATCTCATTGGTTTCCCCGATGGGTGAACCGCGATCTAATATTGTGTACTCTTATTTCCACTTCCACTTTCATTTCCAAGTAGAAGACAATAGATGCAGGGGCATTATCTAATGCAGTGTTACTCAAAATTTTTCGAATGTGGAACCCTTTTCCGTATGGAAGGTAAGCGTAGAACCCGACAATCTTGTGATTCGAGTTAAAAGGAGGTCCTTTCGCCGCTAATGTTAAATAAAAAATATTAGATTATAACTATAACTTCATTTTTATAATAAGATTGGAGAAATTTTTGGAGACGGACTGATAAGTGAAATTGAGTGGATATTGACGAGGCAGTCCAAAAAAAGAAGATAATTTATACTATCTTTTTATTCATAAACCGGCGTCTCGATAACTAAATTATAATTGTGCTGAGAATGAAATACAATATATTATTGTTACTGCCTCTGAAAGAGGAGACAGAGGGAAATGTCAGATTGGATTTCCTTCACTGACTTTTCAAAACCCTGAAGAAGGAGGGAATAGACTCCGAAACGTCGGTTTATGAATAAAAAGATAAATTGAAAGTTTTTGCCGAGAGTAGCAGAATTTTTATAAATTGAAGGAGACAATAAAAGAGTGTGTCTTCTGCTGGAATTATAAATTTTATTTACTTATAACGAATATAAATAAATTATAAATAAATGAAATATATAATTCCAGCAGAAGACACACTCTTTATTGTCTCCTTCAATAAAAAGATAGTATAAATTATCTCCTTTTTTTTTGGACTGCCTCATCAATATCCACTCAATTTTTTATATTTTAAGTCTCTACCTATGCTTTGGTGAAGTTTCAATCACACATTAGTGTGCAAAGTTTTGAAAATAAAATTTTCTCAGTCTTATGGAAAATTAAGATCTTAACACTTTCTCTTGAATTATACTACTATTAGTTGATTATATAAAGTTAAAAAAAAACTAAAAATTAGATTTTTGAAACATGCAGGTTTCTTTTTTTGCAATAAAATATATCATTGACCGAGGAATTTACTGAGAAATTTACTTTAAAAAATCACATAAATGCTATGTTTGGATGTGAACATAGACAGTATTAATACAACGCATTGCCAAATCATATAGAGGTATTATCAGCGGATTTGAATAAATCAAACTAACTTTTGTATTTAATTAATTTTTTATAATTGTTTTTATTTCAAACATTTTCGGCTTTCATACTATTTATTTTTTAATTCTATTATTATTTGTAGTTTAACTTATTTTATTAAATATTATATACTACACTTCTTTTGACTCAACTGGAGCGAAAGGACCTCCTTAAATCTCAATCTCCATCTCTGTTTGCTTACATAACTGAATTTTTGAATAAGCTTAAACGAATCCATAATTTCAACTTTTTATCACTTTTCAACCCCTTATGAGTAGGATTTTTAAAAAATTATTAGTTTTCAAAAATCAATATTACCTTTATTTAAAAAATAAGCTGGCGTGTTCTGATGTGGCCATACACTTTACCATACAACCTGGCCACAAAAATTATTTATAATCATGTAGGGGGGGGGGTTAGTTTTTGCATTTTTAGACTTCTGGGGTCCCACTGATTATGTATACAAAATTTGGTTGAGTTTGGTAAATGGCCAAGATTTTTAATTTTTAACCGCCCCCCCCCCCTCCACCCCCCTTAATTTTGGGTCGATATGCACCAAAATCTAATCAGCTCTTAATCTCAATGGACCAAAACTACGTATGAAATTTGGTTTCGATATTCGCTCTAGTTTTTGAGCTAGCTCGTCCACAAAAATTTGGTAACGCACAGACTAACAGACAGACAACCAGACTAACAGACATTTTGACAGAACAATTATTATCTCGATAAATATAATTTTTTTAAATGTTCACTTGTTAGAGTTTTTTTGTAGAGCGAAATGCCATGGTTTCGCTCAATTTTTCTAATCAAAATAGTTTCAGCCGTTTTTGAGATATTTCGAAAAAAAGAAGGAAAAAAATCCCTTTCTTCATGCACTATTACAATACTTGACCATACCCTGTATGGTAAAGTAAAAAATCAATGAATTATTTTTACAATTCTCATAAAATTTAGTGTATTTGCGGCACAATCAGGCGAAATGGAGCATGCGCAGTTGACATTTCTGCTGAAAATTTTGAAAATACGCATGCTCCGTACTCCCGAGTGTGGTCCCAGTGCATTAAGTAGTATACAACATTAAATAAATCTTTCAAAGATTTTTTCAAGATTTTTTTATCAAGTGGTTAGTAATCTTCTTTTTTCAAATAATGATTGTTTTTAAGAGCCTCAAGACGTGCAACATCTCTAAAGGTAAATGATAATTTTGTAATTAAAATTCCATCTTCTTTCTTTATTCTTGTCAGAATAGCTTGTCTGCTTGCTAGTAAGTATGCCAAAATGCCAGCGGCTTTATAAAAACAATATTGTAAATTTAAATTAGCCATACAGTCATCAACATATGAATTAATCAATTAAATCCCCTATTTATTTATTAAATTCAAAAAGTCTTGTCTTTTGGATTTTGGCCTACTTATCACATAATTAATATTTACACTATTCAATAATAAATAACTGTAAGTTTTAAATTCCATTTAATACAAGCGTGTTTCTCACAACGTAAAAGTTAACAAAATTACGAGACCCTCAATTTTTAATTTGATTACTTTTTTATATTACTTTGAGAATCAAAGCTCATATTTAGTTAGATCCTATATGTATATTGTTTTATATTTATATATGTATGTTTTGGTGTGTGTAAATTGGTATAGAGACTATATTATAGCCAGTCAAATTTTTGTAGTGAACCAGAGTTGAACCCAGGTCTCCTACTCTGTAGGCACAGACTTTACCTATTTGGACAACATGATCTCCTTCAATATGATTATATTTATTACTGGATTGATTGGTTTTAAATCCAGCTGGCTAATAAGATTACTCATTCACGATCAGCTGCAAAATTTTTGGAGAGCGTACTGAGGTCTAAATAAGCCAGCCAAGTGCGAGTCGGGCTTTCATACCGAGCGTTTACACATAATATTGGTATTAGAAGAATGACCAGCCGATTTGTGAATTCAAAATTTGGGAGCGTCTAGAAGGCAGACTGGGAGCAAAAAACGAATAAATCTTCTAAAATACTTGAGATATAAAATTCTTACTTATTTGTCGTTCATAAAGGGAGAATGAACTAACCTAGAAAATTTTTTCGAAATTTTAATTCAAGTAGTATATTGAAATTTTGCTAGTATCAATAATCCCTAAAAATGGCCAGTTTGAGAGAAATAATAATACAGGACTGCGAAGCGAAATACGGTCACACTTCCGTATATACGGGACGTATGGTAACCTTATATTTATCGTAAGTCAACTAAAGAGACTTTAACAGGGATGATAAAACAATATTTTTATTTTTGACTATCGTCAAAATAATCGATAAAAAATTTTAATCCAAATTTTGATTTCGGAGAAAATGAATCCAAAAACATAATTTAAAAATTTCAAGTTTGTATCTTATTATTTGGTTTATAAGCTACAATGCTCTGACAGACGAGCAGTCATACAGGCAAACGTTGTAGCGATTCTAATAGAGGGTTCATTTTTACTTTTTAAACAGAATCCTAAAAATTATTGTTAATTTGTTGTAGAGGCATATTCAAAGAAGTCTGGTCTGATTGGAAGGCGCTGCCCGATCATTTTATGGTCCCAGACCCATCTGTCAGGACATGTAGCCCAGGGCACCTCTGATCTCTTAATCTCTTTTTCCCAATCTTGATTAGAATATAAATGGCTGCCTTTTCTTCTCGGTTCGCTTTTCCCCTCAATTGAAGGCCACATCTTATATTTATTACTCCCCGGATCTTTTTCCCCCTCTCTTAGGTTTAGACCACTTTTTTATTTTATTTTTTTTCGTTGAGCTTTCTTTTTCTCTCGGATACTGGTCGATGGCCGTGGATTGGGATGGTGGTGATGTCTCAATTCAAACGAGGCACGCGCGAGGACTTCTCTTTCTCAGCGCTGGCAACAACGCAAAAGAAGGAAAGAAAAACAAGAACTCAACTCGAGGACTCTAACTCGACCAACAAAATTGTCTATTGTCACTTGGGACGAGCTATTTCTTCACGCCATTCCAACATTTCTATTTATTATATTAGAAGTATTTTCTATTGTGATGTAACTAGAATCCCATCATCGTCACCAATTGATGTAACTTTTAATATTCAATACAGGGTGTTTCAGGAGGAATAGTAAATATCTTAGGAGGTGATAGTATAGACGAATTGCAATAAAAAATGCCATATAACATGCGTCCAATTTTTATTGAGTACAGAGATGATACAGCTGTTCGTATTTAACCCAATATCGCCATACTCGTGCCATTCGCGCCATTCCAACATTTCTATTTATTATATTAGAAGTATTTTCTTTTGTGATGTAACTAGAATCCCATCATCGTCACCAATTGATGTAACTTTTAATATTCAATACAAGGTGTTTCAAGAGGAATAGTAAATATTTTAGGAGGTGATAGTATAGACGAATTGCAATAAAAAATGCCATATAACATGTGTCCAATTTTTATCGAGTACAGAGATACAGCTGTTAGTATTTAACCCAATATCGCCATACTCGCGCCATTCCAACATTTCTATTTATTATATTAGAAGTATTTTCTTTTGCGATGTAACTCGGATCTCATTATCGTCACCAATTGATGTAACTTTTAATATTCAATACAGGCTGTTTCAGGAGGAATAGTAAATATTTTAGGAGGTGATAGTATAGACGAATTTCAATAAAAAATGTCATATTACATGTGTCAAATTTTTATTGAGTACAGAGATACAGTTCAATGCATTTTCGTTTCGTGTCTTGGTACACCGATTGCTATGGGCGTATTTATCGAATGTCAGCAGTAAAGTGTTGATGTTCGAATTGTGAAGTTGTGCTTTAGTTTAGATACAGCTGTTAGTATTGAACCCAATATTGCCATACTCACCATTTGTAAATAGGTGTGGCATGTTTACAGTACAGTAGAGTACAGTACAGTAGACTTGGTCAACAAATCACAATGAAAACTTCAATGTAAACTAAAGCACAACTTCACAATTCGAACATCAACACTTTACTGCTGACATTCGATAAATACGCCCATAGCAATCGGTGTACCAAGACACGAAACGAAAATGCATTGAACTGTATCTCTGTACTCAATAAAAATTGGACACATGTTATATGGCATTTTTTATTGCGATTCGTCTATACTACCACCTCCTAAAATATTTACTATTCCACCTGAAACACCCTGTATATTATAATTATAAATAAATTATGAAGTACACATATTAGTTACTACGAAGAACATGTTTGTTTATTCTCTATATAGGTTTTTTAACTTCAAATGTGGACATTTCCATATCAAATTCAGGATTTTAAAAATCAAAATCAGACTTTTTCAAATCAAATTCAGAATTTATTAATAAACAGTTGAAAAGATAGAAAAAAGTTATAGTTACGAAAAAGTTTTAATTTAATTTAACTCTCAGGAAACGTTTTAAGGTAAAAAGCTAAAAATTGGTGCATTGTAAGATACTTGCGTACCAATTAACAGTTCATTAACTAAAACCTTTCAAGATTGGCATTTTGTACCTCCAGAAAACGTTTTCAGGTAAAATGCTAAAATTTGGTGCATTGTAAGATATTTACGTATAAATTTTCAGCTCAATAACTTTTAAAGCCTTTCAAGATTAGCATTTTGTACTCTCAGGAAACGTATGCTTATAAAAAATTCTGCTTTATGTGAGTAAGGGTAGGAGACAAAAATTAATTCTTTTAACTTAAACTCACAGGTCCTGAGTTGGAAATCTCCGAGGGGTGAACCGCGACCTAATATGCTGTACACCTACTTCCACTTGTACTTCCAAATATTTCCAAGTACTTTCAAATTATTTCAAGTACTTCCAAATATTTCCAAACACTTCCAAATATTCCCAAGTACTTCCAAATATTTCCAAGCACTTAAAATATTTCCAAGTACTTCCAAATATTTCCAAGTACTTCCAAATATCTCCAAGTACTTCCAAAATACTTCCAAAGAGGTGTTCACCTACTTCCAATCGCGGATCACCCCTCGGATATCTCCTACAATGAAACAGCCTGTCCTATAAGAGAATCTTAAATTCCTCCTAATACTATTGCTATAAGCAAGCTATGACTTGTCTATAGCGCTCTTACTATAGTTATTTCCGATCTTATTTATTGAGAGTTCTTAGAAATGGATTAGTCCAAAGACTCCCGAATCATCTTTATTTATTTATTTTTTGTATTATTACTATTTTAATAGTTTCTCAGCGAAAAAAAATTTTATTCGACTAAAACTCGTCTGAACTTGTCGTTGACATGCTTGAACTGGAAGATATATATCTATCAGGCAGGGACTACAAACCTTATATCTTTCCCTTTTCGGAAAATCTTTCATTTTAATTTCCCCTTGAAACTATGCAACAATTTTATTTAATTTCGAGAACCAATATACCTATTTACTTTCCAAAACACAAAATGTTTTTTATAGAAATATTTGAAATTATGGATAATAATTTGAAAATTTGGAGATCCTCCTGAATTTATGAAAATCCTCTAAATGTTTTAAATTTTAAGGATGTGCCGTATCCACAGCATTCATGTACCGAACGCCACTGGTAAGTACATATATATTTTGACTTCACCCTAATAAATTTTTTCTTTATCCCCGGTTTTAGTCTCTAAAAAATTCTTTCAAGAGATCGAATCTCGTTTTTTATGTTTCACCTGCGGAATGTATCCTTTAATTTTTCATTTTGTTTTATCATATATTCTTCACCTTTTTTTCATCCTTTTTTTCTAATAAATTTTAATAAAAAAAAATCAAGGTAGTAAATAATATAACCCGAAATATCGGTCGTATTTTTATTTTAAAGTATCTGATTTAAATAAAATCTCCATTCGGCAAGTTGGAAATTAGTCCCGAAACTCATAAAAATACCAATTCATGACACGCGGTCAACATCGAAACAGTCAACATCAACAACAATTTATTATTATTAAAACATATATTTCGCATAATATATGTTCCTAGTTTTCAAATTGGTATCATTTTTAAAATGTTAATCAATAGGTGCTAAAATATTTCCTCAAAGGTTTAAGAGAAAGACAACAAACAGCCTTGGCATGCTGAGAGCAGAGATATTGGAAGTTAAGCATCATGTAGTGCTGTTAGTTAAACTGAGGGTGACCGCTAATACACCTCTATACCTATACAATATTTCAGCAAAAGCAAAATGGAAAATTATCCGATTTTATTTGTATTATGTATTGTATCTAAGATGAAGAAGTGCTTCAAGCCCTCGAAATATTTGAATCTATTAATCACATAATTAAATAAAATTAATGGAAACAAGTAAAAAAATCATTACATATTAGCCAGTACGCGTATTAAACCAATAAAAGTACATTGATTTAATTAAGCAGAATCAGGACGATGAACACAAATAATGAAAATCTTGTATTCATGAAAAAGTTCGAAGTTGGGATTTACAAATTTTTGTATTTCGATTAAAAAAATGGTTTTTAGAAATTGTTTGTGTAAGCCAATTACTAGATCACTGAATGAATAATTATGAAACTGAATTTAAGATTGATAGATAATTTATAAGAAAGGATATATATCTTGCTGTAAAACCCGTTTTTAGTAAGAACGGGTTCTTACTAGTTAAAACGCGTTTCACTGAATGCAAATTTATGGCAACTAGATTTTACTGATGTTGGTTGAATTTGGTCCAAAGGTCTAGAATCTTCATTATCGTCCTTCCGCCTCATTTCGGGTGTTTATTTTCAAAAATTTTTAAACGAAAATGTCAAAAATTAGAAGCAAAGTTGCAGAGAATCTAATTTTTGACATTTTCGTTTAAAAAGTTTTGAAAATAAACACCGAAAATGAGGCCGAAAATGAAAATTCTAGACCTTTGAACCAAACTCAACCAACATTAGTAAATTTTAGTTGAAACAGATTCAGTGAAACGAGTTTTAACTAGTAAGAACCCGTTCTTAATAAAACCGGGTTTTTATTGCAACATAGGTATATATACCTTTATAAAATCATGTGTCTATCAAAAAACTAGTAAGATTATAAAGTGAAACAAATAGGTTGTCCTCTGCTTGATGCAAATAAACATACACACATATATATCATCTCGATATTTATGTGTGTATGTTTATTTGCATCAAGCAGAGGACAACCTCTTTGTTTCTCTTTGTGAATCAACAACTCTGCTACTCTCGGCAAAACAAAAGCTTTTCAAGTAACATTATAATCGAACCTCATTATAAACTTTTTCTCACTAAATAAATTTTATAAAAGAACATTAAAATTACTTCTTTCCAATTCACTATGTTGTACTAAAATATAATAAATAAATAGGTAAACTCACATGCTGTGAATCTCAACTGCAACGGAAGTTATGGTCTCCAATCCACACTTTACACCATGTTTACTCGCTGGTGGCTGCTTGTCCACTGAAAAGAAAATTTATTTAAATATAAATATATTCCGTTTTTAGGTCTTCTTTCTTATAATTATTATCGGCTGGCCTGAGTGGGAAAAATTTATATTAAAAGTTCTATTACCTAATGTGTATGTATAGATGTCAAAATAAAAATTAAAATACAATACTTATAATATTAATTCGAATAAATCTAAATCTCATTTGTAAGAATGCTTACCGTAGTCTTGACTTGTAGACCCCTTGAAGAGATGGGCCGTGAAGTCTCCGCCCCCCACAAACCAACCTCCCATTTCAGCTAAAAGGGAAACAGACACACACATGGATAAATATTGTCTTGAAATTTTAATAGAATTAAATCAAAAGTTAAAGAGAGACTATTTAGAATACTAACCGAAGAAGCCACTTGATTGCGCCTTGATGGCTTCGTCTTCTAAATTAAACGTTAACGCAAATCCCAATCAAAATGGCAACAGATGGCCAACTAGCACTGTCTCTTCTTTCTTCAAGAAGCTGGTCTTCTGGCTTGAGACAATCGCGAACGAGGCGAAGAGTATAGAACTACACACGCAATAGGCTCGGTATGGCCTAGAAATTCTAGTCGAGATGGTAATGTCGCTAATTTAATATACCGTCGCTTAACGAACCGAAAACAGAAAGTCTCAAATGAGAGCGGAAAATGTGACGAACGAGAAAACGCGCCCACCCCGAAAGAAAATATAAAGAGGAAGAAAGAAAGAAGAGGAAAATACATCACTCACACAAGTTACCTGGAATAAGAATCATCAAAAAGTTTTCTTATCAAAAAATACCAAATTCAATAATCTCTTTCCACCTAGGTACACATGGGTTATATCGAAACGAACTAAAGAGAAGAGAGTTTTGAATTGGTTCAACAATTAAATAAAATTACGATGGGACACCGATTATTTACAACAAGGTATACCTAGTCGTTTGATAAACAGTGTAAGTTTCAAGGTTCACAGGATATCTGCTGAAAAAAGGGAACCCTATCGAACAAACCTAGGTACCTAACCTAACCCTACCATACTGCTTTCCAAGAATCTAACCCGTTTCTCAACCGACTAGGATCATAGGATAGGTTTCCAAATGAAAGACAATTCTAATATTGTATTTCGACAAATATCGAAATCACACACACTCACTCAGATAGAGGATATGATCTATCTCTCGGGTATTTGATGCACAGTTAAGCGATCCTCTCGAATGCTGGAGATCCCTAATTTGCCTGTCGTTCGGGCAACCCTTCAACCCAGCACATTCGCGCTACTCGATGAGGGTTCTTAAAACTAACGAAAACCACACACCTACGCCAGACTATATATCTGAGTAAAACACTTGATATTGCATCCTATACCCAATTTTACTTATGGAAAGTGGTGTAGGTTTTAGGTGAAACATGATGTTAGTTAATAGAGTAAAGGGTGTGTAGTTTCACAGTGAATGAAATAAAACTCAAAGAGGTTTATACAAACTCAATATATTTCGGATTATTAGTCCATCATCAGGAGTTTACAGGTTAAAAACTAATAATAATTGAACGAGTGGTCGCCATTCTTGACATTCAAATCATGGTTACCAATATGACAAAGTATAACATTCAAGTCTTACACAAGAGAGACACCAATGAAAATTTAAAATTTAAAAAATTTAAAAAATTGTTTTACAAAGATTTTTCTTTTTTAATTATAAAATATATAAATGTAAATATAAGAAATCTAAGTAAATATGAATATTAATATAAATAAAAATTACAAGTATAAATATAAAGTCTTTTTAGAATTAAATTAGAAAGTAAAATTACAAATTTAAGTCATAGACACAAAATTAATTATAAATATCAGTTTACAAATAAGCCTAAATAACATATAGAGATGAAGAATTAAGATAAAATATAATAGGGATAAATTAGATGAGATAAATTACAATATACAACAATTTTTGTGGTTATCTCATATATCAAAATGTCATTTATTTTAAAGACTGAAGGCGCGTGATTTGAATTTAATTTTGATTGTAATTTGGGAAATAGTATATATTTGAGAGAGACTGAGGTTAAGTTTTTTAAGTTTTTTAATTTTTGTTAATTAGTAGATCTATTATTGTGGAATTTCTAATGTCCTGCTGGTTATTGAGAATTTTATCTTTTTCAATTATAGCTTTCTTAATTACCCTATACCCAAGACAGTCGGCAATATCTGTAATTAAAAATTAAAATGCCTAAACCCCAAATATAATTACACACACATCGTTGGCGAAGGCGCAGATATATATTCTTAAAAAAATTCAAACATCGCCCCCTATAATCTAAATCCTCACCTAGGAGGAGTATACTCGCGGAAATTCAGTTTTATAGATAAACTGAATCTAAACTAAAAAGGCATATTTGTGGGGTTAATTATTATAATGTCAAGTATATTGTGTGTGTTTGTTGAACCTGAAAATATATAAAACATATACATATACATAAGACATTGCATTCAAGAAAGAAAGAAAGAAAGATAGAGAGGACACCCTTCTTATATTCTAGTAGGTATTAGAGCAATTGTTAAGTACGGATGCACCTAATGCAGCTATTCTCAACCGCTGGTTCGGCGGACCACCAGTGGTCCGCGGAGAAATTTTACTAGTCCGCATATATATACAATTACATATCTTTACATTTAAATATTATTGTAAGTAAATGATAATAAAAATGTTACAATTAACTTATGTAGTAGTTCTTTAATACCTAGTAAAATTTTGTTGTTAAAAAAATATCACTGGTCCGCGAATTTTTTTACAAATTTTACTGGTCCGCGGGCCAAAAAAGGTTGAGAAACGCTGACCTAATGGACACACACAATACTAAACATCGTTAGGTCAATCACTATTCATTCCTAATATTTATCTTAAAACTAAAATAAACCTTTTCGATGTTTTTGGGATTGTCAAAAAGAGGAGACTTCGTTGTAGCAGAGTGTGAAGCCAACAACTAAAAATCCATCACGACATCTAGCGGCAGCCAAGCCCTCAAGGAAAGCCATCAAGGCTACCATCAGCGAAAATCGCCTGGTGTGAACCGGGCTTAAGAGTTGCATAGGCATGCGATTGGTTATCGAGGTATTAATGATCACTGAAAACTCTATTTATTTAGTTATATTTAATGAAAAATAAAATATTTAATATACTCCAATATATTGACAATTTATTTCAACGTTAAAATTTTATTTCTCTTATGATTGGGAAAGAAAATAAATTGAAGTGAAATTAATTATTATTTTATTTAAAATCAAAATTGAATTTATTTTTAGTTACATTTATTAAAAATTTTAAAAATAATATTTACTAAATTCTCTACATATTAAAGGGGTAATGATGAGAACCTGTTTCTGAAAGAGGAACAAAAAGACATCCTACGTCCTAAGGTGTCATTCTAATGACGTTTAATTATTTTCTAAATAACTAGCTAAATACCTATTTATTTAATCAAAATAATGTTTCATGTAGATTTAAATTTTTGAAAAAAATCTATAAAATCGATCGAGCTAAAGAAATATTTAATAGAATATAATCTGCGCCCCGCGTGAGTGAGAATACATACATTCGTTGAAATACTCGGATAAGAAGAAATCAGAAGATCGAATACTCGCAGAGGAAAATCCCTTGGCTCGAAGACTAAGGGCGGGTTGTATGTCGCAAAGTAAATGCTTTTTACCACTAACAAACTGTAGATGGTAAATGAAGGAACTGGGATCGCCAATCAGATGACAGGCACTGAACGTTCCTGTCATCTGATTGGCCATCCTAGCCCCTCCATTTACCATCTACCCTTGGTTAGTGGTAAAAAGCATTTACTTTGCGACAAACAACCGGCCCTAAAACGTTCCTCCATCAATTGGTGGCCCAACCGCCCAAGAGAATGAGAAACATCTGCGACTCGAAACTTTTCATCAGGAGAAACGACCATCATCCATCCTCTCGAAGCTTATATTATCTATGAAAACCAGTATATATATAGAATATTATTCATAAATATTCTCTAATAATAAAATTAAAAATAAAAAATAAATAAATAATTATTCGTTCTGTTAACACAATTTATGAAAACTCAACATTGAATAATCATAAAGAAGAAATTTTCTACATATTTTTTAAAATCAAAATAATTATGTACATTATAATTTGATATGAATATTAAAAATTGATCGAATTTATAATAGCTATGATTGAAATATTAAATAACTAAATAGGAATCGATATAACTAGGTATATGAAAATTTTTAATAATATTATGAAATTTAAAATAAAAATATATATATAATTAATATTATGATATTTATTGTAATGCAAAACAAAATTAATATGTAACTATCAAATGAAATTTCTTACCGTAGCTACGAGACTCGCATGAATCATGAAGAGCTGAGCAAAGTAGAGTACTCATCAGCCCCCACAAACCAACCACCCCTTCTTCAGCTAAAACAAACAAACACACACATCACTAAATATAACTTGAAATTGATTAGAAATTGAATACAAATGAAAGAAACTTTGAGAATACTAACCAATGAAACCACTTGATCGCGAACTGATGTCTTCTACTTCTAAATTAAACGTTAATCCGAAGCCCATTCAAAATGACAACAGGTGGCCAACTAGATGTCTTTTCTGGAGGTCTTCTTTCTTCAAGAGGCTGGCAAGGTACTCATCAGCCCCCACAAACCAACCACCATTTCTTCAGCTGAAACAAACAAACACACACATTTTTACTTATGGAAAGTGGTGTAGGTTTTAGGTGAAATATGATGTTAGTTAATAGAGTAAGGGTGTGAGTTTCACAGTGAATGAAATAAAACTCAAAGAGGTTTATCCAAACTCAATATATTTCGGATTATTAGTCCATCATCAGGAGTTTACAAGTTAATACATTAAGAGTTAATTACATTTACAAGTTAATACATTAAGAGTTAATGTATTAACTTGTAAACTCCTGATGATGGACTAATAATCCGAAATATATTGAGTTTGTATAAACCTCTTTGAGTTTTATTTCATTCACTGTGAAACTACACACCCTTTACTCTATTAACAAACACACACATCACTAAATATAACAGAAATTGATTAGAAATTGAATACAAATAAAAGAAACTTTGAGAATACTAATAAAAGAAACCACTTGATTGCGAACTGATGACTTTTGTACTTCTAAATTAAACGTTAATCCGAAGCCCATTCAAAACGACAACAGGTGGACAACTAGCTGTCTTTTTCTTGAGGTCTTCTTTCTTCAAGACACTGGCAAAGTACTCATCAGCCCCCACTAACCAACCACCCCTTCCTCATCTATAAATTAGTCAAAACAACAAATTAAAAACTAATGTCTTGAACAAGATAAATGAACATAAACACTGATTAACCACTTACCTTCGATTTCTCTTGTTTCCGATCTTATCAATTGATGTCTAAAAACAAATGATCTCGTATATATTGGCACAGTGTTTCTTATCAACAAGTTATTCAGTAATATGTACTCATTGAAAATCTTAATTCTTCAAATAATAGTACTACAAGAAGCGACGAGTGTCCTATTTTCATGATTGGAATTTAATTCAATTCCCTTATTCGTTTTACATATGTTTGTAATTTAAGACATTGACAATCTTTCAACTAAAGTATACAAATAAAACAACTTCATTAACTATAATATATAACACATATTTTTTTTAATAAAAAATTTAACTAAAATTAATTATAATTTACCATTTTAAAATATTTTCTCCCTTTTAGCTTGTTGAAATTATAGATTGTCAATATATTTTAGTATTTACTTATTCACGCCTTGTCCCACGACCTGGTTTTGCTCTTAGAACAAAATTCGATGTTCTATAGAGAACAGAGCTTATTATATGCTAATTTCACCATCATTACGGGATCCTGCAACGTAATGAGGCGCATGAATAAGTAATATTTTTTATCTGTTTTAACATTAATTATCATTATTATTTTTTTATTTTGTTTTAAGGGCCTCCACATCTACCCTTATAGCCCTCTGATCCTCCCAACATGATCTGGATGAGTGGCTCAGTATATGGCCACTGTAGAACGGTATATCAACCTTATATTTATGATTATTTTTTAATATTTTTTTAACGTCTTTATTATTTTTATTTATTTAAATTTTTTTTCTGATGTTATTTTTTTTATTTATCATTTTTATTTATTTTTATTAAATGAAATTTCTTACTTTAGCTACGAGACTCGCTTCGATCATGAAGAGTTGAGCAAAGTACCTACACATCAGCCCCCACAAACCAACCACCCTCTTCAGCTAAAACAAACAAACACACACATCACTAATTATAACAGAAATTGAATACAAATGAAAGAAACTTTGAGAATACTAACCAAAGAAACCACTTGATTGCGAACTGATGTTTTCATCTTCTAAATTAAACGTTAATCCGAAGCCCATTCAAAATGAAAACTGGTGGCCAACTAGCTGTCTTTTCTTGAGGTCTCCTTTCTTCAAGAGACTGGCAATGTACATATCAGCTGCCAGAAACCAACCAACCCTTCTTCATCTATAAATTAATCAAAACAACAAATTAAAAACTAATGTCTTGAACAAGATAAATGAATATAAACACTGATTAACCACTTACCTTCGATTTCTCTTGTTTCCGATCTTATCAATTGATGTCTAAAAACAAATGATCTCGTATATATTGGCACAGTGTTTCTTATCAACAAGTTATTCAGTAATATGTACTCATTGAAAATCTTAATTCTTCAAATAATAGTACTACAAGAAGCGACGAGTGTCCTATTGTCATGATTGGAATCTACCTATCATTTTCCCTGAATTCTCTCCAGGTTTACTAGTATACTTTCTATTATAAACATGGCATTTCAAAACCATTGACTCGTTTTTTAAATACAGTAAAACCTCGTTTATCCAGCCCTCATTTATCCGGTTCTCCGGATTACCCGGATCGGATTGGTAGACATTATTATTTTAATAAATGTTCACATAGATAATAATTTTTAACTCTTGATAGCAAAAGAATGTAATTATAATTTCAATTATTTTATTTTTTTTAACTTAAGTATATATTTTTTTAAACAATTCTATCTAATTTTGATATAAACATGTTTTTTTTATCGTAATTAATCCAAATTCGCTTATTTGAGAGATTTGTTTTGTTTTTATTACCCATATATCGGGTTTTCCGAATTTTCGATTATCCGGTTTGGCTTTGGTCCTAGTTAGTCCGGATAAACGAGTTTGTACTGTAATTCTAATTATTTGACGTTTTATTAAAAATCATATTTTTATGATACAGACTAGATTACATTTTTCATGTATGACTTTTATTTATTGCGCGTGTTGTTAATTTTAAAAAATCAAATAAATGCTATGTTTATCTATAAAACTGAATTTTCGCGAATATACTCCTCCTAGGTGAGGATTTAGATTATAGGGGGCGATGTTTGAATTTTTTGAGAATATATATCTGCGCCTTCGCCAACGATGTGTGTGTAATTATATTTGGGGTTTAGGCCTTTTAATTTTTAATTATGGATATTGCCGACTGTCTTGGGTATAGGATGCAATGTCAAGTGTATTACTCAGATGTATAGTCTGGCGTAGGTGTGTTGTTTTCGCTAGTTTTAAGAACCCTCACCGTGTAGCGCGAATGTGCCGGGTTGAAGGGTTGCCCGGACGACAGGCATAATTAGGGATCTCCAGCATTCGAGAGGATATCGCTTGACTGTGCATCAGATACCCGAGAGATAGGTCATATCCTCTATCTGAGTGAGTGTGTGTGATTTCGATATTTGTCGAAAGACTATATTAGAAAAGTCTTTCATTTGGAAACCGATCATATGATCCTAGTCGGTTGAGAAACGGGTGAGATTCTTGGAAAGCAGCATGGTAGGGTTTCAGTCTTAGGTACATATGTTTGTTCGATAGGGTTCCTTTTTTTCAGCAGACATACTGTGAACCTTGAAACTTACGCTGTTTATCAAACGACTAGGTATACCTTGTTGAAAATAATCGGTGTCCCATCGTAATTTTATTTAATTGTTGAACCAATTCAAAACTCTCTTCTCTTTAGTTCGTTTCGATATACCCCATGCGTAGGTGGGAAGAGAGAATTGAATTTGTTATTTTTTTTTATTTTATTATGATAAAAATTGTACTAAACTGTTATTTTTTGATAAGAAATCTTTTTGATGATTCTTATCCTAGGTAACTTGTGCGAGTGATGATGATAAACTTTGATCAGCTAGTATTCATCCTTAGTTACAGCCTTAAATGATTGAATTTCTTAATTAAAATCACAATTTTGGGGAGGGAGGGAGAATTTCGAGGACGTAGAAGGGAAAATAATATTTTCTGCATTTTCTTGCGAAGCTTTAAAACTAATCAGTTTTCTGCATTGGAAATCCAAACCTTCTAGTAAATAGAATGAACTCTCTACAACTGTTTGTTGTTAAGTTAAAGTGGGTATGAAATCCACATACTGAGAAATATCAATCAATGAATAATAGATTGTATATGTTGTGTCTAGGAATGTAATCCCAAGAATTTATATATTATTTATATCAATATACGAGCTGTGAGGGCGTGCAACGTCTCGGGATGAGATTATTAAGTCTCCTAAATAACGTCCTAAATAAACGCTGGGCTCAAAATTGAAATTGTCTATTATGAAAACGATCAAGACGAAAAAAATCTACAAATATTTCCAAGTAATCTAGCTCATTTTGTTCATGTTCATTTTTCTCCCTTTTTTTGCAAGATTTTTGATTTTTTTTTAGAATTTAGGGGCTACAAATTTTATGTCTTTAAATTTTCTATCACGGAAAGGGTCTAATGGAAGTATGTCTTTTTTGACCGTTATTATTTCTTATATACAATATGATAGGTAGGTATAGCACTTAAGAAACTAAGGTGTTTATTTTTAAACTAATATTACACGTAGTAAAAATTAAAATTGTGATTATAATATTAATCAAATGTTATCATATTTTTATATTTTCTAAACGTATTTTGTATTTGCCATTTCAAATACATTTTAAAAAGTATTTCGTATTTCAAATTACTGAGGAGATGTATTTTGCTCAGCTCCTACTCATAGCTTAGGTACTGAACTTTTTTTTCAAGTCTTATTCCAAGAGGAGGGTTTTTATTTGTCTGTTGAAGTTGTCTGGAATGATAGTATCTATCTTTTAACGATAATTATTCCATTTATGAATGTAAATTGGTTGAAACAATAAAAACTCTTATCTATCTGTCTCTGAAATGTCTTTATTTTTCTAGATTGTTATTTATATATTTTTTTCATCTTAATAACCCCAGGAGTGTTTTGTATCAGCGTTATAGAACTGGTTCTGTCTAATCTTTTATTTCATTATTATTATTTTTTTTATCTAAGTAGAACGAGAAGAAGAAAAGCCTGAGGAGGTAGGTGGTGGCCTTCTAACTTCTAACGCCCTGTGTCTCTCGGGATTTCCCGTCTCTTTTCTTCACCAAGAATAGTTTCGACACCTCACGAAGATCTTTATTTATGCCCTCCACTTTTTTTCCTGGTTGTTGCTTTTGTTGTTGCATGTGATTGAGGTCTCGTTTCTTTTATATCGAAATTCAAAGCCAAAAGAAAAAGATATAAAAATTTTTTTTTGAATTGGTTAGAAGTTGTATTATTTATTATTATTTAAAATATAACAACAATTCTTCAAGGAATAGTATTTTTTATTGTAATGAATTTCATATCAAATACACATTCTCAATACAATCAGTGGTCGGTAAAGTCATAAGTCAAAAGAGCCAAATCAGCAGTATAAGTGTAAATAGCTAGGAATGCAAAACTACAACAATGTTGCAGAAACCACAACATTATTCGTAGAGCTGTAGTACAGTGGTTCTTACGATTATCGATTGAGTCATCATCATCATCATCAGCCTGTCGATAGCGACAATCCACTGCTGAATATGGGCTCTTCCATCAAATGGAAGGGGTTGGCATTAAGTTACCACGCTTGCCAGACGGATTGGTGACTAGGAATCAGATTATAGCCGGTCAAATATCAATGCAGGGACTCGACTCGAACCCGGGACTCCTGCTTAGAATGCTAGTGTCTTAAGCTCTCGGCTAATCCGATTCCCATCGATTGAGTATTATACATTAATTATTAAAAATTTTGGCGACACACATCAAATTAGCTCGCGGCCCATACTTTGGGAATCCCTGATGGGTACTAGATTCCTGAGTAGGGATGGCAACGATTTATCGATAATTTTCTATATCGATATATTTCCAAAATATATCGATATATAAGTATCGATATACTCCTTGCGATATATAGTATATCGAATATATGCCTTGCGATATATATCGAAAAATATATCGGAACTTTTTTTCACTTGCAAATACCAAAAAACTGCTGCAATTTTTTATTTGCACAATTTTATACGAAATTTTTATTTCACAACATCACAACTATTAAAAAATACTTTGACTAGGTACTCTAATCTCAAAAAATAAAAATTTATGTCATATATTGAAATAGAGAAGCGAGAAAATAACATAATAATAGAAAAATAGCGAGAAAAAATCGCAGTCATCTGATTGGCAAAAGACTGTCCAAGGTTTTGTTTTTGGAATCATTTTGAGGAAAGTAGTTTTTTGCTATTTTTTGTGTTTTTTTAAGTTAATTTTTAAATTTAATAAAATGTACTTCACATGACTATGGCTATTGACTACTGTTTTTTTATATAACATTAGGTGAAACTAGCTTTGAATGTAAAAAAAAAATTGTATTTTTAAGATTAAATTATTTTTACTATCATAGGATGTTTTTATTTCTCAATAAGTTACAATTACTGAGTTAGTTTTTGATATGTTAATATCTAAAAAATAATTAATAAAAATATATTGATAGAGATTTTCTTTAGGAGACGGACTGGTATAAATATGCATTGGATGTTGATGAGCAGTTCACGATGATAATAAAAATAAGACTATAGAGGTTTTATTATTTTACATTTATTTAGCTAAACCGACGTTTCGGAGATTATTCTTCTCAGGTAACAAAGTCAATGAAAAGTAGTTCAAAACATAATTAGAGAGTAATTATGTTTTGAACTACTTTCATTGACTTTTTTGTTACCCTGAAGAAGGAGAGAATAAATCTCCGAAACGTCGGTTTAACAAATAAATGTAAAATAATAAAACCTCTATAGTCTTATTTTTTTACAACCACCGTGGACTGCTTTCATCAACATCCAATTGAATAAAAATATATCTTTATATCGTATATATTGATATTTTTGCTGCGATATATTTATGTATCGATATATTAAAATAATTTGTCTTCCCTATTCTTGAGGAAGCAGACCCTGGTTCAAGCCGGTTAAGTTGGTCTAGAGATCAAATTTGAGCAGGTCAAATTTGATCTCTTCACACTAGTAAACACACATATAGATAAAAATAAAATAGTATTAATAGGCTTTTTTCCCAAAGTCAAAAACAAATTCCATAAGGTATATTGTAATGAGATTTGAATCTAGAGTTGAATATATGATTATTTATAAAAGTGATTGAATCGTGAGTTAACGCTTATTAGTTGGCATTAGTGGTTTACGCCTTGGTTTGCAATGGTGCACATGTTAAGATAACCATCTCGCGTTTAACGTTCAATTAATATGTAGAAGACGTTTGTCGATATTGTCGACAGGCGTCACAGGGAACAAACGCCACGACACGAATAATTATCGGATCAAGGGAAATTAAGAAAAACGTGGACGATATCAGATAATCAATCTGTAATACCGACATCGGATTTCATTTGATAATAGGGCGTGTTTCCATAAATATTTAAATTTCGAAATTGGTGGTAAAAGGGAGAATTAATACCTGCAAATTTTGATGATTTAGAAATTTTTTATCATCGAATGGTTTGATCTAGAAAATTAATAATTTGCACAAAGAGGATGTTTATCGAGGTTTTCAAATATATATGGTAATAATAATCTCATAGCCCGAAGCCTAGTGCAAAAGTACCCGACTTTTGGAACACTGATGATTTCAATTGGTTAGGTATCTATCTCGTTGTGGCCCAAAAATTAAGTAATGTTGTTAAAAAATTGTTTCTTTTTTAACTCATTAAATCTTTTCGGTAGCAAAAACTGGTGTTATGTCATGTAATTGGATTGTATTATAATATATTATTAAATGATTTTATTAAAAAAGTTAGGTTCTATTAAATGTTAACAATATATAATTATTGCATTTGTATGGGTCGTTGAAAAACAACTAAAAAAAGACAAGGTTTTTACTGGTTATTTTTAAAATGGTTATTTTCAGGGTTTCATTGAAAAAGTAAAACGGTACCCTTTAATCCCGCTATAATATCTGTTTATCTGTCTGTCATAGCTTTGTTACTGGTAAAATAAAAAAGATACAAACTTCGTAAAAAAAATCGTATTAAAATGTTAATCAAGTAGTTATTTTGAGGAGGGCCAAAAATTTTTTGTGGGGTCCATAATAAAAAAAAATTTTTTTATCATGGTATGTGAGGGATACCTGTAAAGTTTAAGTTGAATAGGCTTGATTTTTTTTCACTTTTTTGCTTTAAAATTACGAGAGCCGTAAAGTGACCATTTTGGGGGCATTTGTGCTAGTTCTCTTTCACTCAAGAACTAACTATCCAGGTATATACATATATGTTTATATGAAACAAGCATAGGACAACCTCAGTGAAATTTCTTCTATGATTCTTCAACTCTGCTACTCTTGGCAAACTAAATCTTTTTAATCAAACATTGTAGCGACGAGCCCCGTTTTGATTTTGAAGGGAATCCCAAAAAATCATCCTTTGAAATAATATTTCCCAACGTTTCAGGCATTTTTTGGCTGATGGCTAGAAAGGCCAAAAAAGAAAAAATTTAAGTAGTTTATATTTTCAAAATAAAAATATTACAAATAATATTCGTACATTATGTGTAATTTTTTTCAAAACACAGTTCCTCAGGGCTCAGTCATCACTCCCACGCTCTTTATTATCTATATTAATGACCTATTAAATCTGCCCTCCAATAGAATACATTGTTACGCTGACGATAGCACCCTCCACAACGCTCAATTCTTACTAGACAATCGCGCAAACATAGCCTCCTCAATAAATTCAGATTTAAGCATGCTTAAAAAATGGGGATCTCACAATTTGGTAAACTTTAATGCTAGCAAAACACAATGCTGCCTAATTTCTAGGCGCGCAGATAGGAACCTTCCGGACATTTCCTTTGATTCGAGCTCATTGGAATTCCGTAATAAAATATCAATGTTAGGTGTCACCTTAGGTTCTGACCTCTCTTGGAATGACCATATTATCTCAGTAGCAAAAGCTGCAGCATGTAAGCTTGGCTTTCTTTTTCCGAACCAAACGATTTTTCACCCCCACTCAACTCCTTATATTATACAAGGCTCAAATTCGCCCCTGTCTTGAATATTGCTCGCATTTGTGGAGAGGAGCCTCCAAGTATTCTCTTAATACCTTAGATGCAATTCAGAGGCGAGCTATCAGACTGATAGGCGATCCTACATTAACTGACACTCTCGACTCCCTAGCCCATCGTAGATCTGTCTCCGCCCTTTCCCTTTTTTATAGATATTACCATGGCTTTTGTTCTGACGAAATAAAATCGATAATCCCACCAAAGGCTTCATTTGCGCGAAATACACGATTTTCTAAAATTCAACACCCCTACGCGCTTAAACTAGATACTAATCGAACAAACGCATTCGCCAATTCATTTATCCCTATGACATCTAGAGACTGAACTCTCTTCCCCGACCGTCTTTCCAGCTACTTATAACCTTCAATCTTTCAAGACCAGCATCCACAGATACCTTCGACTGCTACCCAATCCCTAAATCTCCCCTTATCTTCACGTTACAAGGGTCCACCACGGACTTCAGAGGTTGTACCTTCTTGGTGCAACTTCTTCTTGTATCAATATCATTATAAAAAAAAAAAAAACAATCAATGATTATTTTAAAGAAAAACATTAAAAGGGCTGCATTTTCAAGACTAGCACTTACTGAGAGAATATACCGCACGGCCATGTTTAAATTCTATCATTCAGCCTGTCGAGTAATGTCACCATAAATAAATGCTATTGAATGGAATAAAAAAAGTCATGAATGAATTAATCTAATTGAGAATGATAATCTTTTTTTTTTTGTTAGAGCCGATGAGTGGATAGATAATTGACAAATAACTCCGGGCAATGTCAACATTTCGAGTGGGCTGGGCTGTTTCTGTTTACTTTGAGACGTCACATAAACAAACAAACACTTTTCGGATGATCCTTAGTAGCGAAGAGGAAGCAAAGAGCCGCTAAAAGGTAAAACAAACAACAAACTCAACGCTTTGATATTCTTAATAAGCCCCATTCAAAATTTGTTTGTTTATACTTGGAATGGTTTATTTCTCTCTCTGTCTCTCAAACAATTTATTCGAGTTTTTTACAAACATGTCCTCTCAACAAAATTATTATTAGATAGATTAATTGAATTACGCCTTAAGTCAAGGGATACATACTTCCGAACATCCGATATTTATAAAAACTACTAGCTGACGCCCGGGCCTTCGCCCCCGGCGTCACCTAGCCCCTGGCGGGGAGCGTCTCGTTTTATGGTTAAAATTTATATAGATAATAGCTGACCTGACCACGCGTTGCTGTGACTAACTCTTATGCTTCACGTCTAAACCACTGGACGTATCGAAACTATATTCGCAACATATGTCCGTTTGGTGCTCCGATTGGTATATCTAAATTGTGCACGGGCTACAGCTAGTATATTAAAAAAAATGATAAATGATTATATATTGCTTACCTGTCAAAATTGATTTGATCAAAAATTTAAATATATTTAAAAAATAATAATAGTTTTGAAAATAAATTGAAAATGCAAATAATTATAGAATAGGTATTAAAACAGTAAATGAATTATATATTACTTGTCAAAATTGTTCCCTTAACCAAAAATAATATTGACAGTTGAAAGATTTCCAAAAAGCTATTATCGGCCATCTTGTTTGTTTGTTTTTACCCCCAGAGAGGCGCTGGCGTTGTTTCCTAGAAAAATATTTTTTTTACATGCCACAGACTATATACCCTACACATATCTATAAAAACACTATATATAAAAAAACTCGTGTATTTGAATGGAATGTTGTGTGAAAATTTCAAAGAAATCGGTGAAGAACTTTCGGAGGTCCTTCAACGTATCACTTAAGCGTAACAGTACATTTGTATTTATATAGATTGACAATAAAGATTTTTTTTATAATGATACTGATAAAAGAAGAAGTTTCACCAAAAAGGAAAAACCTCTATAATTCGCGGAGGACCCTTGTATCTTAAGAGATTTAGGGGTTGGATCGGAGGTATTCGTGGATCCATGTCTTAAAATATTGAGGTATTCGTGGATCCATGTCTTAAAATATTGAAGGTTATATTATTATGTTGCTTTTGAAAAGAATTGAATATTACAAAAAAATCAGCAAGTGTGAGTCGGGCGGAAATTCAGTAATTAATATTGTACATTTAATTGATGATGATTAACAAATTCTTGATTAAGTTTAATTTCAAAAGATATTTTTAACATACTCTAGGTAAATACAGAATTATTTTTTATAATTACAGTGAAATCCCGAAATCAGAAATCCCGGGAAATCCGAACGCGAAAAAGAGAAACTTATTTATTTAGTCATAAAACTATTATGTATATATTCTACATTATACCTAACCTTATTTTACATAATTAGTTGAAAAATTAACAAAGCAGTACAGTTAGCATACCTAACAAAGTGTAAATGTGTCTACGTACTTATGTCATCCAGGATTGAAAAACGGTAAAAGTTGGTTATTGAAATTCTTTAGGTTAATCACTTTGCAAAAACAATGAAATAATAATAGAAACACACAAAATATCACTTAATCTTTCACTTGATATCAGTTATCTTCAATTGTCGAAGCTGCTTTCGGCTAATCCGAACAAATTGAAATCCGAACAGGCTACAGCCCCAATTAGTTCGGCTTTGAGGGGTTTCTCTGTATTATTATTATTTAAGTATTTTTTCATTTATTAGGAATTATATTTTAAGCAAAGGGACATCTAATTTTTTTTATAAAAACTATAGACAACAAAGAACCTGTTTTTTTTTCGAAAATAGTGAATTTTTCAAAAAAATCAGCAGGACAATTGCGAGAATTCAGAAATTAATACATTTAATTGATGGTGATTAACATTTGATTAAGTTTATTATCAAAAGATATTTTTAACGTGCTACTAAGTAAAATACTGAATTAATATTATAATTATTATTATTTAATATTATTTTTTTTAATACTGCCCTTTAATGGAATCGAAACATAGTTATAACTAAACATGCATACTGAGACTTAAAAATGTTTTCAATTTTTCCTAAAATTTTTTGGCTTAAATCACTGCTTCTTAAACTACGGTTCGAGGCCACATTTTGGGTCGAGTAACTGAATTTTGGGGTAGCTAAACATAGGGCAACAATGACAATGAAAAAGTATAATGCGCAGGGACCAAATATTAATTCAAAAAATTAAAGTATAGTTTATTCGAGGTATACATGTCAGTGAATTTCCAATAATTTGTGAAAGGCCATTTTGAATTGGATATTTATTTATCGAAGCGACCTTCTCAGCATTGGCCATTCATTAAAAAATCAAAATATAGATCAAATTTGAAAAATGTTGAATTCATCTGATTAATATTTAAATTTGGTAAATGTATTTATGTAATTATATTTAATGATAAAATTTTCTTAATAAGTAATATGTTTACTAAAGATTTGTTTCTAAATAAATTTATTTAGGATTTGCTAGTAAAAATGATGGTTTTTACCATATACATGGGCGTCCGGAGAGAGGGCTAAGAGGGGATCGAATAAAAATTATATAACAACCCTGACTTCCGGCCCAGCCTCAGTACCATATACTATGTTTAATTTACAGTATGTGTTTCTTGTATTTAAGCACTAGTATGTTAGTAGTATATTTATTCTACTTGTGAAAAAAATATTCGAAAATTAAATATTATATTTGAATAAAAATTTAATAATATAATTATTTGTTCCATCCCCCCTGAAAGTTTTCTGCTGTCTATATATAGGTCAGGGGTGTCAGCAGAAAAATTTTCAGGGGGGGGGGTGCAAACCTTGGAGATAAATAATTACATTATTAAATTTTTATTCAAATATAATATTTAATTTTTTGAGTATTTTTTTCATTACATAGGATCGTGGAAAATTTATTAGTCAAAATGGGGTCGCTAATGAAAAAAGTTTAAGAAGTGCTGACTTAAATTATCTATGTATATTCAGCAGCGTATGAGGCCTTTAGCCAGGGGAAACCTGATCTGTGCAGATAGCTAATCAAAATGTCTTCGAGCTTTCACGCAAGTTTTCGGGTCTTCTCGGCTGTGTAATAACATGGTCTTAAGCGCTGCATATATAGTATGGATTATTCAAAATTTATTTGTTTATACTTGAGAAAGTTTATTTCTCTCTCTCTCTATTCCAAATTATTTATTCATTAATTTTTTTCATATATTTAATCCCTTGCAGTTCCTCTTCTCAACAAAATGAATGATTATTATTAGATGGATTAATGGAATTACGAAGCAAAATAGATATGTCAAAAAATAGCATGACAAGCAATAAAGTAATGTTTTATTGGACAGGTGAAATAGATGGACGGACGATTGTGTTTGTGTTTGGAATGGCAGTCGTTTTTCTGCCATTTGACGATTTATTGCATCAAATCAACTTTTCTGTTTTCTTCTCATATATATTATAGAATGAAAAGAGATAAAATCCCTCTCATCATTAATTGGTCTAAGAAAAATAAATTAATTAGAATGATGGAAAAAGTAATTGAAAATTGAGATTCTAAAACGCATTATGTACATTGGCGTAGTTAGAGAGTGTTCCTAGGAGGGGGGGGCAGCCAGCCTGATGATTAACCACCACAAGGTTTGAATTTCGGTAATCCGATTAGAGATGAACTAATCTTTTAGTAGAATTAACAAATTTTAAAATTTTACTAGATGAAGGAGGAAAGATGGAATCACTGGGTTCAATAAAACACCTTTAATAAGACGTTCGGCCTGAATTTTATTTGCCATCTTCAGTCAATTAGGAGTTATACACAAAATGCGGTACACATATGTGAACGAACCAAGCCTTGTCAAAAATAAAAAAATTTAACTTAATGTAAATTTATAACGTGCCTGGACCTTCAGTCATTCGGAAACTTTTGGGTCCAGTCACATTATAAATTTACATGAAGCTTAAAAAATTTTATTTTTTGACAAGGCTTGGTTCGATCACATATGTGTACCGCATTTTGTGTATAACTCCTAATTGACTGAAGATGGCCAAATAAAATTCAGGCCGAAACGTCTTATTAAAGGTGTTTTATTGAACCCAGTGATTCCATCTTTGGCTGATACCTCCTCCTTCATCTAGTACAGTTTCATCACAGCCACGAACTCTAACAAAATTTAAAAATTGACCAAATAATTTAATGAAAAATACATAAATATGATGCTTAGTAATAATGGAGTTTCGATTTTTCTAGGAGATACAATGAGTTTTGTATGAAGGCACTTCCCCCTAACTAAGTAAACTATTGGTTATCTGCAAGACCCATATAGAAGAAAAATAAGGAAAAATATAGACTATTGATATCAAAAATAAAAATATTGTAATTAATAACAATTTATTCACACATGATAGCAAAAACCTAAGTTTCGTATTGTATATGAACAGTTTTAAAATTGTAATTACATAAAGATAAAAGTAAATAAATATTAAATGAAATATTCATTTACTATGAGTTAAGATTCCTATGTCACTTGTTTTGTTTGGAAAGTGCAGAATTATAATCAGTTATAATAACCTAGAAATCTTAACTCATAGTAAATGAATATTTCATATAATATTTATTATATTAAAGATGTTTCACCTTGCACCAACTCCACAATCCCTATTAATTATGTAATTACATTACAAGTTGTCTCTGCGAGAATCTCGTGAACTGATTCTCCTGGTTCAATGGAATTTTTTAGCAACTGAAGTTAGTTGTCAAATATTTAGTGGCCCAATATAAAAATCTGTAATTTGTTATTAAAGAAATATATTAATATCTAAGTTTGGTTTTAAAGACAGTTGTCGACTTTCGTCGCCCGAACAATGATTTACTCTTGAAAATTTTAATTAAATTTTAATAAATTTTAATCCTCTCTAGCTACTAAATAGTCATCGGAGCTAAAGATGATGAACTTTCTGTTAGGAAATTAAAATATCAAAATGTTTCTTCATTAGAGTTTTTTAATATGTAGAAATATCTAAGGCACTAGAGCCTTTTTATCTAACTTTCCTCATAAATTTCACCAATACTGCCTAACCCTTTGAGGTACACAAATTTATATAATGAACTTTAGTAAAGAAGATTTAATTTCCAACAGAAAAGTTAATATGAATGAAATGTCCAAGATCAATAGTTTACGAGTTAAAAGATATTCTAATATTATAGAGTGAATGGACTTGAATCAATAACAAATAATCGGTCTCTGATGGGGCCATATCCTCTCGATATAACAGACCAAAAGTATTATAGTTAGAAATTATAGATAAAAATTGACCTTATTTTATCGATTTAATCTATCTTGATGTTCATAGTAACTTTTAATATAAGAAAATAGCATTTTGACTAAGAATTTTGTAGTTTAAAAGAAATTTTATGAAAAGATTCAATTTCTTCTCTCCGAGAGAGAATCAACTTGAAATGACAAAGAGATTTATTTTTTTCTCAATAGATATTTATTCAAATTTATTGAAATTTTATATTTGTGTGTTATTTATTTCTATCTTTTATATCAAATCATTTTTATTAGGATATTTCCATTTTAAAGGGTAGTTTATTTGAAGTCTAATTTGTAAAAACGCTGATAACTAATTTTAAATAATTTTTTAAAAATATGAAATTAATTGATATTATAAAACAATTAATTCTTTATGATTTACTACAATTTTGAACGAAATCGGTTCAGTACTTTTTGAGAAAATGGTCAAAAACCATCTGAACCGTCTAAAAAACGATGTTTTTTGAAAGCACGAGATGCCTTTGAAAAAAAAAAGTTAAAAAGTCATATGAAACGAAACATTGACTTGTGACATGGAGGTGAATTTTAAAATGTTTCTAAAACGGCCTTTCATAGACGGTTTTCGGGGTTTTTGACAATTTTCTCAAAAAGTACTGGATCGATTTTGTTCAAAATTGAATCTAATTATTAATAATTAATTGTTTTATAATATTTATTGATTTGATAATTTTAAAAATTATTTAAAATTAGTTATCAGCGATTTTACAAATTAGGCTTGAAATAAACTACCCTTTAAAATGCAAATATCCTAATAAAAATGATTTGATATAAAAGATAAAAGTAAAATAACACACAGATATAAATTTTCAATAGATTTGAATAAATTTCTATTGAGAAAAAAATAAATCTTCTAGTTGATTTGCTCCAGGAGAGAAGAAATTGAATCTTTCCATAAAATTTATTTTAAACTACAAAATTCTTAATCAAAATACTATTTTCTTATATTAAAAAGTTACTATGAACCTCAAGATAGATTAAATCGATAAAATAAGATCGATTTCTATCTCATTTATAATTATTTGGTCTGTTATATCAATAGGCGTGGTCGCAAGTCACCCGGCATCAACGAGTCATTTGTTACGGGTTTCTAGCTTTTTACCATTTTCTCAAAAAGTACTTAATCGATTTCGTTCAAAATTGAATTAAATTATTAATAATTAATTGTTTTATAATATTTATTTATTTTATATTTTTAAAATATGTATTTTCAACGTATTTATTAGCGTTTTTCAAATTGGACTTCAAACAAACTAGCCTTTAAAATGCAAATTTCCTAATAATAATTATTTGATATAAATTATAAATGCAAATAACACACAGATATATAATTTCAATATTTGTAATTTTATTTGTAATGAGAAAAAATAAAACTATTTCTAGTTGATTCGCTCCCGGTGAGAAGAAAATGAATCTTTTCATACAATTTATTTTAAACTACAAAATCTTTCATTAAAATTCTATTTTCTTATATTATAGACATACTGTGAACCTTAGATAGATGAGATTGATAAAAATAATATCACTTTCTTTTTTATTTATTATTATTTTGGTTTGTTTTATCGCAACGTTGGTTGGGACGTCTCTTGACAATAAGGACACATTATTTATTATGGATTCATTAATCAAGTCCACTCTACACTATTGAAATATCTTTTAACATATTGAAATCTAATACATTTAAGTATACGATTATATAATATAATAAATAAATAAATAAATATAGTATATAAATAAAGCCTGTCAAGTGCAATTCAGACTCGCAATCCATGGGTGTATACTTTTCAAAATACGCTCTTATTTGTCATTGGAAGTATTTGTAGAATTTTTCATTGGTTTGTAAATCACGTTAGGTACAAAAATCGTAAAAATTTGATACTGTAAGCTGTGATGCCCTTAATTAAAATTTAAAAATAATCCATCTTACTTAATAAAATCTCTGCATAGATACCTCACACACCATGATTAATAAAAAAATTAACTTGTTTTCTCTTGTTAAGAAATTATTTTTCATCTCACAGTCAAAATTTTTAGTGGTAAATTTCTCTTTATATATAATATATGACTGTTTTTATCAAGAAAATTTTTACCCCCACTAATATCATAGAGAAATTCACCACTCAAAATTTTGACTGTGATAAAAAATGTTATTTTCAATTCCAAAAAAAATTTGACTGTCTAAAATAATCATTCGAATCAAATTATATTAAAAAATATTTGATTTGGGGAAAAATTAATATCTACATACCAATACATAACTTCTAAGTTTCAAGTTTGTGTCTTTATTCAATTTTAGAGCTACAATGCATTGAAAGACGGACAGAAAAACACATTTTTTCGAAAACATTATGGTTCCGTTTTAGTTTTTAACGTAACTTAAAAACATCGCATGCTGACAGTTTCGAATCTAATAAAAATAATATATTATAAGAATTAATATGTCTTTATTTAAACCTAATCGAAGATAGAATCATTTTGCAAAGCTTGGATATAAAAATAAACTCTACATCTAGAAACCAAAAAGCATAGTCATCAAAATAAAATTGATGAGCTACACAATTTATTTTTTAATTATTATATTATCTTTACGACTGTCCATTATTACCACAATCGCACAGTGACATTGACATGAGATAATCTTTAAATAGGGAATTTCCTTATATTTGACCTCATATATGTAATATAACATTATAATAAATAATATAGAAAAAGATGCGGCTATCTCATGAATTTACCATACACCTGACCCCCCCCCCCTATCAATTTATGAAGCTGATTTTTATATTGATAGTTCCCGAGGTCATTAACTGTCCAATATTTGATTCAAGCTGAACAGAGGATTCCAATTTTTAACCCTTCCGCCCTAATTTTTAGTCTGATTCCAACCAAAATCTAATCGACTCATAATCTTAATATAAAATATCTAAATATAAAATTTCGTTCTAATACATTCATTGGTTTTTGAGCTACAGAATAACACACACAACTAACCCTCTAACATACATTTTGACAAATAGGTCTTAAAATATAAATTTGTCTATGTTAATTATATAACATTTTATTAACCGGCTTCAAAAAAGGAGGAGGTTCTCTATTCGATTGAATTTTTTTTTTTTTTTTTTTTTTTTTTGTGCCTATGTTACCTCATATCTCCGCCAATTGTCAACCGATTTTTGAAAATTTTTTTGCATTGGGTCCAGTCTAGCTTCCAATTGGTCCCATTTTTTTTTCGATTTTTTTTCATAGGTATTAGACCTTTTTTATTAGGTTTGTTTAGGTTTGTTTAGACCTAACCTCTTTGTTTATGAACCGATTTCGATGGTTCTTTTTTTATCCGAAAGGGGGTGTCTTAGGGATGGTGTCATATTAATTTGGTCAAGTTCTGATGATATAATCACTATTAATAACATCACTAAAAGAGAAAAATAAAAATTTTTAAGAAAAAAATAAAAACCGACTTCAAAAAATTAAGTGCAACAAATATAAAAATACACTAAAAGGTATAAAATAATTATTATCTTATTTAGTTACAACTAAACGACGAAATATTAACACGAAATTACTTTTTGAAGTTGGTGCCAAACATATACCTTTTTATGAATCGCACTCGACGGATCTTACTTAGTACGTTTGGCGGGTACGCTCGCTTATAGGTATAGTTTGTTTGGCACCGACTTTAAAAAGTAATTTCGTGTTAATATTTCGTCGTTTAGTTGTAACCAAATAAGATAATAATATTTTTTATACCTTTTAGTGTATTTTTATATTTGTTGCACTTACTTTTTTGAAGTCGGTTTTTATTTTTTCTTAAAAAATTTTTTTGCACACAGTAATGTCATGAATTCGCTAAATTATTATTATTATTATTTTTTATCAAACTAGTTTTAACCGTTTTTTAGATATTTCGAAAATACGAAGCAAAATGCACGATTACAATCTTCACTATAGCCTGTATAGTAAAGTAAATATAAATGAACAAAATCTGAATTTTGTTTAGTAAAAAATATGATAACTTTTGGTTTCACCAATCCACTTCTTGATAGCCATTTAACTCAGCATATAATAAATAAGCTTTTCATAGATGCCTGTAACGCCTGTAAATTCAGTTACGCGACCCATAGTATTTGAGATATTTATATATACATTCGACTTTCGATAATTCGAAATCCAAGGGAGTACAAGAAAAATTCGAATTATCGAGACTTCGAATTATCAAGAAGTTTGAATTATCAAAGAAAAAATATTCGAATTATTAAGAGCTTTTATTATATTTTTAAAAATATGGTATGTATGAGCAAGGGGGTGATAGTTACATTAAATCCGGCAATAGATTTTTTTTCTTTAATCTTGTATATATTGAAGAGAGTATGTAGATAGTTTTCGGCCTCCAAAGCACTTGGCACAAAAACCACAAAATTTTGGCACTTTTTTCAGTTTTTGGCCTTTAACTTAAAAACAAAGCATCCAAACGAAAAGTTATCTATTATCAAAATTAAAGAGCATTAATTTTGCTTTGAATAAGTGCCAAAGTGTCAAAGTTGAAATTTGGTCCAGTAGTTCTATTTTTTATGGGGATCCAAAAACAGCCTCTCTGATCACTTTCGAATATCCCAAAAACTCGCACTTTTTTCATTTTTTTATTTTGACCATGAAGGAGCACCGTTTTCGACAAAGCCCACTCATATACATTTTTAAACTAAATTAAATTTGCTACAATCGAAATAAAGCTTCATCTTAATTGAATAATGGTAACCCGTGGCGCAATGAAGTTTAAATTTTGAAAAATGCAATTTTTTGCAAAAAAAAATCTCAGTTTTTCCTTCATAAAATTAAAAACCACTCATCCTAGAAATTTTATTGACTTGAACGTTTACTTGGACCCCTTTTTTGATAAAACTCTATATTTATAGATATTCAGTATACTTATTATTGGAAGTAATATTTTTATTTATTCCTGGACTGCCTTCCATTCAGGCTTGATTATTTTAAGAGTTCAAATAAAATAGTATTTTTGATTTTGATTTTTTTTTGCAATGGAAGCCTTCTTTGGTTTAAAGGAAAAATATGCCGGTTAGCTATCAAGTTCTACACAACATCCTTGATTTGTATATGTATATACCATGGGAGGAAGAGCGAATGTGATGATGAACATGAAAAAATAATTAAATTGCTAAAACAGCAAGGCGAATGGGCAGATCAAAGTCGGTACTTCTGTCAAGGATATTGTTTGCGAATATCGGATGCAGACGAACGAGAGTGCAATGCGGATTACGATGATGTCGTGATTCGTGACGGAGGCCACTGGGAAGACGTGCCTCGAGGCACGTGCGCTCACAAGCCACTTTCATTGAGAACGATAACCGAAAACAAACAGAGGTCAACCTCGATGACCAATTAGACAGACAGACACAACGGCCTGGGCATTGACAATGCGAGACAGCGAACTACCGAATGAATGAACACAAATGGATCGGGGAATTCGTGTCAAATGACATGGCGGATAATTACTTAGAATTATCAATTGATCAATAAAAATATTAAAGAATCTTAGGGGGAAATGAATGAGGCTGTCTTTAACTTGATCCAAAAACATTATACATACAGGGTGTCCCGTATCTAGGGTTGCCACCTTTTTTTGCAATTAGAGTACATTGGTGATTAAAGGTAAGAAAAATAAACTGCAACGGATCGTTGCTAAACTTTATCCAAAGTCATTTGAAATATCAATATGTTTATTCCTTTATTATTAATCAGATAGAAACGTCAAAAATGGAATTCAATAAGGTTATTTCTCAAGTATTAAATGAGAATCGAGAGTATTTTTTTTATTTTAAGTCGATTCCTCTATGTCTTCATCAAAGGTAACGGATAAGAAATCAACGCAGTTGCTATGGTTATTTCTAAAATTCCATGACAAATTTTTTATTATTTCACAGAGGGAAACCTGTCTATTCTTATTCAAGCAAAGTTAAATGAGCTATATTAAGCGGATCAAATGAATAAATTTTAAAGAATTTTAAAAAAGTCCCTACTATCTTATTCTAGGTTAAAGTACTTTAAAATATAATTTTACTAAAAACTTTATTTGACCTTTTTAGAGGTCCCCAATGTACTTAATTAGGATATTAAATTTCATCATAATTGGTCAAGTAGTTTTCAAGATATTTAGAAAAAACTAAAAAAGTATTGGAATAAAGTACTAACGTTTGTTGGCCGATATGTACCAAAAACTAATCAGCGGTTTATTTTGTTAAAGAAATGGTAGGTAAAAAATTTTGATTAGCTAACTTTTGATCATCTCTAATGTAAAATAAATTGACACGTTCTGATGTGGCCATCCACTTGACTTTACCATACACTCCTGTGGTTGAGTTTGGTACAAGGGCCTAGATTTTCATTTTTTGACCCTTTGCATTTTTAGACTTCTAGGAGCCCTCTGATCATGTGTACAAAATTTCGTCTAGATTTTTTGACCCCCACCCCCTAATTTTGGCCCCAGAAAAAAAATATTTTCGTTATTATAGGTTTATTTTATAGTATATTTCATTTTTATTGTTTTTTTAGTTTGAAAATATTATAATTTTAATTATAGACCCCCCTCCCCCTTAATTTTGGGTCGATATGCACCAAAATCTAATCAGCTCTTAATCTCAATGCATCAAAACTATGTGCGAAATTTGGTTTTGATATTCACACTAGTTTTTGAGCTAGCTCTTCCACAAAAATTTGGTAACGCACAGACTATCAGAATAGCCGACATTTTGAAAAAATAATTAATATCTCAAAAAATATAAGTTTTTCGATGTTCACTTATAAGAGCTTTTTTGTAGACCAAAATGCCATGGTTTTGTCTAATTTTTTTAATCAAAATAGTTTCAGCCGTTTTTGAGATGTTGAAAAAAAGAAGCAAAAAACACTTTTTTCATGCACGATTACAATACTTGACCATACACTGTATGGTAAAGTAAAAAAGTCTAGTAAACTACCATGGCAAGTTATTTAAAAAATTGGCCCATTTATTCAAGACTTTCTTCTTTAGAAAAAAAATATATTTGTATTTTTTTGTCAAAATTAGCTAATTTAAAAACATATTTTGATAGTGTTTTTATATTTAATATATTAATCAATTATGTTGCATCTTAAATGAACTAATCTTTAGATATTAATGGAATTATAAATAATATTTGGGGGAAATTTTTCTCTTTATCAATGGAACTTTAAGAAATTTGAAAAAGTTTCTTTAAAAAATTATTAGCAACTATTGAGTTAGTCGATTTATATTCATTTTTTAAAGCAAATATTTTTTCAAATTTCTTAAAATTCTATTGAAAAGAGGGGGAATTCTCCCGAAGCGTTTGTATTTTAAATAATAATGTTTTAAGATTGTTTTTTATAATAGATTTGTATTTATATATAGGTACTATATTTATGTATGTTTATTTATTTGCACCAAGCAGAAAGCACTCTCATGATTTACCTACTCTTGAAAATCAACAACTCTGCTACTTTCTGCAAGAAAATACTTTCAAATTTAAACCAAATATACATCAAAAATGGAATTTTCGAAATCCAAAGCAATAAGGAATCATTGGCTCGCACGAAAACGTAATTTGCATCCTAATTGCTTTCTAAACGGTACAACGGTGCATTGAATGAATTATTGAAAGTTTCAAGGGGTAAATTTTTAATAAACGAAGCCTAAATTTAAGATTTTGAATAATTTTTCATCCCCTTAGAAATAAATAATATTTGCTTTGACCAGGGGGAAAATTTCTTCACGTAGGTGGGAGTTTTTTAATGTCCATAAGGCAATAAGTATACACACAAAGTAATATTAAATTTGAAAAGATTTTTTTTTAAGGAACTTTAATTAGAATAATTTCTTCATTTTTATGGAAATAAAAACTTTGCTTTTTCAATTTAATTTTGATTTATTCATTTTTTTTTTTCTAATTCAGATATTAATTGGGTAAATTACTTGTTGTTTGACTACTACTAATAAATATGGTGAGATTTTTTTAATAAAATAATTTGTTAATATTTATAAAATATTTTGTTTTTTGTCTTTTTTGGATTTATTTTTATTTATTTATTAATTATGTAGATATTTATTTATTTTTCAAATAAAACATTAATTGGATAAATTACCTGTTGCCTGATTTAAAATGCAAATAAATAATGATTAATTTTTTCAAGTTTATGGTTGTTTATTTGATTGGTTGAAAGTAAATAAGTAATAAATCAGACAAGTATATTAAAATTATATTTTATATTTATCAGATTCGAGAGTTTAATCATCCCATCTTGAACAGGTAAAAAATGTTATAACAAACAAGTACATACAATATACCAATTCGTTTTAATGAAGATGAGAGTAATAATCATTTAAACGTCAAAATATATAGAAATAATTTTATACATAAATAATTTAAATACTTAAATGTATGGTCAAATATTATAATCGAGCATGAAAAAGGTGTTTTTGCTTTTTTTGAAAATATCTCAAAAACGACTAAAATTATTTTGATAAAAAAATTTGGGGGAAACCATGGCGTTTCGGTCTACAAAAAACCTTGAAAAGTGAAGATCGAAAAAATTTACGAGATTATAATTATTTTTCAAAATGTCAGTTAGTTAATACGTTATTTAGTACTTAGGTTACCATTTATTTTTCTTCTGAAAAACAAATTGGCGAGGCTAAATTACCACCTTTTCTCTAATAATATATCATAATATTTCTATCAATTAATTTGGTTATGAAAATTATGAAAGGAATTGAATGATTGTATGAGAAATGATTCATTTAAATCCACTACAAACCGGAATTAGATAAATTGCTGACCTTTGATAGAAATTGAAATAATTATCTAAGTATAAGTACATTTTTTTAAGTCGGCATAAAACATAAAATATTATTAGATAAATTAAAACATTCTTAGAGATAATAAATATCAATTGTAATAAATTATATAAAATGAAATAAAATAAATCATTTCATATAAAAACTATTTTCTATTTCAGTTTTAATAGGTATTTTATATTTCCTCTAGTTTACTCACAATCAAATTTCGTTTAACTTTTTTTATTATTCTATTAAATCACAATTTAAAAAGAATTTTTCGAAAAAGATGTCAGAGAATTCGAGTAAAAAGAATATTCAACTTAATTAGGAAATCCGTTTCAATTTATTCTTTCAGTCTTAATTTTTCTGATTGAGATTAATGAGAGATTTCCACCCCCAATCAGAAGGGTTGGTAAATGAAAACTTCCTCCTTGAAAAGATTTTTTTGAATATTCAAACATTTAGAGAACAAGCTTAGCGAGAGCAGAACACCTACCATGGGCGCAAATCCAAAGGGGCGTAAAATGAGAAATTTGATTTTTTTTACCAAAAATCATGCAGTTCTTCGTAAATAAAATGTGTCTTCTGATGAATCACAATTAACTAATAAGTAAGAAGAAAAGAGTTTCGATTGTAATGTGGTTTGGGTAAGAGAGTTTTAAAGAAAAGTAAAAATATATATTTTTGGAAAATTATTATTTACTATGAGTTATTCACTATGTCACTTGCTTCACGTGTAACTGGTCTAGTGAATAACTTATAGTAAATAATAATTATCCAAAAATATATATTTTACTTTTCTTTATTAAAATATGTTTCACCTCGCACCAACACCAGACTCTGTAAAAATTATTAAGAGAGTTATCTCAAATTTTTGTGCTCCCGAAACAAATTACATTTTTAGGTTTTGTATCTTAACCCTTAACTGGTCTGGTGAAATAAAATTGCACTAAAGCTCTAGTGGGATCTGAGAAACCCCAATGCAAAAAATCAGATATTAGTACAAATTTTTACATTCAATTGCCATAAATGGTAAGTTAATTACATATGCATTCATAAGGTAGATAGTACATATGGTACATACGTTATTTTGTTATTTATATTTATTATAATGTTATTTTTCACAGTCTGGGCATATGGTATACATAAGCCGATCACAAACGATGGCAGAGATTCCTTATACTTGTTTCTCATTTGTCGGATTTTATGGTATACAGCTCTGGGGCTGTAACAAAGAATCAAATATCAGGATGATTCAAACTTTTCAAAACAATACTCTGCGAGATATCGTCGATGCCCGCTGGTACATCAGGAACGAAGACATCAGAAAGGATCTCCACATTACTACTGTACAAGAGGAAATAACTAAATCAGCCAGGAATCATAAATTACGACTGGCAAATCACTATAATCCCGAAGCTGTTCGACTACTCAGCACCGTCGGACAGCTGAGAAGATTGAAAAGGACCAAGCCAACTGACTTGTCTCATTGAGAAACTTTAAAATGACCCCAGTGAATTGCGGATAGTGTTAGACATTTGCAATGTCATCAATGAGATGACAAAGCTTCCTGAATGCTATATACTTTATTATTATTTTGTAAAATCATAAAACGGTCATCTGACTGGATTGATAATGTATAATTTAAATAATAAAAAAAAAATTGTCGGATTTTAGTATTGGTGTTGTCTAATATAATTTTTAGCATGCCATCAGTGACATATAATTGCCACGCACCTAATAAGTCACCATCATGGATATTCTTTGCAGAAATTGTTCACTTCAATAAAAAAAAAAAAAAAAATACTAACGTAAACGCTCTGGTGGGGTCTCTCACAAACAGACTGCTCTCAATTGTCAGGCAGCACGGAATAAATTCAAAGTAATGCCATACGCATAGTCATCTGTAGGCTAAAAGAGAATATTAAAACCGACAAAGCCATCGGTTGTTCATTTTGGAAGAATGCAGAAAAAGATGGCATGGGATCTGTCAGTCCCCACGAGACCAGTTAAGAGTTAAAATCTTTTCTGTTCAAAAATAGAGAAAATTAGGAAAAAATCGAATTATCATAGGGGGAGGAATGGCTCTGATTAGGAGATCTTAACTCGAACGACAATTTGCTTTTTTTTTTATTTTGAAATTTTTGATTGTTTTGTATATAAATGAAAACAATTCTTTAAGAACAATCACAAAGATTTATTTTAATAAAAAGTAAATCTTTTAGGTCCAGTAGCATATGATCACCAAAGACTATGGTTCTACTGGTCAGCCCTCTATTTGGTTTATTGCAACTCATAAGATGCTGTGACAATCGTTAACTAACAATCATTAGTCAAACGAACCTTGGATCAGTTTGTTTATATGCTACTGGACCTTATTGGGAATCATATTTTATTTATCCTTAGACTATGGTACCTTCCATTCAATCTTGAGATCAATAATTTATTTTAAAAGCATGTATGTGAAATGCATGTGGAACACACCCCAGTTTATTTGAGATTTAGGGATCGCAATCCGGCACCAATTTCAATCCGGTCCAATCCGGCTTGATCGATCCGACCGGGTCCGTTCGGATCCGGCCGGATTAACCACATCAAACATATTTTGCCTTCTCATTCTGAAATTATCTATATAAAAAGATATTTAATTGAGTGTATATTACAAAGTTTATTTCTTATGAAATCAAAGTAAAATAGTCAACAAATAATCACGAATTAACTAATAAAAATCTAGTATAGTTTTGTTACTAGTTAAATTGTAATTTTTATATTAGTAATAATAAGATAATGCCAGGCAGTTAAATTCAGTCTTACTAGATTTCAGAGCAAATGTCATTAATGATATCTTGTAATGTTAGTGACTTATATTAAATCTAACTAAATCAATCTTAATCAAATGAGATCACAAGAATTAGGTAATTTAGGCATACCAGCAGTCTTATTCTTGAAGTTATTACAATAATTATAAATATATAATAAGTAAAAATATATTTTTCTAGGTGGGTTTCACAAATAAAACAAATATATGTTTTGAGTTTTCTATCTCGATATATATTTCGGGTTATGAGCCCATCATCAGGAGTTACAAAAGAAAACAGTTTTTCTTTTCTAATAACCCGAAAACCCATAACCCGAAATATATATCGATATAAAACTCAAAACATATATTTGTTTTATTTGTGAAACCCACCTAGAAAAATATATTTTTACTTATTATCTATTAAAATGTTTCACCTAGAACCGACATCCAAATTCTTTAAAGATTATAATGTATAAATATGTTTAATCAATGGCACTATAATCACACTAGGATCAGTTGTAGTCACAAAGTAAATGCTTTTTACAAGTGACAAAGATGGTAAATGGAGGGACTGGAATGGCCAATCAGATGTACATGCATCTGATAAAGAGACTGACATCTGATTGGCCATCCCAGTCCCTCCATTTACCATCTACCCTTTGTCACTTGTAAAAAGCATTTACTTGCGACATACAACCGGCCCTAAGGCAGTTTAAAACCTCTTCTTTATTTTTAATATACTTATTTTAAAGTAAAGAAAATGTTTTAAAATTATAGAAACTTTTTAAAATTTGATATAAAAATACTAGGTAGGTTTCACAAAAATAAAAGATAGGATGGTTCTGTTTGTGTACTGAATCTAGGTATATATATTTAGGGGTATAAGCCCATTCCTGGAAGTTCCAGAGGAAACATATACTACACACTTCAATACATAAAACAAATTAAATACACATAAAAACTCATTTTACATACCAAATAGTTTTATGTATTAATTCGTTTTATGTATGCATTGATGGTTTTTGAATCAATTTTGATTTTAGGTTTGAAAATGTTATAATCTGTGAGGCACTTACCTTTTAGAGCCCTGAAGAAGTCAATGGAAGTTGACGAAACGTTGGCCAATAGATATAAATTCATCTGTTTAAAAATATAGTCCTTGTTCTCCTATAACAACTTTAATAAGATTTAATCGATGGACATAACTAATCAAAATTTTTTTTTTTAATCTTTCACCAAGAACCCAACCATTCTCCCTTAACTAAAAATACTTATTTTAAAATTGTTGCTATTTCAAGTAAAAATGATAGCACACTCCACGGAGTTAAATGCCTGCCTACACTTATGGAACAACGCGAGAATTTTTCCAAGGGGGAAAATCGGTCCTGTGTGTATTTTTTTTATGTTGACTGAACCGGTGATAGATCCGGCAAACTCATGCCGGATCCGGTAGACATTCCTTGTGATGCCGGATCCGGTTTTCGGATTGCAATCCCTATTTGAGATCGTAAGAATAGGGCAACTTGAGTGCAAATAGTTGATTATTTATTTCTCCGCCTTCAATGCTCAAGTTTTACCGGCCCGTAAAAGTATTATTTCTTCCTTGTATAACCTTTGTTCTTGAGCATCCTTTATTCTACAGTTTTCGCCGGGAGTAGTTCTATATCGTTCGCGTTCTATTAGTGGGCGGGGTCCTCGCCAGAATCCGGAAACCATTAATCACCGGGTTCTTTCACTTCCACCTCCCGGACCTTTCTCGGCCCCTGGGCGCCGATGTCCCATGGGAGGTCCCCTGAGATATCTGCAAATGGCGGCCGCTCGCATATATTGGTCCTTTTGGACAATAGTGGTGGTGAAATACGGAGACAAAGTCGCACACTCTCTCGGCTCCTGTTTTCACCCCACTTTCTGACATACTAATTGGAAATTTTTCTCTTTCTAAAGCACCACCTTTTGAGCACTGTATATAAATTCATAATTTAAAATAAGTTTCAAAACCAAGTTCTTGCACACCATGTGCTAATGGGATAGAATGCACAGTTAAGCCACTAGTTCTTGTATTTCCTTTGCTGGGTATGACAATGTTGGTTATTTTGTTGACTTCAGGACAAAGCCATTTAGTCAGCTCATAATAATGTGTTGCTATGCTGTTCCATATTCAGTGGTGCCGGGTAGTTACCAGGGCACCACGACGCTCAAGCTCAGACTTTTAGATGGGCAAAGATCTGTTACAGAACTATATTAATGGTATAAATAATACAGAGTTATTTCTTCAAATAGTATATCAATATAAGCCAAACTATATGAAGAAAATGATCTTAAATTTATAGGACAAATGTTCAATGTATATCAATGAGTAAAGTGCAGTATTTCTATTACTACACATGGTCAATGGTTTTGAAAGAGTGTTCAACGACCTAAATCAATGTACCTACTTCCCTTCACTTTAAACACCAGTAGAAGACAATGAATCAATAAATTCCCTTCATGAATTCCAAAATATTCCAAGCTGATTTTTCAATTAATCATGATTTCACCACTGGAAAGTATGAAAATTGTCCATCAATCATGGTATTTACTAAAAAAACCTAATTTTTGGTTCAATTTCATCAAAATCTTATCAACCATAAATCACAGCACTACCTAAACACTCTCTTGAGGCCTTGTTTTCGATATTCATACAGTTTGGAGCACTAGGCAATATACAAAATTTGATAAAATTTATACTGAAAACTGAATATATACATAAATTGGGCATTAAATCACTGTATAAATATATTTATAGTGTTCAATGTTGGGGCTCTTTATAAGTACCACATCTACATTTGGTACCACTGGGCACACCACAGTGTATAGTCAAGTATTAATAATCATCCCTATACGCACACATGGTTTTTTTCTATTTTATTCGAAATATCTCAAGAAGCATTCTTCATCGATTAAAAGTGGGCAGTAAATCGCATTTCAATAGCTTTCTACCAAAAAGCCTAATAAGTGAACATTAAAAAATTATAATACATCCTGTTGGAACTAGTTAGTCTGCCTGTTAGTTTAATGCATTTTTAAATTTTTTGGTGGAGCTGGGCTCAGGAAAGCAGTGTAGTGTCCATGGCTCATCATAAGGTGGACCCTCAGTCCATTGAACCAGACTACAGTTAGACTGGTGCTGTCAACTTACAAATTAAGGGCAGCTGGAAGGAGGGAGGAAGGTAAAAGTTAAAAATCCAAAAGTCATTTAATTCGCTCACTTCCATTTTGCCATGATCAGTGGGGACACAGGCGTGTCATCCCCAAAAACTAATCCCCCTCCAGTTCGTCATCATTGCTAATGTAAATGTGGGGACAGGTTAACAATAGTAGAATCCATCAGTAATACATGAACACATCCTTCTCTTTTATGCAAAATATAATAGTTCTAAACCATTCTGAGATATTTCAGAAAAAAGCAAGCAACAAAACAACACTTTTTTTCATACCGATTCATCTCAACTGCAAAACTGGTAAAAGTAATAAAGAGATAAGATAAAATTATTCATTTAATTCAATTAATCCGTTTTAGTGTATGGGACTCACTTCAGAATGCTCTATATTTTTCAGTGCATGTCCTAACTTGCATCAGGGCCTCATAATGGATTGAAATATAAACCCAGACTTATGTCTCATCAGCCAAGATTTCTTCAATGTTTCTAAAAATGCTTTACCTTTGATGTTCTGCATTCATTCTAACATGAACATAAAGATGTTTTGAGAATATGATGGACAGGTTAACAGGTACTAGTACAACTCAAAATAACATTCAACTTCTAAATCTTCTTCATTTCATTTACAGTACTATACATTTAAACATTTATCACCAGGTACTCTTCCTTTCTGTTTATTAGTAATTATTCAGTATTATTTGCCAGTTAAAGTGTATCCGATTTGCATCCTCATAAAATTTAACCATTCCAGGAGGACAACTCAAACAAAATAATATTGATTTGAAAATCTTGAAAATGTAATCTGTCTCTCTTAGCATTTATTTATAAGGACACAACCGAAGGAAGTCTGAAAATTGTCTTATACATTAAACAGCTGATGGCAGTTATATGAGGAAGAACATTTATGAACGTTCATACAGTGATTAGATAAATGACATGCGTGTATGCTGGGCATGGCAATAAATACCAAACACTGGCTTCATTAGATAAAGAAATAACGATCACATTTCAGTTGGTACTATTTTTTCATGTTATAACAGGAATGATTGAACAAATTAGAATTATTGGATAAAATATAGTGGATGATTTAACTGTGGATGGCCATGAACCTGAAGAGCCCTACAAATCCAAATTAGTGTTTCAAATTGTGTACAGTTAAATTAAATTTTATAATTAAAAGCAATCATGTGTGTATGTCCATTGATTGTATTAAGATCATATGAATGAATTGATGATTAATATTGGAATATGGGAATTGGACAAAATATATCAATTCCTACAACCAGGTAAGCCAAACGTTCGTCAATTGGTGACTTCTTCAGTAGACTCATTCTATCCTCAACACAATGAATAATTCCACTACGCGACCAAACATCCTTTCGCGTAGGTGTCTTTGACAAAGAGTGATGAATGAGCCACTGGAAAAGTGAAATTAATGACGGCATCCTTTATTCTCAATAAAAACTCTGTTTTTTATTTTTAATCCAATTCTACAACATTCCACTGTTAATTAATGCTTATTATGGATATGATGATTACCTAGAAAATGTGATAATTTTTTCAAATAAATTATAAGTTATAACGCTCGGAACCCAAAATCCAGAAATCACCTACACTTTATAAAGATTGGGTAAATATTTTATTAATTAATTTATTAAAACAAATTCAAGTTTGGGATGCTTCTCAAATACTAACTACTTGGCTATAATTCTTTATTTTTAATTTAAAAAACTCACTAATTTTATACATGAAAATAAACGTTTAATAACAAAATGTAATAAAATTTAAGTTTCAAAATTGTGATACACAAAGGTCAAATTAAATTTTTAAAAAATTTTCTAATATATTTTTGAATATCATGATATATCAACTAAATAATTTAAACAAAATATATTAAATCTAACTAGATCAAGTTCTATTACCAAAAAAAAAACTTCTACAATTATTAAATTATAGAGTTATAAAAATTGTTGCGGGCATACAACATGGGGAACCAATGAAAATGTGACAAGAATGTGACTATAGGAGGTGGGTCTAGAATAAAATTCGTGTTTATATATTATTAAAATGATTTGAATGGAAAATAATCCTAAATTGGAAAAAATAATATATGGATGAGAAAAAAATCTTAGATATTGCAAGAAAAGTGAAATTTTAAGTTTTTTTTTCAAAAACGTTAGTAAAACAATTAAAGTTATTAAACAATATTTCATAGAATATATAATTTTCAGTCAAGATTTTTGAAAATCAGGAGATTGTATATTAAATTTTTATATTATGTTATTATATTAGTTCATAGTTCCTCATCATTTAACTGAAAAAACATTTTGTGTGATGAAATAAGCGGACAAATGCGGGCCGAAATAAAACATCTGGTATATATGAAATTACCAGACCCCAAAAAGGCTATATATTCATTTGTGTTACTATGGTTGTTAGGTTCCAACTATAATGTCTTAGTATTTATCAAAAAAATAATAAAAATCTGTATCAACGTCACGTCTATATGAATTTGTAACAGGAATAGTAGGAAATTGGACAAAATCAATAACACAGAGTTTTCATTAAATGGGCCAGACGTTTCACCAATTTATTTTGACTTCCTCAGTGGCCTATTTTATCACTCTTTCTCAAAATACAATTTCACTATAAGACAAAACATCATTAATCTTTTCGTTTTTTTTTAAGTGAAATGTCTTTAGCGACATATCTGTTTGATTTTTTATTGTTACAATAAAGGAAATGACTTAATAGAGGGGAAATTATTTTTTTAAAATCCGCTAATAGTTCATGACAAATAAAATTTATTAAAATTAGGAAATTTAAATTATTATTTTAAAACCCTCTAATATTTCATGACAAATAAAATGTATTAAAATTAGAAATTTAAATTGTTTCAATAACATCTACGGTTACAGAAATTTCACTTCCCCGTAAGCTTGTGTGGATGAGGTTCACGCATATTTTTTAACATATTCTTGGCTCAAAGTGGGCCAATTTATTCGTCAATTTATTTTGACTTCCTCATTGGCCCACTTTGAGCCAAGAATATGTTCATATATGCGTGAACCTCATCCACACGAGCGAGAGAGAGTGAAAATTTCTGTAACCATGAGATGTACATTGAAGCAATTTAAATTTCTAATTCTAACTACATTTTATTTGTCATGAGGGTTTTAAAGTAATTTAAATTTCTAATTTAATAGTTTGTATATAATTATCCATGATTTAGTCGTTTCTATCGCCATTTTTTTCCTGCTGCAGTAATAAAATCGAACAGATGCTGTCATAAGGTAAATTTCGCTTAAAAAAAAGAAAGATTAATGATGTTCCGTCTTATAATTGAAATTGTGTTTTGAAGAAAGAGTGATAAAATAGGCCACTGAAGAAGTCAAAATAAATTGGTGAAAACGTCTGGCCATTTAATGAAAACTCATTTTTGTCCAATTCCCTGCCTTCCTGTTACAAATAATAAAAATATATAATAATAATAAATAATTAATTCATCAAAGATTCAACAAATTTAATGAAAAATCCAGCAGTATTGTTGGTTGGCCAGGTGGTTTTTGCCTCAAGGGTCCACGACACGACAAGACCGCTTATCATGTCGAATATATAAACGGGGAAAGAGTTTGGATTCTGACGCATTTTATTCCTCTCTAGGTGGTGAAATGTCTCTATCCTGGACGTTTCCAAAAGGGGACAAGGGGGAGCTGTTATCCGAAGGCTCTCATTATTCCCACAACCGAGTCCTTCATTTTCCAGATGTTTAACTGATTTCCAATTGGCTTGTCATGCAATGTTGTCCACAGCTCATTGACAAGATTCGATCGGACGGTTTAATTTATCGACATCCATTAAATCGATCCACTGATTTGTCACTCTAGATCGTGTATTTCTATCTATATATACATATATATGAAAAACTAGATTTAAATAAGAATTGGTTTCATCGTGATGAGGTGGTATTCAAAGTGGAAGAACAATACGGAGCATAAAAATGGTTCAGCCTTCCAAGCGTATTTGTATACAATGACGGGTGTCAGAAGATACACGCCTCAAATTCATATAGCTCGAATAAAGACTAGAGAAAGGTTGAGTGCTGCTTGGTTTGAATAAGGAAAAAAATATTTTTTATTCAAATTATGGAGAAGAAAGGCAATGTAGTTGAAAATCACTGCTGCACACCTGCGCATGGTCATTATTACTATTATGAGAGGAAATCGGATCATCTGTTTAGATGAAAATAAAGACACACCTAGGTATATAAAGTAATGAAAAATTTTGAAGAAAAATGTTAGAAACTTTTAAAATATAAAATGCTAGGTGGGTTTTATATAAATAAAAGAACATATGTTTGTTTAGCGTTTCCGTTATTGAACTCTTGAAGATGGGCTTATGCCCCGAAATATATACAGAGTCGTGCTAGACTAGAATCTGATCTTTTAGTCTTGGCAGCAGCCTACCTAGTATTATTATCTTTCAAATTTTAAAAAAAATTTCAGCATTTTCTTTACTTTGGCTAAAATGTTTCACCAAGACGCCCTCAGACCAGTCTCCATTTAACAAAGACAAAAACACACTTGTCAAATGAATACACGGGATGATTTGCGCGACCAGGGTAAATATATTTGGAGTATTTTTAGGGGTAGGGTCATTTTTAAGCAATTTATTATTGTTATTTATTTATATGATTTTTATTCCAGGAGCTTCAGGAATGAATGATTCGCTTATAAGTTGGTTCATAACAGTTCAGGTTACTCGTAATCCTGTTTACTATACTAGTAATTCAATAATACATGGTAAATAGATTCTCATTTAACTGATAGCTAACTATTAATTAAGTATGTGCATACTGTAGCCTCAACTCGTGCAGTTCCAAAATTTCTCAAAGTGCTACAATGGTATGAGCAACCAAATGACAAACATCTATTAAGAAAAATGAAATTTTATCTGATTGAGATGATATATTATTAATTAGGAGGTTATCTAGAAGGATTTTTAAAAGATGAATTTTTAATATTGAATGTATTTATATAGAGAATTTGTTTATCTAGAAATATTTGAAATCGAGAAAAAAAATCTCACCTGGAAGATGAGCGAGGGTTCGCAGATAATTACAACACGATGCTTCGCATCTACCTGAAGGTGCGAAAATCCCGGACTACTTGTTGCACACGACACTAGAAGGCCCTGCAATTGATAAGTACTTAGAGTAAGTATTCTTAAAACTTAAGCATTGAGGAGTGAGTGAGAGAGGAAGAAATAAAAGCAAGAGAGGGCAGGCGAACGCTAATATTTACTGGGCCAGGGTTTTGGATTTATTAAAAAATTAAATAAATGGGGTGTGTGGAACACATGACTTTCACTTTCCTCATCAAATCATCCTAGGAATATTTCTCTTTCAAATTAATCCCTTCACAGTGTTTTAATAAAGATAGAAAAAAATATCTGAATATAATAATATATACCATAAATAAATACAAATCTTCAAACTTTTAATTGAAAAGTTTTTATTTTGCCAAGAGTAGCAGAGTTGTTGTATCATAGAGAGAAACAAAGAGGTTGTCCTCTGCTTGATGTAGTGATGTTTAACTAGCTTGTCTACTAAGTATGAACAAAAATTTTCAATATCCACGCGATGAAAAATAAAATTTGAACGAAATTTTCTCTTTGGAGAGAGACTGGCTGGTAGAATTTTTAGCTGAAAGTAATGGAAGGCAGCTCAGGAGTAGTGAAGAAAGAAAAAATTATCTCAATTTACAAATAAGGTCTATTTATTGGATTGTCATTCTCTTTTTTCCTCCTTTCCTTTTAAACCATCGTTTCGAAGGATTCTTCCCCCCTTCTTCAGGGTTTCAAAGGGCCAATGGAGGAAACAAACAAGATACTTTCTTTCCTCTCTCCTAGCAGTGGATTTGAAATTTTTAACTTCCTTGGCAGAAGCATTAAAATACATTTTTTCCTTAATATATCAAGCTTGAGAGAAAGGAATTTAGTCTTTTTGATTTTAAGTTCCACGTTTTCAGTAGAGGTTGCCATTAATAGTCAAAACATCAAAAATGGAATGCAATAAGGTTATTCCTCTAGTAGTAGAAAAGAATCGATCGTTATTTTTGATTTTAAGTCAATTTCTCCATGTCTTCTGTAATGGTTACCAATAAAAATCCAATGTAAAATTGTTATTCCTCAAGTATTAGATGGGAATCGATGGCGATTTTGATTTTAACTCGATTCCTCCATGTCTTCAGTAATAGTTACCAATAATAACCGAAACGTCAAAAATCCAATGTAGAATGTTTATTCCTCGAGATCTCTATTTTTGAATTTAAGTCAACATGAACTGCAAATAGCAAGTGATATCTGATTAATAATAAAAGAATAAACATATTAATATTTCAAATGACTTGGGATAAAGTTTAGCAGTTTATTTATATCTGCACATGTATCTTTTGTATTCAGATATTTAGCAAAATCTGAATACCTATCTAAATCTAAATGTTTTGGAAAATTTGTATCTGTATCTATACAAAAGCATCTATATCTAGGCTTACCATACGTCCCGATTTGACCCGGGGCTGCCCATGTTTCAAGGTATGGTCCCGGGCGTTCCGGTTATTTGTAAAAAAATTAAAATATACCTACTCCAAGTCAAAAAGTGAAACCTCGGAAAATCGCAATTAGGTACCACGAAAAAAATAAGAAAGAATTTTCCAAGAAAGTTCACGATAACGATAAATCATAATATTCATTTCATAATAATAAGGTATTTTCAGTAAAGAGTAATTAATTTTGTTAAGGGAGAATGATGTAGGTTCTTGATGAAACATATTAAATAAAGTAAATACAATTTTGAAAATTTTATTAGAAACTTTTGAAAATTTAAAATATACTGGTACCTATGTATTTTATATTTTAAATTTTCAAAAGTTTCTAAAAAAAATTTCAAAAGTTTTCTTTACTTTAAAGAGTAATTAAAAATTACTACTTAAGTGTTTTTTGTTAACTATTTCAGTTCTTAACTTTTTTGAGTCATAAGTATTTGGCTATAACTAAGCTTCCTCAAAATTATTACAATATTAATTGAAAGATGAAATTTTCTTCAAATAATCATGATACTTTCAGCTTTTGATTATTCAAAATTTTGGAATTATCTTAAGTTGAATGTAAAGTTTTGCGGTTGGCCCAGTTAAAACGCGTTGTGGGGTAATTGGACCAGCCCAGCCTATTTGCTGTTTTTTTTAATTTTTAACATCTTTTGAGCAGTTGGACATGTTCCCCTATCCCTCAAGGCCCTGGCCGTAGGTAGAATTAGTCTCATTTGTATATTGATTAAAAATAATCAAAAGATGTAATTGGGCACTGACTAGGCTGGCCCAGTTGCACCAAGACCTCTATTTTTTTTATTCTATTGAATTTTTTAAGGTAGATAAGTTTAAACGCCAAGTATAATTTTTAAAATCGATTTTTATTACAGAAAATACAAAAAAGTATCATAAATCAAACAACTAAACAAAATAATTTCATTTTACCCATTGAAATAAAGTTAAATAGGTTCCTTATGCTTAAGAAAGCCTTAATTAAGTACTTACTCAAGTCTCAATATTTTCAAGGAACTGGGTAAGGCAACTAGGTAAGAAGTAAGCACATAACTAGGCAAATAAGTAAATAAGTAATTAACTTAACTAAGTACTTAAGTATAAAATAAACTTAAAGAAATTTCTCTAATTCAGGAACACTGAAAATTTCCCACCAATATGAAAAAGTGAATTGCGCTAAAAAAATGCGGTAAAATTAAAAAGATCTGGGGTTACAGGACCCCTGGCCCAGTTGCCCCCGGCCCCAGTTACCCCACCTGACTTATTATCTATATTTAGTAGATTTTTAAAAATGTAGATATCTTTAATAACATTGCATAATTCATATATCATCCTGAGCCATTAAAACTCGAAAAAAATGTATTTTTCAAAATTCTTAATAAAAAAATAAAACGAGAAATTATGTGGAGTTTTTGTTTAGGTATTTGAACCTCTGGTCATGTTCCAATGTTTCATTCGGACACTTTTATTAATCAGTAAATATCTTCGTGCTGTGTTCCTCTCCCTCGGAGGGTTCTTATTCAAAGGTGTAGTGGCTCCAATCACCGAAATAAATTCCTCCACATGCATGTTCGATTTTTTCGCTCAAGACCATTCATAATTATGCAAATGAGATGTAAATCCGTGCTGACATCTTCCTCCCTCCGTATCTCTCCGCTCCCTCTTCTTGTTGGTCTATTTGTTTTCCCGATGGACCAGAGGGCAGAGCAGGTGGCTGCAAAGAAGCGAGGAAATCAACGATGAAGCAGAAAAAACGACGTCCTCTTTTTTTATTTTTTCTTTCATCCGAGTTGAACTTGAAAAGAGAACAATAATTCGTTGGGCTGGACCTTTTTTTCCAAGGGGGCCGATGAATACCTGCCAGGTGAGAAAGGTGTCCAAAATACGTCATTAATTCCAGATAAAAGACCTGCGGTTCTTTCAGCCGTGCGATTTTTTGTTGTTGTCCAAAATCAAGTCGTCAGGGGAATACTAGCGAAATTCTAAGTCCGAAAAAAATTGAATAGCTTATTCAGATATGGATGCATCTCTATTAATGACAAGGTGACGAATTTCCCCCTTACAATTTCTCTATAATGATTCAAAAGATAGAGGCATAAAGGATTATTCTCTAGAGATTAAGTTCATACACGCGTCTTAAGCTGGTGTAGCATTACTTCTACTCGTTTTGATGGATCGTTATATTTTTTTTGGTCCCTTTAAACAAAAAATTTTGTAACACGCTGCTTCGATTTTTAATAATAATAATAATCCAAAATTTCTTTAATATTATCATCTTATATCAAGCTCTTTTCGAAACGTTGTTTATTCTAACGAGTTATCTCATCTTTCATGATTATATTTCTATTAATTTTGTTAAGGGAGAATTGTGTAGGTTCTTGGTGAAACATTTTAAATAAAGTAAAGAAAATTTTTGAAATTTTTTTTAGAAATTTTTTGAAATTTAAAATATAAAATACTAGGTAGGTTTCACATAACACATTGTTAAGGGAGAATGGTATTTATGTGAAACCTACCTAGTATTTTAAATTTTTAAAAAGTTTCTAAAAAAATTTTCTTTACTTTATATTTTTATTACCTACTTGCATATTCTTCGATTTCGAATTATAAGAGTTTAGTCTAATTATTATATTCGATTTTTATATATAATATAGCACTTTTAGAAATCAAGTCGGTGATTTTTCAACAATATGTATATTTTTTTTTTTTTTTTTGGCTTTTCGGCCCTTGTAGCCATAAGCCAATTTACGATACTATATATTTTTTAAATTTCGTCTCTACTCCGGGGGTCAGATTTTAGCCGAATGCCTCGAGTCGGATTCGAACCCGGGTCCCACTTGGTTAGCAGGATGATGCGCTACCGCCTAGCCTATCTGACCCCCCCCCAATATGTATATTTATAAATTAAAATTTTTATTGTAATATTATAATAATTAAAAGTTATAAAATTAACTAAACACTTTTAAATATAAAGAGAAATCATTGAGGTTGTGCTCGCTTGATGGAAATAAACATATATAGATATAGATATAATAAATATAAATATGTATACTCATGGGAAAAATTCGCGGGACGTGTACCTAATAAAGAAAATTTTATAAAATTTAAATAAAATGTGAAATTTGAGGAAAAAATCAATATTTAAGTGAGTTATTAAAATGAATAAAAGTAAGAATATAAATAATATTTTAACAAATTAATCAAGAAACTAAAAGATAAGAGTCTTCACTTTAAATCTAATTATAGCTTTATTTTGTTCAGCTAATTTTGTCCATGAGTATATATTCGTTTGAAATTATAGTTTCAAGGTTTGACGTTTATCATCAGTCTTTTCAATTAGAAATATTTGATCTTTTACTATATTTCTCATGGGGTCAATTACATGATTGGCTATAGAAAATTCGTTGTTCATAGTAAGCTAACTATAAGCTTGCTATAACAAAAAAACGAATTTTCTAGATCCACTAAGAAAATTGACCCCATGAGAAATAATAGATAAAATATTCATCATTAAAAAGACTGACGATGAATATCAAACCTTCGAAACTATACTCTCAAACAAATAAATGATACCTTTGTATGTATCTATATTTTCATCAAGCAGAGGACAACCTTATTTATTGATCTTAATGAATCAACAACTCTGCTACTCTCGGCAAAACAAAATATTTTTAATTTTGAATAAAATCATTTTTTTTGCTTATATAAGTACCATGTATCTACATAAAAGTAATTTGAATTTCGCATCTATTCAAATATATTGTTTGAGCATTATTGTATTTGGTATTTCAAATGTATTTCTAAAAGTATTTCGTATTTTGTATTTCAATTATATCTGATGTCCTGAAGAGGTGTATTTTGCCCATCTCTGGTTGTAATGAATATATTTATTAAATTAGAAGAAAAAGAAATTCTGGTTTCATTTTGTTTTTAGATATAAACCGATTAGTAGTGTATTACAATAATCCTGTAATTCTTCAATAGTTATCCATGTTCTCTGTTCTTAGATCCACTAAAAAAATCCAATTTCATTGCTTTAAGAAGCGAGTGCTTTTCTAATTCCATTCGAATTTCTAGAGACAATAATTTCAGATCAAAGCGCTGGGGTCGTAAATAAGCAAGAGATGAGCTTTATGTCATTATGATTGAGGAATTTTCGGGGCGTTAGACTATTAGAGAGATAGAGATAGAATTAGGGGGCGGGGGCTGAGCACTTGGGGGGTCCTGGCGCATGCTATCATACTCCGAACTCTTATTTCTTCTTATTTGTAGTCGAGGATTGTCAGACCCGAATGGCCATTTTATCTAATGCCTATCGCTAGTAGACCAGAACGGAAAGGGAACAGTTTTTGTCTTTTTTCGACTCTCTCTTGAATCAACCACTTTGTTTTAATACCTGTTCAAAAACTATACAAGATTTCTACAAATGAAAATAATAATAAGGTATAACAAATATTACATCAATAAAACTAATTGCGGAGGATTGAATTGGTTCAATATTTAATTGAAAACAGAAAACTCATATATCTATTTCAACAAATAGAAACGGTAATTTAGATATATTGAAATGTCAAAAAATGTTAAACCCTCTGACATACACTATATACATAATTATCATTAAGATAACTTTTAACTAAGATCACATTGTCTCTAAAATGTAAAATCTCTATTTAATTAAAATACTGTCTCTAGCCAAGAGTTGTCTTTTTGAAAAACAATCCATCTAATTTTCAAATAATGACATACTCAAATTCTATATATTTAAATAAAATATACTAAAACAGTTCTTCACTGAAAACTTTTTTCAGCCAAAGCAGAATTTTCAAAAATTGACATACTTAAATTCTTTATATTTAAATAAAATATACTAAAAGAGTTCTTCATTGAAAACTTTTTTCAGCTAAAGAAGAATTTTTCAAATCATCCATCTAATTTTCAAAAAATGATATACTCAAATTCTTTATATTTAAATAAAATATACTGAAAGAGTTCTTCACTGAAAACTTTTTTCAGCCAAAGCAGAGTTTTTCAAATCAATTCTTAAATGATGAAAGAAGTTAAATTTCCTTCTTCTCCTTTAAGTGCCATATCAGGTCTCCCTGACGTTTTGGTTCCTCTCCACATATACCTGTGCTGAGTGTGTTTAGCTGTTTTTACACAGATATATGGGACCTACTTTTTAACGCCGGTTCCAAACGGCTAGTTTGGAGAGGTTACTAGGCTATTATACTCTTGGTAGGTTGCCATTGCTTTCCAAGAGGAGGCGACTGCAAATATCTGCCGAGACTCGGTCTCGAACCAGCGTATTTCAGGCCAGCGGCCCGACACTTTAACCACTGACCCACAGTCGCACAATTTCCTTGCTTTTATTATATTTGTATGTCAGAAGAAATTAATTTCTATGGTAAGCTAACAGAGCGAATAGCAACGTTAGCGCTTGGGTTCGACCCCAGGGATGAAACCCTCTGACATACAATATATACATAATTATAATTAAGATAATTTTTCACTAAGATCACATTGTCTCAAAAATGTAAATTCTTTATTTAATTAAACAATATTGTAAGTTTAGTTTTTTATAGATTTCTACGTTTCAAAGAGTTCTGTCCAAAAAAGTAGTTTTTAGAAAATGTCTGTGTATATGTGTGTGAATGGCTGTATGTATCTACAATAATTTTTAAAAACATGGTGTCGATTCTAGGTGTACGATTTTAAATAAGAGCTGATTAAACTACTAGATATATGTATGTTTCATATAAATTTATGTGAAACCTATCTAGTAGTTTAATTAACTCTAACGAAAGTATCTACTTTTTCCACTTACGATAAGCTAATAATATTAAATTGAAAGTTTTTTGCCGAGAGTAGCAGAATTTTTATAAATTGAGGAGGCAAAAGAGTGTGTCTTCTGCTGGAATTATAAATGTTTAATTTATTTATAACGAGACTATACATTAATTCTGTGAATCAATTGTAATAGACTGATAAAGAGGGCGACGCCCTCGGAAACTATAGTCTCGTTATAGATAAATTAAAAATTTATAATTCCAGCAGAAGACACACTTTTATTGTCTCTTCAAGCTAATAATATTATATCAAAATCACGATGGTATATTTTTCTATAATCTCATATTCCAATCTTAATTTTTCTATAAACTTTCTATGCTATAGGTAGGCATGAATGGGATAAAACAAACATACATCAAAATTGAAGTATATATTCGCGAATGTAGTAAATTTTGATATAGAAAATTTTTAATTAACAATAACTCACATTCATGGTTTTGTGAAAAAGGTGACGTTATGAATTCTTGAATTAAGAGGTTTAAGTAAAATGCGAAAAGTATGAAAGTTTTAGAGAAAATTATACTATCGTAATTTATTACTTTGTCAAAAATTTTCAAAAATGCTACTAACAACTTTTATGAGTTATTAATTATATTTAAGAAATATACTTATATTATACATAAAGAAATTAAGATAATAAATTGTCCAAAATGCATTATGAAATAGAAGGATTGAAATTTTACAGATCTTTAAGTTTCGAGAACCCTGAATCCAAAATATATAATTTTATAAAATGTCTCTCTGTGTTTACGTGTGTATTTTAACGATGTTAATTTAGCTAGACAGTAATTGAAAATGATGAAAGTTTAAATTTAAAGGTTCTTAATAAAAAGTAAGAAAGTTACTAGTAACTATTTCTCTAATTCAAGATTTCAAAGATAATTTGGAAACTCCTTTTTATCAACCCTCTATACACTCTATAATAAACAAGAGAAACATATATAATAGAAAAACAACCAAGGATTGAAGAAAAAATATAATTAAAGAAAAATATGTTATTAATTTAATATAAATAAAGTATCTCTGTGATGTTACTTGAAGTCAAATTTAAAAGGGCAAGAATTGATAAATAAATAAATTAAGTGAAAATTAGTTGTTTTTCTCTCAATCTATTTAAAATATACAATCTTCTTTTTCTAATGTATTAAATTTAATATTTTCTAGTAAAAGAGTATATTAAAAAATATAACTTTTAATTTAAATATTAAATATACAAAATTGTGATTTTTTTTTCATAAATTAGGTGCATCTTAAGTTATGAAGGCAGGGCGGATCGTTAACTTTGGGGGCCGGGACTAACACTGTTTGAGGGCCTAGCCTATTTAAAACATTGATATTTTATTATAAAAAATAGTGTATATAATTGTATTAAAATCTTAACTGACTGAAAAATAAAATATTTTCCTTTAAATTTTTAATTTAAACTGTTTTAACTTTAAATTTTTCAACATGAATGGGGATTCTTGATTGAACGGGACCATGAACTCCAACACATAAAGTCCATGCCTAAATTCGCCCCTTAAAGAATTTTGCTTCTTATTAATATAAATAAAAGACAAATAATAATAGTAATTTTAGTAAGATAGTAGTAATTTTAAAATTTCTAAAGAAATCAAGAGAGGGGTTTTCTACTAAATCCGAGGTGTTGTGGATTATTTTTTATTGTCAGAAGGGTTTTGATTCACATCTTCTAAAAATAATCCATAACAGTTCGGATTTGTCGAAAACGTTTTTATTTAAAATTAGCTTCTAGTGGAGATTTCAACGCACGATATAATGAAAAAAACAAAAACGATTTCAAAGTTTTAATAAGATGTTTCAAAAGAGATTTAATGCGAAAAATTTGATAATATTAAAATAATTACAATTTTAAAATTGAAGGATGAAAATTTATAAGCTTAAAAATTAGTGGTATCTCTCAGTGAAATGGAGCGCTGAAGAGATTTGTTTCTATCGGAGATTAACTACAAGGCTCGGAATGGAAAAAAATCTTAAGTTGAATTTTCAGACTAATTTGAAATCAAGTGTGAGTTGAAGAGCAAAAGGCGGGGTTCGATTGGATGTGGTGGGGATTTAAGAGAAGAGTGGGGAGAGAAGAAGATGAAAATGAAGACATCAAATGCCTGGTTTAATGATAGCCTCCGCACACTCTCTCATCTTAAGGATTTCGTGTAAAATAACCGCCTATCGAAACCACTACGACACTGAAAATGCTTTGAACGCTGCAGGGTGTGGAGAAAGAGATGTTGGCCGTTTTTTTGTGATCTCACGTGTGAATCATATAATAAATCTTCAAAGATATTCATCTCGCCTCGTACATTTGATTACTATCATATTTATACCGGAATACATATAAAAAAATAAAATATCTTTCGTTCCACATGAGAAAATTTTAGTTCAAGCCTAGAAAATATTTGAAAAAATTATTTTTTATCTAAAAAAAATATTTTTTTCAAATTTTATGACCAAAAAGAAAAATATTTTAATGCTTTAAGATTATATATATAGATGGTCGATATACATATCTCAAATTTTTACTTTGTAAGTTTTTCCACGAAATATTTTCACCATATATGGACGATCGTCTATAACAGAAGAAAAATAAAAAGTTATATAATGGAAGATTTAGGTAGTTTCAAAAATTGATTTATTAGTTCGCGTGTCACAGCTCCAATGTAGATATTATGAATTATTCATTATATATTTTAATTATAATATATAATTTTTTTTAATATCTTTACAAAACTATTTCAAATTTTTAAATCATAGATCATTCAAAATTATTATTTTAAACCAGTTTTACTCAATAAAACAAGGTGCCTCCGAGCTGAAGGGTTGACAAAGTATCTTCAGACATTCCCTCTAAATAAAGAGGCAGTCTTTGCTGATTATGACCACAACCATAGCGCTTTATGCCTATATAGTAGATATAGATGTTGATTTGGAGCTCTTAACTGAATAAAGTTTAGCTCTCTAATTTTGAATAGCAAAAGATAAATTCAAGAATATGTATAAGAATTAAGAATATTTGCTGATTACTATAATTTTAGATGAAATTTAAAAGTAGATTAAAAAAATGTAATTCCCAAGAAATTATGAAATTCGTAATATATAAATTATAATTTAAAATTAATAGATATCATCGATTTTCCAGGACTATTTATCGCGGAAGAAAATCAGTCAACTATGATGGAGAAAACACTCCATGATATCAAATCAAGATAGCTTCTGAGCCAAATTTCAGCTAATCAGCTACAATTGTTTAATCTGCATTTTTAATCTGGAATTTCTCAAGCTAGAAAACTCAAAATCTAACTAGTACTTTGCTTAGGAAATATCAACATTTTGGCATTAGAATAATCTTTTTTCTACCTTCCAGTCGAGGTATTGGAATTCTGATACACAAAAACACAAAATGAAAAATATTTTTTTAACATTCAAGACATTTCTAAGCAAGAATAAGAATTTTTGAGTTAAGTCAATATTCCAGTCGTTTGGCGAGTCTGACTCGTCCAGTATACCTAGTAATATCTATATCTATAAATACAAAACTGAAAGAATGTTTTTTCCTATAGAAAAAATCAATCAGGTTGTCCTTTGCTTGTTGTAAATAAACATATACATATATATAAGCAAATATATAATTTTATTTGTTTGAGATTATAGTTTCGAAGAGGTCTGACCTTCATCATCAGACTTTTAACTAGAACTATATTAACTGTTATGCTGGGGTCAATTTTCAAATGGATATATAGAGAAATTCGTTTTGTTGATATAGCAAGCTAGTCACATAACAAACGATTGCTATAACAATAAAACGGATTTTCGCCATTTCCCAATAGGGTAATTGAACACATAGAAAATAACAAATAAAATATTTCTAATTAAAAGTCTTATAATGAAGGTCAAATCTTCGAAACTGTAAGTATCTCAACAAATAAATTAAATATAATTGGTTATTTATATAAATGTAGGTATATGTTTATTTGCTTTATGAGGACAAACTCAGTGATTTCTCTTTATGAATTAACAACTCTTCTACTCTCGACAAAACAAAATCTTTTCAAATAAATGTTTTCCCCTGGAGTGCTTTTCTTGTGAAGTAGAAAATCAAAATTGGTCTTAGCTAGAAATTTATTTCTTGCATTCTTTGAGAACAGAAATCCGGGTCTGACAATAATAGAAATCATAGAGAAACCAGTGATTCTTCTCCGGAGATGTTTTGCGAATTTCCCGCTCTGCGTTTGGCTCCAGAGGGGATTCACGAAAGGGGGACGGCGGTGTTAACGGCTCCGCGAGTGGGGGCCCGCTTGTCCAACTGGTGGGGATTGTTTGAGGGGTCGGACTTCGAGTGAAATGTCTTTTAATCCACGCGAGCGGGCAACCTCTGCTTTGAAGCCGCCGCCATGGCTAATGACTGCGCTTTGGATTGCCCGATGCCCGGGGCACAAGAATATAATGCTAAGCCATCTCGAGAAGGGAGGCAGGCCAGAGACCCCACGATTTATGGCTGACCCGGGACGCTCGTTAAGGCCCTTCCGAAGGCCTTTACAACGAGCACGGGCACACACATCTTCCTTGGCCTCTACAAATCTCAGCTTTCAGATTTCACCCCTATGTGCAAGGTGTAAAGAATGGGTAATAGGAATCGATATTTATGATCAGATATTTTGAGATAGCCATACCAAATAGACTGAATGTAGATGCCAGGCTAATTTTCATAATTTAAAATATTTACAAAATGTTTGCTTAACAATAATCACTTGCTAATTTTTTGGAAATTTTAGAAGAAATAAAAATATATATTAGAGATGCTTCTTATTTTGCGTATTTTTTCGAATATTTACGCGGACGGGGGCATCATATGGATCTAAATAAATAAGAAAATATATCCCCCAAGTTTCAAGTCTCTATCTCAATTTTAACCTAGTGGTACATTTTAGCGATTAAGGTCCCCATCTAAATTACATGGGGTTTTTGTGTCATTTAAATTTTTTATTTTTTACCCCTTTAAATTTTAAATTTTTAGAAACTAATATTTGCAAGCATTTACATCTTGAAAGTAACCTAGATACAAAATTTCAAGTTTCTAACCTTACTTTTTTGGTGAAATCGTGATAAAATAACTCATAAAATGAAAGCGTGACTTTAGGGATATGTTTTACCTCTTTAAAATTTGAATCTTTACAAAATCTTTCTTTGTGAGTATCCAGATCTTAAATCTAATTTTCATAGCAAATGTCAAGCTTATAACCCCAAAATTTGAGGATAAATCTTGATAAACGTGATTTTAGTAGTTTTTCTTTGATTAATCGACTTTTTAAAATACTATATTTCATAAAATTATCCTTGGCAAGATGGCAAGTATTTTTGTCATAAATGTAACGTCTACACCGAAGGGTAAAATCGTGTACACCTACTTCCACTTCCACTTTCATTTCCAAGTAGAAGACAATAGATTTTCTAATGAATTCCAAAGTAATTCCAAAGACGGTGTCACCTAATTCCAATCGCGGTTCACCCCTCGGTCTACACCAAATTTCTAGTTTATTAGCTAACAGTAGTTCTAGAGAAATCATGAAAAAAATTTAATTATTTATTTGTCTTTTTTCATCAGTTTAAATATTGATTTTTTTAAAGCTTTTCCTTGCAAGCATTTTCACCTTGAAATTAGCTTTTTCTTACAAAATTTCAAGTTTCTATTTCCATTAGTTCCAAGATGATGAAATCGAAAGCGTGGTTTTAGTGAGTTTTCCTTGTTTCACTCCTTTAAAATTTGAATTTTTTAAAACCCTTCTTATCAAGCAATTACTTTTGAAAATAAATCTCTATATAAATTTCCAAGTTTATAACACCAGTAGTTTCATGGAATCGTGATTTCATTAAATGAAACCATAAGTTAATATTTATTTCTTTGTCTTATCTTTAAAATTTAAAAAAAATTCTTAGAAAACATCTACGTATAAATGTAACATTAATACTGAAGTCCAAGTTCCCAATCCAAGTAGTTCCAGGGAAATCGAGATGAATCAATAATGAATAATGGTGTTTGAATGTGGAAATTGACCCAAAAAAATAGAGTAGAAAAATTAAAATTATAAAATCTCTAAGTCAAAAGAAAAAAAATTAAAATATTTTATTTTATTATTTGAGAGGGGGGCGGGTGTATATGTTGCAGTAAAATACCGTTTTTTATAAGAACGGGTTCTTACTAGTTAAAACGCGTTTCACGAATATACCTTTGTGACTACTAGAATTTACTGATGCTGGTTGAGTTTGGTTCAAAGGTCTAGAATCTTAATTTTTGACTTTCCCCCCATTTCAAAAAATTTTTTAAACGAAAATGTCAAAAATTACTCTACATCTTTGTTTCAATTTTTGACATTTTCGTTTAAAACACTTTGAAAATAAATACTCAAAATGAGGCGGAAGGTCAAAAATCAAGATTCTAGACCTTTGAACCAAACTCAACTAGCATCAGTAAATTCTAGTTGACGTTTTCAGTGAAACTCCGCTTTTTAACTAGTAAAAAACCGTTCTTACTAAAAACTGGTTTTTACTGAAACATATTCACTGATAAACTTTGAGTTAACTTGATTTCAGTTGAGCCAACAAATGCGTGCTTATATTGCGAATTGGCCACGAGGGGTGAACCGCGACCTAATATCGTGTACACCTACTTCCACTTTCATTTCCAAGATGAAGGGGCATTTTCTAATGAATTCCCAAATAATTACACATAATTCCAAAGACGTGTACACCTAATTCCAATCGTGGTTCACCCCTCGATTGGCCATATACGTGGCGTATTTGAGAAAAAAACATCATTTTTATCAATGTAGTAAAGCAATAAGGATAGCTATTCGCTCTGTCAGGTTGTTTTTATTTATTTTTTGTTTTTTTGTTTTTACATGCTTTTTTAAAATTTTCCAATTCTCTTTAGATATTTTATGTTTCTTTTTGTATGTACTTATCTTTTTATGTACACATAAAATCATTAAAGAACAAATCGAAATAACATCTTAATGTTTTTAGTAATCATAATTTTCAAAAGTTAAAAAAAAAGCAATAAGAAGAAAAACTTTTCTCAAACGACCAAGCAAGACAACAAAACAACACCTACGCCATGATTAATGCAGATATAGCAAACATCTAAAAGAACAAAAAGATAAATAAATAAATAAAACAAATGTTCAAAGCGCGGTTAAATTGCGTGACTTGAGAGAAGCTTCGAAGAGAGGGGAAAAGAGGAGCAGAGCAATCATTCTCCAGTTTCTCCAGTCTCCAGTCATTCGAGTGTCAAGGTGCTTGTTTTCCAGCTTCCCAACCGCTCTGGACCCAAAAAAAAAAAAAAAACTAAATGGGAAACAACCTGGAGAAGAACTCAATTAGAATTCTAAATCAGGATCCACTTGATAAGAGTGCTAGATATCAAGGACCAAATGTCATGTTACTAAAGCGCTATAACTTCATTTTTATGAGCCCTATACAAGGTTTTATTTTTGCCCATTAGTATTCTTTTTTGTTGGAAGGAAAAGGGAGAAATAAAGATTATCTGTTTAAAGTCAGGGTTGGGCAGTTTTTCTTAATTTTGGGAAACTAGTTACTATAACTTCTTACGATGTTAAATGTTAAATATGGTATAATCAACTTTGAAAATACTTCAATTTATCTAGTGTTCAAGATTGAAGTACATTATTAATAATTAATTGTTTTATAATATCTATTAATTTTATATTTTTAAAAAAATTTCAACGGAGTTATTAGGGTTTTTTTTCAAATTGGACTTCAAATAAACTACCCTTTAAAATGAAAATTTCCTAATAATAATTTTTTATATAAAAGATAAATGACAATAATACACAGATATGAAATTTCAATAGATTTGAATCTAATTAGAAAAAATAAAACGTTATTCCATTTCTAGTTGATTCGCTCCCGGTGAGAAGAAATTGAATCTGTTAATACAATTTCTTTTAAACTACAAAATTCTTAATCAAAATGCTATTTTCTTATACAATAGACCTCCGGATAGATGAAATCGATTAAATAAGATCATTTTCTTTCTCATTTATAATTTTTTTGGTCTGTTTTATCAAAAGGCTGGGTCACAAGTCACCCGGCATCAGCGAGTCATTTGTTACGGATTTCTAGCTTTTTATCATTTTTCTTAAAAACTAATCAATCAATTTTGTTCTAAATTGAATATAATTATTAATAATCGATTGTTTTATAATATTTATTAATTTCATATTTTTAATAATTATTTCAAAGTAGTAATTAGCGTTTTTTAAATTATCTTAAAAGGGGTTCATTCATGATTTTTTTTTTGTGAAAATAAAAATGATTTTTCAAATATATTTTCAGTTTCGGGTAAAGGGTTGTTTCCATTTAATCATCATAGAATATTTTTAGCGAAATCCGTGACATCAAGAAAATTCTACTTTTTTCGATTCGAAAAATTATTTAATCATATCATTGGGCTTGAATTTTCATACTAAATTTTATCAACTGCAATAACTTTTTAATTATTCATCGTAGAGCTTTGACTCTTATAGAATTTTTGTTTATAATTGAATTTACTTTAACAAAGGTCATTATACAAAGTTGTGTATTTCAAAGAGTTAGGCAAAAATGATGAAATATATGTTTCATTTCAAATTTGATCTCTTATACAAGCAAAAGTAAGTCACCTACAAAAAAGTTACATGAAACAATTTTTATGGCTTTAAATGTATTACAAAAAATATCATATAATTAATTTGTCTATGACCAATAATTTAGAAGATAGACGAAGATTTTAAATTTATATTCACGAATTTTTTTTTATGAAAATAAAAATATTTTTTCAAAAATATTCACTTTTTCTGGTAAAGGGTTGTTTCTTTTAATATACCGATAATTTTTAGCGAAATCCATGACATCAACCGAATTCCACTTTTATTCCATCTCATGGCGAGAGACTTGCGTCGCAGAGCCTCTCGATATTATGGTAGAGCAAAAGAATTATAAATGAGAAAGAAAGCGATCTTATTTTATCATTTTTATCTATCTGAAGGTTCACAGTATCATTCTAATATAAGAAAATAGCATTTTAATTAAGAATTTTGTATTTTAAATGAAATTTTATGAAAAGATTCAATTTCTTCTCCTCGGGAGCGAATCAACTAGAAATGGCAAAAAGTTTTATTTTTTTTTCTCATTAGATATTTATTCAAATCTATTGAAATTTCATATCTGTGTGTTATTGTCATTTATCTTTTATATAAAAAAAATTATTATTAGGAAATTTTAATTTTAAAGGGTAATTTATTTGAAGTTCAATTTGAAAATGCGCTAATAACTCCGTTGAAATTTTTTTTTAAAATATGAAATTAATATATATATTATAAAACAATTAATTATTAATAATGTACTTCAATTTTGAACGAAATCGATCCAGTACTTTTTTTTAAAATATGAAATTAATATATATATTATAAAACAATTAATTATTAATAATGTACTTCAATTTTGAACGAAATCGATCCAGTACTTTTTGAGAAAATGGTCAAAAACTCCGAAAACCGCCATGAAAGGCCGTTTTAGAAACATTTTAAAAATCTACTTCCATGTCACAAGTCAATGTTTCGTTTCATATGACTTTTTAAACTTTTTCATAGGCATCTCTTGCTTTCAAAAAGCGGCCTTTCATAGACAGTTTTCGGGGTTTTTGACCATTTTCTCAAAAAGTACTGAATCGATTTCGTTCAAAATTAAAGTAAATTATTAATAATTAATTGTTTTGTAATATCTAGTAATTTTATATTTAAAAAAAATTAAAGGAGTTATTAACGTTCTTTCAAATTGGACTTCAAATAAACTACCCTTTAAAATGCAAATTTCCTAATAATAATTATTTGATATAAAAGATACATGATAATAACACACAGTTATGAAATTTCAATAGATTTAAATAAATATCTAATTAGAAAAAAATAAAACTTTTTGCCATTTCTAGTTGATTCGCTCTCAGGGAGAAGAAATTGAATCTTTTCATAGAATTTCTTTCAAACTACAAAATTCTTAATCAAATTGCTATTTTCTTATATTAAAAAGTTACTATGAACCTCAAAATAGATTAAATCGATAAAATAAGATCCTTTTCTTTTTCGTTTATAATTTTTTTAATCTGTTTTATCAAGAGGCTGGGTCACAAGTCACCCGGCATCATCGAGTCATTTGTTAAGGTTTTCTAGCTTTTTATCATTTCTTAAAAACTAAACAATCAATTTTGTTCTAAATTGAATATAATCGATTGTTTTATAATATTTATCAATTTCATATTTTTAAAAATTATTTCAAAGTAGTAATTAGCGTTTTTTTTAATTAGACTTCAAATAAACTACCCTTAAAAATAAAAATATTTGATATAAAAGATAAAATGAAATAACAGACAGATATGAAATTCAAATAGATTAGATTAAATATGTAATGAGAAAAAAAATAAAACTTTTGTCTATTTTTGGACGACTTGCTCCCTGCAGGGAAAAATTTAATTTAGAAAATAATATGCATTTAGCCATTGTATTTATTACTTATTAAAAAATTATACTACTAATTCTTAGAGACAAATGACGTCGAAAAATTTCCCTTATATTTTCAATCGAATATAAATATTTCAAATTTTATATAATACATCATAAATTTCCATAAATTTTGACTGAATTTAGTTAAAATTAAACAAAAATTTTTTATTATATTTTTATAAAATCCAAACCATATGTGAAATTATAATTGCGTAGTAGGTATATATAATATTTACGTTTTAAAAAATAGATTATTATTAAGGTGACCAACTATTTTTTGTTCAAAAAGAGTACACTTTTCAAGAATTTCATAGGTGAAAAAAAGAAGAAAAAACGATAAAAACTTTATTTTCTTTTAAAAACATATTTTTCTTCGGAGTGGATTTCTTTTGCTAAATGAGGATGTTCGTCTAATAATGTAGCCACATCCGAACAACTTTCATTTTGCATATTAAATTTGACTGTTAAGACGGCAGATAATGTTTTTACAGAAAGTTGCGACTTCTCACTGCTCCAATAATCATTCCCTAGTGAAAATACCCTTTCAACAGCAGCATTAGTGCCTGGACAACATAAGGAAATTTCTATTAAAACTTTTAAATTTTCATGTGGGATATGTTCTACTCTAAAATGCCGAAAGATTTCTACCCATCTTTTGTCAAGTTCTATTTTCTCATCGTTCCATTTCTTCAATTTTTCTTCATTTAAATATAAATTTACTCTTCGAATTTCTTCAAAGAGAAAATTGTCATTAATAACAATTTCTTTTACTTCCTTCATTACAAATTCGACTGCTGAAGAAACATCTTTCCATTCAATTTTACTATTTAGAAGGGTCCATTTGAAACAATTTAATGCTCTAAAGTTCACTATCCATTCTTCGATATATTCATATCAAATTTTATAAAAAATTTTAATAAAATTGAAATAAAATAATCTAAAAAAATGTTTTAGAAATACAAATGAGTATAAAATTATACAAATGAGTACTTTCAGACAGTATTTGAAAAGAGTACGGTTTGCGTAAAAAAGAGTACAAAACTCAGTAAATGAGTATAGTTGGTCACCTTATTATTATCATTAATGGGAATGTGTAGTGTATGTAAAAAATTATGCAAATCTAATTATTATATATGATTATGTCTCGAAAGTTAATTTATACAGAGACAAGACAGCTGTTTAGCGAGAACATGGGGCACCACGAGTAGGCAGCTGTGCCCACCCCCACATGGATGGATAAATAAATAAATAATTAAAAGAATATAATTTTGATCGGAAATTATAAAATATACTAAAATGGTGATAATTTAAAAATAAATTTATTTTCAAATGTACGTATAAAACACTCAAAAATACAATTGGAAATTTGAAAGCCGAAAATAATGAAAATTTCAACGCTAGACGTATTTTGAAACAAATAGGAGACATGGTATTTGTAGCAAAATACGTCTACACTTGAGATAGGTAATTGTGAAAAGACCTTTTTAGAAACAAAAACAATGTCTCCAATACTGCATTTGTATCCAAACAAAGTTTTAAACATTCGATATTTTGTATAAATATTTCTTCAAATATTTGTATTTAAAAAACAAATATACAAATTTTGTAGATCTGAGTACTATACAAATAAGTATTTAAGGATGAGAGAAAGTTCGATATTGACTCATGCATTAGATCAGAAACAGAAAATAGATTGAAGTTTAGAGAAATAAAGGGATTATTTTTAAAAGTGAATTATTTAATTATTTATTCTTGAATGTTATTTTTTTTAACTAAAAGTGAAATTTTATTATCTAATCATGTGAAATTATTTTGTTAAACTGAAAATATAAAAGAGAAATTGTTTAAAGCCAATTTCTCAATTTAAATTTAGAAAAAAGGAAAAGACTACAAAATTTTGAATATAGAAAATTTTTAATTTTAATTTATTTATTGCATTCTAATTAATCAGTTAATCTAAATGTTAGTATTAGTAGGACGAGCACCTACCTGAAAACAGAAAAAAATGATATTAGTAAAGTTATATATTGAATTTAAATATTTTTACACGTTTTATTTATAGAAATATTAGCAATAAAATTATATTTAAATTATTTCTATTTAATTTAATTTTTTTTTTTGATGAACTCGAAAAAAGTAACATTAAAAATTTAGAGTATTTTTATTTATTATTTATTTATTTTAGTTATTTATAAGAATCCAGTATTAAATAGATATCTTACCTTAACAGCAAAGGTCGTATGCCTGGAGGTCTGGACCTGGAATACTCTGACCCCACAGGAACACACTCATACTTGCGCGCACAAGTAAAAAATATACTCGCGATACGATTCGAGATGGAAAAAGTAAGGAATTAAAGGTAAAATGGATACAAGATGAAAAGGATAAATGATTTGATTTTCCAGAAAATAAGAAAATCAAATACATAATATAGATGTTAGTATTAGTAGGACGTGCACCTACCTGAAAAAAAAATATTATTAGTAAAATAATATAGTGAATTTAAAGAATTTTTATAAAAATTTTGTATTGTAAAGTAAAAAATTGAAATTTATTTTATTAAATGTCTAACAAAGTAAGTATATAAATATTGATATGGTATATAAAATAAATATAATATAAATATTAATATGAATAAACTTTATTTAAAAAGTCTGTTTTCTAGTCTTTAATTCAGCAAAATTATCAATTATTTCATCACAAATAATATTATCCAAAGCATTTTGTTCGATGTAAAATCTAATTTTCATTGAATTTTGTAAATAATTTTTTACACGTTTTAATACTGGAATGACCTTTCGCCAGGTGCGTTTGATATGAAAAGTATCTTAATCTTATTTACAAATCTTTTCAAAATAGACAATTTTACCGGGCTCTAGACATTTGTCTTATTTGTCTATGCGAATGATTTGATATTATTATATATCAGAAACAGATTGGATTCGACACTATGGGATAGCCCAATCGCTCGAATTCCTTTTTGGCATTTGGGTTCAATCCACAAAGAGGTAAAAACACCCATATAGCAAGTTCGGATTTGTAATAAATATTTTGAGATTGTTTTTATAAGAGAATTGTATTTATATAAATAAAAAAGAATTCCTCCTCTGTGACGTGTAATAATAATTCAGCAGCGTGCCTGAAAAGAGGAAACATATTTTTATTGATTATCTCGTGGCTGGATCTGAAATCGGATTTTTTTGTTCTAAGCCATCATCTTGATGCAAGGTGTTCGTTGACAGAATACCTTTTCGCCCCCCTTGACCAACCCAATCTGAACCTTTTTTCTTGCCGTGAGCTTCCCTCTCTCTTTTGTACCATGTTTGTTCTCTCGTTAATGTGTGTGTGTGTGTGTGTGTGTGTGTGTGTGTGTGTGTGTGTGTGTGTGTGTGTGTTTGGCGGTCGTAAACTGATCTCACCATTTGCAGTGGCCATGTTTTTATTTGTTTGCCTCAGATTTAACACTATTTAATCATAGGATAACTACACTCCAAAATACACACCTACAAACACATATACGATTATGTAAATAACAAATAATAGGAATATTTGTTTAAGGCCACATAAGGTTAAGGCGACTTAAAAAATAAATACTTGAACATCAAATACTATAATTTGATCATAAGAGGAAATCAATGAGGTTGTCCTCTGCTAGGTGCAAATACCATAAACATATATGTATATGTTGCAGTAAAACACCGTTTTTTAGTAAGAACGGGTTCTTACTAGTTAAAACGCGTTTCACTGAATACCTTTGTGGAAACTAGAGTTTACTGATGTTGGTTGAGTTTGGTTCAAAGGTCTAGAATCTTCATTTTTGACCTTCCGCCTCATTTTGGGTGTTTATTTTTAAAAAATTTTAAACGAAAATATCAAAAATTACATCCTCTACAACTTTGCTTCTAATTTTTGACATTTTCTTTTAAAAAACTTTTGAAAATAAACACCCAAAATGAGGCGGAAGGTCAACAATGAAGATTATAGACCTTTGAATCAAACTCAACCAACATCAGTAAACTCTAGTTGCCACAAAGCTATTCAGTGAAACGCGTTTTAACTAGTAAGAACCCGTTCTTACTAAAAACGGGTTTTTACTGCAACATATATGAGGAATATGTAGATAAATACAATTCTTTTATAAAACCACAAGATTCGAGAGAAATTCTCCCTTTATCAATTGAATTTAGGAAAAATAGTTGCTTTTATATAAAGCATAGGTATATTATACTATAGTTATATAAAATTGATGTTATGTGGTCACCCCCGCCCCCTTCAGCCATTTCAGGGAGCATATTTTTTCATTGGTAGTTCCTCAAAGGCTAACTGTGCATAGTTTGATCCAAATCTGGCAAAGGTTTTAAATTTTTAAAAACACTCCCCCCCCCTTAATTTTTGGCCTGATTTCAACCAATATCATCTCTTAATCCCAATATAAAATATAAATTCGTTTTGATACGTTTATTAGATTTTTGAACTAGAGTGTAAACAAAATTTGGTAACACACTCACGGACATTTTGACAAAATAAGTAATATCTCTTCAAATATAAATTTTTCGATGTTCATTTCAAAAAGCATTATTGTAGTTTGAAATACCGGGAATTCGCCCAATTTTTTTTATTAAAATACTTTCAGACTATTTTTTGAGATATTTCGAAAATACGAAATAAAAAAAAAACATTTTTTCATGCACAATTACAAATACTTCACTATACCCATATGGTAAAGTAAAATTTTACTTTAATGTTGTATTTTTTGGACAGCACACTCATTTAAAATAAATACCGTAATAATAATAATATCTTTTCCGACATTTGTATTGCATATTTTATGTTAAAGTATAATTTCAAAAGAAGAGGAAAAACTTACTTCATTGTACTAAATACAAATATACATAAATACCCACATATACGATAGTATAGGTACTATATGTTATCAAAAATCTTTTATATAAATCAGTCGAAGAGTCATCAAAAGGTCTATAATTTAAAGTCAAATGAATCACAATAAAGCAATAGAATATTTATTATTTAGAAGCTTAGAACTTTGGAGTCTATTAGTTATTTCGTGTTTTTAACAGAAAAGTTAAATAACTCAGATTTTTTAAACTTATTTTCATTTAAAGGCAAATAAATCGAATAATATTTGACTTTTTTAAGAGGGTACTGAAGGTAGCCTCTACTTGTTGCAAATAAACATACATACATCTATATGTTTATTAAAAATGAAAGAACCACTTGATTCGAATGTACTTAATCACACAAAAAACAATTACACGTAGTATTAATAAGTGAGAAGATGAAACCTAAACCTTCGAAACTATAGTCTTTGCCAAATAAAATTATATGTATATAGGTATATTATATTCAAATTATTAACTTAATCAAATTATTTATTTTAAAATCCACTAATAATTTGCATATAAAAATTACGCCATATTATTAAATATTAAAAGCACGTCTATACTAGATAATGTTTTTCTTTTTCAAAAGTTTTTTTTTAATTTAAATCAAGAAATTGAAAATATTTCAAATTAATTAGCTAATTTAAAAAATAAAATTTTCCAAGGCAGTTGAAACACAAGAATATATCGAGTTTTTAAAAAGTTTTTAGTTTTTCCTGTAATTTTCATTAATCTGTAGTCACAATCATTTATTTATGCATTACAATTACAGTTTTTATTTAGTTTCGTTATAGAGATATCTTCTGTCTAATAGACTCTTCACTACTGTCACTCGAGAAGATCTGTTTCCATCTGAGGGGTTACAGTCATTTTTTTTTGTTTGGTGAGTTAAGGGTGCGCGTGTCTGGGGGGCTCTGGCAACGTGGCCGTGTAGGCGGAGCCGAAGAAGAGCCCCCAGAAGAATCTGAAGAAGAAGAAGAGGACCGCTAGGGAGGACAGGGGGACGGGAAGGAGGTGAGGAGAAGCGTGAGCCCCGCCAGAGAACTAGAAGAGCAAACCCGGGGACCTTCATTCGAGTCTTCGGTGTTCGAGTGTTTACATCGTGATCGTAGTTAGTCCCCTCTCGTGTGTTCAACGACCAAAACACGGCGCCGGAGGAAACCACTTCTTCCGTCGTCTGCACGAAAAATGGGATTGAATGCTGCTCGTTATCTGTGATTCCAAGTGAGTAGAAAACCACCCAGCGAGTTTTTGACATTCCTAACCCGAATGGACCACCAGCTGAGTGTCAGCTGAAACCGCGTTATGTCGAAAAAACGATCCCCGTCGCTAGGCATACGCGTACATTCATTTTTTAATACTGTACATTAAAAAGATTCTGAATTTGTGGTTCATGTATCTGTAATGGTACAGTACACTACACATTGTCCCAAGCGGTACCCACTAATAGTATAACAATAAACGAGTAAGACCGTATCCGAGGCTTCCGTACCTTATGTATATCTTTCAATACTTAAAATATCGAATTGGTTCTTGTATGTCAATGATAAGGAAAGAATTTGAGGAATTTTTTCAATATTAGTAAAGCAACTTTTGAAAGATGACAGGTACAAAAATCACGTAAGAATGAAGAATGGGTCACTCTCAAATCGTATTTTAAAGTCAATTAAATGGATATAAAAAAATTACTCTAATTTTACTTCTTTGCAGGACCTCACACTCTGTGATATAAAAATATTTTTTTATTTATGAGCACATCAAAAATTAGACGCTACCTAAAATAATTAAATTAAATTAATAAGATTTGTGATTTCGGCGAAAATTAATACATATTACATGCAAATTTCAAGTTTGTATCTTAATTAGCATTATAATATTCTGACAGACGGACATACAAACAAAAATTGTATCAACACAAATGGGGAACCCTTTTACTTATGATTAGATTTCGAAAAACTCACCTGTAATGATTGATATATGATATATGTTCCAAATGGTGCACAAAAAAATAAGAAAATGAAAATAATTAGATATGTAGCTGTTGAAGCTTTTATTTTTGTAATTAATTTCATCTTTTAAATGAAAATAATATTTATACAGAAATAATATGCCCTTGGATATCAATAGGTTTATGTCCATTTGTCCATAATAATTAACTGTTGTAGAGTCTCCGTTATTTCTCATGTTTTGATTTTCAAAAAAATTTTGTTCTAATGTTATTATATAGTACTTATATAAAAAATTCCCATCCAATTTGACATTAGTTAAACAATATCAAGACGTGAAGCATGAGGCTTACGTCAAAAATTAAAAATTCCAGGTTTTTACTGCTATATTTTAGTTTTATTTTCGAATTATATATTCAAAATTTTAACAATTTTCAGAAAACTTTATTTTTAGGCTACTTTTGACAATTTTGGACCACAAAATATTGTCGCTTCTTTTGGAGTAAGGCCCTACTTGCATTGAAAGTTTCCTCTTTCGAATTTTTTTCGATGTTTTTATTTAAGCATTAATTTAATAAAATTGATAATTGGTTACATAATAAGGGATGTTTTAGTCTTTCGGAATAAAAGTGTGATAGGGGGAAACCATAAAACAAATCTATATAAATAGCATTATAAAGAAATCACGTGAGATTTTCTTACTGAATCCGAGATATTACGGATAATTTTCATCTCTTAGAATGTATAAGTTTCTCTGAAGGATTTCAAAATAGAAGGTTCTAAAAAACCTATTGCATGAAAATTTAAGTATCTATTTACTGGTTTTAAGTTCTATTGAAATACGTTTGAATATAAAATTTATGCTGTATAATATGTCAGATGGTTACACATCGGTGGGCAAGCCAAGAAAACGAATTGGAATTCCCGAAGGGGTGAAACAACCCCTATGACATAATAAAAATAATCCAGAACACCTCGGATTTATTAGTTGACCATCTCTCTTGATTTTCTATTGAAATACGTTTGTTTATTCACATTGTGTAATTATGAGGTACCTACTTATTAGATTTAAAAAAATTTTATATGCCGAACGTTTTTATTTGCAGTTCAGCCTTATTTCAACATGCACGGTCACAAATTGGTAATGTTTCCACAAGAAACAATTTGACCCCAGATCATAAACGTATATTTGACTACACGTGGTGGTGGAATAATTTTTAGCTGTTTATATAAATAGTATAATATTGTATAAGTTGTACTCTTTTTATACACTTTACCAGGTTCTCTACTTTTACTAGTTAAACTTGAACTAAGGAAAAGAATTCAGTTCCAATGGGTCTTATGACAGCTGGGCGCTCAGAAAATTCTTCAACCACGCAACTCGCTGTTGATAATGATAAAATACAAATAGCAAACTTCAAATGCTATTTAGATTAGAAATAAAAATTTATTAATTAATGTGAATGTTATTTATATAATTTAAAAAGAAAAAAATATCTTATTTTGTTGAGAATTAAAAGTGTTTTCGTGAAAATTCCTTTTATATTTTAATATCGATATCGATATATAATGTACTAATCTTAAATACATACATATTTTTAAATTTATTTGTCATTATGTATATTCCAGAATTCAATATTTAAAGGGTTAATTTAAAATATAATTGAGTATTAAAACGTTTAAATATTTAGTTTAATAAAGATACCCTAAATTATATCTTTAAAAATATTAATTAGTCAGAGAAGTAATTTTTTATTATTATTAATAACAATACAAATAACTTTAATCAAAAACTCAAATAGGGAGGGTGGGTAGTGGACAATTTTTTTTTAAAAGGGAAAATTTTATTAAAATCACACATAATTAATTATAATATAATTATTTATTGAACACGAATAATTAATACAATAAAACTACACTTTTTATTCGTGTTTAATAAATATTTATAATTAATTATGTGTGATTTTAATAAAATTTCATCTCTTAATAAAATTAATCACAAAAATAAAAGCTTCAACAGCTTCGTTACTGATAAATATTTTTTTAATCGAAAATCAATCCCCATTGAACGTTTCGTTGATTTATCCCGACTTCATCAGTAGCTTATATTCTTTTCACCCCGCCTGACATCTATAGATAGAGAGTTATGGGAAAAACAAGATATTTTCTCACATAAGAATATTAGTTATACTTCGTTGTTAAGTGGATATAATCCAAAAATCACTGTTTTTTTTTTATTCATCACGATTTCTCCGAAACTACTGGAGCTAATAACTTGAAATTTCGTAAAATGTAAAGCTAGGAAGGTTTTTAAAGAATTGTAAAAAAGGAAAAAACACTAAAATCAGTCTTTTGTTACGTTTCATCACGATATCTTCAAAATTATTGGGGAGTTAGTTATAAGACCTAAATACTTGCAAAGGTTAATTTTTTTAAAAAAATTCAAATTTTAAAGGAGTATTGGAGGAAACAATAAAAGAATGTGTCTTCTGCTGGAATTATAAATTTTATTTATAACGAGACTATAGTTTCTCCATTCATACATTAATGCCTGTGAATCAATTGTAATAGACTGATGAAGAGGGCAAACCCCTCGAAACTATAGTCTCGTTATAAATAAAATCTGTAATTCCAGCAGAATACACAATTTTTTATTGTCCCCTTCAATTTATAAAAATTCTGCTACCCTCGGCAAAAAACTTTCAATTTAATTTAAAGGGGTAAATTCTAAGAACATTTTTGAGGGTTTAACAAGAGGTCTCACAGCTGTAAAAGTAGATAAGGAAACGCTAGTATAATATAATATAATATAATCCTCCTTATACGTGTGTGACACACGTTATTTAAAAATTAACATTCATAACACAAATCGTCGCCTTAGAGTGTAAACCTGCTAAATCCATTTTTTATAATATATGACATATTAATACCGTTCGAAAGAAAAAGAGATGCAGCATCGTCCAAGTTAAAATTACTATCGTAGGTTGTAAAAAAAAATGTGTAAATAGTATCTTTCCATAAGGAGAATATTAAATTTTGTTTGTATTTTCTCTACCCTGTAAAATTTACTTGTTGTGTGTTAGCAGGTTTACACTCTAAGGCGAAGAAAATAAAATTTTTTAAAAATTTGTTTCGTCTGATATATTCCACTATGATTTTCACTCATTTTTCAGAACCTCTCATATTTCTTGAAACTAGATGTTCTGAAAATGAAAGAATATAATTCTAGAAATGTCAGCTTTGTTATTTATTTATTTAAATAATTTGAAAGATTTTCCGTTTAGACCACATCGTAAAAGAGCCTTTTGGGAAATTGGATTTTCTACTATTTGGCACGGAGATTTATGCTTAAAGCGTCCTTCGTTCGAAAACAAACAAATAAATAAATAAACTGTGAGTTTGTTTTTGTTTCGTGTGATGATTCAATCACATCGTTGAAACGACTAAGCCCTCCGTTTTGGGTCTCGGGTTGATGACTTGTTCCCGAAATTCTTTTGATTTTTATCTATTCAAACGAGGGGAAATTTCCTCGTTCTTCGAGAGGCTGTACCTGTTACCAAACTACCCTTTGCATTTCTTTTTTTTTGAATTTGAATTGTCCATGAGATCGCCCTGTCAAATAGTAATTCTTCCCCATTCACGATTATTTATTATTTCAATTGTTTTCGTTTTAATTGTTTTTTGCCCCAAAATGTCCATAAAATTTCCAATGACTTTGCTTTTTCTACGATTTGACCCTCTAACGAACTCCCTTTTTTTGTCCGTGTTAAATGTCAGAGACCCCTGCCCATGAAAGGAAACCTTTCTATTTTCCAAAATTGAATTATTACTACGAAGGGTGACCGTCCGCTCAATTCTGACAAAAACCGTGATTTTAGCTGGCACGTATCTCTCCATCAACAACCAACTGTTATGTTTCTATTTAGGGATTTTGACCCTTCCTCAGGTTTCCGAACTGAGATTTAACAGAGGCATGAATTATATATTCATAGAATTTTTCTATGCAGGTATAAGTGTTATACAAATCAAAGTAGAGGTAGTATATTAAACTTTTGAATTTGTAATTTAAAGTATAAGGAGGGTCAAGAAGCCTGTAGCTGAAATGCCCGGCCTCTGAAGGCATTCGCCAATTTAATTATTTTAAACTTCATCTTAGATATACAATATTTTTAATTTTTACTTTAATTTAGTTGTTAAAATATATTTATGGGAGCCATGGATGCTGTGGATGGGGCGCATCCCTAAAATCTCAAAACATCAAGAGTATCTTTATACCATGTCATATTTGAATCTCGTTTAGTTTATTTCTCTTAGCTTTAATTTAAAATTGATGGAACTCTTTAACGTTAGATTATGAATAGAATTTTTCAGATTTTATATTTGAACCATTTTTGCTATCTTATGGAAAATACTTTGATTTTATTAAGTTGAAAGTTAATTAGTTTACACCTACTCGGCGTCTGAATTTCATTTAAAATCTAAAAATTGAATAAAAAAAATTAATTTTCTTTTGGCAGAAGTATTTGATTGCATTTAGCCCCCTTTTTAATTAATATTTTGTCTACCTTATTATAAAATTATTTTACAAACTGACGCGAAGGCTTGTCTAGCGAGTAGGCACAATCATGTTCAAACCTGTCGCAACACGCCCGCTCTTTGCCAGAGCAGCATCACTCTAGTCATCTAATAGCCACAACTCTATCCTGGGAGCCCCTTGTATTTAGGCAACTAAATTGGCATATGAGTTAATGGTATGACTAACGCACGACCGAACGGCGAACTAGCATCTATTTGTACACTCAACATCAACAAAATTATTATGAGAACGACAAAAACAATTTTATAATTAGGTAGACAAAATATTAATAAAAACAAAGAGGCTAAGTGCAAGCCATACTCGCAAACCATAGGTATTTTAATTTTTTTCATATTACATGGAAACTTATTATTTTATAGTAACCAAAAAATATTTATTGAAAGTACTCAAACAGAGCAACTAAGATAGAAAGGTGGATTATTTTTATTTACCCCTGGAAGTAGTCAAAGTGAAGATAGACCGTCGGCTCTGTCTTTAATATCAAATGAAAAAATCTAATGTTAATTGAATGTAATGGAAGGCAGCCCAGGGGTAGTGAGGAAGGAAAGAATTAACACATATCAAATAAGGTGCAATTTATTGGAATCCTTCCTCCTTTCCTTTCAAACCGACGTTTCGTAGGATTTTTCCCTCCTTCTTAAATTGCACCTTATTTGATATGTGTTAATTTTTCTTTCCTCACTACCCTTGGGCTGCCTTCCATTACATTCAATTAAAATTTCTACCAGTCCGTCTCTCTCCAGAGAAAATTTCGTTGCAAAAAAAATCTAATGTTAAATTTGAAAAAATTATATTATGCGGTTATCGATGAATTTTGCGAAGAATAAAATAAAATTTTCAAAAATGAAGGGTTCTTCATCCTTTGCCTGAAAAATCACCCCAATATATATATATATATTTACTACAATTCTCATCTGTCTGATTCTTTGGGGAATCGAAACAGATGAATTTTGTTCAGTTTTTCAATAATAAATTTTATTTAGAATGTTTATATGTTAACATTTAAATGAAAAGCGAAAGTTAAAACTTTTATCCGGTCACTGCCCTATTTTGGTGCACTTGGGACCAGACTCGTTTTGATAGTGAACCAAGAGTTGAAAAAAAATAAAAATAAAAGTTTTAACTTTCGCTTTTCATTTAAATGCTAACATATAAACATTCTAAATAAAATTTATTATTGAAAAACTGAACAAAATTCATCTGTTTCGATTCCCCAAAGAATCAGACAGATGAGAATTGTAGTAAATTTATAGCAACCATACTATTAGGAAAATAGAAGAAAAACGCGATTGAACTAGAGAGTTGAATATATATAAGATTTGATTATAGGATCAAGTCGGAGGATCCATCGCCTAAATGGAGAAGGCATTTGCGGGCTTAACGCAGAAGATGTCGGATCATACCCGACTGGGTCCTGTATTTCTTTTTTCAACTCTTGGTTCACTATCAAAACGAGTTGAAAAAAGAGATACAGGACCCAGTCGGGTATGATCCGACATCTTCTGCGTTAAGCCCGCAAATGCCTTCTCCATTTAGGAGATGGATCCTTCGACTAGATCCTATATATATAATGTCATTTAAGTGAATATAGAAAGCTTAAAAAAAATGATTATTAAAAATTAAATTTATTAAAAAAAAATGTTTTTATATAAATGTGAGTTGATGAGAATATATGGTTTGAAACAGAAAAAAATATGAATTTTTCAATTCCCATCTTATATTATATCGTAAAGAAAATATTGAAAAATTTTAGAAACTTTTTAAAATATAAAATACTTACTAGGTAAATTTAAATATTAAATTTTAAAAAAATTTCTAAAATTTTCTTTACTTTATTTAAAATGTTTTACCAAGAATCCACACCATTTTCCCTTAACAAAATTAAATTATATCTATAGTACATGAATATATTATTATTGCATATTAAATAAAATTGCAGTGAAAAAGGATGATGAAATAATAAAAATTAAAAAATCATTTGATAAAAATAAATTACAATAAATAAATATTAATTATAATTATGTATGAATTTTAATATATTAAAGGGATTCATTCATGTTATTAAAAAAAAAAAAAAAAAACATAAGTCGCTGATGAAGGATAAATGAATCTACGAAACGTTCAAAACTGATTAATTTATGTCTTTGAAAAAAATTATTTTAAACCTCAATAAAATTTATAAATCATAGATAGAGCTATATTGAATAAAATGATATTAAAAACTTACCGGGATGCTGTGAATCTCAGCTGGACCAGCCCTTGAGGTCTCCAATCCACACTTTGCACCATGTTCGCTCGATGGTAGCTGGACGCCCACTAAAAAGAAAAAGTATTTTTTTATATATATAAAAAATATATTCCCGTTTTCTTTCTTATCATTATCGGCTGGCCAGAGTTGAAAAAATTCATATTAAAAGTTCAATAATCATTTTCCCTGAATTGTCTTGTTTTATTTATCTTCAGGTTCACTTGTTAATTTCTATTAATCATTTCAAAAACATATCTTTTCCTAATTACTAATTAAATTATTTTAATTTTTGTCAATTATTTTAATATTCATCTTTACTTTGACAAAAAGGCTTTCTCGTAAATTTAAAAGAAATTTATTGTGTAATTATGAAAATTTTTTTTAAATCTAATACGTTTTATATCATTCGAAATTTCGAGGATAAGTTTGATCCCCAAGCACCAATTATTTTAATTTATTATAACTATTTTAATTCATAGTATTTTTCATTAAAATCACAAAAAAAAATCTCTCTTTTGGAAAGAAGTGAGAATCCCGATTTACTCTTCATCGTTTCATACCTTATAAAAAAACAAAAAAAAAAAAAAAAACGAAAAAATATTTAAGACTATAAGAGTAAGTGAGTTTTTCAATTTTTTTAATATTGATATTGCTTAAAAATTCTATAGGCTATATTTTTTTCAAAGTATTATAAAGAGTTTAAAGCCAGAGAATAAAAAATCTTATTAGATATGTTTTATTTCATGTCAGAAGGAATCGCCCCCTCAGGAATCGAACTCAAGGATCAAGATTGGCTTTCCATCAATTGGCTTATCCCTTCTGACATGAAATAAAATATCTAATTGTAATTATATTTGAATAAATAACACTACTCGACAAAAATTTGTTGCAGTAAACCGATCAATGGATTCCAGTATAGTTTTATAGGCTGATTATCATGCAATTTCCCGATTTTTTACAGCTGGTCAGTTTTGAGATATTATCGGTCAAAACGATGAAAAAGGCCGTTTTGATCTATTTTCGAGTCCCATTAGATATTAAACAGCAATATTTGAAATAAAAATAATTTCTTGTCGTAATAGAAAACAGCTTCCTCTTTGATTTTCAAATTACCACTTGTTTTTAACTCAATTAGAACTCGAGTTATAAGTCAAAAACTAAAACTTCGTGATTATAAGAATAAAAACATAGATAAAACATATAGTCTTAATTTTTTAGTTATATCTCGAGTTCTTATTCAGTTAAAAACAAGTGATAATTTGAAAATCAAAGAGGAAGCTGTTTATTATATTTTCAAATATTGCTTTTTAATATCTATGGGACTCGAAAATAGGTCAAAATGGCCTTTTTCGTCGTTTTGACCGATAATATCTCAAAACTCTGACCTGTTGTAAAAAATCAGGAAATTGCATGATAATCAGCGTATTAAACTCTACTGGAATCCATTGTTAGGTTTGCGGATACACATTTTTGTCGACCAGTGTAATAATTCATTTTTAGAATACAAAAATTATCTAGTAGTATAATTTATGTTACATATGGGGCATGAGAATTTTAGAAAGGCTTAGGTCGGACATGGCACTAAAAAGTTTGGGAACCGAAACGTATGATATTTAAATTTAAAAAGATTTCCTTGCAGAGTTGTTGATAATTTTCAATTATATATAGGCGAGGGGTGAACCGCGACCTAATATGATGAACACCTACTTCCACTTGTACTTCCAAATATTTCCAAGTAATTTCAAATATTTCCAAGTAATTTCAAATATTTCCAAGTACTTCCAAATATTCCCAAGTACTTCCTAATATCTCCAAGCACTTCCAAATATTTCCAAGTTCTTCCAAATGTTCTGATCAAGCACTTCCAAATATCTCCAAGTACTTTCAAATATTTCCAAGTACTTCCAAATTTCTCCAAGTACTTCCAAAATACTTCCAAAGAGGTGTACACCTACTCCCAATCGCGGATCACCCCTCGTATATAGGTGTATGTTTATTTGCATCAAGCAGGGAACACCCTCATTGATTTCCTGTTAAAAAGTATAACATTTGATTAAAAATGTTAATTCATTGCTATATTTCTAAATATATTTGAATAAAAAATATATCTAGATTATTTTTTCTGAGATTTTAACGAAACATGTTGAAGGAATTTTCCTCCCTTTGAATTCGAAGCCCCCATCCGGCCGGGTTGATACAGCGACCCTCTAATAAATCTCTCAAGGAGAGAGCCTGTTTGGAGATTGAGACAGCCCAAGACAAGTACATCCATATAGAATATATTTTCGACAAAATCTAAGTTTATCCCTTTGCCTAAAAATAATGACGGATGAGCGTCTGCACTCTTTCTTTGGGGCGGCGCCCGACAACAAACAGGGGGAGGATTTTTGTCTGTCATCAGACATCATCATCATCATCGTCCTCTTCATTGCTGTCATCCAAATGATTGCATCCAAATCTTTAACATAAACAAACCAAGATGGCATTTGTTGGCTTTTTCTATTCATGGATGGGCAATGTGTAATCAATTTTTTGTATTTTTTGTTAAGGGAGAATGGTGTAGGTTCTTGGTAAAACATTTAAATAAAGTAAAAAATTTTTTTTTAATTTTAAAATACAAAATTCTAGGTAGGTTTTACAAAAATACGAGCCCATCTTCATGAGTTCTCAGAGAAAACTCTCTCTGTGAACTTCTGAAGATGGGCTCGTACACAGAAATATATTTAGAGTCAAGCTGACAAGCATCTTGTCTTTTATTTTTCTAAAACCTACCTAGAATTTTGTATTTTAAAATTTTTTAAATTTTCTTTACTTTAATTAATTAATTAATTTAGTTAAACCTTTATTGAGGTACAATTATGATCAATACAATTTACAATGATAATTCTAGTGGTTTGTTTCTATGTACCATATATATATATATATATATATGTTGCAGTAAAAACCGGTTTTTAATAAGAACGGGTTCTTACTAGTTAAAACGCGTTTCATTGAATACCTTTGTGGCAACTTGAATTTAGTATTGTTGCTTCAAAGGTCTAGAATCTTCATTTTTGACCTTCTGCCTCATTTTGAGTGTTTATTTTCAAAAAATTTTAAACGAAAATGTCAAAAATTTAAGCAAAGTTGTAGAGAATGTAATTTTTGAGATTTTTGTTTAAAAATTTTTGTAAATAAACACCCAAAATGAGGCGGAAGGTCAAAAATAAATATTCTAGACCTTTGAGGCAAACTCAACCAACATCAGTAAACTCTAGTATCCACAAAGGTATTCAGTGAAACGAGTTTTAACTATAGTAAGAACCCGTTCTTACTAAAAAACGGATTTTTACTCCAATAAATATATAAATAAGTATTTACAAATGTTTACAAAAGTTTATATTGTACCAGATTCGTTTTGGGCATAGGCCTCTCTCTCCCAATTTCTACCATTCTGGTCTTATTTTTGCAGTTCTGGTCCACTCATTACTCGCTATTTTCTTCAACTCATCGTTCCATATTTTGAGTTATCTTTATTTTTTTTATTTTTTGTTCTATTGGCCACAATTCTGTTATTATTTTTGTCCATCTTTCGTCTTTGAATTCTATTATACCGGTGTAATCAATTTTAAATCACAAGATACCAATTACACTGCACATTACTAACTTCTATATAGTTACATGACATGAAATTAATTAGTATATTGTATTTGAATACAATGTAAATGTAAAATTAGAGGAAAAGGTGAAAAAATTCCATAATAATTCTATTACGCTTTTAAAAATGTCTGTGATTTGATAACTTTTTCGTAAACGAACGGTTTGAGTTAAAAAGATGAAATTTGGCACACAAATGCGGTTTATTAATAGATATTAGCAACTACACTTCGATAACTTTTATATGAGAATTCGAATTTTTTTCTGATTTCGATTTCACTTGGATGTACTAAATTTTGAAATCTCAAAATATGTGATGGTGCAAGGGAAAAGGGCCCTTATCTTCACCAACTAGTTTTTTCAGGACGGGCAAAAATCTGAAATATAATATAAAGAAACATTTAATATTTATAAACATTCAAAAATTCATAACTCAGTCAATTTTTAGGACCATTGGGCGTGACAAATAACGTTTTGTTCTAAAAACATGTCCATTAGCTCGATTTTGACGTGGGTGAAGATAAGGGGGCCCTTTTCCCTTGCACCATCACTTATATTGAATTTGTCACTTTGAAAACAAAAATATTTTAGTATCAGAAAGATGTATTATATGAGCTTTCTTTAATATAGTGTCAGTAATGAAATCTAGAAAATAAAAAATAGTGTTTCAAACTGATTTTTTATTCCGTTCCAGATGTTCAAAAAAAGTGAAAATTTTCTGTAATGAAATCTAGAAAATAAAAAATAGTGTTTCAAACTGATTTTTTATTCCGTTCCAGATGTTCAAAAAAGTGAAAATTTTCGCCTGCCAGTAAAAGTAGAAATTGGTATTTTGTTTTATTAACAAATTATTCTATGAAGGTAAATAAATAACACAAAATTTTAAACGAAATTGGCTTTGGTTAACCAAAATTTTAAAGATGGGGGAAAATCTATTTGAATTGGAAAATTAAAAAAAAATAATAATAAAATAAATATGTCGAGATTCTAGAATGACGAAAAATATTATACCAAAGCAGCTGCCTGCCAGGCCTTCGGTCCGGTGGCACCTGGGCCCTGTTGGGAACTTAAGGTTAATTAATATATGTTAAATGGCAAACTGTGTCTTAGGACATTTCTACTAATGTACGGGACCTCTTGAGTGCGTGCAACCATGAGGACGATAAGCTCATTATATATAACTAGCTGCGAAGCCCGCATTTGGCCGGCATCTTGCAGGATATGCCCCCTGGACTAGTAGGTTTTAAAATAAATTAAATTTCCTAATTTTAAAATGTTTTTTTTTTCTAGATTCTAAGACATGAAAATTTTCAAAAAAATTTTTCGAAAATTCCAAAATCTCAAAAGGCCAATTATTATCCACGATGTTAACGATATTGTGAACTTTTCAAATAACATCATTTTTTTTTAATTGTAAAAAACTCACATCCCTAAATAGTTAGTAAATTTTATTTGTCATGAACTATTAGTGGGTTTTAAAATTAAAAAACTCATGTCGGCGGCGTTGCGCAAGCCGATTATAATAAGTATAGATAGTATGGAAAAAGGGTATGCACTTTCCTATAACATCTTTACATGGATAGAGATCAAAGAAAATATAAAATTTCAAACGAAAAAACTTGTCATATTAAAGATGGAGAAAAATCAAGATTCTATAATGGCTTAAAAAAAAATTATTATACCTATACCTAAAGAACACCTCTTCTTAAATAAAATTGAAAGTTTCTTTTTGCCGAGAGTAGCAGAATTTTTATAAATTGAAGGAGACAATAAAAGAGTGTGTCTTCTGCTGGAATTATAAATTTTTAATTTATTTATAACGAGACTATAGTTTCGAGAACTTTGCCCTCTTCATCAGTCTATTACAATTGAATTACAGGAAATAGGCTGAAGAAGAGGGGCAAAGCTCGCAAACTATAGTCTCGTTATAAAAATTAAAAATTAATTAAATTAGGAGAATTCTGATTGATTGGGAGGCGTTTGAATATAGTTTAAAAATTTATAATTCCAGCAGAAGACACTCTATTATTGTCTCCTTTAACAATCCTTTTTTAAGAATTTTCTGCAAATCAAATTTTGTATTACTTCTCTATCAAAATTAATAGTTTTTATTATTATTATTTTTATTAGAAAATAATAATAAAAACTATTATTTTGATAGAGAAGTAATACAAAATTTGATTTGAGAAAATTCTTAAAAAATCAGATTGAAAACTAGTAAGCAAAATTTTGGACTTTTTAGGTTCAAAATTTAGCTAAATAATAAAACTATTACTCGTCTTGCTGATGAGCTAAGTCCGCCAGGCTACTCTCAAGGGTTGAATAGGCTCAAAAATAAAATTTTCAATTTCTGTGGAAGAAAATAATTCTCAAGCATGATTTTCTGCCTCTTGTGTGTCTTTCTAGATTCTGATATTCATGTCTAGAATGGAGGTCGAGTTAAGGTAGTTCTTTCAGAAATGCAAAAATTCAAGAAGTCTTCGAAACTTGGAATATTAGTCATTAAAAGCATAATAAACACACTATTAAATATGAAAGATATTAATTTGCCGATGGTAATAGATTCAAATTTACTAGAAATTGTTGTTACTGGCACTCGGGTTCGATTCCCGAGGGGGTGAAAAACAACCCCTTTGACATATAATTAAAAATATTCCACTCCATCGGAATTAATAGATGACACTATTAAAATTTGAAGATGATTTACCAAACCAAACATGAAATAATTGCAATTAAAAATGAAATTTTTTACATATGGTAGATTGGGAAAGGGTGGGAAAATAATAATATATTAGGAGTAACTTGAAAAAAAAATTGAACTTATTTACCTCGTAGTTTTGATAAAAAATAAAAACAACATATTTGGGCGATTATTTTTAGTGGAGGGGATATAAGAACAATCGCTTGGAAACATAAAGAGGATATAGTAGTGTGAAAAGTACAGTCACGTTAAAAAAACATAACCTAGAATTTTACACCGTTCATATGTATAGAGTGGTTACGAGCCTAAAACTTTGTGTGTGGATTGTCGCCAAAGAATACCTTAATATATTATATGCACTGATAGAAATTTAATATATTTCAAGTCTTATTTCTCAGATATAAAAGAGTTTAGATTGGTGGTTTAGATAGTTGAAAATAGGTTTCGATAGAAAATCAGGAAAAACTCAGATTAGTATTCTCTAAGAAGCTGAAATTTGGTAGTCAACCTTATATCAATAATAATCAGAATATCTATTCCTATCTAACTTAGGCTATTACTAAACAAAAATTAGCTAAATTACCAAAAGGTTTCTGAATCTTGAAAAAGTTATTTCTTTTTTCTTCAAAATAGAATAGTTTTATCTAGCCTGGAAATTTAAAACACGTTAGTCCAAAAATTATAGCTTAATCCGCCACGCAGTTTCTTATCAATCATCTCTCACAGAACGATTAATTTCATTTATTTGATAGATAGACAGGATTAAAAAAAAAATTAAAATAAAATTGTAATAGACATTTTAATTGAATTGGAATGTATCTTGAGAGACGCCGAGGGGAGAAAAATAATTAAATTAAATTTTCTTGTTTATATATAAAACAAGATTAACGAAAGAGATGAAAGAAGAAAAAACAAACATTTTAATCATATATGTCAAGAAAACTTGCTTTTGGAATCTTGTCCTTCAAGGAGTAAAGATATTTATTTATTTATGTTTGAAAGCTTGTGGAGAGAAAAAATTAGTTGATTTAAATAATAATGATAACAATTAGTTAATTAATTTTAATTTTTTCATTCAATTATTAACTACACGCAAAAATTTATTAATGAAATAGAGTTTCTTATGCAGGGGGTTTCATCACCCGTATAGTCAGTTCTCACATTTGTTTTAAATAATATGAAATTAATAGATATTATAAAACAATTAATTATTAATTATTAGAATCAATTTTGAACTAAATTGATTAAGAACGTTTTGAGAAAATGGTCAAAAACCATCTGAACCGTCAAAAAAAACGACTTGTTTATTGCATCAAGCAGAGGACACGCTCATTGATTTTCTCTTAAAAAATTAAAATGAGTGTACTTCAAAACAAAAAAGATTATTTTTAAAATATATAATATTAGGTACTTTTTAACAACGACGTTTTATCTCTTTATTTGATACTTTTTCAGGCTCAATGACCTGCTTTGATTTCCTCTTAAATAAATTATTTTTACTTTCACATTTATATTCATATAAAATATAATGTGGAAGTATCGCGATACCCTGACTCTGAGAGTTTGTATCTCAGAGATGAAAAAAGTTAATTTCATTTTGTAACTTCTAGGTGGAAGGAATCGATGGCCTTAATAGTTGGAAATAGGATTTGGGACATAAAACAGGATATTGTGGTCCCCAGAGGCAAAAAAAGGGGGCAAAAATCCATTGGTCAGTGCCTACGCATGTTTGTACCCCCTGCGTTTCCCAACCATAAGTCTCAGAGCTACGAAATTCGAAACTTAAGCTCAATATAAGCTAGAAGGAGCAAGAAGCTTTTGGATGAAATCGGAAAACCGGAAGTGAACATTTACATGAAAGATTTTTCGTTTTTTTTTATTTTCTCAAAAACGGCTCTAACGATTTTTTTTAAAAATTATTGTATTTATCAAGTGTAATGAGTTATTAGTTGTGTCAAATTTTTAATCCGATTGAAAGAAAGGAGGGGTGGGGGGGGGGAATTAGGAGTGTCGAGATGATTTCAAATAAATGAAAATGTGAAAGTCGTGTGGTGAACACACCAGTTGATTTTTTTACTTTTTAGTGCAATTAGAAATAAATAAGTTAAAAAAAAATTATTTAATATATTTTTATTTAGAAATGCAAATACTTCAGATCTTGCACCTGTTAAGAAAAATATTTTTTTTTCCTAGATATTTTTTTAACTGAAAATCTTTCAAATGTTTTGAGAATGTTCTTGAAAAAAAATGAAATTCTTTTCGTCTATTTCATACCCTTCAAATTTATAATAGCAATTTCGTGTGTTCTTTTCATCCATTATCCGAATTCTTCAATGTAAAAATACCGAAACGAAATTCCTTCTCGATTATATTCTACTCTGAGCCTGGCTTTTTCCATTTTATCTTCTGCTGTTGCTGCTGCTGCTGCTCTAAATCCTAATTGTTTTTTTGTTTTTTAAGCAACACGTGTGTTTCCAACCTGTTGGCATGTGTCTTAAATTACATTCTCCATTTTCCTTTCCTCTTTTCAAAGTGGAGCTGATCGGATTTCTTTTTTCTTCGCCGCTCAGCCCTGAAGAAGAGCTCGCTCTTCTATTCAGAATCCATGCATTCATTCTCCTTTATGAATTCATACCAGTATTTATGACACGGAGATTTTTTTTATTTTTATTTCATGCCAAGTGGTGAATAACAAATAGAAGAAAAAGGTTTGAAAACCAGGAAGATAGTGACTGGAGGACATTGAATCGGAGATGGTCATTGAAAATGAAAAAATTCTAAACGTCTTTGAATGAAATTTCTAGGAAATAAAGATATATTAATAAAAAAACGGAAATGGATTTATGAGAAAATTAACATAGAAATTGGATAATTTAGAATGATTCTCTATGAATTTTATAAAGGGAGAAAATTACTAGTTAGTTTTTTAACTAACTAACTAGTCTTAAAATGTTTTTTTTTTTGCAACGAAGTTCCTTTACGGGGCTTGCAGTAGAGCTAACTGGCAGAAATCGTCACTTAACGGAAATTCCCACTCAAGGCGACCTGACTCAATGGAGAGGATATAAGAGAGATTTTTTCCTCAAGAATAGGTGGAAATCTTCCCAAAAAGGCCAAAGGCCAATCCGGAAATAAAAAAAATTTAAATCCAAAATCCTGAATAAAAAAAAACTAAAAAAAAATTTGCCATTTTAATCATAAAGCAGTTATTGATTTATTTTGATTAGATAATGTAAAATTTTTAAATAATGTTAATTTCATATAGCGTTATTTAAATAATTCTCAACTTTAAAAACTAAAAAAAATTTATACAATTTTGATTTTCAATATTTAATATATTAAAGAAAATAATGGAGTTATACAAGTATTTATGGAGTGTAATTTTTTAAGGGGTTAAAATTTTTGGCCATATTTTATTAACTCAAATATTTTTAAAATAACGTAAGGAACTTCTTTCCTGACGGGGGTCCCCAGATCGCACACGTTTGGATTTTTTTTTACTTTCCTTCAAATTCGTTTGATTAAAATAGTCATTACAAATTTTATACTGAAATTCTCGAATCTATCTTCGTTTCCATAGACCCCTTTATGCATAAATTCTTACTAACTAATCTATTTATGTGAATTCAGAGTTAGATAATCGACGAATCTTATGAGAAAATAGAGGTTAATATTTTTTGCTCGATCATTTTGATTAGATCTTTACTGTTAATGGATTAATCTAATTATTTGATGAATGTAAGCTTAATAAAAAAAATGTAAATTCTCTAAATCTTCGACCGCCGTTTTCGTTAATTTAAGAAAAAGAATTGCTATCAGTTGCTTGCTTCATATGAATCTGGTACTAAATGAAAACTATAAAAAACAAAACAAGATTTGTCTTTTTTATAGCCCTTAAGAACAGACATTCTTTATTTTATATAACAAGTAATTAAACAGTAATAAAATTAATTTGTATACAAGAACGTCCAAGCGAGTTTGGAGAAAGTCTTGGAGGGGTCGCCAAATAGAAACTGTTTTCCATTCATCTTAGTATTTTATAAATTAGTATACGTTTTTAATCTATTTATACTATATTTAATGAGATTATCGTTGTCGAGGTCGTACCTAGCCGAAGATATTTTGACATTTATAAATCTCCCTGCAGGGGCCGCCAAGTTCCTTCGGGCTTATTAACACCGGGTAGGCAGCTGGACAATAATCATTATTATTGAATGAAAATATACCTACTTTATTTTGAAAAGTGAAATTTGTTGATTTGGAAAATAGAAAATTTTCGGTAAAGGGTTGAAAGAATCAGTATCCCATTTTACAATAAAACTATACTATAAATCCGAAATAATAATTTATCAGATATTAAAGAATGTTTTAGTAGTGAAGAAGAGAAAAATTTCGTGTTAAACGAGCTCTAATACCTAACACGGTATCGTGTTAAGCTAACTGTTCTTGTTTGAGACAAAACACTGTAAAAATATTACAATTTATTCCAATAGTATTTGTATATTATTCTGTATTTAATTTATTTAATTTTTAGCTTCAACTTGAAATTTAATCAAATTAATTTAAAGTTTTAAATTAGCTAGCTTCTGGCAATTATAAAAATGACTCGTCTAAGATTTGTAATTTCGTGTCAATTCTATATATTTGACTAACTGCTAAATCAGCTTACAGTACAGCATGCCATCCCAAAGATGACCCTAATCAGTCAGTTATTTTCTTCAACATAAGTAAAAGCAGTCAAATATTATATAATATATCGAGTTTCTAAACAAAATTAGAGACAGAGAATATCAAAATAATTTAAACCTCCTCATCTGAGTAAATAGAAAAACATTTAAGTGACCAGTAGTGTCCAGAACAAAAATAGTGTTTTGAAATAGGACTAACAAAAAACATTTCAATTTAATGCTAAAGTGACCTCCATCATGATGAACCGGACCTAAGCAGATCTTAAGAGGCACTATATTTTAGGTATATTTTTAGAATGAAATAGTGTTATGTTATCTTTATTCTGAAATCAAAGTTCTGAAGAAAGATCCATCTCTAACAAGACTCTGCTATTTACTCTAATTATTTTTAGAAATATCTGATATTTCCTTTATCGTTTTAAGAAGAAATGTTGCCGCATCATAATGCACTGATTTTGTCCATTTACCTCAGGTAAACGGAGATCTTTTGTTGTTTACCGAATGCATACGCAACCCTGCACTTGACAATCTCTGAATACAAATACCGTAGTCCTTTTGTTCAAAATCCCTTAAAATACCAAAATATTGTTGTTTTCTCAGTCTAAATGGAGTGATGTGAACAAAGCAAGAAACTTAAACTAGAGAGATCAAGAGTTTCCGAAAACGGATAACCCAAAAGAGGAGGAAGCGAGATCAGGACGAACTATAAAGCTTTCAATGGTAGGTGTCGAGTTTCAAAGACAAAAGTCTTCTAGGATGTGGGGGCGGAGATGAGAGTGATGCGTCTTGTTAAATGCGAGATACTGTCATTTGAGAGAGAGTTTATGGAACACTCCTTAGCAATGTTTACAAATAAGGAAAGAGAGAGGAATACGAATAAATCTTCAGATTGTTTCAATGATTTTTCAAAGGTTCTTTGTCAGTTATATCGAACTAGGAACTAATAATACCATGATCCATTGTTTTGGAATTTACATTAAAAATTACTAAGTTGAATATTTACGACTATAAAACCACTTAGAAAGAAAATATTTTTAATTTGTAATTTATTTTCATATACCCATATAATAAAAATTATATATAAAATAAAAGTAACAAAAATACCATTTGAACTAGTTTTTGTCATATTTCTCTCAAACTATTGATCAAGGGACAAAATAACTACGAACTAAAATGTTCTTTTTAAAATTATGCGTAAATAATGTTCTATAAAAAATTTAGCTAATCATCACCCATCTCTCACAAATGAAGTTTGAAGCCAAGGCTAGTTATTATTGTGTAGTCAAAAATTGTCTCTACTCGACTAAATTAATATATACATATACTTATATAAATTGAAAGCGAAAAACATACTTCATGAGGATAAGAATTATACATATTATATATTGACAAGGTTGTGCCTATACTACCATTTCTTTACCCTCTATAAGCCTTTACATTTATAATTACCCATAATTCTGAAGGTGCTGTCAAGTAGGTACTATGATGTTTTCTCTGCTGTCAAAATAATTTTAAAATCAAATGATAACTAATATTTTCAGAATTTGGAGATCAAAATGTAGTGTAAGTATACAAAGAGGAGAAAATAGTTTTGATAAAATTCTACCTTACAATTTGTTAATGAGCTGAGGTTTATAATTCAAGCAAGTTTGTTTTCACCGATTTGTTTACTTCTATACTGCTAGAATTTCCTAGATTAAAGGTTTATAAATTAAATTACTATCAGTTACCTTATATAATTATATAGGTATATGATAAGAATGAAATCTTTTAATCAAATAAAAAGTGATACTCGTGAGGGAGACTTGTTTACAACATTTGCCCAATCGAACATCTTAACCATAGTTTACCGAAAAATCAAGAATTTTATAATTTTATGACCATAATCAAAATATCAGAAATTCGTAATTATAGTATTATAAATATATTTCTATATAGATATACAATTTACATATTTAACCAACCAATTACCTTACCTCTAAAGAGAGTATAATTATTTTAATATCGTTATTTCACTAATTGATAATGTTCAAAAAATAAAAAACGAATATTAATTTTGGAATTTAATATAACAGGTTTTTTTCTTTTTTTTTTACCGATTGACAAAATTAAAAGCATTCTTTCGTTAATTCGGTTGCGTTATTTTTTGATCTGAACATTTCTGAAAACCGTCCCCATATAATTATAATAATCCATTAGCAAATTTTCAAAGATAATAATTATGATGATTTCTATATTCGTATCTAAAATGTTTTAACTTAATTAATGTTTTGGTGAAAATATTTTTGCCATAAAAAAAGATGATCATCAACAATTTTTTTAGCTAAAAAATTCCTGAAAAATTGATAAAAAAAGATATATAAAGAACATTTTAAATATGACGTATCATATTCAGGAATGTTTGTTTAGAAATATTTTTACCCAATGATGAATGTACCTACTTTGAAACAGTGTTGGTATACTAAGAGTGTTCTTATATTAAGACATTTTCATTAAAATCCAACATAAATTATAGAAGTCATCACGAAATTGGATAGCATGCTAGGGATATGTTGCCATTTTCACAGTTATTACTAGACACACTGAATTACTGACTCTTCACACTCCGTTTCAATCATGTTGTCTGCATCTTATTTAAAGTAAATTAGAGTACTAAAGGGAGATACTCTGAGTGGGCCCATATTAAGCGGATCAATAATTCTAATTTCATTACTTAAAATATATATTGTAAGTTCAATGCGAAAAATAACTTAAAAAATAAATAAATATTTAAGAATTTTATCAATTAATAAATAGGAGGCAAACCAAAAATAATTTATCGAGTGCTTTTTTCTCTTCTTACAAAAAATTATAAAATTGTATCTTTAAATTAAATACATATAGCTCAGGGGCCACAATTTAAGCCTAGTTCACATTAGTCAAGTAATGAACTAGTGAACTGAGCCCAGTACTCATCCCAGTACTCGATTTTTGTGGAGGTATTTACAAGGTGTTAGTGTTAGTATGACTTAAGAAGAAATGGCGTGTGCTGTTCAATGTCGTCGGCTTAAAAATTGTTTATCAAAAGTGTATAATGTCTTATTGGATCAAGTACATGATGCTATCGAAGAGGAAAAAAACAGATGAAAAAGGTTGTGAGTACGTGGCTGGATAGGAAGGAAAGGCCAATTAGGTGCCTCTGCACTTCTTCTCAAGGAACTTGCAACTGAGGACGTTAAGGAGTACAAAATGTGTTTAAGAATGTTGTTTTGTTGTATGTTGCTTGAAGTTGGTGAAATGTAGGTTCTGTGAGGTGGTAAAATATTTAGTCTGTACCGAGTCAAATGTTCTGTATATAATTTTGTGCCAAAATGGATTCTCACGGTGGTCGAGTGAGCGAGTTACTATACTCTCCGCCCGACCACTCGACTCACCCAGTACTCGCCAATTTACTCGACTTTTTACTTGACCAACTGTTTACACTAGTCGAGCTGTACATGCTTTTTTAAACTCGCCTCATTACTTAACGGCTTACTCGACTAATGTGAACTAGGCTTTATACCCAAAATTATAGTGATAAATTCTGAGCTGATTTGAATACAAAAAATAATAAACAATTTGTATTACCTTTAGGAAAATTTATATGTTCAAAATATTGTTCATAAACACTGGCTAAAATAATCAAAAAGATCGCATATATTGCAATTGGAAGAATGCAAAAGCAATCATTATGTGCGGTTTTTTTCTGTATATGATAACAAAACAGCAGGTTCGTACAGTGTAGATATGTGATATGTATACAAAATATTTCAAGAAATAAGTAAGAATCAAGTAAATTAAATTAAACGAAAATGGAAAAAGAAGCCTATTTTTATAGAACATAATTTATTTTAACTTGACAATGTTTAAGAACGGTGAAATCGACTCTATTTTAAAATACGGAAAAAATAGAATACTTATATATTTAACTAAAATTTCATTGAAAAAAAGTAAATTTATTTTAAAAATTATTTATTTATGTTTAATTTTAAGATCTAGATCTAAAATATTAAACAAAATTTTAAAATTTTTTATTTATTTAATAGAGGGGGCATAAAAGTAAAAACAAAATTTGGGGGGGGGGGGGGATTTTGAAGGGTTACCAAAAAAAAACGCAGTCGCCTTACACTTTCACCAAAAAAAAGTTGCCCTCACAGTTTGGCTACGACTGCCTGTTATAGTAGATTTCGATCTTGCAAGCGCCTGTATGTCGGCAACCAGAAGCACGTGAATTAAAAAAAATGAAATTATTTATAATTTATTACTTTGCTCGTTAATATACTTGTAGACGAATTGGATAGTAAATGTACAGTAAATCTTCTCAGATATTCATATTCTTCTCAGAAAGAATATATTTATACCGGCTGCCTGCAGGGCCTTAGAACCCGAGGTCTCAGGCTGCGGAAAGCTTATCAAAATGTCTTCTGACATTCCCACTAATGTTCAGGCTCTTTCGTAAGATAACAACCATAAGCACTTTATATATAGCATAGATCTTATATCTAATAAGTAAATTCCACTTACTGCACCAGCTCAAATGAATACCAGTTCAAATATAGTAATTCGAATTAATTACAAGCAATAACAAAATTTTATTTAAAAAATAAAAAATAATAAAAATATCCTTAAGTCTTTTATAAGCTAAATATTTTGCATTTCTATTAATAAAATAACTTTTCAAAGAACTTTTAGACAAAATTTGGTACTTTTATATTTAAAAAGTTTTTATTCTTATTTTAAAAACACAATTTCTTTTTAAATTGTTTTCTCGGGAATAATTTTACAAGCCTCTGTAGTCTGTATATAGGGTATATAAATTCCAGTGGCGTACTGTCCATAGATGCTGTGCGCCGCATCCCTAAAATGTCAAACATTTAGAGTATTTTCATAAATATCGACTTCAAAATTTCAGGAAGATCTTTAAATTTTCAAATTATTATCCGTCGTTTCAAATATTTCTATATAAAATATTTTTTTTGTTTTGGAAAGTATTATATATTGCATAGAGTAATATAGAGTGAATGGCTCCATAAGAAGCCAATGTATTTTAACGTATACGAGTTACAGAGCTCTCTGGCGAGACCAGGGCGAAACCATTGGGCAATAAAATGGCGGTAACCGCTCTCTTCGGGGCAAATTTTGGTGACATTATCAAGAGTAAAAAATACGCTTATATATACATATATAACATAAAGGGTATGTATCTTTTATCTATGACAAAGGCTTTGAATGTTCTAAGATCTTTGGATACCTCTTAAGAACTAAAAGTTTTCGCCCTACAGTCGCTAGAGATCGCTTTTTTATATACGGTAGCCTTCCACTCTATATTAATTACTCTATGAGTATATTGGTTGTCGAAATGAAATAGTTTCAATGGGCAATTAAAATGAATGATTTTTCCTAAAAGGAATAGATAGCCGATAGAAGATTTGAAGTCCCTGCCTGATATACTTATCTTCCATTTCAAGCATATCAAAGACAAGTCGAGACGAGTTTTAGTCGAATAAAAATTGTTCTCGCTTAGGAACTATTAAAATAGAAATAATACAAAAAAAAAAATAAAGATGATTCTAGAATTTCTGAACTAATCCATTTTTAAGAACTCTCAATATATAAGATCGGAAATAACTAAGAGCGCTCTAGATAAGTCATAGTTTGCTTATAACAATAGAATTTGGAGAAATTTAAGATTTTCTTATAGGACAGACTAATTCATTGTGGAAGATGGTCGATTTCCATCTCAGGGATTGTGGAGTTTAAGTCACAAGATTTAATTTATGACTCCTACTCTCATTCACACAAAGCATATTCGTTTGAAGGTCCAAAATATATTTAAAAAAATTTAATGTTAAACTTGAAAAATAACGAAAATGATGCCGTATTCGATGAAATATGAAAAAAAGAGCGAAGTTTAAAATAAAATTTCAAAAAATGAAGAATACTTTTTTTGGACACCATCCCCTGGTTGAAAGAAAAGTCACTAACCGCCACGGATAAATAACTATATAAATTAAAAGAATTGTTCATTTGAAATTCACATTATAATAGAAATTATATTAAGCGTGAAGTTTAACATTTTTTTCTCTTTTATAAAACGTTACGCTATTTATATGTACTTCTTTAAGCAATTTTTTTTTAATACTTTTTAAAAATCCTCTTACAAACTTTTCATTCATTGACGTTGCATGGAAAAAAATCAAGAAGAATCGAATTCCATTTCATCAGAGTTACCTTGAAAAAGAAAGAAGGACGGTTTTTGATTTCTTCTGTTTTTTTTTCTGCGAAGTACTAGTAAATGATTTCCTGCAGTTACTTTTCTCAGAATTCGAAAGGTCTCGTTTTTCATGATAGAGCAGCTCACCCAATCTGCAGAGGTGAGCAACCACAACAACATCGTTCTTCTCTTTCGGTCTTAATTGAGCCATTCTTGGAGACATTGACATCCAGATGGAGATTTGTCTGTCGATTATGCAGAGCTGCATTCTTTCCCTTTTACCCAACCATTAACAACACATCTTGATTTCTTCTTCTTAGAGTGAACACTATCCTTAGAACATTCATTGACAAATATATGTATATTTTAAAATAGTAGATAATGAAGCTGATGTATAATTAGTTTTTTTCTATTTATCTACTATTTATTATAAATATGAAAGATATTAATTTGCCGATGGTGATGGTAATAGATTCAAATTTACAAGAAAATCATAAGTTGGTGTCATCTATTAAATCCGATGGAATGGTCATTCCATTGAAATTCAATTTTGAATCTTCAAAATTCGAAACACTCAACGACCTTTATTTAAATTATATGGCATGGCTATATGTTTGAATTTAGAATCACTAGATCGCGAAATTTTACAAATTAAGATAACAATCTTTGAGTAAAATATTTTACGCGTGTACATATGTCAGAGAGGTTCGCATCCTGCAGGTGAGCCAGATGGTCCAGATTGCTGTTACTGGCACTCGGGTTCGATTCCCGAGGGGGTGAAAAACAACCCCTCTGACATATCATTAAAAATATTCCATTCCATCGGATTTAATAGATGACACCAACTTGGTATGATTTTCTTATATATTATAAAAAATTTTAATATATTTCATTTTCTGTTCGAGTTATAGAAAACCATAAATACATGGAGCACCGAGCGATGGTCGGTAAATTTTTGCCTCTAAGGGCCAGTTGTATGTCGGTTGGTAAACTGTTTTAAACGTTGGCAAAGGGTAAACCCTTAAATTTCACCTTGTGCCCAACATTTAAAAGAGTTTAGCATACAACTGGCCCTTAATAGTTTAAGTTTCAAATTTCAAGGCTCTGCGACTTACCGAAGACGAGATATGAACGATTAATATATTTATTTTACGACACTCCTAATTTACACCCCCTTCCTTTATTTCAATCGAATTAAAATCTATACACGACTAATAACTCATGACACTTGATAAATATACATATTTAAAGAAAAATTGTTGCGCCGTTTTTAGAAAATAAAAAAAAAAAAAACGAAAAATTCTTTCATGTAAATGTCAACTTCCGGTGTTCCGATTTCAAGCAAAGGTTTCATGTACTCCCTCTAGTCTATATTGAGCTTAAGTTTCGAATTTCGTAGCTCTGAGATTTATGGTTGCGATACGCAGAGGGGTACATACTACATACGTTAAACACAACTTCCGGTACTTCTATTTTGGCCAAAATCTTCTGGTACTTCTTGTAGCCTCTAGATAGCTTAAGTTTCAAATCTCAAGGTTCTGCACTTACCGAAGACGGAGATATGAACGATTAAAATATTTATTTTAGCGACATGACTAATTTACACCCCCTTCCTTTAATTCAAACGAATTAAAATTTATACACGACTAATAACTCATGAGACTTGATAAGTCCACAATGTTTAGCAAATCGTTAGAGCTGTTTTCGAGAACCCGATTGTATATATATATATATATATATATACCCTCTACAAGATACTACTATCTGCTTACTTCGGTGGTAAGGTTGATGAACTGGAGAATTTTATTGATTAAACTTCTCAAAGTGAAATTAGAAAACCAGATGGAAATTCTCTAGTTTATTCAAATCTGTTCATCATCATTTCTAATTCTGAAGCCATTTTTAAGTTATAGTTCAGTCAGCTGATCAAAATTATTCTATTAGTATTGAAATGGCTTATTTGGTTGGAACCATATCTATTATCCCTTGAAGAGGTAGTTATAATTAATAAACTTTTTTTAATGATATTGATGAGAAGCGATACACAGAAGGTCCATCCCCTAAAGGCCTGTATTGGCTGGCCCCTCCATCGTGAAAAGAACAGAGTAGTAGGAAAAGAAGCCGGGATCACGAGCCAAAGCTCAGAAAGTTAGATACAATCCAATATCCAATTTACTAAGTTTTTAGGGGCTTCGAGCAGAGGTAAATTCTCCGTTCGATAAATTAGGTTAAATTTATCTCCCACTTAATTTTTTTCCAGACCCTATACTTGCAGAAAAAATGTCTGGGTATAGCCGGGAATTGAACCCGAGACCTCCGGGTTGCCAGCCAGACATGCTGACCATTACACCAGGGAGGCCGACAATTACATTTTAGGCAATTTCTAATTTCACCATTACTGGTCCAACCCAAAAGAATCATGCAATTTATATTATGCTGTTTTTAGAAATTTATTCAATAATAAAAGTACATTTTTAATAAGAAAACTTTTTGTATCTTACCCTATAGTCGTATAGTATCTAGTAGCTTGCTATTTTAATATGCATGGATATTTTTTTTTTTGAACTGGAGACATTTCTTTAAAATAATTATCCTTATTTATTATTCAAGTTATCTAGCAATAGGCTACTTGTGAATAATTGAAATTTTTTTTACTAACGAATTATATAAGTTAGTTGCTAGCAGAGAATAATAAATTCTATTCAATAACGTTTTTGTGCTACTTTAAAATCCCGATTTCGGCCTAGCAGTTAGACATAGTCAAAAAGTTTTTTTTTTTATTTATTTAATGTCACCGGGAACAAAGCCCATTTAGACAGCACATAAGTAACGTGTTAGTAGGGTTAGTGAGGGAGCCGAGTTTTTAGCCGGCAGGAAATTTTTATTTGCCAGCCAGGATAGAACCCCGGCCTTCCACTCCAACATCATCATAATCGATCGATGCCGAAGCGAGGCCAGTGTGTTAGCCGACTGAGCTAACCCGACTCCCCAGTCAAAACGTTATTTTACAGAAAAAAAATCTTGTAAATTTTTACAAACATTACTTGGATAGTAGATAGCCCAAAGGTGACGAACCCAACATATCTACTATAGTTCATTGCATGGTATATCAAGTTAGGAAAAGTCATCATATTTAAATACCTTTTCTTTGAGACCTTTTCATTTATTTCACCTTCAAGGGAGAATTAATTTTTGCTCAATCTTACACAACTTTTAACATACTATTTTGCATTCCAATTAAATTACAATATTATCATGTTTAGAAAGATTTTTCTATGATAATATCATTCCTTTAAAATAATTATCCATATTTATTATTCAAGTTATCTAGCATATGCAATCTTTAATAAGATCGAAACGACAGGTGAATCAATTATACCTATCTCCTCTCTCATGCATGTAAATATATAATATTGTTAAACAGATCAGATTACAATGTATATTAATTCCTTTTAATCGGTGTATATCTATATATATATATATTATATCCAAACAGGAAAATATCATAAACTTTCATAAATATTCAAAAATAGGAAAAAGTATTTTTTTAAGCTTTTTGCTTCCTTCTTCGGATGTTTACCACTCCCTATCATCTTTCTTGTTTTTCTTATAATTTGCATATCTAATCATAATTTTTTATTATACCCTGATTAACAACCTGCTCGGAAAATCATCCTGTTTTTCTCCAGTAAATTTTCATAAATTCATAAATAAATAATCAAATTGGTTCGCACTTATAAATCAATTTTTGCTACCTCTATTTTATTACAATTGAAATTCAAAATTAATTAATTTAATTGAAATAAAAATAAATACCTATATAAAATAAAAGTAACAAAAATACCACTTAAACTAGTTTTTGTCATATTTCTCTCAAAATTTATCATGCGACAAATTTACAATGAACTAAAATGTTCTTTTTAAAATTATCTGTAAATAATGTTCTATAAAAAATTTAGCTAATCATCACCCATCTCTCACAAATGGCGCTTGAATCTAAGGCTAGTTATTATTGTGTATTCAAAAATTGTCTCTACGCGACTAAATTAATATATGACTATGTATATATATATATATATATATATATATATATATATATATATATAATTGAAGCCGAAAAACATACTTCATTAGGATAAGAATTATATATATTATATATTGACTAGATTCTGTCTATACTAGTATTTCTTACACCCTCTATAAGCCTTTACATTTCTAATTGAAATACAGTGTCAAAACTCTAATCTCCTTTGTTTCTTAGCCAAAAAAACAAATATGTAATTAAATTATCAGCTTTTTCTAACTATAGACAATGACCTTAAGATATTCGATTCAAATGCAGTATTTCCCTTTAAGCTTCATAAATTAATTCCTTAATTGTAACTAATCCAAGACTTATCTTATTCTTAATCGTAGTAGAATAAGATTGAAGAGAATAATCATAATAATTAGATCAATAAATAAAAATCTAATTTTTTCTCAAGCTTAGCTGCTGAGTTCTAATGAGTTCAAGTGCTTTCAACATGTTAAGTTTGTTATATCATACAACTTTACAACCAGCTTTTTTGTAGAAAATTAATTTATGGCCAAACTTTTTCGAAACAAATTAGCTACAAAAACCACGAATCTGTTATAAATCAAAAAATCACCAGTCTTTATATTGATGCATTTATAATTTGTTGGTGTTTTATTAGACAATTTATTATTAAAAAATCCCTGCGGCAGGTCTTAGGAAGAGGTAGGTTCTACCCTTTAGACTGCTCCTTTCAAAAATTTTTGAGACACAAGTTGAAGAGGTTAATTAGTAGACTATTAGCCATTTTCATCCAAACTGGTATCATTCATATCATCGTTGTTATGAATTTTTTAAGATTTCAAATCCCCACCATTTCCACCCCCTTGGGTTGTTTACATCAAGACTAAATTTTGTGCCAAATTTTATTGCAATCGGTTGAACGTTGCGGCCTGCAGTCCACCCACAAAATTGCGAAACATACCCCTCCCCCCAATCCCCACATATATATAAACTTTTGAATGGAGGGTGGTTTTGGGGTCTAGGGGCCATGATCGAAAAAATTATAATGAAATTTTCCGGAAGTCGCACCATGAGAGTAGCACAATAGGTATATTTCTTCGAAATCTACCTAAAAACTAATATTAAATTGAAAGTTTTTGCCGAGAGTAGCAGAATTTTTCTGTGAATCCATTGTAATAGACTGATGAAGAGGGCAAAGCCCTCGAAACTATAGTCTCGTTATAAATAAATAAAATTTATAATTCCAGCAGAAGACAACACTTTTATTGTCTCCTTCCAATAAAAACTAATAGATTAGTCTTTTAAGGAGTGTCTGGAAATTTTTTGATGAATTTATACAAAATGGTTAACTCTCGGAGAAATATTTTAGTAGCTTCTTAAGTTGTAAATTTTTGTTTGTTTCTTTGTACTAATGTTTGTTTTTCTGATTGTTTGTTGATTTAGGTGTTGCGAGTGTTACCGATGCGTACGCCGGAGGCTTTGGCTGTAGTGCTCATGTATGTCAGCGCTGCACTGGCGCTCCCTTGTGAGGAAGCCAGAGTTCTCTGTCTGTACAGGACAGGTTGTGCCAATGCCATGCAATCTTATCTGTGGAAATGCACGAGCAGTGAAAATGGGTGTCCAGAACATTGCCAGCATGCTCTAATTGCGCTCACGAGTACGCCAGAGGGAAAACAACTCATGACGGTAAGCAAACAGATAGATCATAGGAACACTCCTTCAAAGACCAGGTTCACATTAGTTTCCTGATTCTTTTTGGAGATGTACCATATTCTTGTGCGCTTTATTTCCCAAAGGTCAAGGAATTTTAAGCAAATTCATAAGAAGTGAAATAATTAAATAACAATAGCCTAGTTTAAGAGTAAACCGAAATTTTGGCTTAACTTATTATTATACTCTGTGAATTAAAACACTGTTCGACAAAAATTTCTCCCCGTAAACCTATGTTCCAGTAGAGTTTTATACGCTGATTATCACGCAATTTCTCGATTTTTTACAACACTTCAGAGTTTTGAGATATTATCGGTCAAACGAAAAATGCCATTTTGACCTCATTTTCCGAATCCCATTAGATATTAAAGACCAATATTTGAAATCAAAATATTTTGTTCGCGTAATAGAAAACAACTTCTTCTTTGATTTTCGCAAATTACTACTTGTTTTTAGCTCAATTAGAACTTCGGAGTTATAACTAAAAAACTAAAACTACGTTATTATAAAGGTTAATAAACATAGATAAAATCATAAGGTCTTAGTTTTTTAATTATAGCTAACTCGAGTTCTAATTGAAGCCAAAAACAAGTGCTAATTTGAAAATCAAAGAGGAATCTTTTTCTATTAAGCCAACAAAATATTTTGATTTCAAATATTGCTGTTTAATAGTTTAATAGGACTCGATAAATAATAGGTCAAATGGCCTTTCCGTCATTTTGTTTCCGATAATATCTCAAAAACTCTACGTGGTGTAAAAAATCGGGAAATTGCACGGTAACCACCGTATAAAACTTTACTGGAATCCATTGTTAGATTTAAGGAAAGAAATTTTTGTTTAATTTTTGTCGAGCCGTGTAATTATGAAACATTTAATATAAGGTTCTGTTGTAGTCTAAATCAGGTGTTAAACCTTTTAAATTATAGTGTCATTTTTCTTCTTTCCCTGTAGAATTTATTGATTTTTAGAGTGCGAAAGACTAGTTATTCTGCACACGCTTACTAGTTAAATGTTTATCCTCTATATGGGACTAATTCTAATGTTTTCTTTAGTCTACCACTCGTGGGAACTGATATTAATTTCATGCATTTGTGAATTCTTTCAACCACGAGTGGCGAAATCACGACTCGAAATATTTATATTATTTTGTTTATATTAAAAAAAAATCAGGAATGAATTTTGATTCGGTTTTTATTCAATTTGATCGTGACAAAGATTTCATATTTTTTTTTTTGTTTTTCGTTATTATAGTACTTAAATTGACCCGTTATGTGTTTTAAGATTTTTATTCAAAAAATAAATTTTTTCAATATAAAAAAATTTCTGAAGAGAGTATAAAAATCACTTTATATATATACGATATACTAGTATATGTATTTGATAGAAAAAATTTTGTTCTACAATTTTGCTTCTGACAATTTTCCCTTATAACTAGCCATTTTTTAGATATTTGCTATGAAATAGCAATTAAAACTAATTTTTGACTAGGCAATAATAACTAACCTTAATTTCAAACACTATTTCTGAGAGTTGGGTGAATATTAGCCAAATTTTAATAGGACATTATTTACGTAAAATTCAACGAGGAACATTTCCTTCCTTATCATTTTTTTGTCTGATTAACATTTCGGTCATTTTGATAAGAAATTAGCAAACTATAGCACAGTGCTCACTGAGGATAGATTTTAACGAAAAGAGAAATTTTCACTGGGCAGGTAAAATAAACTATAGATATTATTGATTAGGAAATATTTCACTTTAACAATACCTAACATATAAACAATTGCCAGTTAGATACATTGATTGCAGAGCCAATTAAAAAACTACCACTATAAAAATGAGCTTAAATCTGCGATCTTTTGAAATAAAAAATATGAAAACTTTATTACTTTTTGTCCATAGTTTTGAGTATCACTATGTTTTGATAATGATATGAATGTGAACTCATCAAAACGTCAACAATCTAATAAAACCACAAAGAAACGAATAAAACATAAATATTCTTAATTTTATATCTTGCATCTTTTCTCGATCTTGGATAATAAATTACATATTTCCTCTTGTGAATTTTTTTATATTCGATTTCGAAACGAGTAACCCATTGATTTATTGTCGTTCTCTCTCAACATCAGTTTTACTTGTTGTAGTTGTTCTGGTTGATGTTTTTTGCTCACCCCGCCATTGTATCACTAGAAGATTGCCAATAAAAGAAACAACTATATTTTTAACCGGCCCGTGAGGATGAATATCTTCTTTACTTCTTTCTCACTCGCCGTTTCGAGATCTTTGGTATATAAAGTGAAGCGTTAAAAATGGCACTTGAGAATTGCTGTTGGGCAGATCCCGATAAGGAAGCGCACTGCTCCCTCGCATTTGTAATTTAAATCCTTCTTGGACAATGAAACGGATACGTTAGCAGAATCGGTGAGGAAGCAACTTTATTTGCAACTAATACATACAATGGACGGAGACAATTTATGGGTTGCATCCATTTTTTTTAACTTCTTGTAGAAATGTTCACAATAACAAAATAGATTCAATTCTATTTTTTTTTCTCTCTGAATTGAAATATCTTAAAAAATTTTAAGTAGAAATGTATAATAGGGGTTGTAAAACTAGTGGCAATAATCGTATAACATTATAAAGCCATGCAGATAATTCACGAAAATGTTTAAAGTGATTATATATTTTTGGATTATTCATTTAATTATAATTGAATACATTTTATTTAATTACAGGTTCATAACTTGAAAAATATTATTTTTATTAAACCTGTGGTAATCCAACGTGGCTTCGCCTCAAGAGATAATTTTATGAATTAATATAAAAATAAATAAAAAATTATTAGACACCAGGTTTAGCTATTAGCTATTCGAGTAACCTCAAGTTTCTGATGTGAAGCTCTAATACAGTGGTTCTTAATCTTTTTAAGCTGCGACCCAAATTTGAAAAATATGTTCATGTCGAGATCCAAAAAAATTCAATTTTTTTTTTTATTACCCAAAAATTTTTTTATAAAAAAAAGCACGTGTTTTTAATATTTTTACTTTTAATCGTAATGAACAAATTAAAATATATTTTTAAACTAATTGAAAATAAATGTTGTAAAATATTTATTTAACGACCTCTGTGAGACCCAAAAAAATATGCTTTGCGACCTAATTCTGGGTCGTGACCCATAGGTTAAGAACCACTGCTCTAAGCAACTGAGATACTTCTCCCCGAAATCATTTGTCCAGCGTCTCAGTTAGGTATAGTTTATACACCATAAATGTGACATTGCAAGTTCGAACTCTGGCTGATCCTGGTATCTATCAAAAAATATTTCTTTATTTTCTAATTTAATTCATTTTATTTTTTCACTTTTTGAATAAATGTTCAGGGGAAGGCAATGGGAAACCACCCCTGTGAAAAAATTTCCTAGGAAAAATTACAGTGGAGAGGATACTGTCCATTGTAATCACCGACGCTCGGAATCGAGTATGGCACTTGAGGAAGAATAAATGTACGTAGTCAATACCATAAACATGGAATCCATCATTGAAAAGTTCACAACGGTACAGTGAGCATAGATCTTATAATTTTATAACCAAATGGAGCGCACGGGAAATTCATTTTAGGAAGATATTTGTGGAGACATCTTCAGTGTTTATGTTGTAGTATTCAAAGAAGATTGATGTTGGAAGTGTATTTTAATCTCTGGAACCCAGTTTACGCAAAAAACTTCGCTTTTCAATTCATCATTTGTGCTATCATAATTATACTTGTAGGCTCTTTAAAATTTAATAATTACATGCAAAACCACGCGAATTCACCCATGAGTCTAATGGCAGAAATTTATCGGGTAAACAAAATACTCTACTAATACTAGTATTTTCCCCTATTAGAATTAGAACTTTACTTGCCTCTAGCGGTCGATGATTTTCGCCAATAATCGCAACAGGTGTACAGGCATAGACCGAAAAAATAATACATATTTTCAAATTTTTTCTCTATTGTGCTTTGTAATAAATAATTTTTAAAGGAATTTCTATTATTTTTCAAGAAAATAATAATAATTTATGAATTAAGTTAATAAGGTCAAAAATAAAACAAATCCTTAAAAAGCTAGTTACTGCACTTCTTAAGTATAAAGATCTGCAATGTTCACTTTTTTGTCATCTCACACAGAACACAATTTATAGCACTTCCGATTCATTAGTATAATGATTCATCAAATTTCAGTTTTTTCTCCTTTGAAAATTGTTCTTGGTACTCAAAAGTTCAATTTAACGAGAATTGCAGCTCAATTAACTCTCATTGCTATATAGTATTAGAGGTATACACATTAAAAAAACCAAGCTAGTTTTTTAATTCTTCTCAAAACCATTAATTCGACAAAAAAATAAACAAGAACAAAAATATGCATCATAAAATTATCAATAAATGAGGATTCATATTGAAAATATGCCTAATCTCTACCCATTCTCTACTAATGGCGTTTAAAGGGAAAAGGTTAGGTTTTATTAAGCATTCGGAAAATTGATTTAACTAGTTTTTCGAGGCAAATATCTCAAAAGTGATTAATGTTTTATGATAAAAATGATCAGAGCATAATTTTTTCATGTATGAATTACAAGAAATTTTATATTTTATTATAAGTAATTTTTTCTCTTTTGATTAGCTAATTAAGTAATTTAAGAAATAAAAATACTAGTAGTATTAGACTATAAAAAGAGAATAAAATATTAAATTGACATGTATACTGAAATTAATCGTGAAAAAAATAATATAAAATAAATATATAAAGTTATCCCGTAAACATTTATGCTTGCGAGAATATACATATAAAAGTCATTAAAGAAACTTCATTTTCTACAGGTATACTAACATATATATGTATAGAGAGAGAGAGAGAGAAAGAGATAATGTTATTTTCCCTCCTCTTTCTTCCGTTTCTCATTATCTTTAATGAATATAACACATCCTTAAAAATACAAAAATAAACCGACTCATCTAGACTTAGTTGGGAGAATTAATTCAAGACACACAAAAAATACAAAAGACCATTTATTTATTAAGGACATTTGCATAGGACATGCATGAGGAGATAATATCAGAGAATAACAACCCAATTGAAATTGGATAGTAAAAATATATATTTGTAAGAACGATGATCGAGAGGGGCAAGTGTGTTATTTTATGGCCATTGAACACGAAACGACAAAATATTCGATTAATTTCATTTTTTTTTTTAAATTAATTACTTCTCTCCTTCTGATTTACTCGTTTTATGGATTTATTTGTTTAGTTATCTCTCCTGGGGGCTTGATTTAAGTGATTATGTAGAACTCGAATTCAGTTAAATATTTAAAAGAATTTATAAAAAACAATTCTACACCGATTATTGAAAGTAAATTTTTCTAGATGGCAATTGATTGACGAATTTTGATCGGAAAATTTAATTGAAACTTACAAATAATGCTTGTAGATATAAAAAAATAATAAGCTGACGTGTTCTGATGTGGCCATCCACTTGACTTTACCATACAACCTAGCCCCTTACTTATATTTAATAAAATTATTTATAATCATGTAGGGGACGGGGGGTTAGTTTTTGCATTTTTAGTCTTCTGACGGTCCACTGATTATGTATACAAAATTTGGTTGAGTTTGGTAAATGGCCAAGATTTCCATCTTTTGACCCTCCACCCCCCCCCCCCCCATATTTGGGCAGTTAGATTTTTGCATTTTTAGACTTCGGGGGTCCACTGATTATGTATACAAAATTTGGTTGAGTTTGCTCAAATGACCTAGATTTTTAATAGCAAAGAAACTAAATAACATTTTTCTGGAAAAAACAAAATTTAAAGCAGAACATTCCATCCAAAATTCAATTGGACTCATAGACAAAATTAAAAATATCGAAATCCCTAATTTCATTAAGCAGAGGACAATCTCTTTGTTTCTCTTTACGAATCAACAACTCTGCTACTCTCGGCAAAATAAAAACTTTTCAATTATATATGAGCCGTTTATTTTGAAATAGGTGTAAGTCCATTTTTAAAAAAAAATGTCAGTAATGCCAGTTTTACTTAGGAATATATGTCTTCTTTTTCATGTTTATAATATGACAGTCAATGGAGTACAATACACTCATGAATTTGTCAAAATAAATATATCAAAATATATATAAATATATGTATTTATAAAAATATAAATATAAATATCTCGAAATATAAAAAAATGGACTTAAGTCACTTTTCGAAATAAACGGCTCATGTATAATTGAAAAGTTTTTTATTAAGTCTAGGCTCTTCATCTTCGTTCCTTCTTATAAATATTATAATTGTGGCTTATAAGTATCTTTGAATGAAGTAGCTTATAAGCTTTTCAACAATCTGAATTAAAAAGAGGACTGATTCACGCTTAAAATTCAACACTCTCGGCAAGAAAATATTTTCTCGATTTAGTTAATTAATTTATTAATACTTTAGCAATGTTAGAACACATTTAAAAGAACTAAATATTACCTTGTTATCTCTTATATTTAAATTTGATAAAATATCACCCCAAAAGTTTCTTTCAAATTTTTATTTAGACTTCGTGAATTATTCCTATTGTCATACAAGAAAGTAAAAATGACCATTTGAATGATTGCCATTTTATTACTTGATTCGGTGGTAAAAATATACTTTTTGGCACGTAGACAGGATACACACTGAAGAGTAGAGAGTAATCTAAAACGACGTTCTGCTGGTAATTATTTAAATTCTTTTTGATGATTAAAGCTAAGGCTACAAATTGAAAAAAAAAAGGAAAAGAAATAAATGTGGAATCTTAATAATTTCGAAATGAAAAATAGCTGTAATTTCTACTGGCAGGTTGTATATTACAATTTTAAATTATAGGACAATATCTTTTGTTTCATAGGTTTTTCTCTTTTGATAATTACTTTGAAGTTGTATCTGTTGGCAACCGTTTGAACTTTCATATAAATATATTCTAAATGAACATTAAAATGCTTAGGTAGGCATTTAACATTAATTTCCTGTTCTTATGGAATCATAAGAACCAGGATATAAAAAGTTCCTCTGGATAGAAGAAAGTATGTTCAACTGAATTATTTATGTAGTCCACCTGTTTAATTCATTTAAAATTATTCAAAATAATTGATTCCTTATATTTTAATGTGTGATTAATCTTAACAGGTGGTTAATTAAATAAACAATAATTAAATGAAAATTTGTTTTGAGTATTAATTAATTTAATCATAGAGTGATGTGCTTCAAAACACACAATTAACTTAATTATTATTTGTTTGTTTTGAAAATAATGTGGTCTCTTGAGATCAAAAACTATTGATTACTGCAAGAATTATTTAAATTATTTAGTTTAAGAAATAAGTTTTAATATTAGAGATAAAAAAGCACTTATAGGTAATTCTTTTTACTTTACTATACAGGTATGATCAAGTATTGGAATCGTGCATGAAAAAAGTGGGTATTTTTTGCTTCTTTTTTTCGAAATATCTCAAAAACGGCTGAAACTATTTTGATTAAAAAAATTGAGCGAAACCATGCCATTTCGGTCTACAAAAAAGCCCTATTAAGTGAACATCGAAAAAAGTATATTTTTCGAGATAATTGTTTTGTCAAAATGTCTGTTGTGGACGAGCTAGCTCAAAAACTAGTGTGAATATCAAAATCAAATTTCGCACGTAGTTTTGGTGCATTGAGATTAAGACCTGATGAGATTTTCGACCCAAAATTAAGTGGAGGATGGGGGAGGGTTAAAATTTAAAATTATAATATTTTCAAACTAAAAAAACAAGAAAAATGAAATATACTATAAAATGAACCTATAATAACGAAAATATTTTTTTTCTGGTCCCAAAATTAGGGGGAGGGTCAAAAAATAAAAATCTAGGCCATTTGAGCAAATTCAACCAAATTTTGTATACATAATCAGTGGACCCCCAGAACACTAAAAATGCAAAAACAAACTTCCCGAAATGGGGGGTCAAAAAATGAAAATCTAGGCCCTTGTACCAAACTCAACCAAAAGTGTATGGTAAAGTCAAGTGGATGGCCACATCAGAACGTGTCAATTTATTTTGGTTCTTTTTTAAAATGGTTTCTAGTCTTTAAACAAACCTTTGACGTCATATCATTGTTTCTGGATTTGAATCGACTATTAGTTGAAAATTTTAAAAACAAAAAAATAAGCATTCATAATTTTTAATTAAACATTAAACTATCGAGTAATATTATATTTCTTTGCACCCATTAAAAGACGTGAAAATAAAATGCTAATAAAGCGCAGTTTTCAACAGAAAATAGTGCTAAAAAATAAAAAACAAAAACAAATGGGCTTATCCGATTTGTCTCTAATTTGATTGCGAAGGCGTGCTACGTTTAATTCGTGATACCTTTAGCATTATACGAACAATAGAATGCTTGTTATGTTGTGTATGAGGGAGAACTCCTACAAGAAGTTATATTTTTTTTTTTCTATTGATCGACATCCCGATTAACGCAGAGAAAGTGTGATTCGGTGGCCTTGGCTTCTTTGTTCTACACTCCGAATGTCAGCATAAACCAACAAAACGACAAACGCACACGAATTCCCTGCCCCACTGTCCAATTTCGAACAAGCACCATCAATTCTTCCTCTGCCTTTCGTTTGTTGTGATAATTTATGAAATGCCATTGGCGCTATGTTAAACAACTCACAACCGCCATTTTGTAAATGTACACCTTCGAGAAACAAACGCATTCTGCACTTTTACCGCAATCTAGATCATAAATTTCAATACACTCTCAATTCTCAATCTTGAAAACATCTTATTTATCCTCCTTCCCTCCTCCGCAACAGCAACATGGACAATCTCGTTCTTTCTTTCTTACTCCTAACCTCTACGTTCACCGAATGAAATTATCAAGCAAGCTTTTTCTTATTCAAAGAAAGATCGATCTCTACTCCCTGATGAATAACCATTAAGCGTAACTCATTGTCGTAATAAAGATAAATTCTGATACATAATCAATAAAAATTATTTAATTGAGTTTTGTTTTACGTTTTATGAATTTGTTGTTTTTTTAATCGCCGTACCTCATGCCATTTATAAAATAGAAAATAATTGCTCAATAAACAATATTATATTAAAATAAGAACATTTTAACTTTATTTTTTCTTGCTTCCTAATAAGTCTTCCGAAATTAAATTAATTTTGAAATCGAAATTTAGAAAAATAGAAAAAAAAATTAAAAACATGTTTAAAGAATGCTTATGCTGAAATGTATTCAGTTCAAGAAATAGTTTGTTTCATAAAATTTCTCAAAATTAAAAATAAATCATATAAGATGCCATACTTCATAACAAATGATCACTAAACTCAGGAGACTTGAATGCATTCAGCTAATTATAAAACAAACCAAAATATATCCTATATATATACTAAAATACTAACCCACTCATCTTATCTATATGTATCCTCTGCACATCCCAAACCCCGACCAACCACCCCAACCAGAATTACGACTTATATAGGCCAGGGTCACCTCCAATGGCCGGCCGAATGCCTACGGATACAGCCGAGTTTCTCTCGAAAACACCTCGGGCGTGGGAAATTAGGCCCTGCCCACTGTTAATGTAATCAAAGGCCTGGCCGTCAGCTAGTTTAATTTCATTTCAAGAGACATAAATATTTATATTTTAATTAAAAACAGGTAATAAGTACAATTATTCTGTTAATATTATTATTGTTATTTTATCATAATAACGAAAGCATTGTTACGTTAAATGAAAAAATGTAAAGCAAAAATATTTTGTAAAATCAATTTAGATTACAGAAAATTTTTCTAAAATCAGATTTTAATAGTTGACATACTAAATTTAGCTATAAAATTTCTTGCCTTTGCCATTTTTAAGATTTTTTCATTTTCATTCTAGTGTGAATGCAGCGATGAAACTTGTCTAATGACCAAAAAGAAGGCGGAACTGTGCAGGCCTCATGTCCTCTGGGCCACGAAGAACGAAAGTGTCGTCTCATGCAGAATCGCACAGAGTATCTGCCATGCGGACGCAGAATGTGCTAATGCTCTGGAGTACTACCATCGTCTCTGCAGAGCTATGTTCCACGGGAACAAATGTACACGCCGGTGAGTGATAAACAAAAATAACTGCTTAGCAAATCGAAATTATTGCAGATTGTTCCAGTTTTAATTTCTTTAATCTAACATTAGGCTGGTTTCTATATACAGTGAAACCCCTCAAATCCGAACGAGTTTTTTTTTTATAAATTTAAGTTTAGGTAGGTGTTTTCTCGTACTCGAGGCTAGGCCATAGCTTCTTCCAAGATCTCCGCAGTAAGTTCACACTTGTATTTTGCCACAATTCTGCAACCCAGTAAATAACGTCTTTTATTGTAACTTTCTCCAGCTTCTCAAAAAGAGAACCATTTTGGCTAATCCGAACAACCGAACACTCTACAGCCCCAATTTGATTTGAGGGGTTTCACTGTATTTCACTAGATTGGCGTTCTGGTAGTCTTGTTTAAGACTATATCACATCTGCTGATATCAGTTTAACACTTGTTTTTCAAATATTCATAAAAAAATCGGTCTTATAAACAAAAACAACTGATTGGGACTTGTTTGTATTTATGTATGTAGCCTTAAAGAAGACTGATATGACGTCAGTGATCATCATCAAGTCTATAAAAAAAACTGTGTATGATCGTGCTAGTTTGAAAACTTTGCCGACTATTGTAAAAATAAACCTCATATATATATATTTTTCTTATGTTTTTACATTATTTTCTTAAAAATTATGAATTTATTTAAAATCATTATTTCGTTACTTATAAGGAAGAAATTTCCAAAGCAGTTGTAAAATAGTTGTATTTTTTTCTTATAATTTCAGTTGTAAAAATTCCATTTCCATCTTGCGGCGTCAACGACACGCCTTTAAATTGAACACGTGTCTTTGTGACGGCCGGGAGGAATACGATTGTGCGGGAATTCAAGAGAACATGGCCCGATTGTGTTACCCATCCCGGCGGATATCACCTGGACCATCTAACGAACTAGTAACAAGTTCGTCTTCCTCAACGGGGGGAATTCATCCAAAGGAGTCGGCGACGGATAATGCGCTAGCAAAAGAGAAAGACATGCACCAAGATTCTCCGGGCCTAGCCAGTCAAGGCTTTTTATCTTGGAAGGTAAGAAAATTCTATAATATGCACGTATTGGATTAATTTAATCCTAGTCAGAGAGAAATGTTAACCACATAGATAAGATTGAAAAGCAAAAAAGTGAGCTGAGCGTCGAAAACGAGCCTACTTTAATTCTACGCCAGGGTTGTCCAACCCGTGGCCCGCGAGCCGCATGCGGCCCAGCACTGCAATGAGTGTGGCCCAACATAAAATCATAAACTTCCTTTAAACATTGAGATTTATATGTAGAGATATATTTATTCCCTTTTTCAAAATATGAATGTATATTTGTACAATACGTGAAACTTTTTCAAGAATAAAATTCAGTAAAAGCAAAATTATAAGCTCAACTATATAAGATATAATATATTTTCATTTTATAAAATATTTATTATTTCAGTAATTTATATGCTATTACACTAACCAAGTCTATAGTTAAATCATTCTAGTACAAGAGGACAAGGAATTGGGGTTTTCTAGAACAATCACAATTAATTGATAATTTCTCTCCAGGACTAAAACTTGCAAAGACTTGTCTTTTAGATCTTTGCGCGTTCTTATATGTCAATAGATAATGGATAGTCAGGGATTATTATATCCGTAACCCTTTTAAAAAATAAATTATCATTCCTCATATCTTTCTTTAATTCCATTCGATTTAAATCAGGGCTGTCCAACCCGTTGTCTAATATAAAGTCAAAAAATTTCTTAAAACATTGAGATTTATATGTAGATACTGGAAAACGAACAACAATTTGGCCTGTTAATTTTTTTTCTCTAAAATAAGATATTTGAAAATCTACTGTGAAGTTTTCGAAAAATAAAAGTGCTAATTTAAAATTTTGAATCTGGGACTAGATTTCAAGATTTCCGAAAAAATAATCATCAGTAGGGTCTATTTTCGACTCCATTTTCATTAGAAATAAATTTTCTACTTGCAAACTTTCTGATTGAATGTTCTAGAACAATTAGATACCGATCCGAAAGAAAAATTGAATATTACTATATACTAATACATAATATCACTTTTTATAAGTATGGAGGTATGTATTTACATATACGAGAAGCTATTTTCTAGTACATACTTTACGAAAAGTAAAATTAGAAGCTCGCTATGAGCTAAAAAAATAATAAAGTTCTTATTTCTACATTATTAACTATCTTTTTTGAATAACAAATATCAATAGAATTATAATATTTTAACCGCGGCCCGAGACAATTTTTTTCTTCAAATCTGCCCAGTGTAAGCCAAAAGGTTGGACACCCCTACTTAGGGTTTTTATACTGAAGTTATTGTGAAGTAGAAAACCAAAGTACTAAAATTGGGCAAATCGGTGAAAACAAGCGTGCGTGAATTATACTCTGAACTAGTTTGTTATAAATTTGTTGTTGACTTCTTTACTCTTCATTCTACTATATTTTTAGCCCATTCTTTCCCAATGGCATGATTATAAAACGTCTAGAGTTCAGCTCAAATGTTAAATGAATGTACGCTGTATTCCTGGTTGCCGATTTTGCAGGCGACTATGAGATTAACTTTTCTTACTAACTATTCAATTAATTTTTATTATTTATAAATATTGATAACATATTCATTCTTAAAAATAGGGATTATTGTGTCAGCTATTTTATTTCTGAATAAATAATTAATTAATAATAAATACACATCTATTCTTTGTATACCAAATTTGACTCGTAAACGTTGCCATAACATACATAGTATTTCGAATATATTTTTGAATAAATAGTAGCAAAAGTTTATAGTCTTCGTTCCTAAAATGCAGGGGCGGATCTATATTTGGACTTTTTGGGCTGCAGCCCAGGCCCCCGTGGATATAAAGTGACTCCAGCAATATTTTATTGTCCTAATTTTTTTCCTATACCATATACATCATTATAGAAAACAGTTTTTTTGACAAAATGCCAATTAGTTTAATCAATTAGGTAGGCTCCCAAGTAGTGTTAGCCCAGGGCCCCACAAATACATGGTCCGCCTATGCTGAAATGAGTCTGTTAGCCACAAGTTTAAAAAAGTCGTAAGGGAAAGCTTTATAAAAAACTGTATTTCATACTATATTTTACTATTATTTTTATTTAAAAAATAGGTTGGCTAACTTGTAGACTCAAAAAGGTTAAATTAAAAACCATAAAAACAATGCTATAATGAAGCCTATTTTATTTAATATTAAAAATAGTGTTATAAGTATCACATGATTATAAATTTTATTAAACCAATTATTTTACATTAATTAAGGTATACATTATATTGGTTTTCCTTCTCCCATCTCTCCTCCCGCCCCCATCCTCCTATCATCCATATATAAGTATCACATTATTTTATTTTTATTTTATTTTAATCGATATACGGGAGTTATCCCAGTTACAATATACATTTTTATACAATAAATCAACAATTTAACAAAACTAAAATACTAATTTATAGTCTTAATTATTTTTATAGAGAAAAGTTTGCGGAATTTAACATAATGTAATGCATTTATTTCTATTATAATTATATTATTTCATTTAAATTGAGTAGGTAAACAATTATTTTTATAGAGAAATTTAACAGACAAAAGTCACATTAATAGATAGATAAATAGTACACAGATAGATACATACAAGTGAAGCTAATATAAAGCATGTAATAATATAATACAATCTATTAGACATTCAATCGTAGTGTGAGCAATATCTTTTGATATCCCTCACACCACATGAAAAGAAGTCCAATTGTGAGGAGTTTGCCTTTAGCATCACTCTATTCAGCCCTGTATTTTTTGAATAATTAGTATTACAAATGGGGATAAAAAAGGTTTCGACAATGCGACTGTAATATTGAGGTACTTTGAAATTAATATATTGGAGAATTTCACAACAATCAATCAGACCATTCAACAGTTTGCGAAGGAATATCAAGTCATTTTGTAGTCTACGGGATGACGACATTATGAAACCGAGACAAAATAATTATTAGTAAATTCGTATGTGAAGGACCCACTTTTCTCAACATTTCAAAACATGAGTTAGAAATAATTTTTCAAATAATTCTTATATATAATTCTCAGTATTTTCATGGAAATTATTCTGGTCTTTTCCTAGTTTGTATAAAATCACGTTTCGGGTTTTTCTTTATACAAATAATTTAAATTACTTGCTTTGATTATTTAATATCTAAATAATTTGCAAGATTGCGTATAATTATACAAATAATTTGAAAACTAAAGTAGGTAAATTATATTATATAAATGGGATGTATAAAATTAATTTTTAATGTCAATAATTATACTGTCCAAAGAGGAAAAAATATGCCTACATTAAAATATTTCTTTCTTTCTTTTTCAGCTCTTAACGACATGTCTAACATTCGCTGTAGCTACCGCAGTTACGTGACGACAAACTTAAGACAGGTAAACAAATCAATTTATTTATTTCCTAAAAAAAAAAACATAAATAAATAAATAAATTTAAATTCTTAATCTGATTCAGATTCTATATTTGGTCAAATAAAAGAAAAAAAAATCATCTTGATTCGATTAAGATTACAATGCATAAATAAATATATTTATTTATTTATGAATACTTTAATATATTACAAGGTCGAAAACTGATAGGTTATTTTGGTGATATGGGTCAATTCGAAAATCTGAACCAGTCCCTACTGAAAAGCATTCCTTTTTGGTAACGTCGTAAAATCCATACAAGGGTAAAGGGAAAAGGGGGAAGAAGAAGAAGAACCAAAAAGAAAGATTTTACTTTCTGACCTTGAATCGGTGACGCTTTATTATCTCTAAGCATCAGGTTTTTTACAACTCTTTCTCTTTCTATCAAATAATCTTAAGAAGATGTTGTAGAGAAGAAAGAAAGAAGAAAAAAAAGAAAGGCCGGAAATAAGCCGCGATAAATTGCATCAACCACCTGTTGCTGGCGCAGTTGTTGGTTTTAGGTAGATATAAATTATAGGGATGAGAAATTAGAGAAAAAAACCGACTTCAAAAAAATTAAATGCAACAAATAAAATAATACAACTAAAAATCAAATAAAATGCTCTAAAACAGTGGTTCCCAACCTGGGGGCGATCGCTCCCAAGTGGTTGATTTGGATTATCATGGGGGCAATAAATAAGTGGGGGCGATGAGTATTTAAAAGGGTAAAAATTAAAATAGTACTGTACAGTAGAAGTTAATTATTTCACTTCTTTGTTCTTAAAAAAAATCTGTAAAAAATGTACATTTTAATTTTTTTTCTATTTTATTTAAGAGTGACCGGATAAAACTGTTTTGTGGTTGTTTTTATATATGGTAAAAAATTGTTTAAAATAATAAAATTGATTTATTATTTACCCTTTACTTCAAATCAAAATTAGGCATACAATGAAAATGAAATGGGGGGCGATAGGTGCTAGTTAACCTCCAGAAAGGGGAGATGGCCCACAAAAGGTTGGGAATCACTGCACTAAAAGGTGTAAAATAATTATCTTATTTAGTTATAACTAAACGACGAAATTTTTACATGAAATCACTTTTTGAAGTCGGTGCTAAACATATAAATTTTATGAATCGCACTCGACGGATCTTAGTTAGAGACAACATCGCGTAAGATCTCTTATATAGTTTGTTTAGCACCGACTTCAAAAAGTGATTACATGTAAAAATTTCGTTGTTTAGTTGTAACTAAATTAGATAATTATTTTATACCATTTAGTGCATTTTATTTGATTTTTAGTTGTATTATTATATTTGTTGCATTTAATGTTTTTGAAGTCGGTTTTATTTTTTTCTAAAGATTATTTATATTTTTCTAATAGAGAGACTTAATATAATACCTTGCATGTATCTCCTAAGAGAAAGATTGGTCGGAATGAATCAGAAAATGATAATAAAATTCAATTAATAAATAGAGGAATTCTCTCGAAACTTTAGCGGATTTTAAATGAACATTTTAAGATTGTTTTTTTTTTATAAAATTTTTTTTTATCATAATTTCGATTATTTGCTCATATACATTGGAGATTTCCCCTAATTTGTCATTGATCATATCATCAGAACTAGACCAAATTAATATGGTACCAATCGGAAACTATACTGAAACCAATGCAAAAAATCATCAAAATCGGTTCACAATTGGCGAAGAAATAGAGTAACATAGACACAAAAAAAAAAAAAAAAAAATCAGTCGAATTGAGAACCTCCTCCTTTTTTAAACTCGGTTAAAAAAATAAAAATCAGAAATTATCTCTCTCTAGTAAATTAAAAATGATGTTTTATTTATTTTATTATTTTTTACTTATTGAATGTTTAGTTTTATTTCTTGGATGAGAAAAAACTATCCGAATCCGGAATCCCATCTGGACATTATATTTTCAAAAAAAAAAATCATAATAAACAAGACTATTTGTATCGCTTGCAAAAATTTTATTCTTCTTCTAATAGAATTGCAACACTTTTAACCCAAAAATGGTAACGCTGGGGTCGTTCCTTTAGTGCTGAGCTCGCGCGGAGTTTCTCAGGAACTCTGGGAATCACAGACCCTACCATCCAGTAGTAGGCAAAACATCTGTTGAAATATTTTTATTAGATTTCGATGGAACATATTTTATCTGCAATATTTCTCTATATTTCTATGTTTGTTAATAAATAAATTTTTTCAGAGGATTACTGATAAATAATTTTTCATTCTACATACATTATTTTAACCCAAAAATTATTTCAATTATATACTTTTAGCGATTATTTGACTTGGGGTCGCATCCGACCCCACGTTACCAGATATGTAGCAAGACTAAGGGTTACCATTGTTGGGTTAAGAACATAAGTCTTATAAATAAGGTTGGTTTTTGAATAAGTAACCGAAAAGTTTTTGTTTTGCCGAGAGTAGCAGAGTTGGTGATTCGTAAACAGTAATCAATGAGGTTGTCCTCTACTTGATACAAATAAACATACCAAGTAGAGGACAACCCCATTGATTTCTGTTTACGAATCACCAACTCTGCTACTCTCGGCAAAACAAAAACTTGGGGGTTGTCCTCTACTTGGTATGTTTATTTGTATCAAGTAGAGGACAACCTCATTGATTTCCCTTTATGAATAAGTAACCGTTTATGAAAAGTGTGCGCTGTTGATTTATTACAGCCATCTCATTTCATTTGTGGTGCAAGCATGATATTACACACTACTTTGCTAGTATTGCAACTGCTACTCCTATATATTTTTGAGGGTAAATAGCATTGCTGATGCAGACAAAAATTACAAAAGATAGTTTGAGAACGGTTTCAGAAAGATCAGAATCAATGACGTTATTTTCGATGATTAATTCTCATCAGACTATATAATTGATAGGGGTGGCACCCAAAATCCCGAAACCCAAAATCCCGAAGCCCCAAAATCCCAAAAATTCAAAATACCGACAACCCAAAATCTCGACAAGAAAAACCCAATTGATAGACATTACGAGTTCCAGAGGTGATTCAAACAGTGAGAAAGAATAAAGTAAGGAATTTTTTTGAAAAATTTAAGAAAATTTTAAAAAGTCTCTTAAAATTTTCTATACTTTATTTAAAATGTTTCACCAAAAACCCACACCATTCTCCCTTAACAAAAGTGGGAAAGAAGACTAGACAAGTGCAATGATTCTAAGGGAGAGTATTTTGAAGGAGACTGAAAGAGTTTTGAAAAAAAAAACTTAATAATTTAATTTTTTAGAAAAAAGTCTGGGTTTTTTGGGTCCCTCCTCGTAAATATTCGAAACTTAGTTGTGTGTAATTATCTTTTGTTGTTCTCAAATAGTAATCCCTACTTTACTCTAAGCCGATTCAGTCTTCTCAACTAAAATTAATGAATAATTTATTATCACTAATCAATATTGTTTTCTCTTTTGTTAACAGCACAAGAGATAAATATCTTTCTCTCCTACCTCAATGACAAAATGAACTAAATAAAAAAAAAGCAACAAATACAAAATATCATCAGTATTTTAAAATTAAGATGATCGAACTCTACGATATCTGCCTCGACAATCAAGAAGTACTACTAATATTATATAATATATACACACACCTATATACATATTTATATATATTTATATAAGAATACTTTTTATTCAAAAATGATAAATGTAAATTTGCTAATTTATTCTGTACACCATTGATACTATATACAAACAAACACCAAAGACATTCATGAATAATAAATCCAAAAAAAAAAACTGTATAAAAAAATGAAAATAGTGAAAAGTACAAGAAATACTAATTTTATTTATTTCTAAAAGATGTTTAGCAGCGTAATAAGTTGCTTAAGGTGCCTGAGGCATTTATTTCATTAGTGTGACGTCAGTTAGACTCTATTTAAGGCTAGGTTTGTTAAACTCAAATTTAATCGGTATTCATTATTTTTGCTCATAAAAGCCAGGCTTTGTTTTGTCAATATATTTTAAGGTAGTTCTTTCACAAATGTAAAAATTCAAGAAGTCTTCGAGACTATATATATATTAAAAGTCATTAAAAGCATAATAACTATTAAAATTTGAAGACGATTTACCATACCAAACATGAAATAATTGCTATTAAAAATGAAATTTTTTACATATTATGGTAGATTGGGAAAGGGTGGGAAAATGATGATTATTTATTATTTTATTATTTTTCATTGAAGGAATTTCACCATCTTGATGAAAAACTAATATTTGTTAGAATAATATATTCGGAGTAACTTAAAAAAAAAAATTAAAATTATTTACTTCGTAGTTTTGATAAAAATAAAAAAAAACATATTTGGGCAAGGGGATATAAGATCAATGGCTTGAAAACGATCCATTCATAAAGAGGATTTAGTAGTGTGAAAAGTACAGTCACGTTAAAAAAACATAACGTAAAATTTTAGAACCGTTCATATGTATAGAGTGGTTACGAGGCTAAAACTTTTTGTGTGGATTGTCGCGAAAGAACAACCTTAATATATTATATGCACTGATAGAAATTTAATATATTTCAAGTCTTATTTCTCAGATATAAAAGAGTTTTTTGTCCCATAAAAAATTGCAGTGTATGCAGTTTTGGTGGATTTGAATTAACAAACATTAGTCTCAAACAAGAGCCTCAAACATCAGCACTAAATAAACGTATACACGTATACGATCTTGTAGCTCTACAAAATTTAGTGAAAAGAAATAGCAGTACAACTGCTACATGTATTACGGCCTAAAGAAAAGCAGTTTCTTATTTTGGTTTTGTATTATATAATAAAAGATGTAAAAAAAGAAAGAAAGACTGTACTAAGTGCCTATCTAAATGAGGAGTCTAATGAAAGCGTAAGCTCTGCATTGTATTATTCAGCGAGGATTCAATCTAATGATAGGGCGTTGTTGTATACATCAGGAGACACCCATTTCAAAGAACGAAATTTAAATTTTAATTACCCATTGATTAATAATAATAATGAATTCAGTCCCTTCTTTTTTTTTACCTTTTGGTTACCAACGCCTTTTAGATTTATTTTCTCTACCTTACCACGAATTCACCTGAAGAAAAAAAATAACTGTTTGTATTTTGTAATTCTATTCCTTTTGTATATAAATGTATTTTACTAAAAACCATTCTAACCTATTTATATTTAAAAACTTTGTATCAAAAAACATTTTTGTAAATATTTTTTTTTTAATATTATTATCCTTTTTTATTATTATATAAATATATTTTATTGTATAGATCAGATGACGATAGACTTTTTTCTAAATGGAAAAACTAGCGATGTTTTTTTTTGTTAAAAAAATAAATTTTATTATAAAAAATATTTGTTTTGTTTTTTATTTATTTTAATTCCTATTAAGTGATCTGCATATATACCAAGGGAGGAAAAACACTTTCTTATATATATATATATATATATATATTATATATATATATATATATATATATATATATATATATGTTGCAGTAAAAACCTGTATTTAGTTAAAACGCGTTTCGCTGAATACCCTTATGGAAACTAGAGTTTACTGATGTTGGTCGAGGTTGGTTCAAAGGTCTAAAATCTTCATTTTTAACCTTCCGCCTCATTTCGTGTATTTATTTCCAAAAAATTTTAAACGAAAATGTCAAAAATTAGAAAAAACGTAATAGAGGATGTAATTTTTGACATTTTCGTTTAAAATTTTTTGAAAATAAACACACGAAATAAGGCGGAAGGTCAAAAATGAAGATTCTAGACCTTTGGACCAAACTCAACCAATATCAGTAAACTCTAGTTGCCATAAAGGTATTCAGGTTTTTACTGCAACATATGTATAGTTAGCGAGTCTAGTAGTCATTTTATGAGACTTGGAAATACACTTTTCCCATGATGTAAAGCAATTCAATATATGATTTTATTAGGATAGACAAGCAAAGTCATTTCTTTCATATCCATGTAAAAGCACAAAAATTCAATTCAAGAGAGGTATAAGTAATATTGTTTCTCATAAATTATTCAAAAATTATAAAAATACTAAAATTGTTCGTTCTTATTTTACTTAATTAGAGATTTTATAGTTTCAATTTTAAACAAATTTATCTATTAAATAATTGTTTTTTGAGATGGCTAATTTAACTAAAAAAATTTTTTAATTCGTTTAGATATTAAAATTATAAAAATTTATAGGTAAAATAAGAGAATAGTATATCTAAGGAATTTTGCATTTTCATTAAATTTATAAAAGCGTATTATTTAACTGAAGATCTTTATAAAATTTCATAAGGTTTGTTTGGTTTAAATAAATCCTCTAAATCATTTTCTTGAACAACTAAGAAGAAATAGTACAGGGAGGCTTCAACTTCGCAGTCATGGCTTAGATGGTCAAGATGACTTTGCTATCCAACATTGAGATAAAGTGTCTTTCCAGTGAATGTCAGCGATGGATTAAGATTCGATTCAATACAAATTACATCTGTAGTCACTACGCTCGTGTAGGCTCTGTATTAGATAATCTAAAGTATTGGTTCCCACAGGGAGGTTAAGACGCTGAGTGCGTCATTTAAATTTCTGAAGGGGGTTGAATTTTTTGGCAAAATTAGCATTATATGCTAAAAATAAAAACGGTCAAGTTTTATAACTTCAACAAAAGGTAATAAAAACCTCTTCTAATTCTTTAGAAGTGAATAAAATATAGGTACAGAACAACTAATAGGCCTAAAGTTGAAAAGGCATCGAAATATGCAATACCTCTTCCTCGGGAAGAAGTTTTAGATTAGGCCTACTTTTTGATATTTCTCTTTTGAAAGATTAAAAAAATTAATTAATTTTATCACCAAAATTTTAAGCTTCATTTCAGAGATCAATTATTGAGTACCTATTATATCAAGTACCTATATATATTATATACTATGTATATTTTTATATAAAATAAACTCAATTTTTAAAAATCTATAAGCTAACAAATTTTTAATTCTTTTATAAAAAAAAATAAAGTAGAAGGAAGATAAATAATAAGCAAAAAATGAAGATACCTACCCTATGTGAGCAAAGTAAAATAAATCTTCAAATATATATTTCTTCATCCCCAAATAGAAAAAAAGAAAAAATATAAATAAATAAATATGAAAATAAAGTTTTGTTCCTACTTTATTGACTTCAAATACTTATCCATTTCGGATAATAGTAATGTTATTTTTGCGCCTGAATGAGTGAATATATGTAAAATAGTAAAGTATTCATACTCTGTAGATTATGTTTTTGTACATTGGTTCTATAAATGGCAATATACGGCGGATAATTACAATACATTAGGAAACTTGAACTGAGACTTATTATGTATGATTTCATGTCCTTATAATAGTTTTTGAGTTACCTGTTTTATGAAGGGCCTAATCTAATGCAAGGGTGACCACGGGGGGGGGGGGGGGCTAAGACGGAGAGTGCGTCAATGAAATTTCTGGGGGTTTGAAAATGGTTACATTTTAGGATTATATGCTAAAAATAAAACTTAAACAAAAGGTAATAAAAAGTATTACTAATTTTTTAGAACTAAATAAAATGTGGGATTACTTTTCATGAAACCGGGAGTGTGAGTCATGATCCTAGGGTTGGGGGACACCCCTGTCTAATGTAATTCAAAAAATAAATTTTATTTCAAAACTTAATAATTCAGATATTGGCACTTTAAATTAAGATAAAGATTTGTTGAGACTTGATCGCGAGTCCCCGCCCTGAAAAACTTGAACGCTTCCACCGGGGTTAACCCGGACGCTAAATAAATAGTTAAAATAAATAAATAAAAAGCTAAACAGACAAATAAATTAATTAATCATTGTTTCCACTTGTGGTAGTTTATGTTTATAATTATGGTGGGTATGACGGTGGCTTAAGGGGGATCCGTTTCCCTATTTCGCGAACAAGCAACGTTTCTCTTCCTGGGTGCGTGCTGGGTTCAATCTGTCCCCTCGAGTTGCGTCCTGGCCGAGGTTTTTAAGAGCGCCAGGTCCAGTGTGTGCGTGAGGGCTTGTGTCTGTGTGAGAGGCTGGGCGGGCTCGATGGGTGGTCCTCCTGGTCTCCTGGCCAGGCGTCGTGTGTGGCAATGGAGCAATGGAGCCGGGATGCTGCATCTGCGATCGAGATGGAAAGGTGCTCGGGATAACTTTATATTCAAGTGGCAGCCGGGAGGACGAAGTGGACGAGGACGAGGACGAGGAGAGCATACCCGGAAGCACAGAGACCCACTTCAACGTGATTGCTCGCAATTAAATGTTTTCACGATCGATCGAGAGCAGCAACTTCCTTTTCTATATACTAGTATATCCCAAAATTTTGGGATCCCGAGTAAATTTTAGTGTTCCGGGATCGGGATCTAATTTCTGTAATCCGGAGATTCACCCCGAGATCAGAATTATACAGTAAACGGCTAAGGACCAGAGACATACCTACCCGGAAGTATGCAGAGAGACCCACTTCAAAGTGATTGCTCGGAAGTAGACAATTTCCCCCGATTGAGAAAGCAACTTCCTTTTTTCCTTTTCCAGATCAACGGGTGAAGATATTTATATAAAAGGGTAGAATGATAAGATTCAGGCCATGTGCAAACCTTGAGGGACGTTTAAGTGCTTAAGCAGACAAGGACGACAAGATAGGGGAGGCCGAATGGACTCTTTATTTATAAACACTCCCTGTCTCGACTTTGTAGCAATAATTCTATATTAATATCACTAACCCTCTTAAACACAAACACACAAAGCTATAAGTTCGAAATTTCGAATATTTTTTTTTTATATTCTATTTAATTATTTTTGAGAATTTTTTTAATAACCAGATAATTCTGTAATTTTTATTTATTTTTTTAAATTAACTAAATACCCAAAGTTTCGATCATTATTTCTGGTAATGGTTATCAAGTTAGGTGAACAGTTCATGAACTCATGTAAGTACCTAGAAGTGAATTAAATTGTTTTTAGGAGGCAACCAGAAACCGCCCGTGTGAACTATTTTCCTAGGAATATTATTAAAGAGAAGATATTCTCTATAGTATCGCCAAGGCTGCTCAAAATCGTGTATAGACCTCGAAGAATTATTATTCTATTAATCATTATATTAATACGAGCTTTTCGTGGGTGCCTTCGGCACGCCCTCGAAGCTCGGCCCTCAGGGCTGGTGCCGTGGCGGCCTGGCGGGCGGCGTCTCGGTCCAAAAATTTTATTCCTCTTAAAAAACCACACTCCAAATGTATACCTGTAAACTCCCGAAAATACACACTCTCTAAAAAGTTTCGCCTCATTTTCGTCCTGACACAGCTACAGAAATGAGAATCTAGATATAAATCTGGGAGTATTTCTTATTTCTATAATCTACAGCATTGTGATATTTTTTGTGTGGAAATATGTAGATTTATTTAAATAAGTAGGATCGTGTGAGGTGAAGAATTATATTATATCATTTTTTTTTAAATTTGGGATCGATAATCGATATAAGGCTCCGAATATTTAAAAGAGATCAGGTGTTGTTTGTATGACAGGCTGCTCCAGTATTGCCATGAGAAACTCGGGCGTGCGCTCTTTCTGTGCACAAAGAAAAGCAAATTGAATATTTAATTTTTGAGTGGTGAGGGGGGCGGAGAGGAGGAATAATTATCAATATATTTAATGTTTCTTAATTTAAAATCAATTGGAGTCTTTCATTTCAAAATTCGAGTCCAAATTACGATTATATTTCAAATTTGCCGCAAATATGCCGACGGCGCTCCCTGTCGGCGGCATTAGGTCAGCGTTGCAGCAAATTAATCTGGACTAATCTATATAGTATATATAAGAAAGATTAATAAGTTATATTTTCAAAGGGATATAAAAAATCCGAAGAGGTGAATGCAATGCTTAAACTTGAATATTAGGGGCAAAAATCAGCAACCACTTGAGAGACAGCCGAGGGGTGAACCACGATTGGAATTAGGTGTACACAGTCTTTGGATTTATTTGGAATTACTTTGGAATTCATTAAATAATCTATTGTCATCTTTGTCTTCTACTTGGAAATGAAAGTGGAAGTGGAAGTAGGTGTACACGATGTTAAGTCGCGGTTCACCCCTCGGGCATAGCCATCTGTGAACAGCATGTGTCCCCATTAGAATATGTATTTGTTATTCACCGATGATGAGCACTCCAATTGCGGGAGGGGGGATTCGCATTGAATTCACGATTCTTTATTAATCCTATATATCTTGAATAGGTGTCACCGTATTGTGATTTTTTTTAGGTCAAAAAAGTAGATAATAGCTAAAACTAAACGAATTTCGAAACAGGAATCATATGTCTGAGTTTTGAACAATATTAAATTCTACTATACTAGGTAAAATTATTAGATATTTATCATTGAAAGAAATGCAAAATTCTTTTTAATTTAAAATTATAGAAAGTAGGTGAATAAAATTTTTCTTAAGCCATGCTGGTAATTATTATTATAATTGTTTCTTTCGGGGAATTAAGCTGCTGATGAAGAAGTGCCTGAAGGTTTTCTCGTAATTTAAGGTAGGTAATCTTAATTGTAATGTAATTTTTGTTTTTCAGAGGATGAGAAACAAAATAAGTGTTTGTTTACGACTTATCAATTGCAACGTTTTTCCACTTTTATTGCAGCTTCTTCAGGCTCTACAAAGGAGCAAATACATATATCAAAAAAACACATTCAAAAACAAAAATTCACTCAACTCAAAATCAATTTCATATATACCTTGATAAATAAAGCTCCAAACACTTTATCATTTTTTTAAGCTCTGCCATTAATATACATACAAACACTCGAATACATCTCTATTTTATCATCAACAACTCAAAAACACCAATATCAAAAAATATACAATTATAACTTTTACAATAGAGATGTATTCGAGTGTCTGTATGTATATTAATGGCAGAGCTTAAAAAAATGACAAAGTGTTTGGAGCTTTATTTATCAAGGTATATATGAAATTGATTTTGAGTTGAGTGAATTTTTGTTTTTGAATGTGTTTTTTTGATACATGTATTTGCTCCTGTGTAGAGCCTGAAGAAGCTGCAATAAAAGTGGCGAAACGTTGCAATTGATAAGTCGTAAACAAACACTTATTTTGTTCCTCATCCTCTGAAAAACAAAAATTACATTAATAAGTTATGGAACTGAATCCCAATGATGACATCTTATTTGTAATTGTTTTAATAAAAAGTAGCCACAAAAACAGTAAATAAATTTTTTATTTTATTCAATTTTTATACTTTAATAAGGGCTCTGCTGTTAACTCAAGGCAAAATATTTGAGATATCTATAAGTGGTTTTTATGTGCATACTCTAATCTAAGAAGCATATGTATTGATTTCGAATTTGTTTATCCCTATGACACTAAAGATTGGAACTCACTTCAAGCTTTAAATTTTCATGAATCGTTCAATCTTCATTTCTTCAAGAACCGGCTTCACAAGTACCCTCGACCACGAACGACCCCTGGAAAATTTTCTCTTATTACTACTTGACTTATAGGTGTAGCCCCTGCTTGCAGTATGGATATAGACAAATGAATTTTCGACATGTAAATTCGAGAAATAAATTTAAATTGAAAAATATTGAAACGTTTAAAATAAAATGGGTTGAATTTGTTGGAGGGGCAGCTCAAGAAAATGAAAAGTACAAATCCCGGATAAAATAAATTAGAAAATTCGTTTGATTTTAATGGAAAACCAAAAAACATCAAACAAGCATATTTAAACAAGACAGGAATGTGACGGTTACAAGCTTCCTTCGTTGATCCTATGAAACCCCGAAGAAGAAAGGAAGATCCTCCGAAACGTCGGTTCATTTTTTTTATTTTTTATTTTTTTTTATTTATTTAATGTCACCGGGAACAAAGCCCATTTAGACAGCACATAAGTAAAGTGTTAGTAGGGTTAGTGAGGGAGCCGAGTTTTCAGGCGGTAGAAATTTTTATTTGCCAGCCAGGATCGAACCCCGGCCTCCCACTCCAACATCGTCATAATCGATCGTTGCCGAAGCGAGGCCAGTGCGTTAGCCGACTGAGCCAACCCGACTCCCAACGTCGGTTCATAAAAGAGTGAAAATTATGTTCTGATAAATTATTTTATTCGCAATTTGTATTTTATATTCAGTCCTTCTCCAAAAGAAAACACTTCTAATAAATTTAAATAAAAGTTTAAAGAATTAAGAGTTGAGTGAACATGTGGATGAAGGTTTTGAGGGTTACATATAGTTGAATAGACGGATGCGGTAAGGAAGTTCCAGTCTCTAGAAGTCATAGAGATAAACGAGTGGCGAATCCGTTCGTTCGGTTAATAACTAATTTAATTACAAAATGGTGTCATTTGACATAACCCTAAAAGACGAAATTCTTAGGACATGTATGTAACTATATCCTTAGCTAAATTTTTGTCTAAGTTAAATTAAACTCGGTTGTAAAATCTCGGCACTGAATTATATTTTTAGTGCAAGGCCGTCTATCTCTATAAAAAAATCAAATCCTGAGGGCTCGATCCCTTCTTACATGAAATAATATGTATCTAATAATATCTAATGATTCGGTCTTTAAATTTTTGAAAATCGTGTGTTCGGACAAATAAGGGGAATTATTAAGTTTTTTCTTCCCAGAATAAAACATGTCATGGTAGATTGTTTGTTAAGAAACTATATTTTCGAATGTTTTGCCATCATCTTCAGTCTTTTTTCTTTGTTTTTTGTTTTAAGCATGATGCCTCAATTGAATGACTTTGCATTTCATCTTAAAAAGAAAAAGACAATAATAATAGTCTTAAAAGTATTACGTCTTTTGGCCTTTTGGCAAATACCCTGTAGATATATAGTTTTGTATATTTCATATGTATATTTCTTGTATATAGTTTTATCTGATGACTGGTGTATCCAAATTTGTTTTTACTTTACCATACAGGGGGTATGGTCATACATAATCAGTGGGACCCCAGAAGACTAGAAATGCAAAAACTAACCGCCCAAAATGGGAGGGTGGGGTGGGGGGTGTAGGGTCAAAAAATGAAAATCTTGCCCATTTACTAAACTCAACAAAATGTTGTATACATAATCAGTGGGACACCAGGAGTATAAAAATGCAAAAACTAACCGCCCCCCCCCCCTACATGATTATAAATAATCTTAGGGGCCAGGTTGTATGGTAAAGTCAAGTGGATGGCCATATCAGAACACGTCAGCTTATTTTATATAAATATTGACAAATTCCCGCTCTGAAGATGGCTACAACCAATAGCCGAAACGTTAGCGGGAGTTCATAAATAAAAAGAAATAAATGAAAGCTGCACGTCTCTTATTTAAACCCTTACTAAATTAATACAACTACAGCTATAAAGAATTCCTAAAATAAATTGAAAGAATATTCGTTTAGGCGTAAGGTCATTCACATTCACTCTAACGAATAAATACCGTACATATGTGTAAGTTTATTCGCATTAAATGGGAGACAGTTTCTTTGAATAAAATCACGAAAAATTGCCATCTTCTAAATCCGAACTGTTTTGGGTCATTTTTATTACTTGTCAGAAGGGTTGTATTCACCCCATCGGATTTAGAAGATGATTTTTTTTATATAAATTTTAATTTTACTACTATCGAAAATTTGAACTTTTATATTTACACCCTCTTTGATTTACTCTTAAAAGACGACTTCTCTTGGCCATTAATTTTATAGAAACGCTTAAAATGAAATACAGGAACTGACAACGATATCTCTCTCTCTCTCAGAAATAACATTATGGTATTATCTGTTAAAGCATTATAGCTGTCTTCTAATGTTATAATATATACCTATAGTTATATTTTTATAGAAAAGTTTTATAGAATCAGATTTCCAATGAATCATTTTCTCGGGGGCCCCCGAGAGAAAGTGCAGTAAAGTGACCTTAAGGCGCAACGACACAAGGCGGAGCCTTTCTCGCCCACAACACCATATTATCAACCAGGAAAAAATTCGAGCACCATACTTTACCTTAAAACATACTCAAACAAATCAAACTTGTTTTCATGTAAGAGAGGAATTATAATTTTTTAATCGACAAGATACAAAATGCCTATTACTGTAAAAAAATTTATTCAGATACAAATTAGATTAGTGATTAGCAGAATTACACCTAGTCTTGCAGAAAACTAAGACCAATACAACACTTAAAAACTTAAATCACCAAGCTAAGACCAAATACTTAAGACTAAACTAAAAAGCGTGACTTCAATTTATCATCTATATATATAAAATCCTTTGTGTGTATGTACGCGATCGACCCACGCCTAAACCACTGAACGTATCGAAACCATATTCACACCATATGTTTGCTTAGTGCTGGGGATGGTTTATCTAAATTTTGAGCCAAATCGGTTTGATTTGATTTTTTATTTTTATATTTAATTGATTGACAGATAAGATCTATAGAAATAGAGCCTCTAAAAGGGCCAAGCAAACAATACATTATCCCTGCCCTGAAAGGTCAGGTCTTAAACAATGAAACCCCTCTTAACAAAAAGAAAAAATTTCAGGTCAAAATTTCAGAAACTTTTTTTTTTAAGATAATAAAATCTATTTTGAATACAGACATAATTTGTTAATTTAATTTTTATATATATATATATATATAATCCTTAGTATGTATGTGCGTGATCGACCCATGCCTAAACCACTGAACGTATCGAAACCATAATCACACCATATGTTTGTTTAGTGCTCCAAATGGTTTATCTAAATTTTGGGCCAAATCGGTTTGATTTGATTTCACACGATTTTACATAATTAAATTAATTATTCTCAGGTAGAATGCCAATTGGGGTTTTAAAAAAGGTTTATCTTTTCTTTTGTACCCAGGCAGACAATGGGTGTGGGTTAATTCATTGTTCTCAAAGGCCTTGAAGAAGTATTATGATTATATTATAGATATATTTTGTTTTCCCTAAACTTTATAATTAAACTGTTTCACAGAAATACACCATTCTCTCTTAAGTAAAAAGAAAAATTTATATTTTTAAATGTGATTATTTTATTGTTATTAGTTGGCTAACCTGAGCCTGTCGGAAAGAAACATTCCAAATCTTAATCAATGTTTCTTATTATAAATACATTTCCCAGTATCTCAGTGCATTACATACAACGAATCATGGTGCATGCCTAGCATTACGATTGTTAGAAGAAGATTGCATTGGGATACAACTCTTGCCGATGCTGCTCTCGGTTCATCGCCACATCAAATACGATGTTTGTTTGCCATTTTATTGACAACGTGTTTTCCAACTAACCCGCCTAAATTATGGGGAAAATATAAGGCTTCAATGAGTGAAGATGTATTACATGCTCTACGTAGAATTCGAGGAGATCCAGATATAAATTTCTCGCCAGAAATATATAATGAATCTTTGATTAAGTTGGAAGATTTATGCATGATCATTTCGAATCAACCACTAATTAAATTAGGGATGCCATCAGCTAATCGGCCAGTAAGTGATTTATTTAATCGCGATATGCAACGTGAACAATCGTACAATGTTGATGGTTTAAATGCATATGTTCAAGCAAATGAACCAAAATTGTTACCAGAACAAAAATTACTTTATGATAAAATTATGCATGCAGTCGCTGCTCAAGAAGATGGTTTCTTTTTTTGGATGCACCAGGTGGAACAGGGAAACATTTTTAATTTCGCTCATATTGGCACAAATGACATCATCTGGAATTGCTGCCACTTTATTAGACGGAGGAAAAACAGCACATTCAACACTAAAATTATTATTGAACATTCAAACAAATGAAAATGCTGTATGTAACATTAAAAAGAATTTTTGGAACTGTACATAAATCAAAATTCATTCATGTATAAGAAAATATTAGAAAGAGTAAATCTATGCTTCGTCGTTGAATTATTTAACCTATAATCTTCAAACTAACGTAAGAGAGAAAAAAGAGAATGAAATGAAAAGAGAGAGAGGAATACTAGAAGTTTCACTTCCGTCGTGCGTAAGCTTGACACACTCAGAATTTTTTATTTTGCTTTCGCAATGAGTTAGATTATTTCTTGAAGCTGATTTTTAATTAATAAAATACGAGTATATTTAATTAAAATACAGTTGAACAAAATTATATTGCAAACAAACTTTTGGCCGTCTCGAGACGCTGCCCGCCAGGGCCACCCGCCCGGAGGGCCAAGGTGCAGATGGCGTGCCGGAGGCACGCCTGACGCAGCTTGTTAATAAATAAATTTAGAAAAATCAATTTTCTTCATTTTGATTACCATTGAAGAAGATACATTTGTTTAACAAAATAAAATCTATTGAATTAAAATTACTTTAAATAATTTTTATGCAAGATCAATCTCTTTTTTCAGAAATAATGTTTTTAAATTTTCATTTTTGATGCAGTTTTCAATTTTGAACATCTTTTGTATTTATACTTTTTTGACGTGACAACGTCTTATAATTCGATGGGGCCGGCTGCACGAAAGAAAAAACATGACTCATGCGGCGTTACCTCGCTCTGAGGCGTTCCATTTAAGGCTTGAAGTGCAAGCGAGAGCGCGGAACGAGCGACAAAGATTGAGGCGGGCTTTTTAAAAGCTACAGTTACAAAAATTTTAATGATGTTTCCAAATTTTAAATTTTAAATTTAAGATTTATGAACAATAATTTAATCACAGTTTATTCTTATAATAAATTATTCAAAATTATTACTTTTTACAACAAATTACAATTAAATTTGCAAAAATAATTATGTAACTAATTGAACAACAACTTTTATTCAGTTTACTTTCTGAAAGAAATAATGTCAATACAAAATTTATTATTATAAAATAATAAAATCAAAAATTAAATTTTAACAGTCGATTAGAAATTTAAACAATAAATTTTATTCAAGTATTTTGTAAATTTAAAATGATTTTCTGAACGAAGAATTTTATGAAAAAAATCGGTTGTCTGTAAAGTCGGTTTACTGACGATAGTTGAACGTGACAACGTCATAAGAAAATACCATTCCATCAGTATTTTCTTATGACGTTGTCACGTTCAACTATCGTCAGTAAACGATATCGGTTTCGACTTTACAGACAACCGATTTTTCTAAAATTAATAGGCAAAAATCTGTAGCCAAATTTTAACAAAAAATTTTCCATATAAAAATAAACTGATGTGGCCATCCACATCACTTTACCATACGCCTAGCCCCTCTCTTATATTTAATATTGAATAAAATCATTTATAATCATTTAGGGGGGAGGGGTCAAAATATGAAAATCTAGGACCTTGGACCAAACTCAACCAAATTATGTATACAAAATTTGGTTGAGTTTGGTCCAAGGGCCTAGATTTTCATTTTTTGCCCTACACTCCCTCTTTTGGGCGGTTAGTTATTGCATTCTTAGTCTTATGGGGCCCACTAATTATATGAGCCGTTTATTTTGAAAGTGGCCTAAGTCCATTATTTGTTATTTTGAGATATTTATAATTATATTTTCATAATAAATACATATATTTATATATATTTTGATGTATTTATTTTGACGAATTCATGAGGATATTGTACTCCTTTGGCTGTGAAATTATAAATATTATAAGAAGATATCTATGTCTAACTAAATTTGCCATTAACTAATTTTTTTCAAAATTGGACTTAGCCCACTTTCAAAATAAACTGCTCATATATACAAAATTTGATTGAGTTTGGCCCAAGGGCCTAGATTTTTATTTTTACCTTACACCCTTCTCCCTAGAAAAATATAATAATCTTTTCGTTATTATAGGTTAATTTTATAGTATATTTCATTTTTATTATTAAATGAATTTAACTTTAAAGGACATCATAGATATTAGAGAAATATTTTACATTGCATATCAGAGAGGTTCGTCCCTTAGGAATCGAACCCAAGCGCTAACTAAGCTTGCCGGGCCAGTAGCTCAAAGCTTTGAGCTACTGGCCCGGCAAGCTTAGTTAGCGCTTGGGTTCGATTCCTAAGGACGAACCTCTCTGATATGCAATGTAAAAATATTTCTCTAATATCTATGATTGTCCTTTAAAGCTAAATTCATTTAATAATATTATATACTGGGTTGATTTTTGAAATAATTTCCATCTTTTTTCAAAAAAAGACACCCAAAAAGATACTTAAATCTTTGTTTTCATTTTTATTGTTTTCTTTAGTTTGAAAATCTCATAATTTTAATTTTTAACACCCCCCCCCATTCTTAATTTTTTGTTCGATTTTAACCAAAATCTAATCATCTAATGCACCTAAACTACATGTGAAATTTCGTTTTGATATTCACACTAGTTTTCGAGCTAGTGCATCCACGAAAATTTGGTAATGTACTAACGTAAGTTACTAACTAACAGACATTTTGACAAAATAATCAATTTCTCGAAAAATATAAATTTTTCGATGTTCACTTATAAGGGCTTTTTTGTAGACCGAAATACCATGGCTTTGCAAAAAATTTTTAATTAAAATATAATAGTTTCAGCCGTTTTTTAAATATTTCGAAAAAACGAAGGAAAAAACACTTTTTACATATACGATTACAATACAAACTTGACCATACCCGTATGGTAAAGTAAAAACAAAACTCGAGGTATATTAAACGTAGAAATAATAATAAATAAAATTCTAGAAATTATATATTACATTTCAGTGAATTTGCATTAAAATATAATATCAGTTAGATAAGTTCAAAAATTAATTTGAAATAATTTATTATCTTTAGGACGACTCGATACCTCATCCGTCAAAATATGCGAATAGCGTACCGAGTCTTGAAAACGTTATTTTTTAATAAATTTAAATAATAAAGGTCGGATTTAAAACTCACCTAGGATTAGAGAAAAGAAATCGTCCTCCTCGTATGAACACTGATATGACACCTGAATGAATCGCTGGCTTCTGTTTTATTTATATGGGCATTTATTTAATTCTTAAGAAATATGATAACACGAGCCTAGCAAGAGGCTTATCTCTGAATAAAAAACGTGAGAGAGAAAATAAATATACCTGTATAATATAAATTAATTATTTTAAAGAAAAATTGTTTTTAATTTTGACTGGACTAAATGAGTTAACATACACATTTTAATTTGATCAGCTTAAAATGGCTTTTGTAAATGAAACTAAAGATTTGAGCATTTTTTTTTAATAGTTGGAATGTTTTTCAAAAAATCAGCTCCGGTTAAAAACCAATGTATATTAGTATATTATAAAGAGAAAGCATTTAACTCTAATCCTGAGGGAATTAATCCCCTTTGATATCGAAATTTAAAAATATTTCTACTAAAATCTTCGAATTTGTCCTAAAAATTAAATTCTTTCTCTTTTAATATTGTAAATGAGTTTATTAATATAGAAAATCAAGAGAGATGGTCAATTACTAAATCTGAAATGTTGTGGATTATTTTTATTATGTCAGAAGAGATATTTCTCACCCCTTCAGGTTTTAACCCGAATGCCAAAAAATAAATTAAAATTTTCAAAAATATCACTGAAACAACTCTTTCTAATTTGAACATTGGGATTCGGGTTCATCTCCCGTAGGGGTTAAACATCATTCGGTATTGCTTGCCTTCCAGGTGGCCTAGTTTTGAACTTTAATCGAATGATTTCTTTAATAGGATTCCAAAATAAAAAAATATTTTTAACATTGGGGGGGGGGGGTGAATTATGCCTGTAAAAGTCTCATTAAGTAGAATTAAGGTGATATTTTTAAATTTAATTCACTTTAAAATATCGGTGTAGACTAGGGATGTGGGTTTACTGGAACCGGAGATTTTAAATTTGATTTATCGGAGTCGGAGCCGGAGTCAGAATAGAAGAGAGATGTATTTAAGGACGTTCCCTAATATAACTCAGATGCAGCTCGCTCTTTCCCCTACTCTCACATGCGCAGAAAGGCAAATATGTTTTCACTGCATCGTTTCTCGGATCTAGCAACATTGCATTCTTACCGACGCTAAAAGACAAAGAATAAAAAAACACTTCATGAAACAGCTCAATGCGAAATTCCAGATGAGAACAGCATAGTTAGGTTCAGAGAATTAGCTAAAAATCTTAAATGCACCAGCTGGAGAAGTTTTTTAAATATGGAAAAATTGAGTAATTTTAGTGCGACTTTGCCAAGTCGCCATCTCTCACTTGCCATTCCATGAGAGAAAAAATGAAAACCATCAAAAGTACCTAACTTTTAATATTTTTCATACAAAACGAATGCCGCTTGATAAAATTATTTTAACAGAAAAATATTTGTTATATCTTCAGTTAATGATTCTCAGTTTTTCAAAATAATATCAAGAAAATTACGATTGTTATTTAATGAAACAGTCGCTTTAACATCAATCGGGATAGGGTTCGTGTGTTAAATATGCAAATTTCAATGGTCAATATTTACAAATTTAGTGCCGCAAGGACTATTGAAAAAATTTTCTACGTGTAAACGACACTTATAAATATGTGTATTCAAAGTTTTCAAAGGATTTCCAGAAAGTCGATTTATTAGGTAACGTCCTTAACTAACTGTTAATGGCAGGCCTAATGAAATAATAGAAATAATTATAATTCAGTAATCAGTCAAATATAACTAATAATACATATACGTAAGTAAGATGCAACAATAGAAAAATATATTGGCGTAAGGGGATTCCCCGATTGACAGATAAAAACTTGTAGGTGCGCGCTCTGACTGGCCGTGGTCGAACCTTTCTTCGTTATAAACTCCGATTCAAAGGGTAGGATCTGCTTTACATAGTGGAGTAAAAAAAAAATACTGATGAAATCCGCCAACTGTAAACTTCTAATGCGGCATATTTGGCCACCCCTGTTGTAGAGGGTTGATTTATCATGTTTACACAATATAAATATATATCTCAACCCGCTAAACTTTAAAGGCAAATAAGAGTGAAAATTGGTTGGTTTAAAAGTGTTCATAAATAGGGGGCCCCCCTTAGCTTCATTACTTCTCCCTCCCTCCCAGTTTCATGAAAATTATCCCCCCCCCCTCCATATTTTATTCAGTTCTAAAGAATTAGAAGACCTTGATAGAGATTTTCTTTAGGAGACGGACTGGTATAAATATGCAATTGGATGTTGATGAAAGCAGTCCACGGTGGTTGTAAAAAAATAAGACTATAGAGGTTTTATTATTTTACATTTATTTGTTAAACCGACGTTTCGGAGATTTATTCTCTCCTTCTTCAGGGTCTATATAATTGAGGAAGACGAACATTAATTAGTATTGGGATTTTCACAAGTCATTCATAATATAAAAACAATATACACAAAACAAAAATAATAATCATAAATCTACTTACAACAAAAAGTCAATGAAAGTAGTTCAAAACATAATTACTTTCTGTCTCCTTTGACAATGCCAAAAAAAACATTATAAAAATTTAGATGAAAAAAAAAAATTTATAATGTTTTTTTTGGCATTGTCAAAGGAGACAGAAAGTAATTATGTTTTGAACTACTTTCATTGACTTTTTGTTGTAAGTAGATTTATGATTATTATTTTTGTTTTGTGTATATTGTTTTTATATTATGAATGATTTGTGAAAATCCCAATACTAATTAATGTTCGTCTTCCCCTCAATTATATAGACCCTGAAGAAGGAGAGAATAAATCTCCGAAACGTCGGTTTAACAAATAAATGTAAAATAATAAAACCTCTATAGTCTTATTTTTTTACAACCACCGTGGACTGCTTTCATCAACATCCAATTGAATTAGAAGACCTTTTAATTACTTTTCTTGAAGTTAGAAGACTTGATATTAAGCTAAAATACAACAATTTTCAACCCCCTACCTCCAAAAAAAAAATTTCAATCCCTCACTCTGTGTCTTAACCCCCCCTGTGAGCACGGCTGTCATAAATATTTATTTTTTATTGTTGATTAAGGCAATTTCATCTCCAAGAATATCTGTATCATTTTCTATTTTCAAAATATTTATTACTTTATAGTTGTTTCATATATAATTTTTTAAAGCAACTATTTTTTAAAAATTCCATTGAAAATGGGAGAATTTCTCCCGAAACGTCTGTGATTTCTAATCAATGTTTTGAGATTGTTTTATAAAAGAATTCGTATTAAACGACATTAATTTTATAATTAATTAATACTTATATTTCTTGACAATTTTTATATTATATACGATATAATTTTTCTATTAATATCTGAAATTGAGTGTATTGTCATAGTAAATACGTAAGTGTGCAAAATTTCAAAAAAAAATCTGCTTAGTAAAATTTGGTCAAAATTGGATTCCAATGTTCGCCTCAAGCAGACAGAGAAACCAAGTTAGATAAAATCGAGGGGTGAACCGCGACCTAATATCGTGTACTCTTACTTCCACTTCCACTTTCAGTTCAAAGTAGAAGACAATAGATGAAGGGGCATTATCTAATAAATTCCAAAATATTTCCAAAGACGTGTACACCTAATTCCAATCGCGGTTCACCCCTCGGATAAAAGCATGGAAAAATTGCCACAATCTGACAGTTAATTGGTTCCAAGTTAAAAGAGACCTCCAACTAAGTTGAACCAACTCTCTTTTCATTACTTGAGCTGCTATCTTCTTTCCCTCTTTAGCGTCGTTTAGAATGAAAAGACGAATTGAATTAAAACACTTATTTGGATGAGGAAGGATCCGATTTCATCTCAGCTTGAGTATCGCTCTTCAAAACGGAAGTATTACTTACTAGCAATTTCACGAGCCCTTTAACATAGTGATTTATTTACTAGATTTGGTGGGTGAATTGAATAGAAAACAACCTCTTTCAGACCACCCATAATAAATAAATGAAAAATTATCTTAGCTTTGATTTTAATTTTACAATAAATTCTTACTTTTACTAACATAACACGTATATAAAAACATTTTCTTAAAATCTTTATTGAAATTTCGGCTGGATGTTCAGTATATTGTTTTTTTCGATTTGTGGTAAAATCAGGAAATTAAAGTTCTGTTTAGGGTTCTTTACAGACGTAAAATGGCCACTATTAGTGAGTTTTACTGTATTTCTGTCCGTTTGCAGGAGTATTATAGCTCATATGCTAAATAAGTCACAAGATTGAAATTTACAAGTTTTAGGTATTTTTTTTTTTTTTTTATAATCAAAAATCGTATTGAAATTTTAATAAAATGGATATTTTGGGAAAGGTTGAATTTTTTTGGGTGTCCTAGCTATATTGTATTATTTGTTCTTGTTCACTAAATAATTATGTATGGTTTAAATAAAAAATATATTTTTTGATCATGGTCTGCGAGGAGATCCTGTTAAGTAGAATTAACCTGAATTGTTTTAATTTTAATTCCTTAGCTTAGTTGATCATGAACTTCTATTTTTTTTTTTTTTTAATGATATTGATGAGAGAAGATGCACCAGAAGGTGGGATCCCCTAAAGGCCTTATGGGCTGGCCCTCAGTGTGAAAGAACAGAGTGAAGGAAAAGAAGCCAGGATCACGAGGCAATCTCAGAAACTTAAGTACAGTTCAATATCCAATTTACCAAGGTTTAGAGGGCTTCGGCAATATGGTAAATTCTCCCCGCGCGATAAATTCAGTTAAGGTTATCTCCTTCACTAAACGAGTAGAAGCACACACAAACACGACCATTGAATATTCTGTGTCCACAAACCCCATTTTGATTAGGTATGTATGCAGAATTTGGTTGAGTTTGGTCCAAATACCTAAATTTTCATTTTTTGACCCTTTCCTCGCCTTTTTGGGGTTTTTATTATTCTGGGGGCTGATTATGTATACAAAATTTGATAGGATTTCATGAAGAAGAAAAATACTTTTTCAATTGTATTATATTTATTTTGATGATACGTTAGCCATCTAACGAGATATTTTGTAGTTGAACCTAAAAACCCGTAATTTGTTATTAAAGCAATTATTAGGCCGCAACAAAAAAGACAACAGAATATTGTCCTCTGAATATATTCAAATAAAACAAAATTTGGTTGATATAGATTAGAGATGCTAGAATTTTTATTTTTAAACCTTCCCACCATTTCGGTAATTGATTTTTGTATTAATAGTATCCAAGGATTTCTAGGACTAACTATACAAAATTTGGTTGTGATAGGTTAAAGAAGCAATAATATTTTTGACCCCCCCCCCCCCCCATATTATAATTAACACATAATGTGTGATTTAACAAAAATTTTACTCTTCAAGAAAAAACAATCCTTAAAAAATAATGTTTGAGACTGTCTGTTTCTCTTGCCAAGAAGCTTCTCTCGTTTAAGATGAGAAATATGAAAGAAAGCGGTCTTATTTCATCAATATCATTTATTTGGAGGTATAAAATACCTTTCTTTTATAATAATACTATATAATAAATTATTTCAATTATTGCTTTTAATTATTTATTAGTAAAATTATTTATTTAATACTAATACATAATGTGATGTGGTAATAGCATTGTTCAGTCCCTTGCGGCTTGGGACCAAGGCCGTGTTAGTCTTGACTAAGCCCAGGACTGATAAATGTATGTAACATAAAAGAATATTTAATTTATTTATTTTTTAATATGTAGAAATTCTAGGGCGATAGAGAAGTATTTATCAAACTTTTCACATAAATTTCACCATTACAGCCTAACCCTTTGGGGTAGACAAATTTATATAAAAGCCCTTTACAAAAGAGATTCAATTTACAACAGAAAAGGTAATATCAGTGAAATGTCTAAAATCAATAGCTTTCGCGTTAAAATATATTCCAACATTGTAGAGTGAATGGACTTCAAATCAATAACAAATGTTCTCTGATGTGATGGGCGAGACATCCTCTCGACCAAAAGAATTATAAATGTGAAAGAGATCGATCTTATTTTATCGATTTAATCTATCTTGAGGTTCAAAGTAAATTTTTAATATAAGAAAATAGCATTTTGATTAGGAATTTTGTAGTTTAAAAGAAATTGTATGAAAAGATTCAATTTCTTCTCTAAGGGAGCGAATCAACTAGAAATGGTAAAAAGTTTAATTTTTTTCTCATTAGATATTTATTCAAATCTATTGAAATTTCATATCTATATGTTATTTTTATTTATCTTTTATATCAAATAATTATTATTAGGAAATTTGCATTTTAAAGGGTAGTTTATTTGAAGCCCAATTTGAAAAAACGCTAATAACTCCGTTGAAATTTTTTTTTAAATATGAAATTAATAGATATTATAAAACAAATAATTATTAATAATTTAATTCAATTTTGAACGAAATCGATTCAGTACTTTTTGAGAAAATCGTCAAAAACCCCGAAAACCGTCTATGAAAGGCCATTTTGGAAACATTTTAAAATTCAGCTCCATGTCACAAGTCAATGTTTCGTTTCATATGACTTTTTAAACATTTTCAAAGGCATCTCGTGCTTTCAAAAACATCGTTTTTTAGACGGTTCAGATGGTTTTTGTCCATTTTCTCAAAAAGTACTGAATTAATTTTGTTCAAAATTGAATTAAATTATTAATAAATAATTGTTTTATATTATCTATTAATTTTATATTTTTAAAAAAAATTTCAACGCAGTTATTAGCGATTTTTAAAATTGGATTTCAAATAAACTACCCTTAAAAATTCAAATTTCCCAATAATAATTATTTGATATAAAAGATAAATGAAAATAATACAGGTATGAAATTTTAATAGATTTGAATAAATATCTAATGAGAAAAAAATTAAACTTTTTGCCATTTATAGTTGATTCGCTCCCGGAGAGAAGAAAATTAATCTTTTCAAACAATTTCTTTTAAACTACAAAATTCTTAATCAAAATGCTATTTTCTTATATTAAAATGGTAATATGAACCTCTAAATAGATAAAACCGATAAAATAAGATAAATTTTTTTCTTATTTATAATACTTTAGTCTGTTTTATCAAGAGGCTGGGTCGCAAGACTCCGGTATTAGCGAGGCATTTGTTATTGATTCAACAAGTCATTCAGTCGAAATTATTGGAATATCTTTTAACGTTATAATTTAATATATTTAAATGTACGATTATATAATAAATAAATAAATAAAATAATTAACGAAAAAAGATATATTATTATTCAAAAAAGTCTTGGGTTACGTAACCATGAACCCAAGACTGAGAGGGCAGAGCAAACCAATATTATCCTATACTAGTTTTAAATAAACAATTTATTCTTCCAAACCCTAAAATTTATAAAATTAAATAATTTTAGTATTATATAATTATAAGCGTTAATAGAAATTATTAATTATTTTATTAAGCTATTGTGAACCTGAGATAAATAAAATTGATAAAACAGATCTTTCTTTCTTATTTATAATTCTAATTGAGAGAAGTTTCACTCCGCTTCGATATCATACATTTGTTATGGATTTTTTTCTGATTATTATTATGAATTCATCAAATTGCTAGTACCGACTACAGTTTTAATATAAATTAATCTTTTCAAATATCGAATTTAGGAAACATTATTAAAATTATTGTTATAACTTTTCAAATATTCTCACATTCAATATTATACAAAATATATACGACTACAGCACTGGGCGTGATAAGAAAGGCTCGCTCCAGGGAATAAAATAAATATCTTTAAATTAAGTGAATATTGATGAGGCAGTCCAAAAAAGAAGAAGATAATTTATATTATCTTTTTATTCATAAACCGACCTCCTCATCAATATCCACTCAATTCACTTATCAGTCCGTCTCCAAAATTACTTCAATCTTATTAATATCTTTAAAAATTATTTTCGATAATATTTTATATAATAACACATAGAATAATACATTTAAATCTAAAAAAATGAAATATAAATACAAAAAATTAATATTTAATCAATTTTAGAACTTTTTAATGAAAAGACTTGCATTACAAAAAAGCAGACTACTTGGCCCGGAGGAGGGGCTTAAGCTTCCGAGCTCCCCGGATGTATAAATATTTATCAGTATTATAATGTGAATTTATATAGGTATCTATCAGTGGCGGTTAGGGACTTTTCAACCAGGGGATGTTGTCCAAAAAGTACACTTCATTCTTTTGAAATTTTATTTTAATTTTCGCTTTTTTTGTAAATTCCATCGAATACGGCATCATTTTCGTTTTTTTCAAATATAACATTAGATTTTTTCTTAATATATTTTCGGAACTTCGCCCCAAACGGATACTGCTTTATTTATTATTATTTATATATGTGAGTGAGGCTAGAATCAAATCTTGTGACTTAAACTCCACAGTCCCTGAGATGAAAATCGACCATCGTCCACAATTAATGAGCCAGTCTTATAGGAAAATCCTAAATTTCTCTTAATTCTATTTCACTAAGCAAGCTATGACTTCTCTATATCACTAGCTATTTTCGATCTTATATATTGAGAGATCTTAGAAATGGATTAGTCCAAAAATTCCCGAATCATCTTTATATTTATTCCTTTTTTGTATATTTCTATTTCAATAGTTCCTCAGCGAGAACAATTTTTATTCAACTAAAACTCATCTGAACTTGTCTTTGACATGCTTGAACTGGAAGATACACCAGGCAACGACTTCAAACCTTCTATCAGCACCCTTTTCAAAAATAATCATTCATTTTAATTGCCCCTTGAAACTATGCAACAATTTTATTTTATTTTGAGAATCAATATAGGTACTTTTCAATACAAAAAATGTTTTTTATTTCAAATAACGGATAATAATTTGAAAATCTAAACATCCTCCTGAAAAAGTCGACCTTTTATATTTATGAAAATACTCTAAATGTTTGAAATTTTAGGGATGCGCCGCACAGCATCCATGGACCACACGCTACTGATATTTATATATATGTTTGTTTGCAGAGCGCAATCTCATTAATTTCCCTTTACGAATCAACAACCCTGCTACTCTCGGAAAAATATTTTCATTTGAATCTTTAATTCAATAGTACAGATGTGTCAAACAGGCGATCCAGGGGCCACATCCGGCGACTTCAGAAAATTGGAAATTATAAGCCTTTTATAAAAAATAAAAAATTAAACATTTATACATCAATTGTTTAAGTCCCCCAACCTACAGATACCTTCAGGCCCAGCCCAGCAAAATCCCATCTTCTTTTCACCCTCGGAGGGGCCAACCTAGGCCTTTAGGGGATGCTCCTTTTTGGTGTATCTCCTTCTCACATCAATTTCATTAAAAAAATAAGCTGACGTGCTCTGATGTGGCCATCCACTTGACTTTAACATACAACCTGGCCCCCTCACTTATATTTAATAAAATTATTTATAATCATGTAGGGGAGTGGGTTAGTTTTTGCATTTTTAGACTCCTGGGAGCCCACTGATTATGTATACAAAATTTGGTTGAGTTTGGTACAAGAGCCTAAATTTTCATTTTTTGACCCCCCCCCCCCATTTTGGGCGGTTAGTTTTTGCAATTTTAGACTTCTGGGGTCTCACTGATTATGTATACAAAATTTTGTTGAGTTTGGTAAATGGCCAAGATTTTCAATTTTTGACCCCCTCCCTACCCTTTTTGGACGGTTAGTTTTTGCATTTTTAGACTTCTAGGGTCTCACTGATTATGTATACAAAATTTGGTTGAGTTTGCTCAAATGGCCTAGATTTTTAATTTTTAACCCCCCTTCCACCCCCTTAATTTTGGTCGATATGCACCAAAATCTAATCAGCTCTTAATCTCAATGGACCAAAACTACGTGTGAAATTTGGTTTTGATATTCAAACTAGTTTTTTGAGCTAGCTCGTCCACAAAAATTTGGTAACGTACAGACTAACGGACAAAACCAGACAGACATACTAACTAACAGAAATTTTGACAAAACAATTATTATCTCAAAAAATGTAATTTTTTCGATGTTTTTTTCCGAGCTTTTTTGTAGAGCGAAAGGTTTCGTTCAATTTTTTTAATCAAAATAGTTTCAGCCGTTTTTTTAGATATTTTGAAAAAAAGAAGGAAATAAACCACTTTTCATGCACCATTACAATACTTGACCATGCCCTGTATGGTAAAGTAAAAAAAATATAAACGCGAGATAGAATAATATTGTATCATTCCGTTCGACTTGTGTGTTAAATTAACAGCGGGGCAAAATGTCTATGGTCCGTGTAAATGTAAGTTATCAGCCTATCACATAAATAATCCGAAACATAATGAGTTTGACACTCCTGTTATAGTAGGTATATGTATGATCTTGGTATAGATATTAATGGGATTTGATGTTTCCGTTCGCTCGTATCCAAAGTTGTTCTAGACTGTAAAACAACTAACAACCATTTTCGAAATTAATCATTTCCACGATTTTTGGCAAAATCCCTCCAATATATATTCTCATCGTGTCTGACGGATGAAGAGGGTCGCGACTCTATCAAAAAGTTCCCGAAGTGAATCACCCTCTGTTTATAAATAGGACGAGTTTTTTCTTAATGAGCCCGATGACAGTTGTGTGATGAAGCTAGTGCGTTTGATCTCCATCGGAAGAGAGATCATCGTCTTCGAGCAAGTTGGACGCCCCCAGTTTCACAGTCGATCGACGAAGAAATTAGATTCGCTTCCACTGTAAACAAAAGATCAAGGCCCTCGAGGAATTTCAGCTTAAAGCTCGATCTACCATCCAACCGATTTTGTTATTCCTGGCGCCACCAGCAGACATCTCGACAAAGAAAAAAATGATAAAATTAAATAAATAGAAAAATCTACAATCTAAAAAAAACACTTGACATAAGTTGATTAATAGAAAACACTTGAAAATACTTTGAAGAGACAATAATTGATCATCTATTTGTTTAAACTTGACTTCTTTTATGTAAAAACAAATAAACAAACAAACTTCATAAGGAGAAATCAATGAGGTTGTCCACTGATTGAAGCAAATAAACATATAACTATATATATATATATAATAATTATAATGAATATACAGGGTGAGGCATCAAGATCTACCACATTTTGAAGAGGTATAAAAAAAATGAAAAAATTTAACTAGAAAAAACTGAATATATTTTTGAAAAGAACATAAAGTAATTTTTTGTTTTAATGTGTTTTAAACATTATCCAAAAAGCCTAGAAATGTAAAAACTAACCACCCAAAATGGGGAGAGGGTCAAAAATGAAAATTCTAGCCCTTTCGACCAAATTCAACCAAATCTTGTATACATATTCTGTGGGCCCCAAAAAGGCTACAAATGTAAAAACTAACCACCCAAAATGGGGTGAGGGTCAAAATGAAAGTCCTAGCCCTTTTGACCAAACTCAATCAAATTTTGTATACATATTCTGTGGCCCCCAGAAGGCTATCAATGCAAAAACTAACCAAATTTTGTATACATAGTTGGGTCGAAAGGACTAGAATTTTAATTTTTGACCCTCCTCACATCTTGGGTGGTTAGTTTTTGCATTTATAGCCTTCTGGGTGTCAACAGAAAATTTGGTTGATTTTGGTCGAAAGAGCTAGTATATTTTGCCCCCCCCCCCCCCATTCACACACACACACTTTTTGTCTGATATAATGTTTAAAACACATTTAAAAAAAAAATATTTTAAGTTCTTTTCAAAAATAGTTATATTCAGTTTTTTTCTAGTTACATTTTTTCATTTTTTATACCTCTTCAAAATGTGGTAGAACTTTATGCCACGCCCTGTATATAATTTATTAGACACTATAGTTTCCAATATTTTGTCTTCATTATCAGTCTTTTTAATTAGAAATATTCTGTTATTTCTCATGAGCTAAAATAGCCAATTGGATGTAAATGAGTTTGCTTTGTTCTAATAGTAAGCTGGTCACTCAAAAGACCAACGCTGTATGTTTATTTGAATCAAGCAGAGGACAACCTTGTGATTTCTGCTTATGAATAATCAATAATCAATAAATAATTGGCAAACTAAATATTTTTAATTAAATAATATAGGTATTCGGGGCATTCCACACCAAAACGGACAGTAAAAAAAATTTTAATTTTGGATTTTCTTAATTTCTTTAAATTTTTTTGGTACTTTATGATAAAGACTTTCAGGTAAATTTTCAAATTTTTTGGTTTTTAGGTCCATAACTTCTTGTAAAATGGACCAAATTAGATATTTTTTATGTACACTTTTCAGACAAAAATCTGGAAAAAATTATTAGAGGTGTCGTTACAATCGATTTTTTGTTTGAATTTTTTAGGAAACTGAATGTATATTTTGATTCTTTCGAAAATTTTTATCTCAAACTTTTATCTAATTAAATTGAAAGTTTCTTTTGACCGAGAGTAGCAGAATTTTTATAAATTGAAGGAGACAATAAAAAGAGTGTCTTCTGCTGGAAAAATAAATTTTAATTTATTTATAACGAAACTCTAATTACTTCCTGTGAATCAATTATAATAATAGACTGATGAAGAGGGCAACCCTCGAAACTAGTCTCGTTATAAATAAATTAAAAATTCATTTTTCCAGCAGAAGACACACTCTTTTATTGTCTCCTTCAATTTTATCTATTTAACAATTTTTAAGACAAGTCTGATCGTGAGATCTTGACTTTTACTATTTTTTTAATTTTTAATTTTTAAAAATTTGTATTTTTTTTCTTTTTAAATCATAACTAAAATTAATTGTACGCTAAAATTGTATGGAAGAGTTAATTGTTTTTGGTAAGTAGTATGAGCATTAGGGGGGGGGCAAGGGGGAACTGCAACCCCTACAAAACTCATTCCCCTCCTCTACCCCTAGAGAAATCGACGAGTATTGAAGAAATATATAGTTTCACTGTATCATGTATATTTATCATTAAATTATTTCGTTACTTCCAAAATTTGTCAATTCTACTAAAAAGTCAGTTGATTTCTAATCGGACTACCGAAATTGAAAACTTTTGATGGCTAATCAGCTGGCCCGCTGCCCCCTTAGGGCCAGTTGTAAGTCGGTTAGTAAAGTCTTTGTAAAAAGTTGACAAAGGGTAAAACCTTAGAAATCACCTAGTGCCCGGCGATCAGATGAGTGCGTGTCATCTGATTGGCCATCCGGCCAGATACAAGGTGAATTCTAAGGTTTTACCATTTGTCAACTTTTAAAAAGGCTTTACTAACCGATATACAACTGGCCCTTAGAGAAACTCCCTAACTACACCAATGGTAAGTAGGTAGGGAAGAAAAAGAAAAAATTGATTAGGTCCATTATTTGAATAGAATTAATATTTCATTACTACTAAATATATGGACTATAGGTACAGTAAACTTTCTCAATTAAATTGGAAGAAAGTCGGAAGTGAAATCGACTACTGTGGGAGGTCCATCTATCCCTGACATATTGCTACCTAATTTTGCCACTCGTGATCTCGTTTCTAATTTATTTACCAGAAAATGGACTTTTAATGGCGAAAAAGGTGTCTATTTCGGAAAAGCTATTTTCTCGATGGGGTTTTCGTGGTGGTGTTCCAGGGCAGCAGCTGGTGGGGGAATGAGAGCATTTGGCAGCGCATGGGTGGTCGTTTTGATTGGCGGCCGGATGACCTACAAACGGACCTCCGCAGAGAGCCAACAAAACACACCTTCGATTGGGATATATGAAATCATTCGAGCTCAATCTCCTTCCTCTATCTCTCTCACCCACCAATCGCTCTTGCTCTTTCTAGGCTTTTATTAAGAAATTCACTAATGTGGGTAGCAAAAAAAAAAATTCTTTATACTTCTCATACAATTAAAAATAAAAAAATTAATTGAATTCACGCACGTAGAGAATGTTAAAAATAAGCATTTTTGATTATCATTTCAGATTTACTGTTGCGACTAGTCAGTGGCGTAGCCAGAAAATTTTCATGGGGGGGGGTCAATCCACAAAGCAAAATATTTAGTGAAAAAAAAAATTATTAAAACAAATAGGTACTTCAAGAAATTAAAAAATAACATAATTCTTTATTAAACATATGAAATATATTTAATTACGGTTAGTTTGGCATAAGAAACGGTTTGTCGTTGCCATTATTCATCCCATGAGCCCTGCCCTTTGAGGGGGAGGTTTCTGAGCCCCCACCAGTGCTACTCCCCTAAGAACAATGGCGAATTTAACACAGCCCAATTCAATTTGTGGAGCCCATTTAAAATTTCACTAATTACAATTAATAATTAAATTAATAGGGGTGACTGTAGGCCAGTGCTAGAGTGTAGGGTCGCTGACTCAAAGTAAACTGGTTCCTGACTGAGTCTGGGCAGATCAGATATTTCCAGTCGCCTCCTCTTGGAAAGCAATGGCAACCTACCAAGAGTATAATTGACTAGTAACCTCCCCAAACTAGCCGTTGGGAACCGGCGTTAAAAAGTAGGTCCCGTATATCTGTGTAAAAACAGCTAAACACACTCAGCACAGGTATATGTGGAGAGGGGCCAAAGCGTCAGGGAGACCTGATTAATAAAAGAAGAATGAAATTAAATATTTTATTATTTAAATATTTTTAGTAAAAATATAACTATAGTCATAGTTAAATTTGAAGAAACTAATATTTGACATAACTTTCATTATTTTAAGTCAGTGAAATTCAAAATTTGTCGACTCACGAAATCCTTAGGACCAGTGGCACAACCATGGGGGATGGGAAGGGGCTATAGCTTAATAATTTAAAGACAAGACTTTGAAATATAATATTAAATTATACAGGGTGGGGCGTAAAGATCTCCCACATTTTGAAGAGGTATAAAAAGTGAAAAAATTTAACTAGAAAAAAACTGAATAAATTTTTGAAAAGAACATTAAAAAAAATTAGTTTTTTAATGTGTTTTAAACATTATATCAGACGAAAAAAATTAAGGGGGGGGGGGGGGTCAAAAACAAAAATTCTAGCCATCTAGCCCTTTCGACTAAACTCAATCAAATTTTGTATATATATTCTCTGGGCCCCCAGAAGGCTAGAAATGCAAAAACTAACTACCAAAAGTGTGGGGAGTCAAAATGAAAATTCTAGCCCTTTCGACCAAACTATGTAGGTATACAAAATTTGGTTGAGTTTGGTCCAAAGGCTAGAATTTTCATTTTTGATCACCCCTTTTTTGTTTGATATAAAGTTTAAAACACATTAAAAAAATGTATATTATGTTATTTTCAAAAATATATTCAGTTTTTTTCTAGATAAATTGTTTCATTTTTTATACTTCTTCAAAATGTTGGAGATCTTTATGGCACATCCTATATTATTTAACTTTGAAATTGCCATTGATAAAGGGAGAATTTTCATGAGAAACGTTTGGATTTTAAATAAGCCTTTTCAGACTATTTTTTTTATGAAAGATTTATATTTAGGAAATTTCTATATATGAAATTTTTTACAGAAACTTCAAGTTTGATATAAATATAGAGATTCGACTGATGGTATATATTTAACCTGGATTATTATTATACTACGTTATTATTATATTTGGTAATTTTCTCAAAATTGTGTTCATACGAAAATATAATATTTTTTACTATCTTTTTTAATAATCTATGCATGCGTGCTTTTTCAAACAATTTATCATCATTTTGTTAAATTTTTTCAAACTTATATATTTTAATGGTTGAATGTTCCAAATAAAAATAACGAAATTATCAGGGAAATATTGATTCAATAAAACAGAAGACGGTTCAAGAATCCAAAATGACGATAGTACGCCGCAGACTGTTTTAGTTAAATCATCACTCAAACAACACACAATCATTGGAAAAAAATTTAAATCTTCAGGTTATTATGACATATTTCTATTATTATTTTTTACTTTATTAATTTACCATACATGCAGGTAAATATTGTAATCGGGCATGAAAAATTTGTTGTTTTTTTTTTGTATTTTTTTGGTTTATTTATTCGAAATATTTCAAAATGGTTGAAACTATTTTGACTGAAAATATTATAGCGTTTGGGTCTATAAAAAAGCTCTAATGATTGAACATCGAAAAAATTATATTTTACGAGATATTAAGCTTTGTCTGTTAATACGTTACCAAATTTTGTGTACTCATTAACAGTGCGTTGGGGTTTGTCAGTAGCATGTTGCTTTTTATTTTCTAAGGCCTCTTCAATATCCCAGGTTATTCGGTGCACTTGATCTATTGTTTTTTTTTTTTTTTTTTTTTTTAATGCAATCGAATGCAAGAAGGGGTGCACCAGTAAAGATGTAGCCCCTATGGATCTCGAAAGACCCTTGCATTACCGAAGAGAAGGGAAAGTTGATTAAGAGAGAGGGTGTAGACGTAGGTGTCTATGCACCCTGGTTTTGAAGGTTTGAAGATCATAGGTGCTGGGAAAGATAGAGGCTGGGAGAGAGTTCCAGTTCCTTGAAGTCATGGGGATATATGTATTCGCGAATGAAGTGGTCCGGCACTTTTCCAATTTGACCGCGAAAGAGTGTTGGGAGTCGGCAAAACGTGTGCTGCGTGCAAAGCATGCTTTGGGGGGAATTATTGATTTTATCTCATCAGAGCACCTGCTGTGATAGTATCTATAGAAAAGGGAAAGGGCAGAGACATCTCTTCGATGAGCTAGCGAGTCGAGGGAGTCGGTGAGGGTAGAATCGTCAATTAGCCTGACGGCTCGTTTCTGAATTGCATCAAGGGTAGCAAGAGAATATTTTGAGGCTCCTCTCCACAGATGAGAGCCGTATTCGAGACAGGGGCGGATTTGGGCCTTGTAGATGGTGAGAAGTTGTGGGGGTTTGTAAAATCGCTTGGACCTGAATAAGAAGCCAATCTTCCTTGCTGCAGATTTCGCCACAGAGGAGATGTGTTCATTCCAAGACAGGTCAGATGCGACAGAGACGCCCAACATAGATAGGCTGTCACACATTTTCAGGGTATTCGAATCGAAGTGAATATCAGGGAAATCTCTATTTTCGCGCCTAGAAATTAGACAACATTGAGTCTTATTTGAATTAAAGTTAACTAAATTTTGAGAGCCCCATTTATTCAGTTTGTCTAGGTCGAGAGTAATTGAGGAGGCAATATTGATTCGATTATTCGGGAGAGAGGGTTTGCCGTGTAGAGTGCTATCGTCGGCGTAACAATGAGTGGGGTTTGCCGTTTGATCAATAAGGTCGTTTATATAAATAAGGAAGAGTGTGGAGGAGATTACAGAGCCTTGGGGAACACCAGAGTTTGTGGAGAACGATTCAGATGATGTTCCATCCACCACAACTTTTATACTTCGGTTTGTCAGAAAGCTTTCTATCCATTTGCGAAGTGTTGGTGTGAATCCAAAGGCTGGCAGTTTGGCAAGAAGATTTTTGTGCCAAACCTGGTCAAAAGCTTTGGAGATATCAAGGGCTACAGCGAGGGTTTCTTTTCCGGCCTCTAGAGTATTGTTCAAGGTGTGGGTGACATAGGTTAAGATGTCGCCTGTGGAACGATTTTGTCTGAATCCATATTGTCTATCGTGAATTAATTTATTGTTTTCTAAGTGATGAAGGACGTGTTGGTTTATGACTAATTCCATTAATTTGGAAAGAACAGAGGTGATCGAGATAGGCCTGTAATTAGAGATTTGTGATGTGTCTCCTTTTTTAGGAATAGGTGTGACTCTGGCTATTTTCCAGCTTTTGGGGAATATGCCCGACTCGTAAGAGAGTTGGAATAGCTTGGATAAGATAGGGGCAAGTTCAGGGGCGCATTTTTTAATGAGAATTGGTGGGATGTTATCCGGGCCAGCGGCGGATTTGGAATTTAATTTATTAATGGCTTTTATGATTATTTGGGGCCTGAAAATTATTTTGCCCATGAGGTTGGTTTGGGGAGTATAAGTGGGCGGGTTAAGCCCTTTGTCATCTAAAGTGGAGTTAGTTGCGAAATAGGATGCTAGTGATTCGGCTTTTTCAGCGGGGGTCGTGGCTACTGAACCATTTGGGTGAAAGAGGGGCGGAAGTGAGGGGGACGCGAAATTTCTTGTGGAATGTTTATGACGAAATCCAAACTGATGGTTAGGGATAAGTCGTTTGTCTTCGATTATGGAATTTAACCTCCTCAAAATAAGTTTCTCATAAACCTTAGATAAAACCGGTAGTAGAGAAATTGGTCTGTAAGATGCAGCTTCTTCTGGTGGTTTGCCAGGTTTTGGAATTGTGATGACTTCAGCGATCTTCCATTGCTTCGGGACATATTGAAGTCTGAACGATGCGTTGAATATGTGAGTCAATTTCATTATACCGCTAAATGGTAGTTCTCGTAACATCTGCACTGTAATCAGGTCGATACCAGGAGCTTTCTTTGGATTTAAAAACTTGATAGTTTCCCAAACTTCTTTAGGTGAGACTGTGGATATGAAAATTTCATCACGACTGTCTTCAGGGGTGAGGTTTTCTTCTGCTGTCTGTCTTGGATGTGGTTGAAACACTTTTTCAAGATGGTCAGCGAGTACATCAGCTTTTTCTTGATTACTTCTTGCCCAAGAGTTGTTGATCTTCTTGATCGGAGGAGAATTTATAATAGGTCGTTTAATGCGTTTAGTTGCCTTCCACAATGAGTAGTTGGTATCTTTATCGTCGGTAAGATCCTCTAAATATCTTCCGATTGCTTCTTCCTTAATATTTTTTAACAATCTTTTTAGTTGCTGGCTAATGTTATTAAAAATGGCTTTGTCTGCAGGATGTCTCGTCTGCTGCCATTTTCTACGCGCTCTTCTTTTATCCAGAAGCATCTCCTTCGTTTCCAGGGAGTAATTTTTCCCTGGTACTTGTTGTTTTAACTCCGGTGTGGAAATTTTAACAGCCTGCTGAATTTGTTCTGTGAGCAATTTAACACCACTATCGAGTTGTTCTTTAGTTATAAGTGAAGCGTTATAGAACAATTGAATTTTCTAGATATGCACTATAAGCATTCCAGTCAGTTTTCCTATAGCGCTATAGTTGGTCTTTTAGTTATCACAGTATCACTCAAAGTAAGCACGATTGGCGTGTGATTGCTACTGAGATCAAGTGATCCTTCCACCTTTAAGAAGCTAGTTGATATCCCCTTGCATATGAACATGTCAATAACATCTGGGAATTTCTTCGGATCAGAGGGCCAATATGTTGGAGTTCCTTCTGATAGGACGCTACATGACAATGTCCGAATCGCTTCATCAAGACGTCTTCCTTTGGTAGTGGTTATTCTTGAGCCCCAGTTCGTGTGTTTGCTGTTGTAATCACCGCCAGCCACAAAACGATTACCCAAGGATTTCAGAAATTCAATATAGTTTTCCAACATAATATTATGTCTTGGAGGGCTATATACTGCAGTTACATTACACTGAAGTTTCTTCGTATAAATTCTTACAGTAGTTGCTTGGATCATCTCGGAGGAAAATTTTAATTCTTCGTGATGTTTAATATTTTCTTTTATTATTACTGCTGAGCCTCCTCTGCATTTATTTGATGGATGTGGTGTGTGGTATATTTTGTAACCTCTCATACGTAATACTGTTTCTTTAGTGAAATGGGTTTCAGCTATTAGGCAGATGTCAATTTTTTGATTGTCCAGGAACAACTCCAATTCCAGTTTACGCTGTTCGAGGCCGTTTGCATTCCATGCAGCTATGCGAATGGAACCTGCCATTTTAATCTTTGTTATTTGAAGCAGACCTACTGCTCACAGTTTGTTGACACATAGTCATAAACATATCATAAAGCTTCTCCTGTTTGGACATATATTGGTCAAGCTTTCCCATAAAACTTGTCATATCATAGCAGACTGATTGTTCTAGCTGAGACTTATCCTGATTTATATTTTTGTTTGCAACTGTGTTAGCGTATGTTTTTTTTACAGTTGATACATTATTTACATTTTTTAGCATTGACTTCTGTTTCACGAGTTCGTTGTGTGCTGCTTCTTGATTTAGATTTACGCCTTGTTTTGATGTCCCTGGGTCATTTATATAAGATATTTCCGGAGATTTAGAAGCTTTCCTTTTTTTGATAATCTTTTAGATTTTACAACGATAAACTCTGTTTCCTTGTTAACTTTATCTTTTAGGACTTCATCATCAAACTCTGATTCATCAGTAGCGTATGATGTTGTACCATTCTGGGATTCTTTATTTTTAAGCAGGCCTTGTAGCTCTAAAACTGTTGATTCAAGGCGTAAAATCCTCTGTTCCGCTGCTTTAAGTTGATTATATAAAGCCAGTTCATTGGTGGTATTAAGCTGACTATATTGGATGGTATTTTGATTTTCTACAATAGAGTTAAGTAGTGATTGCTCTAAGCTTGTCATTTCTTGAGGCGATTTGATGCTGATAGAATTAGTATCGTTAGTATCGAGTTCCATGACTTGAGGCTGTAAGGGAGTCCTGAGAATTTCCTTTGACGGAACAGATTTCGGTGAAGTTTTTACTATATTGAAACTCTTCTCAATACCCTTGGTACCTTCTTCTTGGATTATCTTGTCTTCTTTTCCAGATGCATTGATCTGCACAGTGGCCTGGTCACTCACCACTGACGCTTAGTAGTCGTTTGATGACGACCGGGAGTGGCCCACTCGAGCACCACTGTTCCCTGCCGGTTCTGGGGTTCCGTGCCCCTGTCCAGTAATCAATTTATCGTTTGTGGCGTGCATTCATAAAGTATTGTAGAGTTGTCCGTGTAGCGCATGGGTCGTCCACGTGTAATCCGTCTTCACCAGAGCCCAGTTATTTTAATTAATAATTTTCAGGGTTCCTGTTGGGCCTTCACGGCTACCGTAGCGGTCACGGGGCGCACGAAGTCCCCAACGTACTTCGCCCCAACAGGCATTCCCCTACTTCCGTTTCCACCCCCTACGACGAGGACGTTGAGTTGGACTTTGTGGGGCAGTAGAAATATTGATTCAAGGGCGGTTCAAGAACCCACAATGACAAAATAGTTCGCCTCAGACTGTTTTAGTAAAAACATCACTCAAACAACACACATTCATTGGAAAAAAATTTAATCTTCAGGTTATTATGACATAATTGTATTATTATTTTTTTATTTGTTTACTTTATCATACAGGGTATGGTCTACTATTGTAAGTGTGTAAATCGGATACGCCCATCATGAAGATTATCTCCATTTTAAGCATTTATTGCTTCTTTGGAAGAATGAATTGTTTTCAAATTCCAATAGCAGACAGCATAAAAGATTATTCCAATTTAATCAACCACGGTTTTCCACATTTCAACCTAGATTTTCCTACTTGTATAATAAATATAGTTAACTTTCCAACAACTAATTCAATTTTACCTGCAATTATAAATAATTTAAATGTTGTTCTTTTGAGGTGGATTAATTGTCCTACTAACGAAAATCATAATATGTTAATTTTGTATTCAGAAAATATTTCGGTTGAATATTCTTTAGTTCCAAAATTGTTTCCAATTAAAGGGATAATTTATATTGATACACTAGATTTATCTAATAATTTTTGTGAAAAATTTATCAAGTATATTTTAACACAACGACCAATTATAATAAAAAATTTGTTTACAATTACATTCTGTGATTATCATCTGAAAAATGAAACAGTGTTTTATGAAATCTGGAACCATCGCTTGAAATTTAATCAAGAGATAGTGAATAAAAATATTTCTTCAATAAAATCGGCACATTTCAATAAGAGAGTAAATCTTAATTTATTGCCTATACAAATCACGTCACAGTTTTCTTAACAAAGAATTTACTGGGAAAATGATACCAATTCATAAACACATTTTAACTTACCTAAATGCATCTTTGGAAACATTTTCAATAAATTATGATATTAATATTGAGGATGAATTTGATTATAGATTAATGTTTATAATTCAGAAGCCTGTGCCTTTTAGTGTCCGCTCCACATGCTTCGTCGTGCAGTAAGAGAAGATCTTCCCCGAATGGCAGGCTCTGCCACGTTGTTTCCACTGGCATATCTGGCTCTGGTTGCTGAGAGAATTGCAATAAATCCGTCGGTGATTTATTCCCAATTCACCCCTCCTTATTTTGATAATATTATTCGAATTGTCCATTCTTTCCATGAGAGCGGAATCGCTCAATGGTATGACTCTCATGAACAGTGGAAACAACAACTAAAGAGACTATTTCAGGAGAAGGAACTCCCGCAATTGAAAGTTTTTTCAGTGAAAGATTTAGAGATTGCATTTTTAATTTTATTAATCGGAAATTTTATAGGCATTTTGGCTTTTATTTTTGAAAATAAAAACTATCTATTTAAATTCAATTATTAAAATAGAGGAAAGAATGAAAACTTTTTCCAAGACTCAATATTAATATTTAGCTCACTAAGTAATATTTTTTATATCCTCACTATAAAGTATTATGTACAAAAGTAGATATTTTGAAAATAATAATTTTTTTCTTTCGAAATAACTATTTTGTAATTTTCATAAATTTGTGTCTCTATTTTTATCCAATTTCTATAATACATGTATTTTTACTTATCTTATAAAAATCTATGTTCTTTATAAGCTACCTAGTATATATATATCATTAAATCATTATATTTTATCGTTTCTTAATCATGTGTAATAGTGAATTTTACGATTTCAATCATTATTTCGAATTAAACTTGAATAATTTAAGAGTTTAAAATTAATTTAAATTACTCATAATTAATTATAATTATTTAACGTTTGGATTTTAAATAAACGTATTCAGAATTTTTTAATAAAATATATAGATTTACGATATTTCTATATATCGAATTTTTTTCAAAAAATCTTCGATATATAGAAATTCGACTGTTGTTATATATATATTTAATCTTGATTATTAACGTTTTTATTATATTAAAGTTTAAATTTTTATTTAAATCACACATGATTACTTTATAATTATTATTTTATTATACTTTGTATTTTCCACTAAACTGTGTTTTTCCATAAATATAATATTTTTTCTATCTTTTCTAATAATCTATGCATGCGTCCTTTTTCAAATATATTTTTTTATCATCAATTTGTTGAATACTTTATGAAGCTTGTGCAATTTAGTGAATGTTACAAATAGAAATAAATAAAATTTTACTAGAAATATTGATTCAATAAACCCGAGGGCGGTTCAAGAACCCACAATGACAAAATAGTTCGCCTCAGACTGTTTTAGTAAAAACATCACTCAAACAACACACATTCATTGGAAAAAAATTTAATCTTCAGGTTATTATGACATTATTGTATTATTATTTTTTTATTTGTTTACTTTATCATACAGGGTATGGTCTACTATTGTAAGTGTGCGTGAAAAAAGTATTTTTTTTTCGAAACATTTCAAAACGGCTGAAAATATTTTGATTAAAAAAATTAAACGAAACTATGAGTTTTGTGTCTAGAAAAAAGCTCTAATGAGCGAAAAAAAGGTTACCAAATTTTCAGTACGCTTTAGCTCAAAAACTAGTGTGAAAATCAAAACGAAATTTCCAATGTAGCTTTGGTGTAGTGAGATTAAGATCTGATTAAATATTGGTTGATATCGAACAAAAATTAAACGGGAGTTTTTCATCAAAATCAACAGCCACGAATTTCAAGTCTTAATTAAATTTTATTTTTATAGATGCCAGTGAATCAACATTAACTCTACATAATCATAAATCGGATACACCCATCATGAAGATTATCTCCATTTTAAGCATTTATTGCTTCTTTGGAAGAATGAATTGTTTTCAAATTCCAATAGCAGACAGCATAAAAGATTATTCCAATTTAATCAACCACGGTTTTCCACATTTCAACCTAGATTTTCCTACTTGTATAATAAATATAGTTAACTTTCCAACAACTAATTCAATTTTACCTGCAATTATAAATAATTTAAATGTTGTTATTTTGGGGTGGATTAATTGTCCTAGTAACGAAAATCATAATATGTTAATTTTATATTCAGAAAATATTTCGGTTGAATATTATTTAGTTCCAAAATTGTTTCCAATTAAAGCGATAATTTATATTGATACACTAGATTTATCTAATAATTTTTGTGAAAAATTTCTCGAGTATATTTTAACACAACGACCAATTATAATAAAAAATTTGTTTACAATTACATTCTGTGATTATCATCTGAAAAATGAAACAGTGTTTTATGAAATCTGGAACCATCGCTTGAAATTTAATCAAGAGATAGTGAATAAAAATATTTCTTCAATAAAATCGGCACATTTCAATAAGAGAGTAAATCTTAATTTATTGCCTATACAAATCACGTCACAGTTTCTTAACAAAGAATTTACTGGGAAAATGATACCAATTCATAAACACATTTTAACTTACCTAAATGCATCTTTGGAAACATTTTCAATAAATTATGATATTAATATTGAGGATGAATTTGATTATAGATTAATGTTTATAATTCAAAAGCCTGTGCCTTTTAGTGTCCACTCCTCATGCTTCGTCGTGCAGAAAGGGAAGATCTTCCCCGAATGCCAGGCTCTGCCACGTTGTTTCCACTGGCATATCTGGCTCTGGTTGCTGGTCGCGTGGCTTTTGTCGAGTCTTGTTTGGCACAAACTGAAGGCAAATCAATCTCTAGACAAATCATTCACTGATATGTTATCACTTTATACCACCTATCCAGCATTCCAAGACAAAAATGTATCCAGGACACTGTCTGGAATTCTTGTAGTGTCATCTATAATCATAATATCCGGATTACTACAATCTATTTTGTATTCCAATCTACAATCTCCTGGACGATATAAGTCTATAAATACATTGAAAGAGATACGAAAGTCTAACTTAACCATCTACTGTAGAAATTATGTTAATTGCGAAAAATTATTTGATAGTTTCAATCATGAAATTTCTCCCATATTCCATCTTCTTCTAAAACAATTAGCTTATACTAGAGTGAGCATAATCGAACACATTCATTTTTTTTTCAAAAATCGATCAGCATTTGATGTGCATATTGATTCAGTATATAGGCATTCTGATCGTGCTTTAATTATAGATTGTAAAGAAGCTAAAGATTTAATTAATAAAATTCCTAAATACAAAGAAACCCTTCATATTGTAGACGAGAGAATTGCAATAAATCCGTCGGTGATTTATTCCCAATTCACCCCTCCTTATTTTGATAATATTATTCGAATTGTCCATTCTTTCCATGAGAGCGGAATCGCTCAATGGTATGACTCTCATGAACAGTGGAAACAACAACTAAAGAGATTATTTCAGGAGAAGGAACTCCCGCAATTGAAAGTTTTTTCAGTGAAAGATTTAGAGATTGCATTTTTAATTTTATTAATCGGAAATTTTATAGGCATTTTGGTTTTTATTTTTGAAAATAAAAACTATCTATTTAAATTCAATTATTAAAATAGAGGAAAGAATGAAAACTTTTTCCAAGACTCAATATAATATTTAGCTCACTAAGTAATATTTTTTATATCCTCACTATAAAGTATTAAGTTATAGTATTAATAGTTAGTTATTTTGAAAATAATATTTTTTTCTATTTAATTGAAAAGTTTTTGTTTTGCCGAGAATAGCAGAGTTGTTGATTCACAAAGAGAAACAAAGAGGTTGTCTCTGCTTGATGTAAATAAACATACACACATATATATTATATATCGAGATGATATATATATATATATGTGTGTGTATGTTTATTTGCATCAAGCAGAGGACAACCTCTTTGTTTCTCTTTGTGAATATTTTTTTCCTGTCGAAGTAACTATTTAATTTATTTTGTAATTTTCTTAAATCTGTGTCTCTATCTTTATTCAATTTCTCTAATACATATATGTATTTTTACTTATCTTATAAAATTCTATGTCCTTTTGTATGATACCTTTATATTATATCATTATATTTTATTTTTTTGTCAATCTTGTGTAATAGTGAATTGTACTATTTGAATCATTATGTGGAATTAAACTTGAATAATTTAAGAGCTTAAATTTTATTTAAATCACTCATAATCAATTATAATTATTTATTGAACATGAACAAATAGAATATAACTACGACGTTTTGATCCGCTTTTGGGATTTGATAACGAAGAATAAGCACTCTCTATATTCTTTCAAATAGATTGTCGAATATTGATAATCGGTAACTTCAATTCTAATATTCAATATCACTATAGATATATATCTATACTATATAATAATTCAAGGAATTCATAGGGATTTTTCCTTAATAATAATATAATCTGAACTTATCATGGTTCAGGCCAAATCATTGATTAATACCTAATATGCATGCCATTTATCTCTTAAATTTACCCAAGGAAGAAAAATTCTTAAAAATCACATTAAAAACGTTTTATCTTTTAAAATAATTCACCCGTAAAAATTGATCAATAATGAATATAAATTTCATCGTGTTTGTGTTTTTAAACTAAATATATGCCAGTAAAAAAAAATAGAATTCTTTTTTTTATGTTCGAAAACTTCGTCGCACCCTCCCAGTTCCCCGGAGGAAACAGTCAAGTCAGGAGGTTGCTGCAGATGATGATGATGATGATGATGTTGAGGAGACTGGCGCCCTGATGCCACGAACCCTCCGTTAATTAAGTCATTATCTTGGAAGGTCGTAATGATCCAATTATTATAATTTCATGTTAAGCCGCGTGCACGAGAATTTCTTTTCGTTAAAAATTAACTTTTAGATAATTGAGAGGGTTAGATATTATTAATAGTACCTAAGTACAAATCAAAACAAAAAACAAATCCGGATTTATTTATTACACCGGTCGACACGATTTTTGGGTCTGATTTCTGAATGTCATATTTTGGTTTTTTTCTGCGTTACTAATAAAGGGAAAAATAATTTTTTTGATCAAAGTTTGCTTTTGTAGAAACCAGAGTAATTTTTCGAATTGACTGATTTTTTCATAATTTTATTACAAGAATAAAAATGTTTGCTGAATATCGGAGTCTTTTTTAATTCAAGAATAATGATTATAGTAAAAGCAAACAAATGTAAAATAATAATAAAGTAAAAAATCAAGTTCATAAATGAATATTTTTTGTGATTTACTTATGTTTGTATGGACTTTCTCGTATTAAACCCCAAAAGTAATCTCCCAACATATTCTCGTTGTACTGCCCTTGGTAACGTCGTTCCAAGTCCATCACATTTTGGTGAAAACGCTCTCGTTTCGCCCCTCTGAGTAGGCACCCGTATTATCTTTAAATTAGTCCAGGTGTAGCATATGAAGTTTATGGGACTGGTCGTAAAATCAATTAAAATCTTCAAAACTTATCGACGTAAAACAGACAAAAAGCTAAGAATGGATATTTTTCGATGCCTAGCATCAGAATTTATTCATTAAAACAGAAACCCAAAAAAAGTTTTTTTGTCGACCTGTGCTATTAAATATCATCTTAAGAATGTTTTTTTCTCTCTTGATGATAGGCATCGCAAAAGTAGAGCGTAAATTCGACTCTTGTAGGGATCCAAGAATAGAAAAAGAGGATTTCAAAGATTGGTTTAAAACAGGGGTCGCCAAACATCTTTAGCCATCGACCCTTTCAAAAGTTTCTTGGTTTTTTATCGAGCCCCTCTCTGTATTTTACTATTAAGTAATTATAATAGGACAAGCAAAAAATAAACTAATGTGAGCGTTTATATTTTAGATTGTATTTTTGAAGTGAAACTTTTATAGCCGGTAGGGCAAATTTATATATGTATATATATATATATATGGTTACCACACCTCTGAACCAAGTCCAGCCCGGAGACGATGACTAAAACAACCCCCTATAAAAAACATACATATTATGCAATTTTTTTATTTATTATTTTCAACGGCTAAATGCCTAATACATTAATATAATACAATAATTATTGATATAACAAAATTAATAATAATAGACAAAGTAATATTATTAAATTAATATAATAATGATAGAGTATATGTTAAATAACAATATAGGAATATTAGATAATAGTAATGTGATGAAATTTAATAATAGAATAGCTACTTGTAGACTAGGGTCAACATTTTGAACAAGACTGCGACTCTATTAATGTTCAATGAGAAATCCAAGGGGTTTTCTAGTTGTTTAGATAAATCGTTATAACATCTACTTAATCTGAATATTAGATTAGATTCAGAGATATATTATATAAATTAACAAATTCAAAACTGACATTCCTACAAATTAAATACAATTCTAATGATCACAGAATAGTTACTATGCATATCGGCTTAGAGTGTAAACCTGCTAACTCCATTTTTTTATCATATATGAGATATTAATACCGTTCGAAAGAAAATAGAGATGCAGCATCGTCCAAGTTAAACTGCTACTTAAAATTTCGGTCGTAAGTAAAATGTGAAAAATATTTTTTTCCATATCAACAATATTAAATTTTGTTTGTTTTTTCTCTCCTCTGTAAAATTTCCTTGTTGTGAGTTAGCAGGTTTACTCTCTAAGGCGACGATATAACTAATAAAAAACAAACTTAACAATTTACGTATAAAATAAAAACGAGTAAATATGAAGAAATTCCTATTCCGTATACGGTGCAAGAGATACACGCGACAATCTGCATATAATTTTGCACAAATTCACTTTTACTTACACAACCAGGAGAAATAATAATTAAACCCGGAGCCTAGAGATAACTTACTGAAATTTATTAATTAGTTTCATTGATTTTTCTTAGACCTAATTCCTTCTAGAAATATTTCTATTGAGGCCCAGGTAAAATATAAAAAAAAGAAAGAACCATAATAATTTTTTTGGATAAAATCCAGTGAAATTCTTCGTTTTTTTTTAATTTACCTACAATTAAAATTATCACACTTTTATTAGTACTTAAAACACGAATTCCTAAATTTATATATACATTTTCTTTTTAATTCTTTTAACATTTGGTAATCAACAACAGCAGCATTCAAGAATGGGTGAATTTTTCCTAGACAAGGAAAGGCAGCTGCCTTAAGGGCTAATTGGCATTTTTCATTCTATTTTTTCTTCTTAGAGACTAGGCTAATGGCTGTCAGTTAACAGATGTTCAACATTTCTTCTTCTATTTCTTAAAAAAAAAACACTTCTGGCTTCTTAATCATTATAAAAAAAAAAAGAATAATTACAATTATTTTGGAGTGTTATTTTTTTGGAATCTATATCTAATATTAGGAACTTTTAATAATTATAGTTAAGCATATAATGAATATCAATCATCACATGAAAAAAGTGATATCTCTATCAAAAAATAATTATTAAAACTGAAATATGTAAAAAAAATAAACCAGAATATTTGATAAATATAATAAGAGCGCTCAGTTGCGAAAAGTCACACCGCAAACTGTTCTCTACTTAAATATTTCCGTATTTCATGATGAGATAATTATTTTAGTTTAATTATTATATTATGTATTTCAAATAAAACCCTATTTAAAAAAAAATATTTTATACTTTTTAGTCATATCTAATTAATTACACTTTGATATTTGCATCAATACTTCGACGGGGTCCTAAAAAGAACGGTGTTTACCGCGTGTTCTGGCCCAGATACGGACAAAGAGATTTAGAATTTTAATTGTTGCAACCTTCTTTTATCCCCCATTTTTGTAGTTAATATATGGTTTGAATAGTTTAACAGAGCCCTAATATAAATATATATTTATATAACTCTGTAAAATTTAGACCAAATCGGACAAAAGGCCAAAAATTTTAATTTTTGAACCCGTTCCTCTTATTTGCCCCATTTTGAGTGGTCGAAATATATCCGAATAGTTTTACAGGTTTCTACAGAGTAACTGTGTAAAATTTGGTGAAGATTGATAAAAATATATTTTTTATTTTGCATCCCCTTTGCCCCCCCCCCAATTTGGGTATTTGGCTATTATTATTACACCACATTGCGTTGTCATTCACAATGACTGAGTGTGGAAAATTGAAGCTTGATAGTTTATCAGGAAAAAGTTTAAAATTCCAGGACATATTTTGAACACAAAAGACATAGTCCTTACATACCAGTGGCGTGCGGCCCATGGATGCTGCGCATCCCTAAAATTTCAAAACGTTAAGATTATTTTCATTCCGTGTTACAAAAAATCTAATCTTAAATTTGAAAAATAATACAAAATTCTGCGTTTATCGATGAATTTTACAAAGAATTGAGTATGTGTTGTCGAAAAACAATTATAAAAGTCTTTCATTTGAAACCGATAGTGCAAGTCTTAGAATCCTAGCCAGCTGATACGAGTGAGAATCTTGGAAAGTTGTATGGTAGGGTTCGCTTTTTATGTAAGGGCGATAGAGTTTCTTTTTTTCAGCAGACATACCGTGGACCTTGAAACTGCTGTATTTCAAAAGACTACGTATACTATGTTGTAAATAATCAGTGTGCCATCGTTTTTTATTTAATTTAACCAATTCAAAAGTCTCCTCTCTTTAGTTCACTTCTTAATTCCCCATGCGTAAGCGAAAAATAAAATAAAATTTTAAAAATTGAAGGTTTATACAGTGAGACCCCTCAAATCCGAACCCTGGGAATCCGAAATCCAAGGAAATCCGAACACAAAAAAGATAAACTTATTTATTTAGTCATAAAACAATTATGTATATAGTGTACATTATAACCTTATTTTACATAATTAGTTGAACAATTAACAAAGAAGTAAAGTTAGCATACCTAACAAAGTGTAAATGTGATTACATACTTGTCACCCGGGATTGAAAAACGATAAAAGTTGGTATTGAAATTCTTTAGGTTAATCACTTTGCAAAAAAATTAAATAATAATAGAAACACACAAAATATCACTTAATCTTTCATTTGATATCAGTTATCTTCAATTGTCGAAGCTGCTTTCGGCTAATCCGAACAAATTTAAATCCGACAGGCTACAGCCCCAATTAGTTCGGATTTGAGGGGCTTCACTGTATTTTGGATAGCATCCCCTGGTTGAAATGTCCCGCTACTGTTACCTACATACAGTGTGCATATTAATTTCTCCGAATTGGGAGAATCCAAAACGAATTCAAGAGATAATTTCTACTAAAAGAGGACATACTTCGAACTAAGATAATTTAACAGTGTATATAAAGACATCAAATAATTTTTTTTAAAGAGCGATTGTTTGGTTCCAATTAATTTGCCCATTATAGTACATATGAAGAATACTAGTTCAATAAAAGTTTGTAAAAAAGAGTTGGTAGTTTTAACCACGGAACTCTGGAAACAATAGGACCGTAAGGACCAAAAGTAGAGTAAGTAATCAGGTAAGGATTTAATAAATATTCTTAATCACTAAAATTTGCATTTTGGGTAATAAATACTTCGGGAGAGTAATTTTTATGATCGTGATTCATCTTAAGAATACTTATTAATCATACAATTAAACTGCGAGGTGTTTTAACCGAATGGAAATACTCGTTTTTCTTTCCCATCTCTCTTTCCAGATGTTGTTGTTTTTTTTCTCTCAATTGTTAATTTCACGCTGAACCGGTCCTGCGAGGCTTCGTTTTTCGTTCTCCGTTCTTTGGCTTGATTAAGACATAAAGTTATACAACAGCTAAGTATAGGCTTGCCGTTGGAAGATACCATCGCAATTCATCGAAATCATAAACATTGGAAGCTGAAAACAATCGGGGGGGGGGGATAAAAGGGGATTCCCTCCGTGAAAATGAATATAATCAAAATGCTTATTATTCTCACGGCGGAAGAAAAAATTGCTTTGTGCAAATAATAATAAAAAAATCTGTGTCGTAGGACACCGGATAGGAACGAAGTTCCTTATTATAAAAATATTAATTTTAAGTTCTATTCTAGGTATAAAGAAAAATAATTATTCGGGTATACATTTTTTATTATGATTTTTTTATCGATAAAAAGCAAAGAAACTACTTTATAAAATTATCTTAACACCTTTATTTTATTTACAATGATTTATAAAAATATATAATATATAATAATAATAATATACAAAAAGAAACAGGTATTTATATGAATAATAATAATTAAGCATAATTATGTTCTATCATAGAAACTATAGCTTTATGGTAACTAAAATAAGTTTTCATTATCTTTTCTATGCTTCCGAAGAATTTGTTGACGCTGTGCATTATTTATTCTCCGTATATTTTCAGTACTAAAATTAATTACAGTTATTAATGGCAATAATAATTTTATTAAAAATGTATATAATTTTCATACCATACCTTGGATCTTTTGTATTTTTTCTTTTATTCTTTGTCGATACTCTTGTTGATATAGCCTACTTGTTTTTTTTTTTATATTTTTCTCCGATACTGAAATTGATTATAAAATCATTAATTTCTCGTCTGATGTCTACTAACTTTACAGTCGTATTTAAAATTACACTGCAAAATATTATAATATATATAATATATATAAATTATATACCGTACCTTGTTTTTTTTTTCCCCCGCTCCCGATACCTTTTTTGGTACTCGGCTTTTTTTTTCGTATTTCTTTCCTTCAAAGAAAATAAAATAAAAAAATGTTAAAATTAAATCCATGAGTGCTAATCGAGGGAGGGGATGGAGAGGTGGGTACTGAACAAACTTGTATGGAAATATTTTTGAATTTGAGAAAAAACAGTATATGAATTTATACAATGTTTTACTCAGTATATTATATAAATATCTAACTAATAGATACTCTAATAATAAATAAATAAATAATCTTAGATATTTTAATAATAATTCATCAAATCCTCGTTGGAAATCAAATTCCAAGGAATTTTTTCTTCTTCTTTAATTTTTATTTCCTTAAATAGAATAAATAAATAATAAAATAAAATTCAATTAATTAAATAAATAAATAAATTATAGGAATTAGTTATGAAATCAATTAGGGATTCACGGGGATTTTACACATACACCCACGATTAATATATAACGCTTACCTTTAGTAGATTTTTTTTTAATTGATTATTTTCTTCTATTAGCTGGAAATATAATAAATAAATTAGTAGAATTATTGCAATATTCTTTTATTTATTTTCATTTCATTTTCATTTATTTATTAATTAAGTAAGCACACCTTTGTTATTTGTTGCTGAATAACGAAATGTTCTGAATGTTCTGTCTCTGAATTCGATGCCATTTTATTGAATTCTATTATTCTGTCTATTAAATTAATAAAATTTTTAAAGAGGATTATTTCGATAAATAGAAGCAGAGAGGTAGAGGAGGGTAATGAAATAATACCTGTTGAATCGAAAGATTCAACATCGAACAGCATCGATTCCCGACCAGATCACAAGCCAGAGGCCCCGCCCCCAGAGTGGCTGAGTGGATGCGCGCGCATGAGCATTGGCTCGCTTGTTTTTATTTAACGTTACGGACACTTTTCACAGAAAAATCATTTCCGGAAAATAATTACAATTGGTTAGGTATTAAAAAATAGGTGTAAAATACAATTACCTTTGTTGTGTATGGCTGTTAATATTCGTATTATAAGGAAATAATATAAGCAATTTATAATAATTGGAAAAAATTACGAGATTTTGTTCTAATGAGCAAATGCAGCGATTTTTAAACTGTGGTCCGCGGCCCCTGTGGGTCCGCGTAGTCATTACCAGGGGTCCGCCAAATTATAAAAAAAATGGTTGCAAACAGTTCAAGAAGACGATGAATAGACAAGAAGAGATTATTGAGCCAGAAATTAAGTCTCAAGTACGATATAAAATGCCTGCAATGGTGTCTGCAAAAAAATGTGTTCAAGAGGGGGTCTACGGACTAGACCCCTGACCTAAGGCAGTGGTTACCAAAGTGGTCGTAGCGACTCCTAGGGTTTTTTTTTTATGGAATTCGAGATTGATTCTCAAAGGAAAGGGGTGTGTTTGGGTTTAGCCGAAGGTAATTTATAAGTGTAATTGTTTGAGTTTCGTGTTTTAAGACAGTCAGTTTAAATTACAATCGGGAACAAGCTTCAGATAAATAACGTTAGGGTTAAGAATGGATCTATCAATACATGCAAGAATTTACATAATGGGTTATTTTTTTGCAGGATTGATAAAGAACTTTGACTGAGTGGAACAATCCCCCCAAAAAAATATATATATATACCATATATATATATATATATATATATATATATATATATATATAATGGTAGTTTTTATAGTTTTAATAACTGTGATTACTTTGTATTATTATTTTTCGAGTGTTGTTTGTAATTTTAGTGTACGTGAATGAGACTCCCAAGCTGGAGAAGATTTTTACCCCCAAAGAAGTCATTCTGTTGTTTGAGGTATTTGATTAGTGGGGTTAAATGCAACAGGATTATTAGAATGCCTGGTTATGTGAATGTAGTCAAGGCTTTAATTTAAGGAGAAACCTTTGGCCTTCAAAGCTTGGAATACAAATTGAATTTGATATAGGTAGATACTAGAAGTTGCACCAAACCTTTGTAGTTAGGGTGGACCTTGCATCTTGAAAAGAAAATGAAATTTCGGGAATAGAGTCGGATTTGTGGATGCTGATCTTGAAAGACTGAATGTTATATGTACACGGAAAGACGGATGGGGTAAACGAGTTCCAGTTTCTAGAAGTCATAGGGATAAACGAAATGGACAATGCGTTTGTTCAATCAGTATCTAATTTATCGGGAAGAGATGTTGAATGTTTGAAAATAGTGTATTTCACGCAATATTTTCGCATGTAACATTTATTAGGGCTCGATCGAAAAATATTTGATATCATTTTAAGCATAATATTTAATTTTGATTTGTTTACTTTACCATCATACAGGTATTTGCAGTGTTGGATTTCCGCCTAGGACCACAAGGGACGGAGCCCCGGTTGCGGAGTCTTTTTTCAACTTAAAAAGATCACAAGGGATCTACAACAGGCATTACAAAATACATACAAGTATGCAATCACAATCTCTGGCTAAACAAATATCGCTTAACATTCTCATTAAAATTACTAAGGGCCGGTTGTATGTCGGAAAGTAAATGCTTTTTACCACTCACAAACGGTAGATGGTAAATGGAGCCACTGGGATGGCCAATCAGATGACAAGCACTGAAAGTAAAAAAGCATTTACTTTGCGACATACAACCGGTTCTAAGAGTTTTTATGTTGGATTGCTGCTCCATTTACATAAGCACATTTATCCAAACGTAGGAATTGCGTTCCAAATGCTGCTGTGTACACCAGCGTCATACGGCTCAGCAGAACGGTCGGTTTCAGAGCTAAAGAGAGTAAAGAATTACTTAAGATCTAACATAGGAGATGAGTAATGTATCCGCGCATATCGTGAAAAGATTTAGAAAAAACTGTAGTAACAAAACTCAAAAATAGTAAGCTCTCCATCCAATTCAATGAATCTACCATACATTCGAATATTCGATAGTGTTCTTCTATTATCAAGACTTATGTAAAATATTATAGTAAATCCAAACATCAAATTCTAGACAAATTTTAATGTTTTCAGAATATACTGCAAGTGATAGAAGGTGGTTGAAAATGTTTCCTTCACCTATTATAATTACATAAGGGGTTGATAAAAAGTCAAGATATTCTTGAAGGGGGTCGACTATCAAAGTTTGGCGACCTCTGATCTAATGTATCCGAGCTGTAATTAATAATTTTACTTTACCATACAGGGTATGGTCAAGTATTGTAATCGTGCATGAAAAAGTGTTTTTTTCCTTCTTTTTTCAAAATATCTCAAAAACGGCTGAAAATATTTTGATGAAAAAAATTGGGCGAAACCATGACATTTCGTTCTACTAAAAGCCCTGCTCTGCTCTGCAACCTTTCAATGGGAACAACTCAAAGAGCTAGAGGCCTTGCTTAATGAACAGCAATTCTAAATACGAGACGAGACACAGATTTCTCGGATCACGTTCGTCCATAAATCACATTGATTTATTAGCATACCCTGCGACGGGTGTTAATTATACAATATATTAAGTTCTTCAGACACCAATTACCATTTAGAAAGAGTGCTTGCTGTAAGCGTTTTAGTGTCAAATTAAAATCTTCTATATTATTCTAAGGGAAAGTTGGAACATTTTATATATAAATTGGAGGATTTTTCAACACTCAGCATGTTTCTAGGAGGAGGTTAAATTTTTCCTGACGCCCCTCGCACCCCCATAAATATCGGAAGTAATTTTACCTATGGGAAGCAAGCGAAATTTATAATAAATAATTTTTGTGTAAATTTTAGAAAAATAAATAATTTTTGGTGTCAAATTCTATTCTCTGTTCATCCAGGGGGTCAAAGCCTCTCCTGCCATCCCTGCATAACCTATATGAGAATCGGTACACTTTTAGTGATTTGGGAATTTTTTAAAGCTAGTGGTTTGAGCTTGAAATTTGTAACTTCCCTCAGTGGTTGTTTTTTAAACAAATATGTATGACAAATTTCACCTCATTTATTACAATCCTTGGATATTCTGGAAAGAACTTTCTACTACTTTTTATTTTTGAGTTATTGCAGATTGGTATCCAGAAAAATACAAGAAAAAATCTTGTGTGGAAATTATTTTGGGGCCTTCCATAAATTACGTCCCACATTAAGGGGGTATCTCAGATTTGTGACACAGTGTGATAGGGGACCTGGGGATCTTAAAAATTGAGATGACACAAAAGCCAAATTAATTTTTTTTTTAATTATAGGGTATAAAAGTGATAGTGTGACGTCTCAATACAGGGGGACTCAATGAAAATGTGAGAAAGGGCTGGTCTAAAAGTCTTGAAATTCGTGTGAGGTAATTTATGGACTGCCCTTGTTAGAATGTCTGAAATGATAACAAAAGTTATTAATTTTTTCTGAATGTCTGTTTGGATTCCGATATCCACGATAACTCAAAAACGGAAGCTCGTTCTGGTGTCAAAATGTTTGTATTACCAAAAAAAAAAAACTATTCAAGTTTCAAGCCTTGAACAGAAAATTGGAAAAAGTCACATCATTAAATCGGGAGCTGTTGTAACTAAAATAAGATGAAATTCGACACATAATGTGTGCCAATTTTCAGCACACTAGCCCAAACCGTTCGCTGATGAAAAATGTCAAAATCACTAACATTTGCAGAGAGAATGCTTACTAAGTTTTGAAAAAGTTTTCATATTTGCTAACAATCTTTCTATATTCCAATTGAACAGTGTACAGTGAACACCCTGTATAAAAGATAGCGGAATGTTCACATAAATTATATATTTATTATATTTATTAAAAACACTGTACAGGGTGGGGCATAAAGATCTACCACATTTTGAAGAGGTACAAAAAAATGAAAAAACTTAACTAGAAAAAAACTGAATATATTTTTGAAAAGAACATAAAATAATTTTTTTTAATGTGTTTTAAGCATTATATCAGACGAAAAAGGGGGGGTCAAAAATGAAAATTCTAGCCCTTTCGACCAAACTATGTATACAAAATTTAGTTAGTTTTTGCATTTCTAGCCTTCTGGGGGTCCACAGATAATGTATACAAAATTTGGTTGAGTTTGGTTAAAAGGGCTAGAATTTTAATTTTTGACCCCTCCCACCCATTTTGGGTAGTTAGTTTTTACATTTCTAGTCTTTTTGGGGCCCACAAAATATATATACAAAATTTGGCTGAGTTTGGTCGAAATGGCTAGAATTTTCATTTTTGACCCCCCCCCTCCCCCCCTGTTTGTCTGATAATGTTTAAAACACATTTAAAAAATAAATTATTTTATTTTATTTTCAAAAATATATATATTTTTTTTCTAGTTAAATTTTTTTAATTTTTATATCTCTTCAAAATGTAGTAGACTAACTAACAAAATGTAGTAGACTAACTACATACAACATAATACAAAAAAGAAAATTAAAAATGACCATTCATTTCGCATAAAGTATGAATGAAACACCTCAAGTTCAAGTCTCTTCAAAGGCCAAGTCATGCACTTTTCCCCTTATTTAATTTTACATTTTCATAGTGAGTTGTTGCTGAATAAATGAATTTAAAAAAAAACTACATAAATAATTTATTCTATCATTTTTAATACTCAATTATATTCACGGATCATTATTAACGTCATTAGAAATATGAATATATTAATTGAAAAAAAGAGATAATTTATTTATTATATCTAAATGTTAATTTAATATCTCTCTCATCGCGATATGCGTTGTTTATACAATTTTGCAATCTCCATAAGAGATATAAAGAGAAATTTATTTCTTTTTAATTGATACTCGATTAATTTACATTTTAAATAATTCCATAAGCGGAGCCCATTGATGAGGAAGGGGAAAATGTATACTTCCTGCCGTCCCCCTCGTCCTTGGCAACCATTCCAAAACAAGTTACTAATATTTAAAGTAAAATGCAAAAAATAAAACATAAATAATAAATTTAGTAAAGTGAGAAAGAAAACAAATTATCTGTTTTCATCTTTTTTTTTAATCATTTCACGCTTGTACGACTTTCATTTTTATTTATTTATGATATTAAATTTGGACATCTAAATGATTTATTCACTTCATGGAAAATGTCGTTTATAATTATTATTTAAAGATTGATATTTGACATGAAGAATTAAAAAAGTTTATTTTTCAAATGAAACTAATTGTTGATTTATGAAACAGCGAAATATGATTGTCGCCTAAGCTCTAAATTCACTACATAGTTACGTGTCGACGATAGCTTCTTACATAGTGATATTTGACATGAAGAATTAAGAAAAATTTATTTTTCAAATGAAACTAATTGTTGATTTATGAAACAGTTAAATATGATTGTCGCCTAAGCTCTAATTTACTACATTGTTATGTGTCGACGATAGCTTCTTACACAGTGATATGGTATTTGACATGAAGAATGAAAAAAGTTTATTTTTCAAATGTAACTAATTGTTGATTTATGAAACAGCTAATATGATTTTCGCCTAAGCTCCAATTCACTACATTGTTTCGTGTCGACGACACCTTTCTCCACAGAACTCATTACTTTTAAGGTAATCTTAAGGATATTGCTTCTTGAATCAATTGTGACTTGAACAATCTCAAAAATTTGAAGTAATGTAATTTAGTTAACTTAATGTAGATAAGATACATTGTTATACTGACAATAGATAACACCCCTAGTCAGAGGCGTAGCCAGAAAATTTTCATTGGAGGGTCAATCCACAGAGCAAAATATTTAGTGGGATTTTTTTTTATTAAAACAAATAGTCCAGTTTAATTATGTTTTTACCCGATAAGTTTTGGGGTAGTTGTAATTTCTTCGACCCTTTATGTTTTTTGGTGTGCTGAATCCGAATCTGAGGTTCGTTAACAAAATTTCGTCACGGAACATTGTCAAAAATGCAAAAAATCTCATTTTTGGCGATGTTTTGCTTATAACTCGAAAACTATCAACTTTTGCCTAAATAACGTTCCTATTCAAAATGAAAGTTCATAAAATTTCATACAAATTTCATCATTTAACTTTTTCTCCGACCAACCGTTCGGGCTCAAGCGCTAGTTGAAAATTGGTGTATTTTTTCTGTTTCCGCAAATCCTAAAAACTCGCACTGTTTTTGATTTTTTCCCAATTTGACCATGAAAAAGCACTTTTTCGACAAATACCATTCTATCCATTTTTAAACTAGATTAAATTTGATACACTTCAAACAAAGTTTCATTTTAATTGGTTAATGGAAACCCGTGCCGCAATGAGGTTGAATTTTTTTGCAAAAAATTGCAGTTTTTTATAAAATGAAAACCACTCATCCTAGAAACTTGATTTCTATCTCATTCTCTAGGAAATTTTGTTGACTTGAACCTTTACTTGGACCACTTTTTTGTTAAAACTCTTAGATTAATAGATATTAAGCATTTTCCATGACAGGAAATGATCCGTTTTTTCAAAAAATTGCAGTTTTTCATTCATAAAATGAAAACCACTCATCCTAGAAACTTGATTTCTGTCTCATTCTCTAGGGAATTTTGTTGACTTGAACGTTTACTTGGACCACTTTTTTTATAAAACTCTTAGATTTTTAGATATCCACCATTTTCCATGACACTTTTGAAGATTTCGATTAAATGTAGGAAATTTTATGAACTTATTTCATTTTGGAAAGGAAGGTTATTTACGAAAAGTTGATAGTTTTCGAGTTATAAGCAAAAAGCCGCCAAAAAATGAGATTTTTTTACTTTTTTTTTTTTGCATTTTTGACAATGTTTCGTTACGAAATTTTGTTAGCAAACCTCAGATTCGGATTCAGCACACCAAAAAACATATAGGATCAAGAAATCAAAACTACCCCAAAACTTTCCCGCGAAGGGCCCTTTAGAGAACAATTTAACTGGACCAAAAAGGTACTTCAAGAAATTAAAAAAGAACATAATCTTATACTCAATGCAGAGTAATTGCAAGGTTATTGTTCTTCGATTAATTATGACGGAATATGCTTATGTTAAAGCGCTCAAAGCTTCTATGAAATAAATAAATATTATAAGTGAATTAAATAACTAGGTTTTTATTTTCATGTAGATTCTTATTTTAAATTTTGGTCGGCCCTCAAAAATATTAATAGCCCAGGCCACGTATAAGTTTTTTTTAGATAATGCATATTAAAATTTAATAATCTTTTATCAGCGGGCCGGGTGAAATCCCTTTTAAAAATTAATTCATACTTTCTTTCTCTTCTTTCGTTATCCATGACCTTTCCATTTGATATTCTCTAATTAATTACTACTACTAATAATAATACTATTATTTAATAAAAATAAAATGCGAATTTGATTGAATAAAAAAACAAAATAAATCTTATTTTATGAATAGCTTGTCTGTAGTTCTATCTCTCATAAAACACGGGTTTTCAAGTAATTAATTAGAGTTAACGTATTTACAATCGTGTTGGCAACCTGTTTCCCTAAGAAGAGAAGGGAGCAAGGCACGCACAAGTGGATTCGGTTATATTCTTTTAAATCTTTAATAGAAATCTTCCATTTTCTTATCTCCTCTCCTGGAGATTTCATTCCTCAGCTGGAAGCATTGGTACATATTCAGCAGCGCCCTGGAGCAAGTAAAATCAGTGGGCACCCTTGGTTTTATTTATTTAATTAACAGCTTCCTTTTTAATAATAAATTGTCTTAGAAAAAACATAATATGTAAAGCTTCTCGGAAAAGATCTGTCGAAATTTGTTTTGAACATTTAATTTAGAAATCATATATTTTTAAACGTTCAATATTACTCTAGATCAGTGGTTCCCAGCCTGGGAGCGATTTGGGTTATCAAGGGGGCGATAAATAAGTGAGGGGCGATTGGGTGGCGAAGAGTATTCTAAGGGGCGAGATTAAAATAGTAACTGTACAGTAGAAGTTGCCGGGTAAAATAAAACAATAACAAATTTTTCAAACTTTCATTTATTTTTTCAAACTTTAACTTAGCCCAGTAAATAGAGGGGCTTCAGCTTACATTAATTGAGGGAAAAGATTTTTTTAGGTATGGTGTGGGTATGCGAAATCTAAGTTTCCGACCTCGAAAATGTGCGGGACAACTTTTGGTGGCCTAAAAACTTCGAAAATACATTTTAATTTTTTTTTTATTTTATTAAAGAGTGACCGGATAAAACTGATTTGGTTGTTTTTATATACGGTAATAAAATTGTTTAAAATAATAAAACTGATTTATTATTTACACTTTACTTCATATTAAAATTAGGCATACTCTGAAAATGAAAAGGGGGCGATAGGTGTTAGTCAACATCCAGAAAGGGGCGATGGGCCACAAAAGGTTGGGAACCACTGATCTAGATCAATACTTTCCCTTATCTTTACTACCTCATCTCAGGGCCGGATTTAGAATCTATGGGCCCCTAGGCTGGACCTGTGGCGCGGGCCCTACCGAGGAAAATAATTTTTTAACCTATAAAAACCGCATTTTCAGCAATTATCCAATTAAAAACTTAAAAATAAACGTGCATGACTCTTTAATGAAACCTTGTTAATATAAATATATTAAAAAAAGACTTACAACCACCAAGGCTGTAACTTGATTTATGTTAAACAATACAAACCCCCAAAATACAATAAGTTTTCAACTGTAAAGCATAGAGGACAATTCAGCAAAAACCCCAATGATACAGATGAATTAACGTGGTCCACAGCAGGACGAAACGAAGAATATAAAAAAAAAATAGTCCCTTTGTGGTGCTTAAATCCGGCTCTGGCTGTAGTACATTTAAGTATGTATGACACTTGCTCACTTGGACAATTTTTTTGGGGGCCCCAAAAATAGTGGGGGGCCTAAGCTATAGCTTGTTTAGCTTATATGTAAATCCTGCACTGCCTCATCTTACACAATACTCATCAACAGGATATAGAAAGAGGAACTTTAGAGAAGTAAAAGATATGAATTAAATAGATGAGCAGTTGCGTCAAATCAAAATAAATTAGATACTAACCGAACAAAGGCATTCACCAATTCGTTTTCCCTATGACTTCTAGAGACTGGAAATGACTTCTCCAGTTCGTCTTGCCGAAGACATTATAACCTTCAGTCTTTCAAGACCCGCATCCAGATATACCAGCAACTCCGACCAAATCCCTGAATTCTTTACTTTTTTTCATGATCCAGGGTTCACCCAGGACTACAGAGGTTGTATCTTTTTACTGCAACATGTTTTTTTATCAATATCATTATAAAAAATGAGTGATGACCTTATGAGGATGATGGGAAAAATTTCGATTTCTTTAATTGAATTTTTAATAAGCTCTTTTATAGGATAGATTTTTCTCTTATGTTTTCCCCCCTCTCTGTAATCAGTTGATTTATTTCTGTGATAAAATGTTTGATGCAGATTAAGGGAGAGGATAAAATACGATGTTGTATATATTTTTTTAATACTTTGTTTCTTCTTTTTTTATGTTCAAAGTTGAAACTCATCAAAAGTAAATGGTCCCGGGGCGATGGTCTCGACGTGAAGGCTCATCATCTGCTCGGATAGAGACATCAGCGGTAGACACAGCGCCTTTCAAAAGGAACAGGAAGAAAGAGAAAGAACAACACATCACGAGCAGAGAGAGAGAGCAAGTCCGGCACTGTTATTTGCTAACAACCAAACAACTTGTTGTTATGATACAACCACTTTGCAATTTTAATGCATTTCCATATTATTATAAATATATGAGTAGCCCCGTCATATCTACGAGATATTTATGCCGATCTATTAAATAACTAAATACTAGTCTACCAAAGTACCTATGTAATAAAGATTTATTTTGACATAAACCAGTTGGACCGGGAACGCCGTTCCGGAAAATAGTTGTCTTAGATATTCTACATTTCAGTAACAAATTTTTTTTTATGATAATGATGAGAGAAGGAGTTACACCAAAAAGGTGCAACCCCTAAAGGCTTGGGTTGGCCCCTCCATCGTGAAAAGAAAAAGAATTTTATGGGTTGGGCGGGGGTCGAAGGTATCTGTGGATACGGGTCTTAAATAGCTGAAGGTTATAAGTCGCGGGAAAGATGGTGGCAGGGAGCGAGTTCCAGTCTCTGGAAGTCATAGGGACAAAAGAGTTGGCGAAAGCGCTTGTTCGACTTTTAACCAATTTGACAGCGAAGGGGTGCTGAGCGTTTGAAAACCGCGTGTTTCTCGCAAAGAGGACATTAGGGGGGATAATTGATTTCAACTCGACTGAACAGATACCGTGATAGTATCTGTAGTACAGGGAAAGGGCAGAAACGGTTCTTCGGTGAGCCAGGGAGTCGAGTGAGTTGGTTAGAGCCGGGTCTCCTATTAGTTTAATTGCTCGCTTCTGAAATGCATCCAGTGTAGCAAGAGAATGCTTGGAGGCACCCCTCCACAGATGAGAGCCATATTCGAGACAGGGACGAATTTGAGCCTTATACAGTATAAGAAGTTGACTGGGAATATAACAGCGTCTAGACCTAAATAGGAGACCTAGCTTGCGGACTGCAGCTTTAGCACTGGTTGAGATATGGTCATTCCATGAAAGGTCAGACCCTAGAGTTACGCCTAGCATTGAAATTTTATCCCTGAATTCTAGTGAGTTTGAGTCGAATGATATGTTTGGGAGGTTTCTGTCGACGCGCCTAGAAATAAGGCAACACTGAGTTTTCCCTGCATTCCCGCACTCAGTTTTTACATTTCTAGCTTTCTAGTAGTCCACAGATTATGTGTATATAGGTATATAAATAAATTCCTTATAATTATTTTTTTAATTAAATAACAATTTATAGAGTTTTTAATCAATTAAATGAATAATAAATTATAATTTTTTACATAAAATAATGTATACATTGTATTTGAGGCTTCGATTTCGGAGATTACTTCCCCACCATCGACTGTACTTGATCTTCTAGCTTGCGATAATATTTTTAGTAAGTGTTTTTTAATAAGAGGAATTTCTATCAATTAAATTGGCAAATTCTAATATATAACAATATTTGGTATAACATATTAGTGGGTTTTAAAATTAAAAACCAATTAATAAATAAAAGATAATTGAAAAAAATGTAAACAAACTTTTTTATTGAGATTTTAATCTATCAATAATTACTTTAATTAAGAAATGATCAATTAAGATGAAATTTGTCGAGGTCCAAACCTAGCCAGATTGTTTTCTCATCCTTAAAACTTGTTAATAGAGTTAAAAACGGCTCTACCGATTTCATCAAAATCGGTAGAGCCGTTTTCAAAATAGAACTAAGATACAAATATATATATAAACAAACAATTTTTGCTCGTTTAATAAGAGTAGATAGATAGATAGATATAACACACATTTTCATTTTGGCAAAATACATTAATTTAAGAAGTGAACAGAAAATAAAAATATAACAGACATTACAAAAATACATAATAAAAGAAGTAAAATAATACAGGTCATAATTTTTTTAAAAATTATTCGGATGCAAGAAGATGGATAGGGGTTGAAGTTATCTGAAGATGAGGGTTTTGAAAAACTAAAGGCTATTGTCGCCGGAAAGGCAAACGAGGGAAGAGCGTTCCAGACTCTAGAAGTCAGGAATAAACGAAATGGCAAATGCGTTGTTGGGTTATTATCTAATTAAACCGAAAAAGGATGTTAAATGTTTGAAAATCGTGTATTTCGTCCCTGACTCGAATATGGCTTCCATCCAAGCATTCTCTAATCACCCTGGATGCAATTGGAGATCCAGCATTGACTAGCGTTCTCGATTCTTTGGCCCATCATGAATCCGTTTCTGCCTTGTTTATAGATACATAATTATTACCATGGCGTTTAAAATAAATATTTCCACCAAAAGCCTTATTTGCACCAATTGCACTATTTTCAGATTGAACACACCTTCGCGGTTAAAATACTTTCAACCCAGCGGTCGGGGAACTGGGGTAAATTACCCCAAATGTGGTAACAATGAAACTATCGGGGGTAATAAGGATATTTTTTTAAATTTTCTATTTTATAAACTATTATAGTATTTTAGCTTGAATTATTTTAATGTTATAATTTTTATTTACTTACAGATAGTTTTCATGTAAATTCCAATTAATTCAATAAATAATATACATTTATAAAACTATAGATTTGAGCATCTTTTTTTTGAAAATAGTTTGAATGTTTTTTAAAAAATCAGCTCGGGTACAGATTAACCAATGTTTTTTAAAAGAGAAAGAATTCAATCTTTAGGACAAATTCTAAGATTTTAGTAGAAATATTATTAAATTTCGATATCAGAGGGGATTCATCCCCTCAGGAGTCGACCTGAGAACTAACATGCTTTCCGGACAGACAGTCAATCAGCTCACAACCTCGAGACCAAAAACCTCTCGCCGATAGTAATTTTTTAATTTCAAGTTTGAATCTTATTTAGTTTACGAGTACAATGCTCTGGTAGACTGAAGGACATTGTAGTTACACTGTTAAAAAAATGTAAATTTACTATATGTTTTTACAGTGAGCATGTTAGTTCTCAGGTTCGACTCCTGAGGGGATGAATCCCCTCTGAAATCGCAATTTAATGATATTTCTACTAAAATCTTAGAATTTGTCCTAAAGATTGAATTCTTTCTCTTTTAATATACATTTATCTTGCTTTTCAGAATGTAGGGGTAACAGCGACCTACGCAAAAATATTTTGGGGTAATGGCTAAAAAAGTTCCCCGACCTCTGTTCTAACCTAATAAACGCATTTGCCAACTCGTTTGTAACTATCCCTTCTAGAGAGTGGAACTCTCTACCATCTTTCTGTAATATTGAAGCCTTCTATCTTTCAAGACACGCATCCACAGGGTCAACTCCGACCTAATACTTGAAATTGAATCTGCTTCTTCTCTTCAGGATGCAAGGGGCCACTCTGGACTTCAGAGGTTGCAGTTTTTTTGGTGCGATATCTTCTTGCATCGGTATCATTAAAAAAATATGATTAATAGTCAAAAACTTGATGATCCAGTAATTAATGGCTTTTAATGACAAATTGTTATGAAAGTAATGGAAGGCAGCCCAAGAATAGTGAAGAAAGAATAAATTTTCACATATCCAAATAAGGTGTTTTTATTGGACTGATATTCTTTTCTTTTTTTTCTCCTTTCCTTTTAAACCAAGGATTCTTCCCTCCTTCTTCAGGGTTTCAAAGGGTCAATGAAGGAAACAAACAAGATGCTTCCTTCTTCTCTCCTCCAGCAGTGTTTGAAATTTTTTTTCTTCTTCCTTAGCAGAAGCATTAAAATATAATTATTTTTTTCCCTTAATTAATTATTTTTTCCCCTAATTAATTTTTTTTTCTTTCTTCACTACCCTTGAGCTGCCTTCCATTACTTTCAGCTGAAAATTCTACCAGTCCGTCTCTCTATAAAGAGAAAGTTATTTCAAATATACAAATTGTTATCTTTGCCAAATGATATGTTGGTTTGCTCAAAATAATCTTGTCTACCTGTTGATATCTAACTATCCTTTTCTTTTTTTTACTTTCTGTCATTCATCATAAACTTTGCCGAAGGCTCTGATGGTACGCTGTAAATAAACTCTCTTTAACTTAATATCTTTTAAAACAAAAAGCGTAAAATAACTTAGTATTAAGGTAGTTGTTCCTCCAAATGCGTTTTCTTAGGATTTTTCTGAAATTTATACAGATTATTTAAATACTTCTGCATCGATTGGTGGCAAACACGAAATTTATGAACAATAGTTCCCGAGATTTTAAATTTCAAAAATCGAGTTTTTTCAGGTTCTTTAACATTGCACTATAGGATATCGAGACATACATATTTAATTATAATTAAGAACTCCTTCTTATCATTTTTATAAAAAACAAAACAACATTAAACATTAACCAATACATATTTTAAGACAATTTGATTCATAGTTACAACAGAGTTTCTGAGATAATAAGGAATAAATAATGAAGAAATATATAAAAAAAATTGAGCACTAAAAACAATTTGGCAACAGCGCATTTATTTAACCAGCTAAAGATGTATAAAGCGCCCATGCGCTAGAATTTTTTCAAAATTATAATTTTTATAAGGTGTTACGTAGGCTTTGACTACATTTGTTAAAAAAGTAACAAAAAAGATTTTTATAGAAATTTAAAATGTATTTTATCTGTCATTTTAATATAAAAATATTCAATCTCTTACAAAGGTGCCAAATTTGTCAAACGAGCACGGGATTGGCTAGAATTGGTACATAAACAGCAAAGAAGTTTTGGGCTTATAAACTATGAATCCTTATTGTCTTTTTCTATATACTCTAGCATTAACTTTTTGCTAGTATTGTAGCGAAACAACTACCTTAACTCTATGAATGCCTTCTTTACTTATATCAAATTATCTTTCTCTGCTGGTTTACTCAAAATAAATCTCTTCTCTAGCTTCTTTTATTTCTCTGTCAAATCATAATCTTGGTAGAAGACCTTTCTGATTTACCTAAAATAAACAGGTCTATTATTTGATATCTACTTTATGCTATCATTTACTACTCTCCAAATATATATATATAAATATAACAAGTGAGTCTATCTCATCATTACCATTATACATAAAAAAATTATGGGAAATAAGATTGGGGATGAAAGAAAAAATATAACATCAACTTTTTGAGATTAATTGAAGTAGATTTTAATTTGTAATATTTAAGCCAATACATACGTAATTAAATATTCGTTACAACAAATATAATTATTTGGAAGATCTACCATTTTTATTTCTAAGTTATATTATTATGTTAGAATTATTTATACATAATTATTATACTATAATAGGCACCAAAAATAAACATTCAGTTATGGTGATTATATGTAATATATAATTTATTGTTTGGTAGAGAATATAATAATATAAAAAAACATATGAAGAGATTATCTAAATGGAGCTTCTTTTTTCTTTTGATTATAAAAGTTTGAATTCTTAATGGAAAAATAAAAATGCTAAACTGGAATATAGGAAAAAATAATATATTCTAGATAATACTATAATTAAAAGATTAAAATAAAATTAGTAATATATGAAAAATAATGAAATTTTACATTAAGTTTTACATACGTCTTTAGTAATAAAAGAAAGTATAAGAATACATTTAAGTAAGTAGTATTTTTTTAATAGTTCCATTTATATAATTAATTTTATCAGTTTATATTTATTTATAACATATATACGGTATTAAACGTAATAAGAAAATTTTCTGGTACGTTTGATACCTTACTAAAGGAATTTCTGATTGTTATTATTAAAAGAGTGTATCTAATTTTTATAATAAAACAATCAAGAACATATTATAAATATATGTTATAAAAATAATATATGGTAATAAATCCTTCTCTTTTTACGATCTTCACAGCCTTTCCTTTAGCGACCATTTTTATTAAATCAACAAAAAAACGCTCTTATATAATATACACAAAGATCAAAAAAAGAACGATTACAAATTTTATAAAACATCTAAACTTTGATTTAAACGGTACTTGAATTAAAGGGAGGTTCATGAAGTGTCTACTGCGCATTAAAATAGATTCATAGCCTTAATTCCTTCCCCTTATGATCCCCCGTCGGCCGAATTATACGGTTTCGGTTCAACACGACCAAAGGAATGATGAAAAAAAAACTTCCATTCAAACCACACTAATTTAGTGTAACACGGTCACAAAATTGTAAAATGTACAAACCATAGAGTAATATAGAGTGAAGGCTACATAAGGAGCCAATGTATTTTAGCGTATACGAGTTACAGAGCTCTCTGGCGAGACCAGGGCGAAACCATTGGGTAATAAAATGGCGGAATCCGCTCTCTTCGGGGCAAATTTTGGTGACATTATCAAGAGTAAAAAATGTATATATATATATATAAAGGGTATGTATCTTTTATCTATGACAAAGGCTTTGAATGTTCTATGATCTTTGGATAGTTTCTTAAGAACAAAGAGTTTTCGCCCTGCAGTCGCTAGAGATCGCTTTTTCGATATACGGTAGCCTTCCACTCTATATTACTGTATGGTACAAACTAGATGTGGATTCGAAATGCATGATTTCAATTTACATTATTGGTGAAAGAATATACCGTGTAAATCAAGGGTTAGGTGTAAAAAAATGAGTTTAAAATTTAAAAATAGAAATAAATGATATATGTACTTTCACTTACATATTATATTCTAAATGAAAATAATAATGTATATATAATTATTAAACCAATCAAATGAAAAAAATTATTTTTCGATTAATGGAAAACATTAAATTATTTTGAGAATTATAAAATAGAAATTTAAAAAATGTATCATCAATGTGATAATGAATTGAAATACAAAATAAAACACATTCAAAAAACAAAACATATAAGACTTTTTAACTTCCAAATGAGATTAATCGATTTCAAAATGAGAATAATCAGTTTCATAATAGATTAATTTCATTTTGTAATTGGAATTTTAAATTGAAATGGTATTTTTATAATTTTTTTTTTTATTTGTTTTAATTTTTATTTTGTCATTATTGCTCTTTTCTCATTTTTTTTTTTTTTTTTTTTTTTTTGAGGGTGTTTTTTGGAATTTAACATGAGAATTTTACTAATGGACGTTAATTTCGAATATTTATTACTTTTTTTTATCATTTATTTAGTAATTGTGAAGAATTCTATTATTTTTGGTGGATTAGATTAATAAACTAATAAAGGAAAATTAATAAAAAAAATAATAATAATAACGATAACTTAGTTTTTATACAATCTCTGTTCAGTCTATGTTAATACAAATAAAGAGGGTTGTCCAACATTCGGCCCGGAAAATATAGTAGGGCTATAAATTAAGAAAATACATAGGGTTATAATACTTGGTTTATTACATCAATAATAAATTTATATAAGGAACGTTTTATTATTAATAAAATATTTTTAAAAAGATTATTTAAAAATATATCTATAATAGGTATTTATAAGTACATTCCGGTTCAAACTAATAGAGTTATGTGTTGGACTTTAGTGGGATTAAACCATCCCCGGAGGCACAAATAAAGAAACATTGAGGCGATCTTTTACGGGGATCAAAAACATTTTTCCGCATAAGAAAGTTTGTTTATTTTTTTAATGTGAGGGTGTTAATTTAGATTGAACTATTAATTGCTGTCACCCATATCGTGATTTTCCCCAATAACTTTTTATTTAGGTTCTAAAAGCAATTGTTGCACTGAGTGTAAAAAAGAATGCACTAAATCGCTCAACAGAAAATTACATAAGATTGAATTAAAACCCTGTCATTTTTAAATAAAAATTCGAAATTTTCCCTTTAGATCTAACTCATTTAATATAAAATTTTTGACAAATTAACTTTTAAACGTTAGTTGTAATTTTTCTTAAAGCAATTTGAGCCGCGAAAGTTAAATAATGGAATCTATAATTTTTTATGTTAATTCTACATATTTAGAAAATTATTTTATTATTTTTTCAAAAGGAAAAATGAATTGAGCACCCGACGGGATTCGAACCAGTGTATCTCTCCTTTAGCCGAAGAGCGCCTTTGCCAACTAGGTCACGGATGAAAAATGAGATTCAATCTAAAGAGCATTCCTGGTGGAGATCATTCGTGGCCTAGTTGGCAAAGGCGCTCTTCGGCCAAAGAGAGAGAGACATGGGTTTGAATCCCGTCGGGTGCTCAATTCATTTTTCCTTTTCAAAAAATAATAAAATAATTTTCTAAATATGTAGAATTAACATAAGAAATTATTGATTACACTATTTAACTTTCGCGACTCAAATTGCTTTAATATAAAATTCTTTATCGTATATAAGATAAGCTTTAATATGCATTTTTTTTTATAACCTCAAGTTGAATTAGAATGTACTTAAAATTTGAATTTTTAGTGAAATCACACATAATTAATTATAATTATTTATTGAACAAGAACAAATAATACAATACAAAGTATGAGCAGCCACTCCCATGTTCAGTTAACCTAGAATGTACTTCTTTATATTTATATATAGAAAATTTTTTATTTAACTAAATAAATAAAATTTTCTTAAGGTGGGAGTTCGTCATTCAAGCGAGTCCCATTTGGTAAATAGATCCGGACCAGTTGGACACCCCTTTTGTACTTAGTAAAAAAAAATGTAAAAAAAGAAAAAAAATGTTAAATTAACAATTACTATTCTGTTAAAGTGATGACTTGTTTTTATTTTAATTTTTATTAATTTAACTAAGATGACTTGGAAAATGATTATGAAAAAGGTCATTCATTGGAAAAATTTTAAAACAAATTGGGCACGCGGCGTCCTGTGATTCAGATGTGGTTTCACTTCTAGAACAAAATGAGGAATGGTGGGATAGAACAATGAAGTAGTAGTAGATTGTAAGTGAAAGTTAAGTTTTGTTGTCAACAATTTTAATGAAAAAATTTTAAATTCTGGAAAAAAATAGATACAATTTTTTTTTAGAAACCAAAAATAGCAAAACTCATAGGCCTGGAATCAAAAAAAAAAAAGAAAAAAAAAATTTTGAATTAAACACTTAATAATAATATTAACCAAAACTGTACTGTACTCCTTCTGGCCGATCCTAACTTAAGTTTCAAGTTACATTGTTCTGCCAGTTACTCCATTGCTAACAGCTAGGCATGGGTATCCTCAGAGGGGACCAAAGGGGCATTTGTCCATCTTTGGAAAATTTTAGAAACAAGTAAACTCAATGGGTGAACCGTGATTGGAATTAGGTGTACACCGTCTTTGGAATTTTTTGGAATTACTTTGGAATTCATTAGATAACACAGGTCGACAAAAATTTGTACCCGTAAACCTAACAATGGATTCCAGTAGATTTTATAAGCTGATTTTCATGCAATTTCTCATTTTTTTACAACAGGTCAGAGTTTCGAGATATTATCGGTCAAAACGACGAAAAAGGCCATTTTGACCCATTTTCGAGTCCCATCATATATTAAACAGCAATATTTGAAATCAAAATATTTTGTTGACCTAATAGAAAACAGCTTCCTCTTTGATTTTCAAATTACTACTTGATTTTAGCTCAATTAGAACTCGAGTTATAACTAAAAAACTAAAACTACTTGATTATAAAGGATAATAAACATAGATAAAATCATATGGTCTTAGTTTTTGAGATACAACGGGAGTTCTAATTGAGTTACAAACAAGTGGTAATTTGAAAATCAAAGAGGAAACTGTTTTTAATTACGTCAACAAAATCTTGTGATTTCAAATATTGCTGTCTAATATCTAATGGGACTCGAAAATAGATCAAAATGGCCTTTTTCTCGTTTATTATTATTATATCCTCTACAAAAGATTACTTTATATGGAATATGGTTATTTTTCCTTTATTTTTTTTTTTTTTTTTTTTGATGCACAATGAATAGAAAAATCATGAAATAAATTTTTGGACAAGGAAAATAATATTTTTTGTCGACCTGTGTAATCTATTGTTATCTATTGTCTTCTACTTGGAAATGAAAGTGGAAGTGGAAGTAGGTGTACACGATTTTAGGTCGCGTATCACCCCTCGAGTAAACTATTATACATTATTCATGTATTTTGAATTCATGCAATACTGTATTCTATAATTAATTGGAATCAAATAAGTATATAAATAAATTTTTATTTTCAAGAGGAAATCAATGAATTTTTGATTCAAATAAAAATTTACCTATATTATATATATAATTTTATTTGGTAGATACTATAATTTCGAAGGCTTTAGTTTATCTTCAGTCTTTCTTAAAAATATTATATTTGATTTCTGTGCATGAGTACCTCATGGAGTTGTTCACTCACAAAATAACATTTAACATTCTTCTTCTTTAAGTGCCATATCAGGTCTCCCTGACGTTTTGGCTCCTCTCCACATATACTTGTGCTGAGTTTGTTTAGTTGTTTTTACACAGATATATATACGGGACCTACTTTTTAACGCCCGTTCCGATCGGCTAGTTTGGAGAGGTTACGAGGCAAGTATACTCTTGGTAGGTTGCCATTGCTTTCCAAGAGGAGTGGACTGCAAATATCTGCCGAGACTCGGTCTCGAACCTGCGTATTTCAGGCCAGCGGCCCGACACTCTAACCACTGAGACACAGTGGCCTCAACATTATAAAATTTATATTTTAAAATCTGAATGAACCACTCAATATTTATTAGCATGAATGAAAATGAAAATCAAGCCTTAGAAAATATAGTCACTTTTAAATAAAATTATCATACATACATATATATATATACAGTATATTCTAATTTAATATATATGTTTATTGGTATCAAGCAAAAGACACCCTCATTGATATCCAATTGAAAATTGACAAATTTGTTACTTTCGGTAAGAAAATCTTTTATTATTTTCAAAATAGGAATAAAAACAATACATATTTCATTTTTCCCCCATTGGGAATAATCAATATCAAAATAAAATTAATTGATATCAAAATGAGAATAGTATTGTTTTTATTCCCATTTTGGTATTGATTAGTCTCAATTTGAAGTTGAAAATATATACATAGCTGTAAATAAAAAAATTAAAGAAAAATTTATTGATGTAATTTATTGACTCCAAGCTTTGTCTTTGGAAAATTTTCTGAGAACGCTCATAGATTTTAAATGTTAAGACATTTTTGACACAGACAAACAATTTCTGTTCTAAATTTCATTCGAGGTGAATTTGTACAGTTTAACAAAATTTGAAACAGTTAGATATTGGCTAGAAGAAATTCAGTAATGTTTTGGTTCAAATCAGTTGACGGAAAGTACTCTTATTACTTCATGCGTTTTTCAATTTTTCGCCATTTTTTCAAAAAAGACTCAAATTAATCTGATTTGTTTGCCTAATATCAATGTTCTTTGATGTGTATAAAATCTAGAAATCATGTTGAAAAATTTATACACATTAAAGAACATTTAATAGTAAGTCAACAAATTAAATTAATTAAAGTAGATTTTGAGAAATATAATACTTGGTAAACAAAGACATAGAGTTTTTGAGAAAAAAGCGAAAAACTAATTTGAAGGGGAAAAATTTTGAAAAATGATTTCTAAGGGATATTGTCTGAGAAATTCATGTGGTACACACAGAATATGTTTTACTTTTTTAGTGCACGAGTTCTGTCACGTTGGACCATTCATGATGAAATTACAAAACGTGTCAAAATTTTCTAGTTCTATTCTAGACTAGTGTATAAGATTAATCGATAGTTTCAATTTCTAGAGAAAATTTTTTCATATAATATAACTTTTATCCCCTAAAGATTAAAATGCCCTTCAAAAGTAGCAAATAAATATAATTATTAGACATTTTTTATTAAATTTCTAAAGAGCTTTCGTCTCGTCGAACCTAAATGCCAAATCACAATCCGGGTTATTGGTTAACTTTGAGATGAAGGATTGTTGATATATATTCTATATTCTAGCAGTTAACAAATTTCAGTGAAATGCTCTACAGTTTCATCGTACCTAATAATTCCCTGGAGAGTGAAATAAATTTTACAATGAAGATGCAAAGCAGTTAAACTGAAATTTCCGAGCGGGTCTTATATATAAAAAAGAGCTTCGATTCAAATGTTAGCGAATAGGTGGGAATTTAGCACTTTAAGTCTTTTTTAAAAAAATTAAATAACATTATATAGATATACATATAGGGTGATTCACGGTCCATGGCACGTTAGACGTTTATGGAAAACGGAACGCAGGATTTTTCTGAAAATTTAGCATCATTGCGACGTTTCGGCTTCCATCGAAAAGTCGTAGGAACTTTATTTTTTTTAAATGGTACAAAATAAATAATTTCATAAGAACTTCGTTTGAATAATCAATATTTGCGGTCAATTTGGGAGATTTTTTTGAACACCGTCAATAAACTATTTATAATTTTCTTATAAATAGTCAACAAACTGACATATACTTGATATTTTCATGGTTAGTTAAAATTAAATTCATTAAAATGTAATTTTTCACGAAAAAGCGGCTTTATTAAGAAAACTTGATGTTTTAGGCTTAGAGACATGATATATCATCTTAAAGCAATTTTCTTCGTCCTTCAATTTATTGGGTAATTTACAGGGGGTCTCATTTGAAAAAACGAACTTTTGACCCCTTTTATGAATACCGGAAATAATAGTAATCTTAACAAGCCCTGTATAATATGGAGTTGATTTTTTGTCGTAAATTAAATACTTTGGGTGTGTCTAAACTACCACCAAAATATAAACTTTCCATGAATTGAGAGTACTAATTTATTTAACTTTAATTAGGGCCATGTTTTGGACCATATTTAACACAAATTATTTTTTATCTCGAAAACCGATAGAGATAGGTATATGATAATATTAACAAAAAAGTATTTTAATAAAAGGGCGGTTCTAGAAACGTGTCAATATACGGGGTGTTCCATTTAAAAAAATAAAGTTGCTAAAACCCTTCGATGGAAGCCGAAACGTCGCAATGCTGAAAATATTTTAGATCGATAGAACAGGTAAGAAAAAATGTAAGATGCTAAATTTTCAGAAAAATCCTGCGTTCCGCCTTCCATAAACGTCCAACGTGCCATCGACCGTGAATCACCCTGTATATATAGTTTCATCAAGCAAAAGATTTTGATTTGAAGTTCTCTTTATATATAGCAACAGTTAAAAAATTCAAGTCAAAGTAGGGGAGACCGGGGCAAGTTTTCCACTTTTTATAATTTTATTTTTGTATTTTTTATTTTTATCTAAACAGGATATCATTGCATTCCCTTTACCTTTATCTACAAACTAGCACAATTATTTTTCAAAAAAAATTATATAGTTTTTGACAGCAAATGGTTAAGTCTGATTATGTGAAGTTGGAAAATCTGCCCCGTATGGAGGGCAAATTTTCCAGCATACTAAAAATATACGTGGGCAAATTTTCCAACTATACTGTAAGTGGCAAAACACAGGTAATAAATCTTGCTTGTTACTTAATATGTATTTTTTATTGTAAACTAAAAAGGCTAATAATAGAACATGCCCCGTATGTTTTTGGAAAACTTGCCCCGTCGCCATTTTGGAACTTTGACACTACCCACACGAGTAGCTGTATAAATTGTTTGCAAAACAAACGCATATCTATGTTAAGAAAGAAACCCTTTTTAAGTACATGCAATGTCAAAACAAAAGTTTATTGCTAGTACATTTATTTTAAGTTTAAATAAAAAACTGAAAATTTACTCATCGTTGAAAAAATTAAGGAAACAGCTTTGCCTACGATGTGACAGCAACTACTCAACTAAAACTTTCGTAGATAATGGGTGCTGTGTTGCTACTTCAGCCAGTTGGCCCGCCTGGGTTATTTAGCTGCGTATTTAAAAACTAAAGCGAGTTGGAAAACGTGTCCAGTTCTCCCATACTAAGTAAGTTCATCGTAAAAATTTACTGGAAAGTGAAATAAAAGCCAAGCACTTGGAGTGAAATTTCTTACTAGTTCGATATATTAAGAGAGTTTCGTCTTAAAGATTAGCCAATCAATTATGGTCTTTTTTAAATTAAATAATTTTTTTTGGATTTAGGTATATTTCTTTATATAAAGTGAATATGTATGTATGTATATTTACTTGCATCAAGCAACCGAGTTTGATATGATTTTCTCTTACAAAATTTTAACCTATTTTTATAATTTCTACACGGACGTCCAACCTGAAATCTCCAGTTCAGACAATATCTTTTCAAAACTATTTGAATATTTCTACACTAGCACTAAGAATAGAAGATAAATTATAATGAATGAAATAAATTCGATAAAAGAAATGGATGAATGTCACGAAATCTAATACCTTTCTGGTAAGGGTACGGGCGAATCCATCAAATTAGTAATCCTTCTCTGTTGCTCTTCGGTGGCCCCAATGGAATTGAAAGGGGAGATGGACGTCTGGGATTGTTCATCAGTCGATGCAACGGATGTAGTTCTAGCCGAAGAACCTGACGATTTTTTCAATTTCAGTTTCTCCATTCGCTTGGCAAGGCGTTGTTTCTCCAACAATAACGATTGATATTCATCTGATGATTGTTTTAATCGAGCGCTCAATATGGCAACCCTCTCGTCAGAATTAGTACTTTCATTTAGAGAATCGCATGCAGTAGCAAACTAAAATCAATTAATTAACCATTAAAATACTTAAAATATAATTTAATAATAATGTAATATAATTAAATTTAAAACTTTATGGCCGATTACACCAAACAAACTTGAACTAAGGTAGTAATTAAATAAACAAAGTAAAACAATTTTTTAGAAACTTTTTAAAATATAAAATACTAGGTAGATTTCACATAAATAAAAGATCAGATGCTTGTTTAGCATGACTCTATATATATTTCGGGGTATAAGCCAATCTTCAGTTTACAAAGGACAGTGTCTGTCTGATCTTTTATTTATTTATGTGAAACCTATCTAGTATTTTATTTTAAATATTAAAAAGTTTCAAAATTTTCTTTACTTTATTTTATTAGAAAGACGGACTGATAAGCGAAATAAGTAGGTTATAATGAAAGGCAGTCCATAAATTATTCAATACCCTGAAGAAGGAGAAAAAGTCTCCGAAATGTCGGAATTTGAATAAAATTTAAATAATTTATGGACTGCCTTTCATTATAACTACATATTTTATTTAAAATGTTTCACCGAAAACTCACACCATTCTCCCTTAATTAAATAAACCTCAAATCAACTTTTACGATAAATTCTATTTCAACATTGATACATTTCTAGATGGATATCTTACACTTAATGATAAAAAAGTATTGTTTATTTTTGACTAGACAAAAAAAATTTATTTTTACCAAAATTATTAGCTAATTAAAATTTTAATACGATTTTTGATTTAGGTGAAAATAAATACAATTTGTAAATTTCAAGTTTGTGTTTTAGTTAGTTACGAATTACAAAGAACATTAATTGGAATATTTTTCTTTGTGGCTAGTTATTGGGTACTAAAAAAAGATTAACATCATTATTTCAAGTTAGAAAAAATATATAAGTTCAGATATTATTTTCACTCAATATTTGACAAAAATCACCTACATTTGATTCGCGATTGAATCAAATGTAGGAAATATTCGATTAAAAAAAAAGAGTAAAAAAAGGAAAGGATATCATTGTTTTAATAGTGATCGACATATGGTGTAATATACTATATATTACTTATTACGAGGAGTTTAAGTTTAAATATTGCCTGAGGAAGCAGAAAAATATACTACGAAACGTAGCAACATTTTGAAAATTTAACTTCTAATTTTATTTCAAGTCCAAGTAGCTAATAACCAGCCATAAAGATAAATATTCATCATGGACGATAACAAAATCAATTCATTAGTGGGAATGCACGAAAGGCACTTTGGCATATTATAAACTTCTCCAGCCCAAAAATATTTCGACAAATTCGCCATAGGGGTCAGTTGCATACGGGCTTGATGGCCCGGAATGCACTTAGTTATAAATAAAATTATTAAACTTAAAAATATATATAATCGATCAAGATATAGCATTATATGATATTTTGATTATTTATGTCCATCGATTAAATTAATAAGTTGTTGTTGGGAAATAAGGACAATAGCTTATGGAAATAATTTTTATTTTTTGCCAACGTTTCGTCAACTTTGTTGACTTCCTCAGGAGCTCAAACAAATTAACTTCTTTGCATTTTTGTCATTCTATCAATATTTATTCTTAGCAAACACATAAGGCCAGTCATCGAACAGATTGAAAATATTTTCCTACTTAAATCTTAAAATATATTTCTTTATATATTTGAAGATTTAAATAGGAAAATATTCTCAATCTGTTCGATGACTGGCCTTACATGTGATAAGAATGAATATTGATAGAATGACAAATATGCAAAGAAGTTAATTTGTCTATTGTCCTTATTTCCCTACAACAACTTATTAATTATAAAGATTGTTAGATAAAATTAAAATGAAAGAATAAATCAAATATATCAACAAATATTTATTTAAAATGCACCTCAGATAAATTTTGCATCGTTTTTAGTTGCGCTGTCGTAGCTTCAATAGATTTAGTAATATCTTGAGCAGATTCTTTAGCCATGGATATTTCTTCTTCTAATTGTTTGATTTTGGCATCCCAGACCTAAAAAAGACAAGTTATTTTTTAGTATTGAAACTTTGATCAGATGTGGATTTTAAGGGATAGATAGATGGCGTATAAAGAAAATTAATTAAAATACAATGGGATTCAAGGGTTTTTGGGGATCAATGGAACAGCACAACCATGGCCGACAGACCGCATGTACTCCATCAGTGAATAGAAAATATCTCAAGTTTCATTGGTAATAAAGTTCGAGCGTATTTGTAGATTTAGTCGCTAGATCAGGCATGTCCAAACTTTTCGAAGGCGGGCCATATTTTTATTAATAAACACCTCGTGGGCCAAATGTTAAATATATTTAATGAAAATATTAAATAACAACAGACATTAGTGATTGAATAATTTTGCTATATAGATATATATTAAAGGTATACAAAAAATGTAATAATCTTATAAAGTAAAAAAACTTTATTTAAAATTGTAAACTGAAATAATAGAATTTTTGATATTAGATTTGATACGACAAACAAATAATTGTAATATTATATTTTGTTATAAAAAATAAGAAACATTTAGTGTGTGTTAGTTAGTATTTAAACAAAAACTATAAATATACAAAAAATATAAATATTAAGTCAATTATTATATAGTAATTAAGTAATGGAGAGGGATTCAGCCAATGGGCAGCCTCTGCTGAATAAAAAACTCCCGATTATAGAAAACGTTTCGGCTTCAATTAAATAATGCCATCATCAGTTCCTAAGAGCTGAAAAAGCGATAGAGCACACATGTAAAATTACAATAAAAATTTTTTACAAAAAAATCCAAACTTGTTAATTACAAAATTATATCTTACAGTATTAGCGACACAATTAATTTTATAAATAAATTGTCCGCAGGCAGAGTTGTTGTGGATTTTATCATAATATATACAAAATTATATGAATTACAAAATGGTACATAAATCTTGGTGTGCTCTCACTTGATATGGGCAACGTCTCAAGTACAAATATAGCAAATTTCAATTTCATTCAATTAATAATAATAATAATTATGAGGACATTGATCTAATTAGGATCACTGACCCCTCACAAACATCTCTTAATTAAAAGATTTCTCAAAATAATTAACAAACATTAAGAATAACCAAAATTCGAATTCTAAATGACAATATATAAAAATAAAAATAAAAAATAATATAAATTTTTTCTTTCTCTACCTTTTTTACAATTCTTTCGCCCCTTTCTCAATGTTTATTGTCAGTGATCCTAATTAGATCAATGTCCTCATAATCATTATTATTATTAATTGAATGAAATTGAAATTTGCTACATTTGTACTTGAGACGTTGCCCATATCAAGTGAGAGCACACCAAGATTTATGTACCATTTTGTAATTCATATAATTTTGTATATATTATGATAAAATCCACAACAACTCTGCCTGCGGACAATTTATTTATAAAATTAATTGTGTCGCTAATACTATAAGATATAATTTTGTAATTAACAAGTTTGGATTTTTTGTAAAAATTTTTATTGTAATTTTATATGTGTGCTCTATCGCTTTTTTCAGCTCTTAGGAACTGATGATGGCATTATTTAATTAAAGCCGAAACGTTTTCTATAATTCGGGAGTTTTTATTCAGCAGAGGCTACCCATTGGCTGAATCCCTCTCCATTACTTAATTATATACATATACAGCCATCAAATTGTATCAACATTATTATATTGGTTTACATTTACAAATAGCAATATCTATTATTATAATTATAATTTAAAGCGTGAAATTTCATGTCTTGAATTAAATCTAAGGCTCAGACAAAGCTGTGGGTCCGAGTGGTATAATGTTTTCTCACCGCCAGGTTCGCTGTCATCAGTGATCCCCCACCAGTGGCGCACAGTTACCCCTTGTCGCGCGGAACTAATGTATGTGAACTTGGCGATAAATGCATTATTTTAATATATATTACTAGCTGACGACCGGGCCTTTCGGCCTGGCGTCCTACTTCGGCGGGGAGCGTCTCGTTCATACCAATTTAATAATTGAAATTTAAAATCTTACTGTAAGTATCGAAAGAATGTGCTGGATGAAATTGATTCAAAAATAAGGAAGAATAAGGAAAGATTTATTTAACACATTGCCTAAGCACGATCACTATCTGACCAATCAGAATCGTTCTAATAATTTAACGCTTTGGCATTGGCTATGCACTGGCCAATCAGATCGTTTCCACATACATATATATCCACATGCTTGTTCTATTTTATATATATAGATATGATAGATGATGATAGATAGATAGATAGATAATAATAAAGAGAGCGGGAATTCAAATCACTCATTTGAAAATATATATTTCATATAAAAGGAGTCTCATTAAACATACTTTTTCAATTGACACTGTTTTTATAAGATATACAGCAATACTTTTGGCTGAACAGAAAATAAGATGCCCTCATTTTTTTTCTTCACTGAAATACAAGAGTCCAAGGTGCTTTTTTCACTATTATTTATATCCGACGATTGGCTGTTCGGTTTTCAATGTGTGTTTGAATAGGAAAAATGGGAGCCCCAAACACACCCCGCCCGACGATTGGCTGGTTCGGTTTTCAATGTGTGTTTGATTAGAAAAAAAAATGGGAGCCCGAAACACACCCCGCCCGGACTAAACTTTCGGAGGTTCGGTTAATAAGTATTCAGTTCGGCTGACGCCAACCGAACCGTCTAAAAACCAGCCCGAAAAGGAGCTATACGAACCCAACCGAACTGAATATATATTAACCGAACCGGAGTCGTTTGCACATATTCGGTTCTATTACGTGGTTTGATTTAATAAAAATATTGTAAATAATATTAATAATTACATTAATATTGATCTACTGCACTTTTTATTAAAAACCGATTAGACGGAATCAAATTATATTTTAAAATCCCCGGGTTAATATTCGTTGAGTGCTGCACTCTAGGAGCGCTCGAATAACTAAATAGGGGAGGAAGAGGTGAGCAGAGTGGGGGAACCCTTTTGACAGCGAAATTGACGCTTGAAAAAGGGGACTCACAAGTTTGCTTTTACCAAATCTAATTGTAAATAAATTATTAAAAAATCTCGATGATGTGGAGGGCCGTATGAAAGCATCATGCGGGCCGGACTTGGCCCGAGGGCCGTATTTTGGAAATGCTTGCACTAGAGAGTAGTCGTAGCTAATTCCATAGTCTAAACAAAGTTTTCTGCCTTCTGCTCGTTTTGTGGCCCACAGATAGCCAGTCTGTGTAGAAATGTGCTATATTTTCGTTATTAATGCTTTTAGAGGCTAAATCTAACACTACGCCACAGTGTTTATTAAAAATGAGGCTTGAAGAGATAGTCTATTTCCGCTGTCTTTATGTCTAGTAAAAAAGAATTAATCTACAAATGAATACTTTACCATTAGTTCTCCTTTAAGGTTGTCTTCTAATTCTAAGTTTTTAATCATTTCAGTTGAAATTTTTTCAATTATTTCTTCTGTCTGATTTAATTCATTCATATTCTTCAATAAAATTTCATCTTGTTCTTCCTAGAAACAAATTATTTTTTTTAATTAATAAATTGAAAAAAAAATTGAAAGCTTTATCAAAACTTGTACGCTCTTTGAAAATTTTGTCAGCGAACGTTTTGAGCTGAAAAAGTGAAACTTAGCAGAAAGATGTAGCTTTTTATTACAAAATTGTTTGCCAAATTTCAGCTATAATGGTTCAAGAGTGATATAAATATAAAGGTTCTAATTTTTTTTTCTATTTTTCATCCGAAATTTGATTTGGCAATATCTACTGAGAGGGGTTATTTGCTTTATATTCAAAAAATTCTCCAAGCAAATGTTTAAAAAATAATTTCAGGAATTTTTGAAATTGGACCCTAAACTTCTAAGGGGCGTAAAAATTGACAAAATGTATTGATTTTTGATTAGGCAATATCAATTACTATTTTTATTTGATTCTAAATACGGGAATTATCCTAATTATAATTATATAATTTATTAAACTGATCTTGTAGAAGGTACATTGTGCATGCAACTTAACATTAATTGATATAGACTGATTTGTGTTACAATATTATCAAATTTTTTATTCATAAATTGTATATAATTCCTATATACTGCTTTTATATTTCGTTTTAAATTTTGTCTTAAAAGGCATCCTTTGTTTATTTATACAATTTTGTTGTTGTATGTTCTAAATAATTTATATGTTTTTGCCTAGACATTTATTATTGAACTTTTGTTTCCTAATAATGTTTATTATTTTTAAATTGAAAGGTTTTTTTAGTCACAAGACAATAATTTAGTTAATTATTATTATTTATTTTATTGATTCGTGAATTATTGTCTTTTAGTTTGTGACTAAAAAACCCTTTCAATTTAAAAATAATTTAAAAAATTAAGTCACTTAACTTCTGGAAGAATCTTATAAAAAATAATGCTTATGTTATTATTTATCTTTTCCCCTTGCATTATTATCTTTGTCATTTTTAGTTAAATTTTATTTTTTTCTCTTTTTTACTGTTGATATACATTTAATGATTTTGTAAAAAAAGGGTGTGACTGTCGGTTAAATAAATAAATCAATTAAGAAGGCTAAGATATCTACTTTGCTTTTTGTCTAATAAAAAATTCTAAATACGTACAAATCTATAAAAAGTAATTTAAGGATGTTTTGAAATTCGCCCCTTAAGGAGGTTCTTTCGCGACAATCCACACAAAAAGTTTTAGCCTCGTAACCATTCTATAAATATGAACGGAACTAAAATTTTAGGTTATGTTTTTTTAACGTGACTATAGCACTCACACTACGAAATCTCTATATGGATACACACATACTTGCCGGATCGTTTCCATCCATTGTGCTTATATCCCCTCCACTAAAAATAATCGCCCAAATATGTTTTTTTTTTGTTTTTTATCAAAACTACGTGGTAAATAATTTCTATTTTTTTTTTTAAGTTACTCCGAATTAATTATTTTAACAAATATTAGTCTTTCATCAAGATGGTGAAAGTCCTTCAATTAAAAAAAATAAAACAATTATCATATCCCCACCTACCCTGTGTAAAAAATGTCATTTTTAATTGCAATTATTTCATGTTTGGTGTGGTAAATCGTATTCAAATTTTAACAGTATGTGTATTATGCTTTTAATGACTTATATTCCAAGTTTTAAAGACTTCTTGAATTTTTGCATTTGTGAAAGAACTACTTTAACTACCCAAAATGAGGATGAGGAGAAAAATTATAATTCCTAGTGCCAAATTAATTGAGAACATGTTTTGTTTTTTTGTCTTTGCTACTTTAATAATTTACTAAGTGAAAAAATCATTTTATATACTTGTTTGGGTTCAGAGCATTTTGTTTGTTGAGGTAATCAATTTTGGACACGTAATAATTAAATCCCAGACAACCAAGCTGAGAAGGCATGCACATAACATCTAGTCCTATATAAAGAATTATAATAGGAAACTCAATTAACCGTAAATCTCTATTTACCTGTTGCTCACGTGTCATATTAACGTGTAACACAGTATCTTGTATATCTTTTAGTTTTTGATTGATGCAATTGCTAACTTGTGTACGTGTATCATAAGTAGCTTCTAATTTTGTACGGTCTTCCGACACTTTGTTGAGCTTATCAACAATTTCTCGTCGTGATTTCGAAGCCAACACACGAGTCTCATGGATTTTGGTAATCAAATCGTGGGTGTTGGAGTGTTTTAGTGTCATTTCTGTGATGTCCGCATTGATACGATAAAATATTTGATTCAGAGTTGGACCATCCGATTGAGAGTCTTTGTGCTGTAAAAATAAAAAAAGATATAAAAATATTAGTTACTTACTCAAATACTAATGGACTCTTAAGGTAGTTGTTTCGCGACAATATTAGCAAAAAGTTATATAGAACAGATAATAAGGATTCATAATTCATAAGCCCAAAACTTTTTGCTGTTTATGTACCACTACTAGCCAATCCCGTGCTCGTTTGACAAATCTGGCAACACTGTCTGAGCTTGTATATATTTTATCATAGAAATGTCAGATAAAGTACATTATAAATGAAGATTTGTAAAACAAAAAGTTCTTAATAAGCGATTGAAAGTTGTTGCGACAATGGCTGAAGCGGAAAAAAGTTAAAAAAGTACTAAAGTTAACCCACTTTTTAGATTAAATAAATGCTTTGTTGTCAGCTTGTTTTTAGTGTAAATTTTTCATTATTTATTCATTATTATCTCAGAAACTGTGTTGTAACTATGAATTAAAATATTCTTAAAAAATGTATTAGTTATTGTTTTAATGTTGGTTTAGTTTTTTATAACAATGGTAAGAAGGGTTTCTTAATTATAATTAAATATGTATTTAAACTTTCCGATATCCCGTATAGTGCAATGTATAAGAGTCTGAAAAACTCGTATCTTTGGAATTTAATATCTCCGGAACTATATTGTTCATAAATTTTGTTTTGTCACCAATCGATGCAGAAGTATTTAAATAATAATCTATCTAAATTTCAAAAAAATCCTAAGAAAATTCATATGGTGAAACAACTGAAGATGAAGGCAAGGCCATCAAAATCATAGGGTGTTTCAAGTGAATAAAATTATATATAAAAAGTGTTTATTTAAACACGATGGAACATGAAATTGTAACAAAAGATAAATTAGATAAAGGTGTTTTTTTAATTATTTATTGGTGTTGAAAGAGTTCTCGTAAGGAAAAAGAAGGCCGTTGATAAACCAAATTCTTATTGTCCTTAGCAATATTTATTTTCAAAACTAGAAGACAAGTTTTTTCCTTTAAAATATGAATTATAATCATTGCGAGATGTGAAACAAAGCTATATTAGCATAGCTAAAGATTTTGAGGTAATTATTATAATATATAAAATTCTTTGCCCGATACACTCACTCACTCACTCATCATCAAAACATCCAGAACCACTGGACATAGAATACATCTATGACATAGGGGCTCACTAAGAAAGCATTTTTTCGAAATTCGACCCCTAAGGGGGTCAAAGGGGGCAAAGTGTGTTTTCACTGATTATGCGATATCTCTTAAGGACGATAAAATATCTACTTACTTTTTACTTATAAAAATACTAAATTAAAATATCTAAAAACTAATTTCAGGATTTTTTTGAAATTCGACCCCTAAAGGGGTCAAAAGGGGCAAAATATCTTTGCAATGTGTTTACACTAATTATGCATTGTCAATTAAGAAAGATAAGATATCTACTTGATTTTTACTTAATAAAATTCTAAATACAAATATCTAAAAAGTAATTTCTGGATTTTGTGAAATTCGACTCCCAACTATCCAAAATGTTAGTGGGGGCAAAAATTAAAACTCTCTCCTATCTTGATCAAATTTTGTCGAGTTATTCTTTATTACTTTAAGAAACTATTCCTGTAAAAATCAAATATCAAAATTGACTGTATGGGGGCGAAGAGGGGGGGGGGGGGGCAAATTATAGAAATTTTTAGCTTTTTAGTACATTTACTCTTTAGAAACTGTGGATTATTTATTTGCAAATATCTAAAAAATAATTTCAAGATTTTTTTGTAATCCGACCCCCGCCCCCCTCAACTATCCAAAATGTGAGTGGGGGAAAAATTAAAACTCTCAGATCTTGATCAAATTTTGTAAAGTTATTCTTTATTACTTTAAGAAACTATTCCTGTAAAAATCAACTATCAAAATTGACTGTATGGGGGCGAAAGAGGGGGCAAAGTATAGAAATTTTTAGCTTTTTTGTACATTTACTCTTTAGAAAACTGAGAGTTATTTATTTGCAAATATCTAAAAAATAATTTAAACCTCCCAAAATGTGAGTGGGGGCTCAGTTTTCTAAAGAGTAAAAATCAATAGCCAAAATGAGTGCATGGGGGTGAAAGAGGGGTCAAAATATTACCAATATATATTACAGACCTAATAATCACATTCCGAGACGCCGCCCGCCAGAGCCACCTGCCTGGAGGGCCGAGCTGTAGAGGGCGTGCCGAGGGCACGCCTGGAGCAGCTCGTTATTATAATAAAAGAAAAAGACTATGTTGGTCGAGCTTGGGAAAAGGCCGAGACTGAGAGTGTTCACTCTAATTAAAAGTCTTCAGTACATAACTTATCTTTCTTTTCTCGTTTTGTTCCTGAACTAGTCTACTTAAGTCTTTTTTCTTTATAATAAGAATTACACTCATTGTTATGCCATGATTTACATGCCTTAAAGGAACCTATCATATCATACCTTTAAGAATAGTCTAATTGTTATTATAAAAGAAAGAGACTTTAGTGGACGAGATTACTTTAATTAAAAATTTGTATATTGAGTAAATACCGCTCTTTCTTCTAGATTTCATAGTTGAAGCGAGAATCATTTAAACTAAACGATTTCCACATCAAAATGCATGGAATGAAAAGTGTTTGGCTGAACACTGATTGATTCAAGCTGCTTCTAGAATTCAATATTAACAATGTTTTAGAAATAAGAGCAGGTAAATGTATAGTCAATTATAATCATTATAACTATTTTGTACTTTCTCTGCTGGTGGTCTAACCCAAACAAATCTTCCAAATCCCCCAATTAAAAATGATATGCTTTTTTTAATTTTTACAGTAAGAATTAACTTAGAATCGATTTTTTTTTTAAATATAATTTGTTGAATTTTGAAAATATTAAATATGAAAATAGTTTTCAAAACTGTCTCCTAGTTTTGAAAATAAATATTGCTAAGGAATTTGGTTTACCAACGGCCTTCTTTTTCCTTACGAGAACAAAAGATAAAATTTAAATTAAAACTTTTTTATTCGAAAGATTATGGTATTAAAATTTGAAAATGATTTCGGACACCACAGCTTTTTCTTACGGAGTGTTGTAGAGTAGAGAAGTTGGAAATTGAGCCGTTGTTTTATCGAAAAATTGTGTTCAAAGATAAGGCTCATTTTTGGCTTGTCAGTTTTGTTGACAAATAAAAGTGCCGTATAAGGAGTTATGGGGTAAGGTCAAACCAAAGACTCCATTGCATCATCCAAAAAAGAGCACCGTTTGGAGTGGTTTCGTACTAGTGGACTTTATTTCTCAAAAATGAGGCCGGAGCTCAGGTTACCCTCAACAGAGAGCGTTACTGTACGATAAAAAATTATTTTTTTTCAAATAAGAATGACATTGACTGGGGCTGCGCAAGCCCAGTAAAAAATATAAATACAACTTGATTGAAAAATAATAATTAATATACACTTATATTATTTATACATAGTATTTGTATTTAGATAAATTTCAATGAATTTATAATAACTTTTAAGGAGATAGGTGTTGGTTCTAGGCGAAACATTTTAATATAATAATAAAACTTGAGCAAGATGCGAGCTAGGTTTCACAAAAAAAGAAATAAAACAAAATTGAGTTTTGAATTCGAATATATTTTGGGGGTGAGCCCATCAGGAGTGTATAAATTGACTTGTCACGATTGTGGTGCTTTTTATATAGGGCAGACCTGCAGCTCATTCAAAACACGTTACTCTGAGCATGTAAGAGCTCTTAATCGTCTCAATAGATCCGATAACATTAATTTAAATTCGACCTCAGTCTTCGCAATTCACTTACATGAACCCAATCATTCAACCTCTAATAATAACCCTATCCCCATTCATTTCGAAAGAAAAGGGCTTAATTATATATATTATATTAGTAAATTAAATTGGATCTCTTAGAATCCACTGAAATTAAAATAGCTCTCTCAAAAAATTAAAATATTTTAAATAACCAATTAGAAATGTATAAAAATACAATTATTGATTATATATTATAATAAATTAACTAAGCATTCCTTCTATTGTTCGCACATTGAATATTGATATTAGGGTAATTGTACCCTTTCAGGTACTTTCCCATTCCTTCTTATAATAGCAGATATAGTTTCCCATCAGCTGGTTAAAAACTCAATTGTTCCATTTGTTGAAAATAGTAATTCTTAGTACACTTTCTCCTCTTCCCCCTACCTTACCCTCACCACACACATTTCAAAAAAATTTTTTTTCAATTTATAATCATTTTCTCTGACTCCTGAAGATGGGCTCACTCCCGAAATATATCGAATTCAAAAGTCAAGTTTGATTTATTTCTTTTTGTGTGAAACCTACCTCGCATCTTGCCCAAGTTTTATTATTATATTTCAATGAATTTAATTTTCAACCTTATTTTCAAATGCCGATAGATGGTTATTCCTCGACTGTTAAATGAGAATCGATCATTATTTTTGAATTAAAGTCAACATGAACTGCAAATTGCAAGTGATATCTGATTAATAATAAAGGAATAAGCATATTAATATTTCAAATGAATTTGGATAAAGTTTAGCAACGATCCGTTGCAGTTTATTATTTTTATAGACCTTGTATTTATTCAATAAATTATTATATATACAACTCAGATTATTCGTGTCCGTTTTAAAGTTTTTAGTGAAAACCACACTAACGTTAATAATTTTAATTTACAAATTATTAAATTTTAATTTTTGATACTACAATCTAAGTATAAGCTTTGAATAAATCTCAACTCTTTTGAGATTTTCGCCAATAAAAAGTTATAAATAAATAATAAAATAAAAATTATAACATAGATGAAATTCAAAACCTCACCTCTTTGATTATTTTCTTCAAATTAGCTTGTTCTTTAGTTAACTCGCAATTCAATTTATTTAAGTCGTCTATTTCTACTACATTTTCAGCAAGTTTTTGCTTCAAAGTTTCGGTTTCTTTGGTTAACTCTGCGTTTAATCTTTGAAAGTGAGACAATTTTGCACACGACACATCGTTGATTTTGTTAGAGTGGGACAAATCTACACTCAACTCTTCGTTGATTTTTTTAGAGTGGGACAAATCTGCACTCAATGTATCTCTCTCTTCAATCAAATTATCATTCGTTTCCTTCAACATGCCCACAATTGTTTGCAATTTTTCAACATCTTTAACCTTTCGCGTCAATTGTTCTATCTCTTCGGATTTTTGTAAATTTGTAGCCATTTCGTGATCTCGCTTAGATGTCAACTCTTGATTAGAAGCTTGTAAAATTTCAATTTGCTTTTCGCTACTTTCAAGTTGTTCAATTTTACTTTTCAGTTCTTTTTTTTGCGTAACAATTATCTTGTTAAATTCTTGTACCTAAAACAAAGAATATTTTTTTTAGACAAAAATTTAGTGTTTCTAAGTGAATGTTAGAAGAAGAGGAATTTACAAAAAAGAATAAAAATAGAAATTATAGTAATATCTAAAGAGACTAAGTTCTTGAAGGCTAAGTTTAAGGAATATAGGGATACAAATAAGGGAAGAGGAGATGCCACCAAAACAACATAGAAAATAACATTTATATTTAAAAAAAAAAAAAACATGCTTCTAAAAAGTACAAAATAATGTAATACTTAAGGAGGTTCTTTCGCGACAATGCACACAAAAAGTTTTAGCCTCGTAACCACTCTATAAATATGGACGGTGTTAAATTTTTAGGTTGTTTTTTTAACGTGACTGTACATTTTACGCTAGTACTTTCTATTTATGAATGGATCGTTTCCAAGCCATTGATATTTTATCCCCTCCACTAAAAATAATCGCCCAAATATGTTTTTTTTTTATCAAAACTACGTGGTAAATAATTTCAATTTTTTTTTAACTTACTCCGAATATATTATTCTAACAAATATTAGTTTTTCATCAAGATGGTGTAAGTCCTTCAATGAAAAAAAAAAATAAAATAATGATCATTTTCCCACCCTTTACCATACGTAAAAAATTTCATTTTTTATTGCAATTATTTCATGTTTGGTGTGGTAAATCGTCTTCAAATTTTGCCCGTGTGTTTATTATGCTTTTAATGACTAATATTCCAAGTTTCGAAGACTTCTTCAATTTTTGCATTTGTGAAAGAACTACCTTAATCAAAAAGTGAGGGGCGCAGAAACTTTTAATTAATTTCGTCAAAGTGCCCTCGGCTTTTTGATTAAATATTACATTATTTTGTACTTTTTAGAAGCATGTTTTTTAGTTTTTAGATTTTTTAAATATAATTTATTTTTTTACTTTTTAGTCTCAATTATTTTTATGAAGAAAAGTTTGCGGAATTTAACAGAACGAAAGTCACATTGATAGATATATACAAGTGAAACTAATATAAGAAAGCTATGTTAAGATTTGCCGATGACATTGCCCTTCTAGGAAGCAACAAAAAAGAATTAGAGGACGCTCTGAAAGGAATTAACCAAATCCTAATAGAAGAAATCAAAATGAAAATAAACAAGAATAAAACCAAGGGCTTAGTTTGTACAAAAAAAAAACGAGACAGGAATGCATCAAAATTATCCAAGAAAATCTAGGAGTTAAGGAATTCCGCTAGGTAGGAAGTAATATAACATGGAATGGGAGGAGCGAAAGCGAAATTAAATCAAGAATTGCCCAAGCAAAAATGGGGTTTAATTCAAAACAAAAACTACTATGCTCCTCCTCAATCAGCTTAGAAAACAGGAAACTGCTATTGAAGACATATGTATGGAGCATAGCCATGTACGGCTGTGAAACCTGGACAATTAGAGAAGAGGAGAGAAAGAGATTAGAGGCTTTCGAAATGTGGTGCTACAGAAGAATGATGAATATCAAATGGATGGATAAAATTATAAATGAAGAAGTTCTTGGAAGAATCGGAGAAAAGAAGAACCTTGTGGAAGAGTCTGAAGAAGAGAAGAGGTCAGATTATGGGGCACACACTGAGACATGGGGGACTGCTTAGGGATATCTTGGAGGGGGAGGTGGGAAAGACCCAGATTAGAATATTTCAACCAAATAATTGGGGATATGGGATGCCAGACATTTAGAGAGGTCAAATAGCTGGCGGGGGACAGAGCCGAGTGGAGACGTGTGGTTGCGTCAAACTAGTCTTAGGACTGTATACTCAATGATGATGAAGCTAATATAATATGTAATAAAATATAAACTTGAAATTTACAAATTGTATGTATTATTTTCCCCGAAATCATATATTTTATTTAAATTTTAATCAAACGATTATTATGGGGAGGGTCGAATTTTTTGTGAAAGAGAAAAATCAAAAAAATATTTTTTTATCATAGGGAGACCGACACCTGTAAAGAATTAGGCTAATTTTTTTAAATTTATTTCGTCGATCGTGTGAAAAAGCCCTAAAGTGGCAAATTTTGGGTAAATTTTGTACCTGTCGGTGTTTAGAAATAGCTTGTTTTTTTTGTTTTTGTTTTTTTTTTTATATTATTTATTGGCATCGGGCACAAACAAAAACTTGAGTTAAAATTATGAAAAAATTTCACAATTCTCTCATTCTCTTCTCATCAATCTATATATATAAAATTAAGGTTTTGTCTGTACATTGCTCCAAATCACGCCAAATTTGGGTTGCAGACGTTTCAAGCAAAGTTATGAACGAAAACACCCTCAACAAAATTCCTGTCTGTCTGTCTGTATGTCTGTTTCAGTGGTTTCCGCGAAAATTTGCTGACGATTCACGTCAAAACGGCTAAAGGGATTATTATGAAATTTCATATTTAAATCAGATGTCTTCTAACTTACGTTTTTAGCTATATAACGTTTTGATATTTTGACCCCAAAAGGGGGTTTGGGGGGGGCGCACGAATGAAAATTATCAAATAACTCCTAAACTATTAACTCTACGGCAAATTTTATAATGAGGAAAGTTGTAGGGGATGTGATTTCTGAAAACTTTTGTTTAAAAAAATTCCACCAAAAAAAACCACCCAAGGGGGGGGGGTGAAAAAAATGTAATTCTTGCCCTTGGAGCAAACTCAACCAAATTTTGTATACATAAATAATCTGTGGGTCACTAGAGAGCTAAAAATGCAAAAGCTAACCATCCGAAATGGGGGGGGGAGGGTCAAAAAATGAAAATTCTTGCTCTTGGACCATACTCAACCACATTTTGTATACATAATCTGTGGGTCACTAAAAGGCTAGAAATGCAAAAACTGGGTGCGGAGGGTGGGTGCGGCGGTTGAGTGATGGTGCGGGGGTGGGTTAGGGCATGGGGTGCGCGGGGTGGAATGGAGGTAGAGTGAGGGAGTAAGGCGCAGGGGGTGGAGCGGGGGGTCCAGGGGGCTAGGCAGGGGGTGGAGGGCACGGGGGTGCGGGGTGGTGGTTCAGGTGAGGGTCCAGTGGCGTAGCGGGGTGGTACGGCGTGGGGTCCGAGGTGGGTGGAGTCCAGGATGGTGGTGTGGGAGCGGAGGTTGGGCACGGGTGCATGGTCCGGGGGTGAGGGTGCTGGGTGGCAGTGAGGTGGGAGGTTGGGGTCCGAGGTCGATGGGGTGCGGGATGGAGTGTTGGGGTGGTGAAGTGGGGGCGGGGGTTGGGCATTGGTGCATAGTGCGGGGTTAGGGGGTGCTGGGTGGGTTTTGGGGGGTGTGAGGGTGGGGTTCGTGGGTTGGAGGTCTAGGAGACGTAGCCCCTGGTTAGCAAGAGGGCCACCGAAGGCGGGCCTTGCAGCTAGTGACAAATAAAAACAAATTTGATATTTATATGGAACCCTCGACAGGTGATCCGACTCGCACTTTCGCCTGTTTATTGTTTCATAGGTTTTTCTGATTCAGTACTCATTCTCATTAATTATTAGATTATTACTAAAGATTGTTTTTCTAGAAATGCATATATTTTAATAAAATTATTAAGAATGAAAATTGAAATTTTTAATTTATTTTTTTAATATAAAAAATCTATATAAGTATATAAAAAATATGTAAACAGTTACCTTGGCTTTATTGGGATCAAGCCATGCTTCAAAGATACTAGTCGAAGGCAAATCGGGATTAATCATTTTACGTAATTCTTCGCATTTCATCCTCATGCTTTCCACTTCCCTTTTCAATAGCATATTACAATCTACTAATTCTAAAAATTATATTAAATGTTAATATTTTGTAATAAATGTAGGTATATATTATATATAATATTAGTTTCATTCGTGGTAGATGTTGCAAATATTTTAGGTCTTTTTGCAAAGTAATGTAAATGGGAAAAAAACAATTTTCCTCAAAAAAATTAAATAAACTGATGTTGTTTTTTTAAATGTTTTGGGGAAATTTTATGATATTATACAAAAAGATCCAGAACATGTTCGGAATGTTACGACGAAAGAAGCTATTATTATATAGGGTATTATATAGGGTGGGTGCAGAAAGAAATTCATTTTTGAAAATAGAAAGAAAACAAAACTCTTATATTTAAAAGCGTTCAATCTTATACAATATAAAGGTTATTAAATGTAATTTTAGTTTTTGAAAATTAAATCATCAAGATGACGTCCTTGGCTGTTGCAATACTCTACCAAACGGGCACGAAAATTTTGAACAACTTTTAAGAGTTTGTTTTGAAATGGCTTCCAGACTTCTTTTTATGGGGACACCTTAAAAGGAAGGGTATACGCTAATAATCCGACAACATTGATGCAATTGAAGCCGAATATTCAACAAGAAATGGAAGCCATTTCAAAAGAAACTCCTACTAAAGTTTTTCAAAATTTTCGTGCCCGTTTGGAAGTGTTGCAACAGCCAAGGACGTCATCTTGATGATTTAATTTTCAAAAACTAAAATTAAATTTAATAAACTTTATATTGTATAAGATTAAACGCTTTTAAATACAAGAGTTTTGTTTTCTTTCCATTTTCAAAAATGAATTTCTTTCTGGACCACCCTATATAATTAGTCTATAAAATAAAATAAATAATAAAAAAATAGTTTTTGAATTACCTTCCTTCTGACTCTCGAGAGATGAAATATGAGATTCCATACTGGTATTATCTGTTACAGCCTAAATAAAAAAAAAATGTCATGTTAATATACTATAATATTCTTGCTTGTGCCATATTAGGAAATAAATACAATTATATTAGAAAACAATCATTAAAACCTTTCTTGAACATAATATATTTATAATTGAATGTAATGGAAGGCAGCCCAGAGGTAGTGAGGAAAGAAAAAATCAACACATATCAAATAAGTTGTAATTTATTGGAATCCTTCCTCCTTTCCTTTCAAACCGACGTTTCGGAGGATTTTTCCCTCCTTCTTCAGGGTTTCAAAGGGTCAATGAATGAAACAAATAAAATGTTTCCTTCTTCTCTCCACAGTAGTGTTCAAAAACTTTCTTCTTTTTTAACAAAGGCATAGAAAAACAATTTTTTTTCCTCTTTTTCTTACCCTGAAGAAGGAGGGAAAAATCCTCCGAAACGTCGGTTTGAAGGGAAAGGATTCCAATAAATTACACCTTATTTGATATGTGTTAATTTTTTCTTTCCTCACTACCCCTGGGCTGCCTTCCATTACATTCAATTAAAATTTCTACCAGTCGGTCTCTCTCCAGAGAAAATTTCGTTGCAAAAAAATAATATAGTTAGTTTTATAAAATAATTGTATTTATCACTTCTGATATACATGTAAGCTTTTAAAAAGAAATCAAATACCTTTTGTAATTTCACTGAAACATTTTGTAATTCAGTCATGGTCAGTTTTTTGTCTTCTGCCATTATAATATTCATTTGCTCTAACTGTTCTAATTCCTCTTTCAAAAGTTTTTCCCTGCCGCCTAGGATAATTTCAATAGATTCTGTACTCTAATAAAAAAAAAGAAAACATTTTGTTAAAATGATAATACATACATCTGTCCGTTCCAGCTACTCGTATATTAAAATTTAATAAAAATTACAATTTATATTCATTAATATTTTTTTTTAATTTAAAAATGTAGTAATATTTATAATTTTTAATTAAAATAATTGATAGTAATCGTGCAGTATTTTTCAAAAGATCCCAATAATGATCAAAAAAATTTTGATCGAAAAAAATTGAGCATACCCATAGTGTTAAGGTCTTCAAAAATGGCTTATATTGTAAACGTAAACATGATAAAAAATTATATTATTGTTTTTTTTTTCTATTCTTTTATTGGCCTCGGGAACATAGATGCCCATTTAGCCAGCCGAAAGTATTCGTTCATATTTCTCCAAATTCGCCAGCCCTCAAATGCTGATCCCTAAGGCGGGCCGCTCGGGGGGGACAGTAGGGCAAGCAGAGCATCCCTCTGCAACCGGCCAAAGTGCATCGCGAATGGCCGACGAATATAGAGCAATAAAAGAACGTACTTGTTCATAAGTCCCTTCAATGAGGGATAAAACAGAAGACTTGTATTTATTTATTTATTTAGATAATTTTACGGACTAGTAGTCCACTTACAAAATTAACAAATTACCTAGTCTAACACCTTTAGAAAAATTAATATATAACAAAAATTGACTATGCGATTGAATACTAAAACAATAAATTTTTTATAAGCTATATATTTATATAAAAATGCGAATAAATAAATTAATAAATTATATTATAAGAGATAGTAATTTTTTTTAAAAAATGTCAAGAGTAATCATCAAGTATGAGGTTCTAATTTCACTCAAAATTTAATCAGCTTTTTAACTCAATATAAAACAAGTAAATATGAATTAATGTTTTGATATTGTTTGGTTTATGGGCTGCTAGTTTGGTAATTCATGCAAAAACAAACTTTATTTTGTCAAGATAATTATTATCTCTTAAAATATCATATTTTTGATGTTCCCTCTATTTTATGCTTTTTTGAGTGCCTTAACGTCGATATTCCGCTCAATTTCTTTCATCAAAATAGTATTACCCGTAGTTTTAAAAAACACCACTTGTCCTGCACGTTTACAAGACACCTAATCTTCGATTTACATGGTACAAGAAATGCATGGTGTCGGTTTAATACCGTTTCAAAAAAGTGGGAAAACATAATTTACATCAGTGGTTCTTAACCTCTTACCACTCGCGAACCTCTAAATAATTTAGGTTTTTCGGCCTCTTAGTTTCTACTAGTATTATTGATAAAAATTAGCAAGGGCGTCATCGGTGAATAACAAACATATTCTTCCAACTTACGTTGTTTCACGATCATACTATATTCATTTTACTCATGGTTACTGCGATGTTGGTGTACTTGTTGGAGACCTTTACATAAATCTGTTTTTGTTGGAATGCCAAAATAGCGATGTCATTTGAACCAGTGATGTTGGTGTTGATGGCCTTGGCATCCTTGTGTCTTTTGAGGAAAACCAACCCTCCATGACTCTTATGAAGGAGAAAAGTTGTTTTCGTCGATAACTGTCTGTCAATAGATTCACAGTGAATTCTCGCCTTCTATATTATTTAGATTTTAGCCATATCGTGGTTTTCACCAAATAAGCTTTATTTTAAAAGAGTGCAGAAGATATATATAAAAATCTAGTTCATTTTTATTGTTTTCTGAGGCCCATTGAAATCCGAGTTAACAACCACTGATTTACACGGTTCTAGTTCAGTTTAACAAGGACAGAGAATTGCAAATTTTCAATGTGAAATAACGATTCGAAATGCATAATCACAAGATACTTTTGGTGAACCAATCTAACAATTAAATCGAGGGTTAGGTGTACTTCGTCATAATGAGTATGGTGTAGCACAAATAAAGTAGAGATCAATTCTTTACTCCTGCGGCTATTCTCTTCTGCTTGCATATTGGAAATTTTTAAAAGTAATTCATCAATCTTTTCATCTTTAGCTGCGATCTCTTTATTTTTTTCAATTAGCTGATTGTTCAAATCCTTAAAAAAAGAACAATTATAATTTGCATTAAATCAAATTATTTGATAGTTGAGCTTTAAGGCCAGTTTCTGCATAGAATTTTCTGTTCTCTGCTCTGGAATCGCAACATAACATGTTACTTTACAAAGGAATGTTTCCTTACCACCATAGTGCGACCAGGTCCCAACCATGTCTAAAATTGCTTCGAGAGAGATTCATGACCGGATAATGGCTATTTCCGGAAACAATTGGATCGACACGATTGATGCGTCAGAAACAAGAGGCATAGCCGGAGCGCTATCGGCAGACAACCGGTTATGTGGAAATGTAAGCGACAAGACAATCTCACTATAATACTGTATTTAACATAATCCGACCATACAGGGACTCAAAAATAAGTGTTTTGGAAACTTGGGCTCTTGACCAATAAGAATAATGAGGAGTTATTTTTTATTGGTTCTGAGGTCAAGCCGCCATTAAGTTTCCAAGAGCACTTATTTTTGAGTCCCTGTATGGTCAGATTATGTTAAATACAGGACTATAAGAGACACGACATGGTTTTGAGACGCTGAGACACAGTCGCCTATGAGGAAACTGGCCTTTAGTGAATGATTTGAAAGGTTTTTTGGGTTAGACCACAACACAAATGAGAAAATATGTTAATTAATTTTCGATTAAGGAGATATGATCATTGTAGAAATTGATATATTATTTATCTTGATTTCGAGAAAAAAATTGTTCCTCAAATTGATTAAAGTAAATAAATAAAAAACTATTTTTACCAATTTAATTATAAATATTGTTATATAAGTTTTCATAATAATACATTTGATAATTTATTAATAAAGAGAAATCATAGGTTGTCCTCTGTTTCTTCTAAAAAGATCATTTTATAAAAATTATAGGGAACAAACGAAATGTGATTCTTGATAAATATTGAAAATTAAAAAAAAAATCAGGAAAAAAGAAAAATTTAAAAACAGCAGAACTGGGACTTCTGGTCGAGTCGATAAATATTCTGTAATTTACGTTTATGAGTAAGTATTACTACAAACAGACCATCCAATAATTTTTTGGGCTCTGTAGATAACAAATCACGAATATTTGTTTTATATATTTTTGAAACCTTAATTAACAATTTCTACCATAATCATATCACTTTAAGGGCCAGTTGTATGTAGGTTTGTAAAGTCTTTGTTAAAGTTAACAAGGAGTGAAACCTTGTGCCCGGCAGGATGGGAAATCAGATGAAAGTGCATGTCATCTGATTGGTCATACGGCCGGGCACAAGGTGAATTCTAAGGTTTTACTCTTTGTTAACTTTAACAAAGACTTTACAAACCGACATACAACTGGCCCTAAATACATAGTTTCGAATTTTGGCCTTTAATTCTGGAGCAGTGTTCAAGTGTTAATAAATGTAGCGAGAATTAATTAAATAAGCGTGTTAGAGTACCGAAATGCTTGGGATAAGATGTGATTGACAAAGATGTTTCAAATCCCGTACATGGCGCATTAAACTACATGATCTGAGGTTAAATTAAATCTAAATACGAGGGTTATTAATGACATTGGGAACTTTTGTTAAGTTGCCTATTCTGTTTACGTTATGAGCAAAGAGTAGCTAGTTTGGTAAAAACACACCTTAGGAGGGCGCAGCAACAGCCAACAATTTATCAAAGGATGTTCCTGGATTAAGCGATACAGTCCTGATTCTATGTATTGTATTGTAAATTATTTTCCCTTTAATCGAAGTAAAATAATCTTTCTATTAGAAAAATATAGTTGAAAAATAATAAATATTTGGTAGCCCAACCATGATTTAATTAAAGTTAACGATTTACAATCTTTATTTATTTATGCACCTTAGACTCGAACCCAAGCTCTAAAATCTCTTCCCTTTTCTTGAATGATTCAGGGGTCAATATAGGCCTATAGAAGCTGGTACTGAGTAGAAGACTTTCTCGCATCAATATCCACCATAGTTTAGCCCGTAAAGTGTCATTTAGGAAACCATGCATAAAAGGTTGGTCAAAATTTGATCTCAATTGCATAAGTAGTTTTAGAGTAAAAGCGTTAAAAAGAAACAAACAAACATACAAACATTTCCTATTAAAAATAATAATATAGATTTTTTCCCATTTAACCCATCTTGCGAGCAATTTTGGTGGAAAACGAGCAAATTTTTTTCCTGTTAAATGACAAAATATCCTTCATATGAACAAATCATTTGTGTTGGTTTGATTAATTCTCGCCTCACCCACCAATACTTGAGTAATAGTAGTTGAAACGTTATTTATTATAAAAAATATGATTTCCAAGCATAAAAACATTTCAAATCAAAGTTATTTAAAAATAAAATAGATTTCAAATGTTTTTTTTTTATTTATTCATTTTTTATTACCGTATTTTCCGTCAACTTCTTTGAAACTTTACTAATTTCTGATTGCCATTTTGAATTCACAATATCAAAATCACTTTGCAATTTTTTTAGATTAGTTTGTAGTTGTTCTTGAGCTTGCTCATTCTTTTCCTTCTCTTGCAAAAGCTTTAAATAAAAAGAATATTTTGATCATAAAATGCGAATCTAAATGATCAAATTGAAAGAGTGATTTAATATTAGTACAAACATTTTTTTGTAATATGAGTGTATGATATTTAACCAAGTGAAGTTTTGATTTTTGTGGATTAAAGGAATATTTATATAAACCACACCGTAGTAAATTTTTAACTTATTTATTGATAATACAAAAAATAATATAAGGCGTTTTGATTGTAGAATTGACGAATCAAAACGATATAATTTTTTATTATATTATTTGCAATTTTATCAATAAATATCTTTAAAAATTACTGTGATTTAAATAAAAATTCCTTGTATTATTACTGTGAAAATATTTTATTTTATTTACGATAGATATTATTGTAAATTTTATTTTTAACACCCCCTAGCTTTAAAACATGGGCAATGTGTTGAACCCTCATGTTTGTGTTTGTGTTTCTGTGTTTGTTTGTATGTATGTATGTATAATTCTTAAACAGCTGGTCTGATTTTGATAGTTTTTTTGTAAAGAGAAGTTTTCTATGCAAAATTCTTACGAATATCTTTATAAATAGAATTTTTGTGTTAATTAAAATTATGAATATATATATATTAAAATTTTCGAAATATATTTTAAAACACCCAAAAGAAACAATGTGTCGTTTTGTTGTTTGTTTTGTTTTCTTAATGACCTATTCGACTATAGTCAGGTGATCTGAGCTTGTGCATTTGAAATTTCTATTAAAAAACATTCAAGTGCATGTTCAGTTCACTGAATAAAGTGCAGGTCGAATAGGCTATTAAATAGTTTTTATTAATTCATTTAAAAATGCTGAAATAAAAATTCAATTAAGAATGTAAAAATTATAGTAAAATTTTTAAAATGTAATTATCCAATACAACCGGAATCAGGGTGAAATAGGAAAAAATGTTCACCAAGTAAAATTTTATAGATATGAAAGTATTCGTCTTTCGGCTTGTATTGAGTAATTACAATTTAAAAATTATTTTGCCCGGCAGGCAGAATTATTAAATTCACTCGAAAATTTTCCATTTTTTTTACCTTATCGTATTTGGAAATGTCTAAAATCTGAAATAAATCATTTTCAAGAATGATTTTTTTTTTGGCTGTCTTGAATGAATTTGGTATACTTCAATTAGGGAATTGAACCCAAGTCTCAAGACTAGGCCACAGCTTCCAACTAGTTCCAAAACAAAATTTTTTAATAATAAATGTATTTCAGTTTTTATCTTCCAAATAGAAAGATATTGATTTAAATTTTAATTCATTAGGAAAAGATAAGAAATGTAAACAGAATCGTAAATTAAGATAGTGGCAAAATTCAAAATAATCAATTAATAAAATTACGTAGTGTCTATTATATTTAATTTATTGCAATAGAAAAGGATTATATGGTTCAAGTTACTATATCAAAACCGATAGAATTTGTTTTATTTCATTGAAAAAAAATGACTTTACCATTAAAGTGGCAAAAATCAGTGTTGGCCAACGAAGAATAACAAACATTATAATTTTTTCTCTTTTTTTAATTCTCATGGAGGGGGGAAAGTTGTTGATGACCGATATATGTCATTTGATGTCACAGAATGAATTAGAATTTATAGTCAGTATTTAACAAAGTATAGCAACACGATTCATTTTCGATTAGTCGAGACGAGACCATCAAGTTTCTAAGAGCTCTTATTTACCAGTATGGCCAGGCTATGTTAAATATAGTAAATAGATTAGCATTGAATTAGCCCCACCTTATTAATTCTCTGAATTGAATAAGATATCATCCATATGGTGATTTTCGCTATGTCTTAAGGACGTTCCCTAATAAAACGAATTTCTTGCAATCCTTTTAAAACTTTGAATACACATATTTATAAGTGTCCTTTATACGTAGAAATTTTTTTCAATAGTCCTTGCGGCACTAAATTTGTAAATATTGACCATTGAAATTTGCATATTTAACATACGAATCCCGATTGATGTTAAAGCGACTGTTTCATTAAATTACAATCGTAATTTTCCTGAAATTATTTTGAAAAACAGAGAATCATTAACTGAAGATATAACAAATATTTTTCTGTTAAAATAATTGTATCAAGAGGTATTCGTTTTGTATGAAAAATGTTAAAAGTTAAAGGTACTTTTGATGGTTTTCATTTTTTCTCTCATGGCATGGCAAGTGAGAGATGGCGACTTGGCAATGTCGCATTAAAATTACTCAATTTTTCCTTATCTAAAAAACTTCTGCAGCTGGTGCATTTGAGATTTTTAGCTAATTCTCTCAACCTAACTATACTGTTCTCATCTGGAATTTCCCATTGAGCTGTTTGATGATGTGTTTTTTTTATTCTTTGTCTTTTAGCGTCGGTAAGAATGTAATGTTGCCTGCGGGGCAAGAGCGAACTGCATCTGAGCTATATTAGGGAATGTCCTTAAATAAAATCTCATCGTATACATGTGAATGCCTATTTTTACCGAGCATAAAAAACCATACGAATCGCATATCGTATTATCGGATGATCAGTTCGTGAATCTAGATTAAGGCGTTCTAAAATAAACATTTTAATAAGGATTTACCTATACAATTTTAACTTGAAATTGGGATTAAACAATTTCAAAATGGAAAATTAGTGATATTAAAATCTTATCGGTTGTTCGTAAAGGAAATATAAATAAGTTCATAGCAGAGCAAAGTTTACATTTGATATTACGAATTAAGGGTAAAGAAAAAATATTTTGAGTGAATTCAATACTCGGACAACCGGCGATAGTAGATAGTAATTTTTATTAAAGATTGGATAAAGAATCGTAACTCAGTTAGCTTACAGTGGCAAGTTTGTTTTCCAAAAAAGAACCATGGGATCGGATTTCAGTAATGCCTTCCGGTAATTCTATCTCGCAGAGTTCTGTATCAGTTGGGGTTCTAAATTGAAATGAAACGCTGGTTCCGCAGATGTTATAATCTCTGTTTATATAACAAAATTGGTAATATTTTGACGTATCCTTTGGTAAAGTATTTGCTGAAAGAGAAGATTTATTTTTATTTTATTATAATTATAACCCTAAGTAAAAAAAATAAATAAACTAGATAGAGAAGTGAAAATACCTTTAAATACAACATGAAGATAAGTGCTTTCAGCTCCAGTTGGCATGGGTGCCAATTCAGATGTGAGCTCTTCATTTACATGACTCCATCCAACTTTGAATAAAGAAATACGATCGCCGGGGGCAGGAGTAACTGCACTTGTCAAAGAATATCTGCAGAAAATATCCGCATCCGTTAAATAGGGACTCACGACGTCATAAAACACCACCTAAAATAGAGATGTATGGTATAGAATTAAACTTTATTTACGGAAGAATAGATCGACTTTTCTAAGTAAAATGCTATTGGTCTAAGATCCCGGCTTAGGTCGACCTTCACCTATCAAGTTTCCTAATGATATTAATATTTTAATAATATAATGTATTAATAAACAAAACTTGATAGGGTCGACATCCAATTTACCTGCATAGGTATTTTTAATAAAAAAATTAGAGTTGTTAATTTTATTACATAAATGTAGTAATCGAGTTTCAGGATAAATTTATTACCAAACGAGAGTAAAATATGTATATATAAAATGCCAAAGCCATCTTTTTCCCTGCATAAGTCCAGGTAGATAGGGTATCAACAGGTAACTTCGGATTAGTATTTTGTAGTTATAGTTACCTTTATTGTTATATATTAAAATGTAGATAATTAAAAAAATAAAAAAAATAAAAAAAAATAAATCTAATAAATTAAATAAAATAGCTATGCAGGGAAATTGGATGTCGACCCTATCAAGTTTATTAATACATTATATTATCAAAATATTAATTTCATTAGGAAAGTCGATAGGTGAAGAAGGTTGACCTAAGTCGGGATCTTGTACTATAAAAAAATCTCAAATTGCCTGGATATTACTTTTTTAATCGCATCACCATTAACAGCAGTAAAATTACGAAAAAAAATTTATTGCTTAGATGCATATTCTGTATCGTTATTGTTGTTATTACTATTACTGTTTGGAGTGTAATAACCCATCTTGTTTAAAAAATACCAGTATTACTTCAAATGTTTCAGTCTTTTGTATTTTCTGCTCTATGAGGCGACTCGCCTGAGAGCATCATTAAATAAATAAATTAATTAATAATGACATGGTGGAATCGAGTTTAAATTAAAAATATCCACCAATTTCCATCAAATACTGGAGGAATAAACATTATAGAATAATTTTTTGAAGTTTGGACTATTATACTAGTATCCATTGATGAAGGCGTGGATAAGGAATTGAATTAAAATCAAAAATAGCGAGCGATTCCAGTCTATGTCCTGGTCTAATATTGGAGGAATACATATTTATAAAATTTCGGCTATTATAATTAATGAAGAACCAATGGTGAAGATAAAAAAAATGGATTTAATGAAGAACAAAAAAATATCGAAAAAGAAAAGTATCAAAATGGGATTATTGAAGAAAATTAAGAAGAAAAATAAAGACAAATTCAAAGTTTCGGTTTTTAGAAGTACCCATTGATAAATCAGGGAACTTCTTTATAACCGACAATTCCAGGTGATTTTTTTACTTTCACTTATTGCATTATCATTATATGATAATTGATGATATATGTGAAAGTTTTAAATTCTTCAAAACCAATATTGATCTCAGATAAGTAATTAATATCTAAACAAAAATAGGGAAAATTGTATGTTCAAAAAAATAATTTTTAAGAAAAAAATAAAACAGACTTCAAAAAACGAAATGGAACAAATAAAGGTATAAAATAATTATTATCTTATTTAGTTACAACCAAACGACGAAATATTAACATGAAATTACTTTTTGAAGTCGGTGCCAAACATATACCTTTTATGAATCGCACTCGACGGATCTTACTTAGTACGTTTGGAGGGTATGCTCGCTTATAGGTATAGTTTGTTTGGTGCCGACTTCAAAAAGTAATTTCATGTTAATATTTCGTCGTTTAGTTGTAACTAAATAAGATAATAATTATTTTATACCTTTTAGTGTATTTTATTTGTTGCATTTAATTTTTTGAAGTCGGTTTTATTTTTCTTAAAAATTATTTTTATTTTTCTCTTTTTAGTGATGTTATTAATAGTGATTAAATCATCAGAACTTGACCAAATTAATATGGCACCATCCCTAAGATATCACTTTTCCAATAAAAAAGAATCATCGAAATCGGTTCATAAACAAAGAAGTTAGGCCTAAACAAACCTAACAAAAAAGGTCTAATACCTATGAAAAAAAAATGGGACCAATCGGAAGCTAGACTGGACTAGGACAAGGAAAAAAATTTTTGTCGGCCTGTGTTATAAAAACGGCGAACAATAGAGATGCCGTTTTAACCTTGAAAAAAATGTTAGTAATGCAGTAATGCATTTAATTTTGTATAATTCTATAATTTTCCAATATATTTCAAAGATGATTTTTCAGTTGAGCCTAGTACTCATATAAGTAGTCACACACATGAGAATACAATTTTGTTACATTTTACATTCCGTTTTTGAGGATATTTAAGTGTGTGTGTGTGTGAGTTAGAGTGAGTGGTTAAAGCGTAAAAGTAATATACCTATTCGTAGTTGTATACAAATATATATCTACATTTATTTAAAGTAAGTAGCATTCAATTTATTTAAGGTAGTTGTTTCGCGACAATACTAGCAAAAAGTTAATGCTAGAATATATAGAACAGGCAATAAGGATTCATAATTCATAAGCCCAAAACTTTTTACTGCTTATGTACCACTACTAGCCAATCCCGTGCTCGTTTGACAAATCTGGCAACATTATCCGAGCTTGAATATTTTTATCATAGAAATGACAGCTAAAATACATTATAAAGGTAGATTTATTAAACAAAAAGTTCTTAATAAACGATTAAAAGCTGTTGCGACAATGGTTGAAGCGAAAAAAAGTATCAAAGTTAATCCACTTTTTAGGTTAAATATATGCGTTGTTGCCATCTTGTTTTTAGAGTAAATTTTCCATTATACATTTTTCATTATTATCTCAAAAACTGTGTTCTATCAATTAAAATTTTCTTAAAAAATGTATTAGTTATTGTTTAATGTTGGTTTAGTTTTTTATAACAATGGTAAGAAGAGTTTCTTAATTATAATTAAATATGTATGTATGTAAACTTTCCAATATCCCGTATAGTGAAATGTATAACCCTGAAAAACAATATCTTTAGAATTTAATATCTCCGGAACTATATTGTTCATAAATTTCGTTTTGCCACCAATCGATGCAAATTAATTAAATAATAATCTGTCTAAATTTCATAAAAATCCTAAGAAAACCCCTATGGCGAAACAACTACCTTAAATAATTTTTATTACTTAAAACTTACAATGTATTATTATGAAGGAAAAAGAATACTGTGTCGTTTTTTTTTATGAAAATGATGAGAGAATATATTTTCTAATTTGTTTGTATGTAATTTTAAATTAGTTAAAAGTTAATTTGATTTTTTTTATTGTAATAAAAAATATATGATGGGGGGGGCGCCATTTTATCATTTCGCACAGGGCGATGTAATATCACGCTATGGCTTTGTTCTTAAACAAAAGAAATATTAATTATGAGCAGGATTCAAAATATATATTTCGGGTGACTAGATAATGTGACCATATGGGACCATATGCTGTCCACACCGAGAGCAAAAATGTCCCGCTTTTGCAAACAGACCAGATTTATATACACTGAGAAAAAAATGTGAATTTATAGAAAAATCATAAAAGATCTTTTTTGTAGTGGCTCAATTCCCTACAAAAGTCAGTTCTGATCTTATCGATAACTTAATTCATTCATGATCATGAGTTATAAAATTCCAAATTTAAAAGTTTTTTTTTTAAGTTATTTAAACGTGAAATAGAAAATCGCCAAACAAAGTCTATTAGATCATTTAAAATAAAGAAATAGATTAACTGTAGTAAGAATATTTAGTTATCCCAAATAAATTTTTCACGCCTAAACCACTGAACGGATTTTTATGAAATAGGCTACTTTTTTTAGCGAATATAAAACTGAAGGGGGTGAAATCTGAAATAGGGTTTGAAAGTTTGTATGAGGAACCAATTATTTCTCAAGTTAAGGATATAAAAATTCATCATAATTATACTTTTGATAAGAAATAAAGAATATTTCTGCTTTTAAGTACCAGCTATTCTTAGTTTGGGGTCAAATGGTCGTGTGTGAATTGTCCGAAAATTATTTTTATAAATTTTTTTTTTATTTATATACAAAATTCCGTAAGCGTCCAGCTCTGACATAAAAAAAAAATTGGTCACGTTACGACTAGATTATATTGAGAAGTTTACATTGAGGGACTAAATAAATATTTTATATATGTTTCACAAAGAAAAGAAATATAGATTATGGGCAAGAGTCAATATATATTTCGGGCAAAGAGTCCATCTTGAGGAGTTTACATTGAAGGATTAAATATAAAATATAAACTCCTGAAGATGGATGGGCTCGTCGTCCGAAATAGATGTCGAGTCTTGATCACACGACCAATAAATATTTCTTTTATTTGTGAAACCTACCTAGTAATCTAATTTTAATTTCATCAAAAGCGTTAAAAATGGCCTATTTATCGAAAAAGTCTATTTTTTGTAATTATGATATATTCTAAACTATGGAAATGATAATTTGTTGTTTGTTGCAAATTGAGAAGTTTGCAAAACAATTCCGATGGTACAAAGAAAGGGATGAATTTCTAACGGGTCTTTAGTGGGGCGAGTGAGAAAAGGTCTCTGGTGGAGTTTTTTTGTCTAAAAGGGCTTTAGAAAATGGCGATGACAAAGCACTTTGCTCAAGGTCAAAACAGGAAAGGGAGTTTATAATAGAAGGTGGCATTTTTCCTTTCAGAGGACTTAGAAAAATAGCAAACGAAAGCAAGGTTAAAAGACAAAGGGACTCTAATAATATAATATAGCAAAATTAAATAAAATATTGTTTTTTTTATAATTATAAAATATTATTGAATCGCAATTAGTAATTTTGTTTTAAATAAGCTTGGAGGAAAAAGTGAATATTCGATAAGCATATAGGTACATATTATGTATTTAATTGAAAATCTTTTCTTTTGCCGAGAGTAGCAGAGTTGTTGATTCACAAGAGAAAGAAACAAAGAGGTTGCCCTCTGCTTGATACAAATAAACATACACACATATATATCGAAATAATATATATCTGTACATATATTATTTATTTGAGACTATAGTTTCGAAGGCCTGGCTCCCATCATCAGTCTTTTTAATTATAAATATTATTTTTCGTGGATTCAGTATCGCGTGGATATTGAAAATTTCTTCCCTTTCTCTTTTTTTCTTTCTTTCTCAGCTGAGAAAGAGGGAGAAAGGGAAGAAATTTTCAATATCCACGCTGATACTGAATCCATAAAAACTAGTATTTATAATTAAAAAGACTGATGATGGGGGGCCAAGCCTTCGAAACTATAGTCTCAAACAATAAAAATAATATATATACAGATATATAATTTCGATATATATGTGTGTATGTTTATTTGCATCAACCAGAGGACAACCTCTTTGTTTCTCTTTGTGGACATATTATGTATATTCAGTAGTGGGTTTATTAGGCCTAGGTCCGTGAGGCCCGGGGCAAAAAGGGAGAGATAATTCAAATTAAAAATTGATTTGGATTTGTTTTATTATAAATGGATGGAAAGTTTTTAGTAAATTTTATTGTCTATCGAGGCTAAATTAGTGCAAGAAATTGATTACGGCGATATAATCGACGTTTTCGCTCAAACCAAAGCTAGAAAGAAGAAATTGATCTCATAAGTTGATTAAAAAAATGTATTTACTATTTATTACGAAAAATTATATTTGAATTAGTAACTTATATTAGAAATTATTTTTGAAAAATTTATGTAAACCAATAAACAGTTATATTTTTGAACCGTAAGTTCTGAAGATACAGAAGCAAAAATCTGATCAGTTCTTTGTAAAATTGCAATCACTTTGGCACCAAAACAAACTTTCTATGAACTTGCGTTCTCGAACTATTGAAATACCGGAACAGACAGAAAGGAAAATTATGCTTGAAAAAGATTTTTTTTCCTTTGTGTCTTGTTCCGGTATTTACAATAGTTCGAGATGCAAGCTCATAGAAAGTTTGTATAGTTCATGAAGTTTGTTTGCGTGCCAAAATAATTGTAATTTCACAAAGAACTGATCAGATTTTTGGACTCTCTATCTTCAGAACAAAGAAATAGAAGTCCGCCGGGAACGCTTATACTGGTCCAATGATTCAGAATCAATTAATTTTCTACGATAATTTAGTTATAAGTGCTTTATCTCTGTGTGTTAGCTGATAATAATAAGAGTAGGCGGCAGATTATAAGTGATTCAACTATTTGCGCAGCTTGGGCCAGAGTCCCCGGCTCGAATGTGGTCAACCAGACCCCGTTTAAAAATATAATTGGATTCCTAATTAATAATAAATATTTTATCAACCAAAAGATGAATTATATGCATTTCTTATAAAGTAAATTAGTAATAATAATAATTAAGGAAAAATTTGTATTAATGATGCAATTTTCCTTGTTTGTATTAATAGAAAAGAATATAAATTGAAGAAAAAAGAATATATATTATTGATTAGGAATATATATAATAATAGTAAAGAATAAATAAAAGGTAAAAAAGTTAAAAAAAAGAATACCCAAAGGATGTTGTTTTTAAATGTGATAATTTAATTACCTTGGCGTATTGGCTAGACATAAGCGCATCTTCGAAAATAAATTTTGAATTGTTTGAAGTATTATTCATGGATGAAGCTTCTTCATCTTCAAAGGAATTCAATTCGTCTTGTATTGTTTGTTCATCGATTATACTAAATTCGTCCGAGCCATCGGAAAAATTATCACTTGATTCTCTCTCTGCCATTGTTTATGTGTCGTTTCTTTCAAAAGATCAGGGTTTTTGCATCAAATTAAAAAAAACTAAAAAAAAATATATTAGATAAACTTTAGAAGATAATATTAATGTAAACAATAATATTATTTTTAAAAGTAGAGATAATTTACTTGGGAAAAGATGTTAGATTGTGCGATATTGAGAAATGACGAGAATTGGTCTCTGTGGGAGAAGAGACAATGAATGTAGAAAATGAAGAGAAAGCGGATGAAAACGTTTCTGCCTTTAGGGAAATCTAAAAATTACTAAAATAAATAATAAATATATAAAGATCAATTTAATCTCAAGCAAGCAATTGATTAAATAATAATAATATTATTTTATTTCATTTATTTAGAAGACTTATAATTTTTTATTTTATAAAATTTCGAGAGCGGTCAATTTTAAAGCAGAAGCGCCAAAGATAAAAAGGCACAGTGAAATATCTGGCATAACTTAAACATATTTACATCACACTAATTTATTTAAAAAAATTTTAAATGTAATTAAATGATAATAGTTGCAGCACCGAAATGATACAACACCTATATGTCGTGACAGCAGTAGAGTAGCAGGGGGGACACTTGCCCCGGGCGGTACTTTGATAGGGGCGGCAGATTTTAGAATAAAATAAAAACTAGATGCAAGGCCCGCCTTCAGCGGCCCTCTTGTTAGCCCCCTGGATCCCCGCTCCCATCCACCACCACCCCCGAAACCCACCCAGCACCCCCAACCCCGCAACATGCACCCGTGGCCAACCACCATACCACCCCCATTACGTCCCTGGATCAACATTTTGGGAGGTTAGTTTTTGCATTTCTAGCCTTCTAGTGACCCACAGATTATTTATACAAAATTTGGTTGAGTTTGGTCCAAGAGCAAGAATTTTCATTTTGTGACCCTCACCCCCAATTTGGGTGGTTAATTTTGCATTTCTAGCTCTCTAGAGGCCCACAGATTATGTATACAAAATTTGGTTGAGTTTGCCCCAAGGGCAAGAATTTACATTCCCCCCCCCCCCCCCCTCCTTGGGTGAGTTTTTTTAAACAAAAGTTGTCAGAAATCACATCCCCTACAATTTTGCTCATAATAAAATTTGCCGTAGATTTAATAGAGTTTAGGAGTAATTTGATAATTTTTATTCAGTGCGCCCCCCCCCAACCCCTTTTAGGGTCAAAATATCAAAACGTTATATAGCTATAAAAGTAAGTTAGAAGACATCTGATCCAAATATGAAATTTCATAATAATCCCTTCAGCCGTTTTTACGTGAATCGTGAGCAACTTTTTGCGGAAACCACGAAAACATACAGACAGACAGGAATTTTGTTGAGGGTGTTTTCGTTCATAACTTTGCTTGGAACGTGTGCAACCAAAATTTGGCGTGATTTGGAGCAATGTACAGACAAAACCTTAATTTTATATATATATATATATATATATATATATTTATTTATTTATTTATTATAACATTGTATCTGTAGGGCCATTTAGCCCCTTTATTGTACAATTTTAGACCAAAATATTTACAAAAAAATTAATTAATATAATACAAGAAAAAAACAAAAAATCAAAGGAAAGATACATACTAAATATATGAAACAAAAATAAAAAAATACAAAATATATAGAAGGAGAGGGAGAAAAAAATTACAATATATAGGATATAAAAACAAAACAAAAATTACAATATATAGGATATGAAAACAGAAACAAAAAAATTACAATATATAGGATATAAAGCAAAAAAAAAAATTACAATAAATAGGATATAAAACAAAAAAATAAAAACAAAAATATATTAGGCTAGGTGCCTGAGTAGTTCTGCTTCGAATACTTCTGGGCGCCCAATCTTCCTCAAGTTGAGTGGCAGTGCGTTCCAAACCTTGGTCGCCGTGACCTCAAATGAGTCCGCCATCATTTTGCTTCTGTGTGGCGGACAGACCAGAGCGCGCGCACGTGTTGACGGGCCACAGGCCAGGGTTCGACATAGGTAGTCCGGCGCACGTCCAAGAGGACCCCGTACACAAACTTAGCATACCTATACTTCCGGAAGGCAACGAAGTTCATCCCCAAAATTCTAGTCGCATACTCCAGTTACGCTTGCTCTGGGCTCAGTTGGTAAACGTACTAGCACAAGCATTTAAAGCAACCGAAAGACATCGGCTGCTTCTGCTGTCTAGGTTATATAGAGTATAAAAAGGTTTATAACTTCGAGCTTATGAGCGCGTCTTTAAGATAAATTAATTAGAAAAGTGGCGGACCACTTCATTAGTCAATACGTGTATAACCCCATGACTTCAAGAAACTGGATCTCTCTCCAAACCTTCAAAACCCGAGTGCATAAACACCTACGCCTCCACCCTTTCACTTAATCAACTTTTCCTTCTCTTCGGTAATGCAAGGGTCTTTCGAGATCCATAGGGGCTGCTACTTTACTAACGCGCCCCTTCTTGCATTCGATTGCATTAAAAAAAAAAATTAAGATCAACAATGCGCTTATTGGATGATTTGCGACTATTTTCGTGTTTGGTGTACTTTCGCATAGACCATAGAGCCATAGAGTATATTATGCATAGAGGATTGAATTTTCAGTCATTTCAATAATTTTTTTATGATTTTCAACAAATAATAAATATCCTTAAATTTATATTTAAATTCAATATTAAATATCCTTAAAGTAATTATATCGTTTTTGGATAATAACTTGCGGGAGGGGGGAGTGGATTTAGGGTGCGAGGGAGTAAATGAAAGTGTAATTCCAGCACTACGGAACCATGCGGGAGGGAGTGTACTTAAGGAGCGAGGGGGTAAATGAAAATTATGTTCAAGGGGAATTGGGCTTTATTGAAATTAAAGGGTTTGAATTAATGTTTGTTTTTAGTTTATCCAATGCGAAGCATGGGTAAAGTATTGTAATTTTTATTGATTTGACTTACTAGTATGTATATAATTTTAAAAAGCTACTACAGTAAATAGGGGAGAGAGAGAACTGTAAATATTACAACCGTTTGTATAACCCAATTTTGTCATCTACTTATCTGTTGCGTGACCAAAATAAATATTATATATAATAGGGCGCCATGGAAAAATTTTAATTGATAAAAGGCGCCGCGACTCGGAAAAAGTTTGGGAACCCCTGCTCTAAATAATGATAAAATAGATGAGGTCGATAAAAAGTCAAGAAACTTTTGAAGGGATCGAGGGGCCAATTTTTGGCGACCCGTCTATTATTTCTGAATTGCATCCAAGGATCCAAGGTAGCAAGAGAATGCTTGAAAGTCTCTATTCACAGATTAAAGCCATATTCAAGACAGAGGAGAATTTGAGGGTTAGTAGAGAGAGAGAGAATGCAAAGAATAGAAGAGAATGCAAAATACACCCCCATGAATTTTAAAACTTACCATTTTCCTTTGTATGAGAGAATGATAAATACGAATATGATAGTCTTGCCAGAAACTCAATTCAGGGATAAAATTTCAATGCTAGGCGTCACACTAGGGTTTCAAAACTCTCCATTTTCCGTTGTATGAGAGAATGATAAATACAAATATGATAGTCTTGCCAGAAACTCAATTCAGGGATAAAATTTCAATGCTAGGCGTCACACTCGGGTCTGACCTTTCTTAGAATGACCATATCTCAACTACTGCTAAAGCTGCAGCGCGCAAGCTTGATCCCCTATTTAGGTCTAGACGCCCAGTCAACTTCTTACACTGTATAGGGCTCAAATTCGTCCCTGTCTTCAATATGGCTCTCATCTCTGGAGAGGGGCCTCCAAGCATTCTATTGCCACACTGGATGCAATTCAGAAGCGAGCAATTAAACTAATAGGAGACCCCCTGGATCACCGAAGAAACGTTTCTGCCCTTTCCTGTACTACAGATACTATCATGGTGTCTGTTCAGTCAGAGTTGAAATCAATTATCTCCCCTAAAGCACTCTTTAAGAGAAACACGCGGTGTAACTCCTTCTCTCATCATTATCATAAAAAAATTCTATTAAATGTTTTTAAGTGAACAAATTGAGAACAAACAATTGAATACAGAATATGTTTATTTACGATTCTACGAGACTTGACTATTGAGTCTACGCTTTGGAGTTTATGTTGTCAAAAAATAAAATTTACTGAAACCATCTAGATTGTACGTTTTTGATGAGATAAAATTGAAATCCAGGCCATTTGAGCAAACTCAACCAAATGTTTGTATAGATAATATCAGTGGGACCCCAGAAGTCTAAAAATGCAAAAACTGACCCCCCCCTACATAATTATAAATAATTTTGAAGGGTCAGGTTGTATGGTAAAGTTAAGTGGATGGCCACAGCCACATCAGAACACGTCAGTTTTTTTTTTAAATCGTTGAAATAATTTTTTGAGAGAAAAAAAAATAAAAATAAAAACCACCTCAACCCTCAATTTCAGAATTTTCACCCGAACAACCAATAATGAAAAGAATAACATAAACAATTTGTCATATTTGTTAAGCAGAACGTAATAAATAAAAAACAAACAATTGAATAAACAATATCCTTATTTGCGTATTTTCAAAAATCCCTGAAAATATTGCAATAATATAAATTTACTGGCCAAGAAGTTTCGGGTGAAACAATCATTTTTAATGACAATATGCAAAAACGTTCCGATACCTAAAGTAGTTCTGGACTCGTTTTTAAGAGCTGGGGAAAGTGTATTCATCGATTGGGAGTCACTCAGTCATTTTAACCCCCCTCCACGCCCCTTAATTTTGGGTCGATATGCACCAAAATCTAATCAGCTCTTAATCTCAATGGACCAAAACTGCGTGTGAAATTTTGTTTCGATATTCCCACTAGTTTTTGAGCTAGCTCGTCCAGAAAAATTTGGTAACACACAGGCTAACAGACAACTATAGAAACTAGACTAACAGACATTTTGACAAAACAATTGTTATCTCGAAAAATATAATTTTTTCAATGTTCACTTATTAGAGCTTTTTTGTAGACCGAAATGCCATGGTTTCGCTCAATTTTTTTAATCAAAATACTTCCTACCGTTTTTGAGATATTTCGAAAAAAAGAAGGAAAAAAACACTTTTTTCATGCACTATTACAATACTTGACTATACCCTGCATGGTAAAGTAAAAAAATTCACGGCTTGCTTGATTTCGGTAAGAAGCTATCTTTTCCAGGTCGGGAGTGATGAAATTTCAATTTTTTTGAATATGTCTATAAAAGTATATAAATGTTATCTAAAAATATGCCTCCTAAAAGCCAGGAGCCTTCACAAACATGTCACCTTTGCCTATGTCCATGTCAGAATGTCACAGACCTACAAAATTTGAAACTTAATCAAGGTATTACCAGTGACGGTAAATCTTTGGTCAAAATCGAGATTCCTCTTTACTTCAAATATAGTCCATTTTAGGGTTCGATCAAAAATAAAACGCGACTCTATGTTAATGTCTGTGTTCGTCTGAAGCTCGTAAAATGAATAAATATAAATTTATTTTATTATATACACATAAATAATACTATACTTTTATCATGTATTTTTAAAATAAATACTATACTTTTATCATGTATTTTTTTAAAATAAATTTATAATTGTTTATTATATTAAATGAATAGAGTTCTTTATTAAAAAAACAATGTAAAATTTTACTAATTAGCAGGTTTCTGGCGAAATTGTCCCTTTTTCAATGGAAAAATTGCAAACTGTTTTGCTTTATTTTATATTTTCTATTAATATTTTTCCAATCTCAAAACTTTAAATAAAGAATGAAATTCAGAAAAAAGATTAATTTTGGAAATGATCGAAATTTTTATTTAATAAAAGGCCAGATATGATGGGGTTTTTCAGAAATTTTAAGAAAAATATTTTTATTTCTAACCAAGTTATATCTATATACAAGACAATGTCTAGAATTAAATTTTTCAAAATATTTATGATTAGTTAAGTTAGAAATATATAAATTCAGATTTTATTTTCACTTAATATTTGACAAAAATCACTCCATTCGATTCGCGATCGAATCAAATACAGAAACTTATGATTATTTATGATTAGTTGCTTTATAATTCTTTCATAAGGCACTACATTTCCCAATTTTACCATTATTAAAGGGAAAATTTCTCACGAAACGTTTGATTAATATAAATTTTGATTTTTTTTATAAATAATTATTAATTAAATTTATATATTAATCTATGAATATTATACATTTGCAACAAGCTAGATACTTCTTTGAATTGCTCTTTTAAAATCAATCTATACCATATCAGCTTCAAATCGTGAGGAATCAATTTTAAAATGATACTAATCATGGCAGTAAAAGGGTTAAAATTTAATTCAAATTTGGAATTGAAATGAGTTCTTAATCATGTTTTCCCACCCTAACGTTCAAAAGGCCAATTCACTATAAATAAAGAGTTAAACCAATGCGGCCAAGTTAACTTTTAGATAATTTCCAAATTTTCGTAATTCTTATCTATTCAGAGAATTATAAACCTTCTTTAAATAAAAACTTGTATTAGGGGTGATACTTTATTGTAGAAGAACAAACCATCTTTATAGCTTTGGGTTTAATTTTAAGCTAGTTGTTTCGCGACAATACTAGCAAAAGTTAATGCTAATAACAAGGGTCTTCAACCCGCGGCCCGCCAACAGCACTCTCAATAACGACTACAAAAAATAATTTTTAGAATTTTTTTTTTATAACATTAAATTTTAAAATTGAAGAAAATAAAGTTCTATGTGAGGGGAGCGTTTGCGCCCCCCGCTCGGACAATTCGATCGCGACACAATTCCGAGATCAAAAGTAGATCTTATATACCGGCGACCGCTCCCCCCAAATCAGAGGTCTGGATCCGCGCCTGGGTCCGGCCCGCTGTGCAGAAAAAAAAAATTTGGCCCTTGATTTGTAAAACGTTGAAGACCCCTTTGCTAGAGTATATAGAACAAACAATGAGAATTCATAAGCCCAAAACTGTTTACTGTTTATGTACCGATTCTAGCCAATCCCGTGCTCGTTTGACAAATCTGGCACCATTGTAAAAGATTGAATATTTTTATACTAAAATGACAGATAAAATATATTTTAAAAGTTAAAAAATTTCTATAAAAATGGTTTTCTTATTTTTTAACCAATGTAATCAACGCCTACCTTATGAAAATTATAATTTTGAAAAAATCTAGCGGATGCGCGCTTTATACATCTTTGGCTGGTTAAATAAATGCGATGTTGCCAAATTGTTTTTAGTGTAAATTTTTTTTATACATTTTTCATTTTTTCAGAAACTGTGTTGTAACTATGAATCAAAATTGTCTTAAAATATGTATTGGTTATTGTTTAATGTTGGTTTAGTTTTTTATAAAAATGTTAAGAAGGGTTTCTTAATTATGTATGTAAATTTTCCGAAAATCCCGTATAGTGCAATGTATGAGTCTGAAAAACTCTATTTTTGAAATTTAATATCTCCGGATCTATATTGTTCATAAATTTGCCACCAATCGATGCAGAAGTTTTTAAATAATAAGCTGTCTAAATTTCAAAAAAATCCTAAGAAAACCCATTTGGCGGAACAACTACCTTAAGGCCTTTATTAGTAAAAAAAATAGTTTCAGAAAAACAGGCATCATCAAGGTCTGAAGCATGTGGTTAATATTTTGATTCTCTTTACATTTTGTCTTTATATTATCGTTATATTGAGGTCTAAAAAGTAATAACAAATACATTATACGTTTGTGAATCTTCACTTGTAAAATTGAAACCAGATCTTTATAATTCTTGAGAAGAAAGGCAAATTAGCACAAACTGGATATTGTAGTTTATTTTCATAACTATAAATTTTTTATATAATTAAACTAGACACAATTCTTTTTAATAAAGTTGAGGTTTTTTCTTTTTAAACATCTCATTATGACCGATTAGGTGAATCTTCTCAACATAATACTTAAATTATAGACTGAAACCGATTTTACTGATGAAGACCTTAAAATACGGTCTCATTCCTGATATCTCATTCTTATTCGGTTTATTCTTTTTCACAAGATTTTATTACTTTCTTCAGTTTTCTTACGTAGGGCCTGCTTTTTAACCGACTTCAAAAAAGGAGAAGGTTCTCTATTCGACTGTTTTTTTTTTTTTTTTTTTTGTGCCTATGTTACCTCATATCTCCGGCAATTTTCAACCGATTTTGAAATTTTTTTTTGCATTGGGTCCAGTCTAGCTTCCGATTGGTCCCATTTTTTTTTTCGTTTTTTTTCATTATATTAGACCTTTTTTATTAGGTTTGTTTAGACCTAACCTCTTCTGTTTATGAACCGATTTCGATGGTTCTTTTTTTATCCGAAAGGTGGTGTCTTAGGGATGGTGTCATATTAATTTGGTCAAGTTCTGATGATATGATCACTATTAATATCATCACTAAAAAGAGAAAAATAAAAATAATTTTTAAGAAAAAAATAAAAACAGACTTCAAAAAATTAAATGCAACAAATAAAATACACTAAAAGGTATAAAATAATTATTATCTTATTTAGTTACAATTAAACGACGAAATATTAACATGAAATTACTTTTTTAAGTCGGTGCCAATCGCACTCGACGGATCTTACTTAGTACGTTTGGCGGGTACGCTCGCTTATAGGTATAGTTTGTTTGGTACCGACTTCAAAAAGTAATTTCATGTTAATATTTCGTCGTTTAGTTGTAACTAAATAAGATAATAATTATTTTATACCTTTTAGTGTATTTTATTTGCTGCATTTAATTTTTTGAAGTCGATTTTTTATTTTTTCTTAAAAATTATTTTTATTTCTTCTGAATGTTTTTCTTATGGGAAAAAATAGATTAAAAAACTGATTTTTATCGATTGTTGTTTGATTGATTTGACCTGAGGACTCATTATCAAAGGGGGACACCTATATGAGCTCCCGAGGGGTGAACCGCGATTGGAATAAGGTGTAAACCGTCTTTGGAATTCATTAGATAATCTATTGTCTTCTACTTGGAAATGAAAGTGAAAGTAGGTGTACACGATTGTTAGGTCGCGGTTCACCCCACGTGAACTCCTATTCACCAAATTTTGCTAAAAATTTCCCTTTAGCAAAAACTGGTTAATTAATAATTATAATTAACTATTTAATAACAGGCAAATATTTTAAAGACATCAAATTTCGTTACTCATATGGTCCAAGTTTTACAACTAATAATAATAATAATAAAAATTCAGTTATATATTATTTTCATAAAAAAAAATTTACATTAAGGCGAAAGTTGAAATTACAAACCAATAAGTTAGTAAAAATATTATTACTCTTGTTCTTTTATAGATTAAATTTTAGGTAATAATTATCCTAGTTTTGATTAATGGCAGCCAAAAGCAATAAAACAACTTATAATTTGGATTATTTTATTGTTAGTATATATATATATATGGGATTGACATTATGGAGGCAGCGGCAACTCAACCTTCACAACGAAAACGTCCGTAACATGTCCCGCGTGAAGGATATGTTGGTACACGTCAACGAAGCCAAACACTTGTGGGCTGGCCATGTCATGAGAAGGAGGGATGATAAATGAAGAGACGCGTCACAACTATTGATACCCCGCCACGTTAAAAGACCCCTTGGCCGACCACCTAAACGCTAGGGTGACTCTTTGACTGAGCGGAACACCATCAGAGGGCCGGATACAAGACGCAGCGTTGTTAGGCATTGGACGACCCTAGCAAAGAATAGAGAAGGATGGCGCGCAAGTTGGGACTCGCGTGCACCAAACCGCCGCACTGAGGAACGAGTCGCCAAGTAAGTAACTAAGTAAGTAAGTATATAAAAATTCTGCTACTCTCGGCAAAAAACTTTCAATTTAAGTATATATATATATATATATATTTTTGCGTTTGGCTTCCCTAAATCAAATTCGGATAATTCCTAGATACAAACAGGGAGACAGGTCTATTCACTATATCTTTAGATGTAATGTGCTTTAATATAGATGTAAAAAAAAATAATAATAATTACATTATTGTTTTACATTATTTATTAAATTTAAAAAATACAAATTAAAATTTCTTGAAACTCTTCTTTGAGCCAGTGCCCTTGGTAACTTTAAGGACATTGAATCGCACGGTTTTACTCAAAGGTCGGCATTCACCAATGGTGACGACATCACCGAGTTCTACGTCTCTGTAACAAGATAAAAAAAAACAAATATTAATTCTCAAAATTCATCAAAACCAATTGTAAAGTTGATTAAACAAAAATAAAAAAAAAAATTAAAATCAGATTAAATTGTGAGTATGAACTTCATGTATCGATCAGAAGACCGTCGTTGTTATCATCATATAAAAAAATTCTGGTTGTTTCATCAAAAAATAAGCATTAACTAGCAATACACAAGGGGCGCTGTTGCCAATTCATTTGAACAATTATTGAGACAAGGTCACAAAATTTCGAATTTAAAGACGTTCCCTAATAAATCGATTTTCTTGCAATCTTTTTAAAACTTTGAATACACATATTTATAAGTGTCCTTTATACGTAGAATTTTTTTTCAATAGCCCATGCGGCACTAAATTTGTAAATAGTGACCTTTGAAATTTACATATTTAACACGCGAACCCTATCCCAATTGATGTTAAAGCGACTGTTTCATTAAATAACAATCGTAATTTTCTAGAAATTATTTTGAAAAACGGAAAATCATTAACTGAAGATATAACAAATATTTTTTTGTTAAAATAATTGTATCAATCGGTATTCGTTTTGTATGAAAAATTTCAAAAGTTAGGTACTTTTGATGTTTTTCGTTTTTTCTCATGGCATGGCAAGTGAGAGATGGCAACTTGGCAACGTTGCACTAAAATCACTTTTTCCATATCTAAAAAACTTCTGCTGGTGCATTTGAGATTTTTAGCTAATTCTCTCAACCTATACTATTCTCATCTGGAATTTCGCATTGAGCTGTTTCATGAAGTGTTTTTTTTATTCTCTGTCTTTTAGCGTCGGTAAGAATACAATGTTGCCAGATCCGAAGCAGAAACGACGCAGTGAAAATATTTTTGCCTTTATGCGCGTTTGATAGTAGGGGAAAGTGCGAACTGCATCTGAGCTATATTAGGGAACGTCCTTAACTGTAACACCGTGTTGAGCTTGTCCCTGCTTTTTTGTGACGCCAACGTTAGTATATATTTAAGATAATGATTTTTTCTATTTAAATTTTTTTGAAATAATTACCTGAAGCAGGGAGATAAATGCACCGACATGTTTCGATGCCTCTTCTCAAATCTATTATATTTTCTTATATAATGCAAGTAATCACGACGAATAACAATTGTCCGTTGCATCTTCATCTTTTGAACGACTCCAGTGAGAATACGTCCACGGATAAGAACGTTTCCGGTGAAGGGACATTTCTTATCAATATAAGTTCCTTCAATGGCCTAAAATAAGAAATAAATCATAATTAGTAAAAAAATGTTAAGAACCGAGGAGAGGAATACAATACTTTCACATATATTTGAGATCATATAATATAAGTGAAAGTAAAAAAAAATCAATTTTTACATAAAACCCAGCTATACATATAATAATAATTATCAAATTGGATTAAATATCTAGACATCTAGAGGATATTTTTAAAAATAGCAAACCTCTGATTTTATTTTTGATAATTTATTAGAAAAAAAAAAATACGAAATAGAAAATATCTCGATCCAAGTAAATTAAATTTTCGTTTTGTGACAAGATCATAGATAATTATTATTAATAATAGAGCTTTTAAACTTTAATATAATTCTTGTATTCAATCATAATACGAAATTAGATATCTTCATATTAAAATCTCAGAAGACCGTCGTTTGTTATAATCATTTAAAAATACAAGATTTATAAGTAGGTAATATGATAACCTCCTCCTTTTTTTCAAGTCGGTTAAAAATAAAGACTAGGTGTTATACTTATTATAATCATGCATGGAGATATATAAATCCCAGATATAGAATTACTAAATTGAATAATTTTCTAATTAGGTTGGTATAATAAAAGAAACCAATAAGAATTAGAAAATTAATTTAATCTGTGGGTTAAATCAGAAAAAATAAATATAAAATGTTTATTAAATATGTAGACGTTTCTGAAAAATTCTCTCTATTAGAATGTAGTTGCTTATTTGAAATAAGTACATATCTACATTCTTAAATTTTTTCTTTGATGAAGAGAGAATTTTTCCCGAATGGTTTAGATAATTAACGTTTTATAATTGCTACTTTTATAAATAATTTATATCATAAATAATTATTATTAACAAGAGAGGGTTAGATAAACTTTAAAATACTTCTTGTATTCAATCATAATACGATATTAGAAATCTTCATATTAAAATCTCAGAAGACCGTCGTTGTTATAATCATTTAAAAATACAAGATTTAAAAGTAATAAAATAAATTAATAAAGTAAGGGGTGTGTAGTTTCACAGTGAATGAAATAAAACTCAAGAGGTTTATACAAACTCAATATATTTCGGATTATTAGTTCATCTGATTTTAGTCCTGATGATGGACTAATAATCCGAAATATATTGAGTTTGTATAAACCTTTTGAGTTTTATTCCATTCACTGTGAAACTACACACCCCTTACTTTATTAATAACATGTTTCACCTAAAACCTACACCACTTTCTCTAAGTAAAATTAATCAAATAAAGACTAGGTGTTATTTGAGAATATAGTATACTTATTATAATCATGCATGGGTTGGTATAGTAAAAGAAAATACCAATAAGAATTAGAAAATTAATTCAACCCGTGGGTTAAAGCTGAGAAAATAGTTATTTACAAAAAACAAATAAAAATCTTTATTAAATATCTAAACGTTTCTGGAGAAATTCTCCCTTTATTTTTTTAGAATGTAGTTGCTTATTTGAAATTAATAAGTATCTACCTTCTTAAATTTTTTCTTTGATGAAGAGACAATTTCTCCCGAACTGTTTAGATATTTATTTACGTTTTAAAATTGCTATTTTTATAAATAATTTATATCATAGATAATTATTATTAACAAGAGAGCGTTTGATAAACTTTAAAATACTTCTTGTATTCACTCATAATACGATATTAGAAATCTTCATATTAAAATCTCAGAAGACCGTCGTTGTTATAATCATTTGAAAATACAAGATTTAAAAGTAATAAAATAAAGAATATGTATTTAAGACTTATTATAATCATGCATGGTGATATAGAAATAATAAGTTGAATCATTTTCTAATTAGGCTTGATAATATTAAAAGTAAATACCAATAAAAATTAGAAAATAATTCAAACTTTGGGTTAAATCAAAGAAAATATTGTTCTTCACAAAAACAATCGTTTTATGAATGTTTTTTATAAAAAGCTATATGTACTTTATATCATAGATAATTATTATTATTATTAAGAGAACGTTTGATAAACTTTAAAATAATTCTTGTATTCAATCATAATACGATTAGATATCTTCATATTAAATCTCAGAAGACCGTCGTTGTTATAATCATTTTAAAATACAAGATTTAATAAAAGTAATAAAGAATAAATGTTATTCTAGACCAGCGGTTCTCAAACTATGGTAAGTGTATCATAGCCGGGGGGGGGGGGGGGGGGGGTTATGGGAGGTAACACCCACAATCGAAATGTTCGAAAACATCGACATTTTGCAGGATATATTCAAACGTTCAATAAAAATAATACTCTGATAAAAAAAGCAATCTGGGAATCAGGGAAGTCATGTCTCCTTCTCCTAGGAGTATAATTATATTCCCCTAACCACTTGGTGGGTAGCTACCCCCCCCCCCCTCACACGAAATTTTTTCTGGCTACGGCTTTGACCGGTGGTAGGTATAATATTCTAGGTGGTACTCGTAAATATATTAAATTTAACAATTTTTTTTTTATTTAATAAGTTTGAAAAAAAAAAGTTATAAGGATAAACAGATTTGTCTCTTAAATATAAACTATTTGTAAAAGAAAAAAAGGTAAGTGACATTTTGCATTTTATAGGGGATATTTTCTAGTCAAAAATATAAACCATCTAAAAAGTTGTATGTGAAATGGTCATTGTTTGAGTGGTAGGAGGAAAAAAACTTTGAGAACTACTGTTCTAGAGTATAGTATAGAGATCATAATCATGCATGGGGATAGATTTCAGATATAGTTGAATAATTTTCTAATTAATAAATGAACATCAATAGGAATTAGAAAATTAATTCACTTTGTGGGTCAACCTAGAGAATTAAATTAATAAAATAAGTATCTTGATATTTAAACTTAATAAAAGTGCGTAGGGTTGTTCCCGAGCCCATTTATTCCACCATTACATGCGAAATGAAAAAAAAATAAAAATATTTCCCTAAATTATAATTATAACATTATAATTGCTTATATATAAAACGCTGGTATAGATTCCGTTGTAAAGAACCTTTGCATGCATTAAAATAAACGTTGCCATTGTTATGTTATGTTATCATGTTCTTGTTTTAACATGATCAATGTTTATAATCATTTCAAGACAAGAAATGATTGAAAATATATTATGTTATGGTTTTATGGGTCGGTTCTGAAACGCGATGGAAATGCTCCACCGGTGTAACTAAATAAATAGTTAAATTGAAAGTTTATTTTTGCCGAGAGTAGCAGAATTTTTATAAATAAATTGAAGTTAATGGTTTTTTACAGTAACATAACATTAATAAAAATAAATTGTAAAGAAAAAAACCAAGAGGTTGTCCTCTGCTTGATCCAAATAATATATACATATATATATGTATGTTGCAGCAAAAAGCCATTTTTTTACTAAGAACCAGTTAAAACGCGTTTCGCTGAATACCTTTATGCCAACTAGAGTTTACTGATGTTGTTTGAGTTTGGTTCAAAGGTCTAGAATCTCCATTTTTGACCTTCCGCTTCATTCTGGGTGTTTATTATCAAAAAATTTAAACGAAAATGTCAAAATTACATCCTCTACAACTTTGCTTCTAATTTTTGACATTTTCGTTTAAAATTTTTTGGAAATAAACACCCAAAATGAGGCGGAAGGTTAAAAATGAAGATTCTAGACTTTTGAACCAATCTCAACCAACATCTTGTAGGTATTGAGTGAAACACGTTTTAACTAGTAAGAATCTGTTCTTACTAAAAACGGGTTTTTACTGCAACATATATATCAAAGCAATAATAAGTATAAATATCATTTATTTGTAGTTTCGAAGGTTTGACCTTCATCAGTCTTTTTAATTAGAACGAATCCTTTTTGATTAGCTTGCTTTGACAACGAAACGAATTTTCTCTATGCAATCAGTGTATTGATCCGATGAGAGGAGACAGATAAGATATTACTAATTAAAAAGACTGATAATGAAGGTCAAACCTTCGAAACTATAGTATCAAACAAATAAATTATATATATTCATATATGTGTTGGTTTATTTGCATCAAGAAGAGGACAACCTCTTAGTTCTCTTTATGATTCAACAATTCTGCTACTCTCGACAAAACAAAATATTTTCAATTTAGGATGTTCTTTCAAGACAATCCACTCAAAAAGTTTTGGCCTCGTAATAACCACTATAAATATGAACGTTGCTAAAATTTTAGGTTATGTTTTTTTAACGTGACTGTACATTTTACACTACTATATTCTCTTTATGAATGGATCGTTTCTAAGCCATTGGTCTTATATCCCCTCCACTAAAAATAATCGCCTAAATATGTTTTTTTTTATTTTTTATCAAAACTAAGTGGTAAATAATTTCAATTTTTTTTTTAAGTTACTCCGAATATATTATTCTAACAAATATTAGTTTTTCATCAAGATGGTGAAAGTCCTTCAATGAAAAAAAAAATAATAATTTTCCCACCCTTTCCCAATTTAGAATATGTAAAAAATTTCATTTTTAATTGCAATTATTTCATGTTTAGTGTGGTAAATCGTCTTCAAATTTTAACAGTGTGTTTATTCTGCTTTTAATGACATATTTCAAGTTTCGAAAACTTCTTGAATTTTTGCATTTGTGAAAGAACTATCTTAAAAATAAATTGAGTTAAAATATAGTTAAATATCTCATCATCAGGAGTTTACATAGACTAAATAATTTTACATTGGTGGAGCGTTTACATCGCGTTTCAGAATCGACCCAATATTGTTGATCTTTAAGATGAAGGTTTAGAAGGGAGATTTCAATAAACTGAAACAGTCTTAAAAATATTAATAGCATAGAAAAAGGAAACATGTAAAGAGGCCGAAAGCAGATGATGAACCGAACACATGTTGATTCATTCAATGAGCCTGTGAAGAGAAACAATGCACCAACACCAACAGAAGAACCAAATGTAGACCCGAGCAAGGCATAATTAAAAAAAAAAAAACTGGCTCGAACAAACCTCTCGGGGAGTTTTAAACCCTAAGCCCACACTGCGGTGATGACGAAGAACTTTCTTGGATCCTAGTTTCCTGTTAAGGTTCAAATTTTGTTGTTTCTGGAACGCTTTCTCTGTCTTGGAACAAAAAGAAAAAATTGCTATTAATATATGTGAATCAAATGGAACATACCTCGCGTGGAGTTTTAAAGCCAAGTCCAATGTTACGAGTGTAACGAAGGGAAGACTTGCGTTTGGCTCCTAGGCCTTTTTTGCGATTTAAAAATATTGTTGGTTGCTTTTGGAATGAACGTTCATTCTGTAAAGCAAAAAAAAGGTTAAATATTTATCAAAACACAAATCAATTGCAATCATTAAATCGCACATCCAATGCAGTAGGGCCACATGTCAAAAAAGGTTTGTTTTACACAACAGTGTTTTGAATATGATTGTAATGGATTCTTAAGGAGGTCCTTTCGCTCCAGTTGAGTCAAAAGTGTAGTATCTAATTTAATAAAATAAGTTAAAATACAAGTGAAAAATAATAGAATTAAAAAATAAATAGTATGAAAGCCGTAAATGTTTGAAATAAAAACAATTATAAAAAAATAATTAAATACAAAAGTTAGTTTGATTTATTCAAATCAGATGATATTATCTCTTGTATGATTTGGTAATGCGTTGTAATAATACTTATGTTTATATCCAAACATAGCATTTATGTGATTTTTTAAAGTAAATAACTAAGTAAATTCGTCGGTCAATCATATATTTTATTGCAAAAAAAGAAGCCTGCATGTTTCAAAAAGCTAATTTTTAGTTTTTTTTAACTTTATCTATTCAACTAATAGTAGTATAATTCAAGAGAAAGTGTCATGATCTTAATTTTCCATAAGATTATAAACAAATGTTTAAATTTAAAAAAATTCAAAAATTTGATCGGGAAGGAAGAATGTGTGATTGAAACTTCACCAAAGCATAGATAGAGAGTTAAACTATTATAAAAAATTAAGTTATAGTTATAATCTAATATTTTTTTATTTAACATTGACGGTGAAAGAACCTCCTTAAGAAACCTAAGGACATTATATGCTCCATAGGGGCTATTTTTAAAAATAGGTATATGGTCTTTCTGCAGTTTACGTATCTGAATACCCCTAACATAATTCTACACCTAACTCAATTTTCAAAAATTTCGAGATGTGGCCTTACTGCATTGGATGTGCGAAATATTGTTTTGATTTACATTTCATTTATAGTCAGGTTTACACATTCATGCGAGTGGCAAACCCAGTGTTTACACAATCGTTGAGCTCTACACATTTATTAATTAATTGGTTTTTCATTTTTAAAACCACTAATAGATCATGGCAAATATTATTATATTTAAATTTGCGAGTGCCCGCAAGGCGCAAATGTGTAAACCTGGCTTATGGATTTCGGGTGTCAACTAAGAGATTTCTCTATAATTATTTCAATACATTAATATGTTTAGACAATACAGTAGAGTCTCAATAATCCGGCACTATTAAAACCTAAGGGGTGTCGGATTATTAGATTGTATAGAAAAATTCATAATAAAATAAATTTCACCCGATATGGGTAACAAACGAATATCAAAGAGGTTGCCGGATTATTGGACATGCCGGGAAGTGCCGGATTAGTGAGATCTACTCTATATTATTTCGTTGATTAAATTGACTTCCAAATGGAGATACCACAGATGGAGGCCTCAAAAATGTACTGCCTTACTCTGTGGGATCTCTAGACGTTGTTTTTATTATTATTCCATTTGCCTGTTTATTTATATCTTTTTTTCAACGAATAATTATTGCTAGACTCTTGGTGGTTTGTGATTTTACATAGTTATTCATTTTTTTATTGAATTTTAATGGTATACTCATTTATAATATAATAAATGAATATTCATTAAATATAATTTTAAGATATTAAATTTTAAACATGCACTAAATATATACATAGAAAAGAGAAAATTATTTTTATTGATTGTTTATATAAATTAAAAAATACAAATCTCTTATAAAAAACAATCCAAAACATATTTTTATTCAAAAGCCAAACGTTGAGGGAGAATTTCTCATTTTTACTCTAGAATTTAGAAAGCAACTTTTTTTTTTTTTTTAAAAAAAATTTCTCATTGAAAAAGGGAGAAATTCTCCCGAAACGTTTAACTTTTGAATAAACGTGTTTTGGATTGTTTTTTATAAAAGATTTGTATTTTTTTATTTATATACATTTATATTTTTATTTAATGAGTTTCAATATTGAATTTTGAAGAGATTATATTCACCCGATGTCCTTAATATGAATTGTAAAATATTTTCTAATAATTAAGATATAATTCTTGTATTTAATCATATATAGATTTGAGTGTCTTCAAATTCATTAATTCAGAAGACCGTCGTTGTTATAATCATGTTAAAATTCAAGAATTATATAAATATTGGGTCTTCTGGTTAAAATATTTTTTATTTATTAGAAACGTTGTTTTGAAGGTTTTGTATTCATTATCAGACTTATGTTGATTGAATGCTTCTTGATTAAAAAAAATTCTTATTTTGAGGATAAAATTTTATGTGAAATGAATTTATGTGACGCTTAGGATAAAAGGTAAAGCTTGCGAAACTTAACCTCAAATAAAATAAAAAAGATAAATTTTTAATTTGTTTCTCATATATTAAATACTGTTACTCAAAATAGCAATATATTTATAAAATAAAATCTTAGATATATTTATCTCATTTTAAAATTGGAAAAAACAACTTTCCAAACATTCTAAATGAACTGAAAAAGATAAAAATTAATAATTTATTTTATCAAGAGAATTTACGATGGATTAAAATTGAATTTATCAAATATTTTTTTAAATAATTTTCTTTTCTTACTAATAGTTAATTAATTTTAATACAAGAAAAAATAAAAAGACATGGCTTAACACGTGCATAATTAAGAGGTCATGTTTATTGAAGATATTTACTAAGAACGTAATAAAATAGTCTAAAATTGAATATATTATGTAAAATATAAAATTTTCGATTTTAAATTAAATTTGGAATAAAATAATTGTGATAAATTTAATATATAAAAATAGAATATCGAAATTTATACCTGTTCAGCCATGTTGACGGCGTGTAGAGAACTTTTTCTAGAACAGGAAAAATGAAGCGATAAACGAAAACAACTGAACCAACTAGATTTTTAAGAAATAAAACATTGAAAAAATAAAACCTCTAAAAATTTCTACCAATTTCAAATAGTAAAACATTAAAAAATCCCATATTTAAATATTTATTCACTTTAGAATCATTTAAAATTAAAATTATATCTTTTATTTCTCATTGAATATTTTTATTTTCAAATTTGCATTATTTTAAGCTTTAAATAATTAATTTATCACATTCAATTTGTATTTATAACTATAATCGTTACATAATATAATATTTTAAAATTATATTTTTTAATAAAATTAACAATATTAATATTTTATTATTATTATATTTAAAAAGAATTAATTTTATATAATAATTTGTATAGACTATTTTCTTTTCTCAGAGAATTCATATTTTTTATGATCAACCAACTAGTTAGTTGGCAACTACCTGTGCTAACTACACAGACGTTTTATTTTGGCCTCTTTAGATAACATTTGTAAATTTATTAAAAATAGAAGAAAAAAATAGACATTTAATAGGAAGGTAATTAATAAATATTTAGGAAATGTTACGAATCACTCCTTTACTATGTAAGTATATTTGAAAAATAATCTGTCATTTATATAAATACATTCCATTTTTTAATTTTTTTAAATTTATTTTAGGGAAAACGCAAACCAATTTGCAAAATTGTCAAATTACAAATCAACTTATAAAAAATGCTGCAATTGCTTCGATCCAAAATCGTTCCGAATCTAGCCAAGTTCAACCTTGTAGGTTAAATTTTAATACTCCTAAACAATTATAAAGATATGCTTATATTTATGTCAATTTTTTAGTAAAAAAGAAACCATATTCTCCTTTTCAAAATACGGGCAACCTTGGTGAATTTGTGGTGGCTCGATTGGATGATTTGCTTAACTGGGGCAGAAAGGTACAATTTTAAGCTTGAATTACATTTAGCAACTCAGTCAACTTGCATCCAAATAGACATCTTCATGATTTCTATGAAAACTTAAGATGAAGAGACAATTAGAGGCGTTCAGAAGCATTTTCGCTGATAAACCTTTATTTATTTTAGAAATTCTTTATAGGTGTAGTTGTATTAATTTAGTAAAGGTTTAAATAAGAAATAGTGAAGTTAATTTTCTCATTAATATATCAAAGAATAATTAACACATAGAGGCGACTGTGGGTCAGTGGCTAGAGTGTTGGGTCGCTGAATCGGAGATCGCTGGTTCAAGACCGAGTCTCGGCAGATAGATATTTGCAGTCGCCTCCTCTTGGAAAGTAATGGCAACCTACCAAGATTATAATTGCCAAGTGACCTCTCCAAATTAGCCGTTCGGAACCGACGTTAAAAAGTAGGTCCCGTATATCTGTGTAAAACAACTAAACACACTCAGCACAGGTAAATGTGGAGAGGCACTCGAAGAAGAAGAAGAATTAACACATTAACGAAATTATTTTTGATCGCCTTTTTTAAACAAGATATATATCGCGAGACTACTGCTGGTTGAAGCTATTGGAGTCTGCTGACTCTTAAGTCTGAACCAAGAGAGAATGAAAAAGATGTGATCCATTTGGCTATAATCCAGCATCATTTCGCGATTGGCCCGCATGACACTTTTTAATATCAAACACTGATATGGATCACCAAATGAATTTGAAATCTGAGATGTTATATATTCAATCTCACAGTCCAGAGCGCCCGATCTGTTAACACGTGTGTTATGGTGTTCGCCATTAATCCACGTGTTAACAGATCGGGCACTCTGAACTGGGAGATTGAATATATAACATCTCGAATTTCAAATTCATGGTGATCCCATATCGGTGTTTGATATTAAAAGTGTCCGTACGGAGCCAATAGCAATAGCTCTGGATTATACCCAAATTAGATCACATCTTTTTCATTTTCTCTTGGTCAGACTTAAGACTCAGCAGACTCAATAGCTCAACTCAGTCTCGAGATATATGTCTTGTTTAAAAAGCTCGTCGAAAACTATTCTCGTTAATATGTTAATTATTCTTTAATATATTAATGAGAAAATTAACTTCACTATTTCAAGTTGAAAATATATAAATTCGGACGTTATTTTCTACTTAATATTCCAGACAAAAATGATCTGCATTCGATTCGCGATCGAATCAAATACAAAGACTTGTGTTTAAACCAAGAGACGATGCACCTTTTGTTTATTTATTTTTTATTTATGAACTCCCCCTAACCCTATTGGTTGTAGCCATCTTCAGAGCTAAACAATGTTAAGAATATTAAATCGGCCTTGTCCGAGCACTTCAATTAATTATAATTTTTGTTTTTCTACTCACCGGGAATTTGTCAATATTTATATAAAAAGTTTTTTTTTGGATTTATCTGATGACTGTTGTAGCCAAAAAATTTTTTTTTCTAAATATTGACAAATTCCCGGTGAGTAGAAAACAAAATTATAATTGATTGATGGTGTTGGGTTAGGCCGGCTGGTTTCGTCGTACAAGTCTGCTAATCAAGTGGACCCAGGTTCGAGATCCGACTCGAGGCAACCGGCTAAAAATGTGATCCCTACATAGATACATAATTAAATAAAAGTATCTACAAATAGACTGAGGGCTAGAAGGACCGAAAAAGCCCAAGAAAAGTCATTATTTAGCTCTGAAGATGGCTATAACCAATAGCCGAAACGTTAGCGGGAGTTCATGAATAAAAAGAAATAAATAAAACCTGCACGTCTCTTATTCGCTTTTCATTACTAAATTAATAAACCTTTATAATCAAATAGGTTTTTAATAAAACCTAACTAGAACAGAGTGAAAGTTTTTTGCCGAGAGTAGCAGAATTTTTATATATTGAAGGAGCCAATAAAAAGAATGTGTCTTCTGCTGGAATTATAAATTTTATTTATTTATAACTTGAGACTATAGTACTCGAAGGGCTTTGCCCTCTTCATCCAGTCTATTACTAGTATGAAGAGGGCAAAGCCCTCGAGACTTTCTGGTCTCGTTATAAATAAATAAGAGCCCTCAATTCAGAAAAATTTTACTCTTATTGTCTCCTTCAGTGATAGTCTAAGCTTTGTTTTTAAACGTCCTTCTAGATTACAGCACAGGTACCACTTTTGACTCGAACCTTTATCTCTATTTTGCTGGATTTCTCATAAAAAAGACAAAATTAGGATGGTTCACTATGTCTATCAACGCCTCAATTTCAAAACCCTCTTAACAAAGCTTCCATTAAAACTTTAAATATTCTATTGATGATGGTAATATAAAAAATATCTACAACTGCAACGAGCACTGATAAAAAGGGAATAAAGATTGAATATTGTTTCATGCTTCCTTCATTGACCCTTTATAAGGAAAATCCCGTAAAACGTCGGTTCAAAAGTGTAAAATAGAAAAAGTTTTCGTTAAATCTGCTTTCTATAAATCTTTGGACTGCCTGCCATTCAATCATCGAATTTTATATCTATCAGGCGTCTCCGAGAAAAAAGATCTTAAATGGCTACTTTGCCAAGAGCCAAAGCAATGTCAAAACTAGTAGCAGTTGGTTTGTCTGTTTGAATGCAAGTCGACTTGAGTTGAAATCTTGTCTAATTTAATTAAGATATTAGTTGCTTATGCATAATTATTAACTTGTTATTTTCCACAGTTCGAAATTTTTAAAATACTGTTTGATGCTAAAACTATACTATACATATGCACCGGCCAAGCTCCAGTTCCTAAAAAGTTATAAGGGTGGTTTTGCTCAAAGTCTGTAGACCCCCTTCGGAACACCATCTGCTTTTGCAATTAATTAAAAACCTTAATTATAAAACTATTTAAGGTAGTTGTTCCGCGACAATACTAGCAAAAAGTTAATGCTAGAGTATATAGAACAGACAATAAGAGATTCATAATTCATAAGCCCAGAACTTTTTGCTGTTTATGTACCGATTCTAGCCAATCCCGTGCCCGTGCTGGATTGTGAGAGATTCAATATTTTTATATTAAAATGACAGATAAAATACATTTTAAAAGTTAAAATTTTTTATAAAAATCGTTTTGTTATTTTTTAACAAATGTAATCAACGCCTACGTTAGACCTTATGAAAATTATAATTTTGAAAAATCTAGCGCATGCGCGCTTTATACATCGTTTTGCTGATTAAATAAATGCGCTGTTGCCAAATTGTTTTTAGTGTAAATTATTACTTTATCCAATGCAAAGCATGGGTAAAGTATTGTAATCGCTCTCGGGGCAAGCGTGGCTTCAAAGGGTCCTCAGGTAAAGACTACGGAACCCATGGACTCAATTAAAGTCACAAATTGTAGTATTCAATTAGGTTGAATTTTAGCACGTGACGGTTTTGCCAAAAATTACAAGGGGTCTCGTCGAGAGGCCAAAAAGTGCGATTTTTTCATTTAGTGCGTGCGGATGTATGTATGGATGGATGTATGTTATCGTTTTTTTGGCCCACGATTTTTTCCACACCGTTGCACCGATTGAAATGAAATTGAAAACCTACCATTAGTTTAACAAAATGAAGCGCTGATTAGTTTTTGGTACATATCGGCCCACAAACATTAGTACTTTATTTCAGTACTTTTTTAGTTTTTTCTAAATATCTTGAAAATGACTTAACCAATTTTGATGAAATTTAATATCCTAATTAAGTACCTTGGGGACCACAAAAAAGGTTAAATAAAGTTTTTAGTAAAATTATATTTTAAAGTACTTTACTCTAGAGTAAGATGGTACTTTTTTTAATTTTTTAAATTCTTTAAAATTTATTCATTTGAAAGTTTTAATATAGCTCATTTAGCCTTGCTTAAGTAAGAATGGATAGGCTTCTCTCTGTGAAATGCTAAAAATTTGGGAGTAATTTTTATGAGTAACCATAGCAACTGCGTTGTTTTCTTATCCGTTACCTTTGCTGAAGACAGAGAAATCGATTTTAAACCAAAAATAGCGATTGATTCTCATCTAGTACTTGAGAAATAATCATTCTATATTGGATTTTTGACGTTTCGGTTTTTATTAGTAACCATTGCTGAAGACATAGAGAAATCGACTTTAAACCAAAAATAGCGATTGATTCTCATCTAGTACTTGAGGAATAATCATTCTATATTGGATTTTTGACGTTTCGGTTTTTATTAGTAACCATTGCTGAAGACATAGAGAAATCGACTTTAAACCAAAAATAGCGATTGATTCTCATCTAGTACTTGAGGAATAATCATTCTATATTGGATTTTTGACGTTTCGGTTTTTATTAGTAACCATTGCTGAAGACATAGAGAAATCGACTTTAAACCAAAAATAGCGATTGATTCTCATCTAGTACTTGAGGAATAATCATTCTATATTGGATTTTTGACATTTCGGTTTTTATTGGTAACCATTGCTGAAGACATGGAGGAATCGACTTAAAATAAAAAATAGACATCGATTCTCATCTAATACTTGAGGAATAACAATTCTACATTAGGTTTTTGACGTTTCGATTATTATTGGTAACCATTGCTGAAGACATGGAGGAATCGACATAAAATCAAAAATAACGATCGATTCTTATCTAATACTAGAGGAATAACCTTATTGCATTCCATTTTTGATGTTTTGACCATTAATGGCAACCTCTATTGAAAACGTGGAAGAATCGACTTAAAATCAAAAAGACTAAATTCTTTTTTGGTAAACAACTCAAGTTTGAGTTGTTTGCCATAAAAAATTTAGTCTTTTTGATTTTAAATCGATTCTTCCACGTTTTCAATAGAGTTGCCATTAATGGTCAAAACATCAAAAATTGAATGCAATAAGGTTATTCCTCTAGTATTAGATGAGAATCGATCGTTATTTTTGATTTTAAGTCGATTCCTCCATGTCTTCAGCAATGGTTACCAATAATAATCGAAACGTCAAAAACCTAATGTAGAATTGTTATTCCTCAAGTATTAGATGAGAATCGATGGCTATTTTTGATTTTAAGTCGATTCCTCTATGTCTTCAGCAATGGTTACAATAATAACCGAAATGTCAAAAATCCAATGTGGAATGGTTATTCCTCGACTCTTAAATGAGAATTATTTTTGAATTAATGTCAATATGATCTACAAATTGCAAGTGATATCTGATTAATAATAAAGGAACAAACATATTAATATTTCAAATGAATTTGGATAAAGTTTAGC